>CM019148.1:194132174-194732174 GCA_009733165.1 Naja naja | reverse complement strand
ACTGAGTTCACATCATGAAATTTGGTGGCAACAGAAAATAACTAGGAAATTCATAGTTAGGCTGGCTGACTGGCTAGCTGATTGGTTGGTTGGCTGCCTGGTAATTGTCTGGTTCACTGCAAAAGATTCCAGTGTGTGAAGACATAATGGATTTTAGCTTGTGAATATACTTTCAGAAAGGCTGTAGATTTAGACAATAACAGATCCACTCAGGAGTGAGTTTAGATCCAACAGTTATTTTACTTGTGTGGAAAAGTTTCTGCTAACAGATTTAATCAATTGTAGTGGGGCTAAAACATAATCTAGTGTATATGAAATGTAAAATGAACTTTCAAGCAAATAGAAACATCAAAATAGCATCTGATGTGCATACCTTATTTTGCAATGCTAAATAGGCAGGTGTTAGTGTGGGTTTTTTAATAATTCTGTTTACTGTTACCTGGAGCATTTGCAATTCATTATTCTTCAGTCAAATATTTTATCTGAAGAAGAGAGGCACTTGTAATTAGCTCATATTTTTGCTCAAGAGGTTTGTGCTAGGAAATGCTGATGACTGGAGGAATTCAGCTGTGAGAATTAAGAGAGGAAAAAGAGAAGTCTAGAATTTAGAGATGCGTTGTGTAAAGAAAACTTCCCAATTAATTATAATTTGGGAAAAGAAGAAAGTATAGTATGAACAGGTAATTGAGAATCAAATCTTCAGAACTTTTTCCTTCAGAGGTGCTCCATCACTGGAGGTTTTTAAGAAGATATTGCATAGCCATTTGGAATGGTATAAGGTCTCTTGCTTGAACAGGGACCTGGATTAGAAGAATTCCAACTCTGTTATTCTGTTAAAAATGTGATCTCCTGAATTTTTCATAATGCAAAGAGACCTTAGTTAACTATCCTTATGTCCCAATACATCTCTTCTCAAACTAGGCCCAGACCAATATTTATTTAATACACACACATACACAGAAAGAGAGGGAGGAGGAGGAGAAGGAGGAGGAAAGTTTTTAGAAGTCCTACTCTTCATAGGCACAGTCTAAGAGAAATTTGCTAAAATTGAGGGATAGTGGTCACATCTGGAATTTTATAAGCCTGTTATGAACCCTGTCAGAAACTTGGTGCCAGGGTGTTGTGGCCATTTATAGCAAAACTATTTAGTAAAGACAAACTGTTCTCACCAGCATTTTGGGATGTTGTCTGCCCCCTATCTGCCTTGAGGGTGAGTTCATTTGTACTAGGTGGCCCTACTTCCAAAGAGAACATGGGATTCTAGCCATCGATCATACCATTGTTCAAGATTTATTTTTTTATTTTTCCACTGTATTTATAGGCTGCGGAAACCATAAGAACTCTTGATGTTTGACAAGATAAAATACACAAGAAACAATTTATAATTGAATAATAGATAGGGGAAAAAAGATCCACATAGAATAAAATTAAAATAACCACACTAAGCTATAAACAAACTGAAATGCAAACAATGTTCAAATTTGCCCTGGAAGAGCCCTGTTTGGAAGGGAGATAAATTGGGAGCCAACTGGTTTTTCACTGGGAGTCTGTCCCAAAGGACTGGCACCATGACCAAAAAGCTTTGTCATAAAGTCATGTAACCTCTCCCCACTCCCCACCCCAGCCACCAAACTACCTCTCTAAAGTTCAGAATCCCAGAAAATTATTAGATTCCACCATTGTCAGATCATTTGCCATGAGAGTCAGGGAAAAGGTATTATTTTAATAAAGGATGTAGATGAGACTCTGGAAGGGAATTTTAGTTCCCCAATTTCTACTGCCCAAATTAAGTCCTAAATTTAGACCCCCAAAATTGAAAAGAAGGCACAATTTAATTTTCCATGAATTAGTACAAAATCTATTTAGAGATTTTTTTTGGCATAATCAAAAACAGCTACACTTTTTAAAAAATCATCAGAGATTTTTTATCTCTAACTTTCTTACAAGCAATATGACCCAATCATTTGACTATGTGCATAAAGTAGAAGCTGAATAAAATTCCAGCAAATACAGTGAGATGCCTTTTTAAGTAATACTTTCGATACAAGGATTAGAATTAATCTGATTTAGTCTACCAACAAAGAAGCATATTCTGTAATCCTAAACAGATTCATCCAAATGATTAATCACAGTCTATTACAAAACGCTGGAAAGATCAAAGGACACTATGCCTGTAGATGGAAAAAGTATTAATAAAACAAATTACCCAGCATAATCAGCATGTCATATTACAGAAAATTTAAAGAAAATTAATCATCCTACAGGCCACAATATTAAAAACTCACTCCTGGTCTGAACATAAAATGTTTGGGCAAAAACAAACAAACAAAACCCAGTATATTTCTTAAGCACCTTTTCAACTTTAGGGGGAATTTCAATCCTTTTCTTCTGAATTTTGGCAAAAAGAAAAGTCTCTCCAATATTAGTTGGTGAATTGGAGATCTTGCCTAAGATAATATTTAGAGCAAATCTTTTTTATTCAATATTATCAGTCACTGATAGTCGAAGAGCAAACATTATGGATGTTGTAATAATTACTTTGCATCATATTAGAAAACTTTATTGAGAAGTACCTGGAATGCAAAGATTTTGTCCTCTAGGGAAATATTGAGAATTAAATCCTCATAATTTGAGAATGTAAGCCATGTGTTTACAAAGAAGAAAGACAGAGCATTTTTCCTTTTTAAAAAACCTTACTATACCTGTTTCATTGTATATTCTTTCATGCACTGCTATTGACTTTATGGCAAGCAATCGCCGCAAGCTGATTTGATTTATGGTACACTCTGTAACCATCCAGACAGCTCGCTGTAGAGTGACAAAGAAGTTCTGCTTCTTTACCTTCCTAATCAATGAAACTCAAAGCAAGACTAGGCAAAACATAAATTTGCACGTGGAGATATTGGAAGCCCAAAATGTACACCAATGTGATCATCAACGTTTTCATTTAATATGTAACTCCTTTTCTCTTCCCCTGATAGGATACATATTGAGGCAGGCAAAAATAATTGAAAGTTGTTTTCAAACCAGTAATAGAGAAGACTTACAGGCTTAGTGGGACATGGCAAGGACTGCCTATAGCCAACAGCTTAGAAAACTGATTCCTTACACCATTCCACAGTTCTGAGCTTAACAAGTGAATTAACCAATCTTGCGTATGTCCATACCATGTATGGTTTTTTTTCTTAGCAGTTAATCAAAAGTTTTCAAACAAGAATGTAATAGATCATACTTCCTGGGCAATTCTGGGAAACACAGCCCTTCCATTTGTAGGACTAATGCATAGCAAAACAAGATAGAAGATGCTATTTTTTTCAACCTTGGGATGGGTGACAGATGCCTCTGTTTCAGTATTTAATACAAGGTTACTTCCAAAAGCAAAGTGTTCCTTCAAGGACAATTATTGTTCAGCCTCGTACTTTTTCAAATGTTCCAATGTAGTTTACAAGCAAAAGAGCTGTATATTGAAATTCATATACTACATACGTATACATATACATATACATATACATATACATATACATACATACATACCTACATACATACATATATATATATGCAGGTCTTGGCGTGTTCGGGTCTTTTCTCGTGTAAGATTGAGAGTATCTTAGTGACATTTTGATGAGGTCCCACTCGCCATCTTCAGGCTGGTGCTTTCGGCTTCGTGCTTGTACGAGCAAAGTGTGATTGGAGCTGCCGTCTCTCTTTGTTTGCACAAGCACGAAGCCGAAAGCACCAGCCTGAAGATGGCAAGTGGGACCTCGTCGAAACGTCGCCAAGATACTCTCAATCTTATACGGGAAAAGACCCGAACACACCAAGACCTGCATACCTGTACCCGTGAAAATCTACGAAAACATATAGAGATAGAGATAGAGATAGAGATAGAGATAGAGATAGAGATAGATATATAGAGAGAGCATATTGGTGGAGAACAGTGTACAATCATAAAGTATTTTAGTTCTAATCAAAATCTTCAAAACTCTGTATCTGTACATGAGCATTCGTAAAATACATACAACAATATATGAATGTTTTAGGGTACATGCACAGATATTTTTGTGTGAATCTTTTCAATGGAAAATTTTTGGAAATGAGGAGGAACAAATTATATTGGAAAGAAGCGGAAGATGACATACTGATTTAGCTTCAGTCAATCCCATGATGTTGCTGTAGTCAAATACAGCATGGCAGTCCCGCCATGATGTCCATTGTGCAGCATGGTTATTTGCCAAACAGATAATTGTGTGTAGTGTGTGATGATCATTTGTTGACATTCCTTAATGCTTATTATCGTATGGATTCTGGGGATTGAGTATGCTCAAACAGCTCACTGTACATGTGCATCAGCCACTTTGCAGGTATTTTTTGTTCTACAATGGATATTAGGATAGGAACAAGAAATAGCCCATGCTAAATCTTCCATATTACTTTACATGTTACAGAAGAACTTGCCCAAACTGCTACAATACATCCTTGCCTCCTAACAGAGTTCATATTACTCTTAATTATCAGCCATACTTCACAAATATTTTCTATACCATTCCTTCTATACCATTCTATACCATTCCTTCTATACCATTCCTTCTGTATCAATATTTTTTTAATTGCTCTTCAGCAGTCTCTGCTCTAAACAAATCTCATATTTGTTTTTGACGTCTTATTGTTAGCATTTATTTTATATTATATTGATTGATACAGTGTCTCCAATTAATGTATTGGGATCCCTGAACCAAGCAGAACTCAGTGGAATATTAAAGAGGGTATCACATATACAAAACCAGTACATTTGGAAATAACAACATCCGTTATAGGTCCTGATCTAAAATGTGGCATACCTTACTTCCCTCACCTGAGAGCAAGAGAGAAGCAATTAGAAAATTCAATTATTCAATATAATGAGTGCTAGACAGATTCTTTATGTTGTTGCTGCATTTATCCTGTCTCTAGCTATACAGAATGGGTTTGTTTACTTATCTATTTACAATATTTGTCAACTATCTCAATCAACTGAGATTCTGAGAAGTGTACAAAAAGGAATAACAGAATCAATGATAAAAATCATAAAACCACCATCATTAGTATACCTTGCCATAATGGTAGTCTATAATCAGTTTGAGTGAAATGTTATTGAGTAACTTGTGAAATGCAAGGTAAAATGGAGATAAATGTAGCCTCAGGAAAGAATATAATGGGAAAAGGCTGTCTATGCCTTATGTACCTAATAGAGGCAATACTCAAGATCACTCTAGATTTTTGGGTTGAATTGGTAGAATCTATTCTTCCAAATTGGTGCCTGATGCATCCCAGTGTTTTGATTGTCATCATACCAATTTTTTTCCCTTGCAAGATTTTTGTATACTTCTGCAAACTTTAAGCATCTCCAGTATATTGATATTTTTAATTATTATTTGTGATTCTATTTTGGCTCCAATTCCAAGAGCACAAAATGCCTGGGTTCATTGTTGCAAGGGGAGGTGTAAGGTCATATATTAAAAGATGGATAAAGTTAATATATCTAATGCAATCTCCTCTAATATGATCCTACCTATTCTTTAAGAGTAACTGTAGAGGCTCTTTTACAAGTCCAATCTTTAATTGAGATTATTGTGGGAAGATCAAGAGATATTTCTTTATGGAACTGCTGGCCCAGAAGAGTTATATCAGTTCCTCATCTTCTCTCCAAAGTATTTTAAAAGAATAAGAATCAGAATTTAAGTACTTAATTAATTTGTTGACATTTTATTGTCTGTGCTGCATTACTGTTGTATGGTTTACTTTTCATATTTAAAAGTATGTCTTTGTTGTAACATCTGTATCATTGACAGATTTCTCCATTCAGGATTTGGAAGTAAATTAAGGACACACTTGACACACTTGATTGTTTGCTTGACTCCTAGGATAGACTTGGCAGAAATCTCACAAAGACAGCTTACTTAGAGAAAAATCTCTATTAAATCTCCATTAAAAACAATATCTATAAAAGACAAGAACTAATCAATACAAAAAATTATTCAGGAAAAGGAGGAAGACAAGACTCCATTGAAGGTCATCTAACCAAGCTAACATTTATTACTTATTTATTCAGTTTGTATGGTTGCCCATCTGAAATAACTGATTTTGGGTAGTGAGCAATCATAAAATCAATTAAAATAAATTACAATCTCAAGACAAAAAGAACAAATAAATCCATATAGCAGTCAATAATTATTATAATCCATAATGTTAACCAGGAAACAGGGCACTTCAGACACTTGGGACCCCAGGCCCAGGCCCATAAAAAGGTATTCAAAATCTACCAAAAGACCTGTAAGGTTAGGGCCATCTTAATCTCTGGAGGGGAAATGTTTCAGAAGGCTACAGTAGAGAAGATATATCTCCTGGTCTTTGCCAGCCAATACTCATTTGCTAATGAGTCCCAGAATATGCCTATCCTGCCAAATGAGATTGGATTAGTGCAAACACCTAACAGAAGACAATCCCATAGATAATCCAATCTCAGATCATGAAGGGCTTTAAAATGATAACCAGAACCTTAAATTGCATCTAGCATTCAATGTAGTTGGAGCAGCCCCATGTAGAACACATTGCATTAATCTAGATGGAAGATCAAGAGGCCATGAGTGACAGTGAGCAGTGTCTCCATGTCCAGGAATGCACAACTAGCCACAGCTACCTGATTTTCCAGCAGGAGCTATGATTCCAAGATGACCTCCAGATCATGCACTGCATGCATCTGAGGTAATCCACTCTTTCCAGAACCAAAGGGAGAAAAACCTTTGACACTGGAAGACCCAAGCACCTAAAATAACTTGTTCTTGCTTAGATTAAGCCAAGTCCATTGTACCCCATCCAGATTTGTAAAGTCTCCAGGCACTAGGATAGGATATCCATGGCATTGCTCAGACAACCTGGGGTGAAGATATAAAACTGGTGATCCCCGAACTGTAGGATCACCTCACCCTGGAGCCTCATGTAGATGTTAAATATCTCTTATTTAATTATGTAGAAACTAAATAAATAAAATGTAAGGATCCTGATCTTGCTGGAGATTGAGAAAGGATCTCCGGTACCACAAATTTTGCAGGGTATGGGTCAGAGAAAGGGATATGAAAAGCAATTGGTTATAAAGCAAGAAATATTCTGGTTTCCATGATAAAATGGCATCGTGCTTATTTTTTGAGCTTGGAGTATAAAGAAACATTAGTAGTTAAAATAAGGAAAAGGGTGATCAGTTTACTTGGCCTTTTCTTTGGTTGTGAGATATCTCTAGTACTGTATTTCCAATTCTGGTGGACTGTCCAAATTTACAAAATAGTAAATACCTTTAACGAGATTATACTAATGTTGAAAGCTTCCTTGAAAGTCAACATATTTTTGTTGAAAACAATGGTTTCTTTCTGAATGCATATTAGGGTAATAAGCTGCAATCATGAAGGCATTGAAGACCTGCTCAAACCACATTATTAGGAAATATTGGATCACCAGAGTACAGGTGAAACTCGAAAAATTAGAATATCGTGCAAAAGTTCATTTATTTAAGTAATGCAACTTAAAAGGTGAAACTAATATGTGAGATAGACTCATTACATGCAAAGCAAGATAGTTCAAGCCATGATTTGTCATAATTGTGATGATTATGGCTTACAGCTCATGAAAACTCCAAATCCACAATCTCAGAAAATTAGAATATTACATGCAATCAATAAAACAAGGATTGTACATAGAACAATATCAGACCTCTGAAAAGTATAAGCATGCATATGTACTCAGTACTTGGTTTGGGCCCCTTGTGCAGCAATTACTGCCTCAATGCGGCGTGGCATGGAAGCTATCAGTCTGTGGCACTGCTGAGGTGTTATGAAAGACCAGGATGCTTCAATAGCGGCCTTCAGCTCTTCTGCATTGTTCAGTCTCATGTCTCTCATCATTCTCTTGGCAATGCCCCATAGATTCTCTATGGGGTTCAGGTCAGGTGAGTTTGCTGGCCAATCAAGCACAGTAATCCCACGGTCATTGAACCAGGTTTTGGTGCTTTTGGCAGTGTGGGCAGGTGCCAAGTCCTGCTGGAAAATGAAGTCAACATCCCCATAAAGCTCGTCTGCGGAAGGAAACATGAAGTGCTCCAAAATCTCCTGGTAGATGGCTGCATTGACCCTGGCCTTAATGAAGCACAGTGGACCAACACCAGCAGATGACATGGCTTCCCAAATCAACACAGACTGTGGAAACTTCACACTGGACTTCAAGCATCTTGCAGTGTGTGCCTCTACATTCTTCCTCCAGACTCTGGATCCTTGGTTTCCAAATGAGATGCAAAAGTTGCTCTCATCAGAAAAGACGACTTTGGACCACTGAGCAACAGACCAGGTAAGATGCTTCTGACGTTGTTTGTTGTTCATGAGCGGCTTGACAAGAGGAATACGACATTTGAAGTCCATGTCCAGGATCCGTCTGTGTGTGGTGGCTCTTGATGCACTGACTCCAGCCTCAGTCCACTCTTTGTGAAAGTCCCCAACACTTTTGAATGGCCTTTTCCTGACAATCCTCTCCTGGCTGCAGTCATTCCTGCTGCTCGTGCACCTTTTTCTTCCACACTTTTCCCTTCCACATAACTTTCTATTCATGTGCTTTGATTCAGCACTTTGGGAACATCCAACTTCTTTTGCAATTACCTTTTGAGGCTTTCCCTCCTTATGGAGGGTGTCAGTGATGGTTTTCTGCACAACTGTCAGGTCAGCAGTCTTTCCCATGATTGTGATTCCTACTGAACCAGACTGAGAGACCATTTAAAGGCTTAGGAACCCTTTGCAGGTGTTATGGCTTAATTAACTGATTAGAGTGGGACACTTTGAGCCTAGAATATTGCACCTTTTCACAATACTCTAATTTTCTGAGATTGTGGATTTGGGGTTTTCATGAGCTGTAAGCCATAATGGCACTCCAGCTCCTTCGGGCCTTGAATGAAGTGGATTATCTGGATACTTTGCAGTCTGGTTTCAGGCCCGGGTACAGCATGGAGACGGCCTTGATCGTACTAGTGGATGATCTCTGGCAGGCCCGGGATGAGGGGTCTTCCTCCATTCTAGTGCTTCTTGACCTCTCAGCGGCTTTTGATACCATCGATCATGGTATCCTTCTGAGCCGGCTCAGGGGGTTGGGAGTGGGGGGCACTGTTTTACAGTGGTTTTCCTCCTACCTGTCTGACCGGACTTAGTCGGTGTTGGTGGGGGGGGCAGAGAACGAGCCCTAGGGCCCTGCCATGCGGGGTTCCTCAGGGCTCCATCCTCTCCCCCCTCCTCTTTAATATCTACATGAAACCGCTGGGTGAGATCATCCGTCGACATGGGGTTGGGTAACACCAGTACGCTGATGATACCCAGTTGTACATCTCTGTCCCCGGTCAATCAAGTGAGGCTGTTGAGGTGATGTCCCGGTGCCTGGAGGTTGTGAGGATCTGGATGGGGGCTAATCAGCTCAGACTCAACCCTGACAAGACCGAGTGGCTATGGGTTTTGCCCCCTCAGGGTTCAGTTGATTATCCAACTTTAGTACTGGGGGGAGAGAAATTGCCACCCTCAGAACGAGTTCGCAACTTGGGAGTCCTTCTGGATCCACAGCTACAATTTGACCACCATCTTACGGCTGTGACCAGAGGGACCTTTGCACAGGTTCGCCTGTTACACCAGTTGCGACCCTTCCTGGACCGTGGGACTCTTCACATGGTTGCTCATGCCCTCTTCACATGGTTGCTCATGCGCTCTACATGGGGCTGCCCTTGAAGAGCACTCGGAGACTTCAGCTGGTGCAAAATGCAGCTGCGTGAGTGATTATGGGTGCACCTAGACGTGCCCATATAACATCTACCCTCTGCGAGCTGCACTGGTTACCAGTGGTCTTCTGGGTGCAATTCAAGGTGCTAGTGACAACTTTTAAAGCCCTTCATGGCTCAGGAGCGGGATACCTGTGAGACCGCCTTCTGCGACCTTATGCCTCCCAGTGCCCAGTTAGATCTCACAGGGGGGGCTTGCTCCGGATTCCGTCAGCCAGGCAATGTCGGCTGGTGGGTCTATGGGCTAGGGCCTTCTCTGTAGTGGCGCCGTCCCTCTGGAATATGCTCCCCACGGAGATTAGAACCATCCCAAATCTACTTGCCTTCTGCAAAGCCGTTAAGACCTGGCTTAGTCAGAGGGCATGGTATTGAGAGCTCGAGATTTTGCTTTTCCCCCGTGTATGTTTTGGATTGGTATGAATGAGTTTCTTGTTTTTATATTGTATAGAAATTGTTTTTATCCTTTTGTACGCCACCTCGAGTTCCCCTTTGGGGGAAGTGAGGCGGGATATAAATCTAATAAATAAATAAATAAATCATCACAATTATGACAAATCACAGTTTGAACTATCTTGCTTCGCATGTAATGAGTCTATTTCATATATTAGTTTCACCTTTTAAGTTGCATTACTGAAATAAATGACCTTTTGCACGATATTCTAATTTTTTGAGTTTCACCTGTAGATGAAGAAGTAATATAGATACCCTACAGAGAACTTGCCCAGAAAATCATGAACAATATGAGCCATAAATCATTCAACTAATGAGAGGCTCTTTGACATTCCAAATAGCAATACCATATTTTTATTAAATTATTAAATATAGTTCTGATCAATGTTTAGCAAAATAAAACACAGAAACAATTACCAAATAAAGCAGAAGCAATAAAGCTGTCATTTAAAGATGTGCAATTGTGATTTGAAAAAGAAAGAAGGTTTCACTGCTTGACGAGGATATTTTATGCCTTCTTATGGAAACCACTGAGGATTAAAAAAAAAAATCAGAACTCTATTACAGTAGTGCCGGTAGGGTCCCAGTATGACAGTAAGAAGCAAAACTTCCTTTCATCATAAGGAATTAATTTTTTTTTTTTTTTGGAGAAGGCAAAAATATATCCGCATGCATGTTATCAAAGAAGAAGCAAGAAAAATTGCATGAATTTGGGTTTCAGGTTCATACTGATCACAACAGCAGCATCTCTCAGTATATAAGATTCCATTGTATTCTACTGTACCTCCTACCTAGTATAGCAGAAGGAAAAACATTGAAACAAGGCAAAGAAGAGTCTCTACAGCATGCATGGCAAGCAAGACTTATAAAATAAATGTGCACATACGTTGCTTACATAGGACTTCTCTTGGGTTTGAAGCAGGGGTGGGATTCTACCAGTTCTGTCCGGTTCTACAGAACCAGATGTTAGGGCTTCTGGTAGTTTGGAGAACCAGTAAAATGGCCCCCTGGCTGGCCCCGCCTCTCTCCGCACGCTTCTCTGCTCCCTGCCCAGTCAGTTCCTATTGCACATGTGCAACGTTGTGCGTATGCGTGACATGCCTGCAGCCTGCTTTTGCCCGCCAGGCCAGCCATTGCTGCCTGCCTTCTGCAATGGCCCTGCCATTACTGATCTTCCTGAGTGAGTGAAGCTCTGAAGCCCTGGTCGCTTTCCCCCTCCCCACTTGCCTTTTGCTGCCGCAGCCAGTCGCCTTTCCCCTACCACTTGCCTTTCCCCAAGCAACACATGGAGAGGCTTGTATAGGTTGAATCCTGCTTTTCTCTGTTTGCCCAGCAGCTGTTTCTAATGGGAGGGGGGGTCCCATTAGAAACCCTGCCTAGACCCTCCCAGAAGTCCCCACGAGGCTGATCTGGCTACCAGGTAAATATAGGGTAGCCTCCTGGGAGCAAAAACAGGGAGTTGGGGGGAGTCCAGTGCCACCCCCCCACCCTGTTTTTGCTCCCAAGAGGCTCCAGAGAGGCTTGCTAGGCCAAAAACGCTAACCCCACCCTGTTTTTGCTCCCAAGAGGATCCAGGGAGGCTTGCTGGGCCCCGTTTTGGGCTTAGGAGGCCTTCCTGCAGCCTCCTGGGAGCATCCAGCCATCCAGTATGCCTGGATTCAGTGTTTAGCAAAAAAAACATTTGGAGCTAATATAGCATTGATTCCTGCCTTGGGAATGTTCTAGGTAATCAAAACTATGCAGTTTCCTAAATTTTTGGAGCCAATCTTCTTTCTTTCTTCCATATCCTCTGTTATGTTTGCATGAAGAGACAGACGCGGAGTGCTTTAAGCTCTTTAGTTTATTAGTGACTACAGCTCAGAATGAACCCGACTGGCTTTGCTGCGGCTGCTACTTATAGCCGCAGCTGACAGCCAATCAGAGTGCAGGGTTTTCCCGCACTTTCTAAACCAATCATTTCCAACACTTTACAAGAACAATTCAAACTTAACCAATGATTTCAAACCTGCATACATAACATCCTCCTCTTCAAAACTAGTAAGTTGCTCTGCTTTTTCATGCCAGGTTTAGCGTGGTAAGTTCAGAGTGGATTTTGTAGAGAACAGCTTACCTTTAGGTCTCATTCATTTGCTCAATTTCAGAGCATACATTACACAATTTCCAAAGCATAATTCAGACTATCCAGCAGTTTGCCTAGCTTTGGAAGTAGCTTTGGAATTGAAGCCATATGTGTTAAAATAGAATTCCTTTTGTATAAGTACAAGTATGCAGAAAGTTTCAAGATTAATCCAAGATGTTTAATGGTTTTAAATGTCTGGGTGTTGTACTAAGGTTTAAGTCAGAGGTCTTCAAACTTGGCAACTTTAAGACTTCTGGACTTCAACTCCCAGAATTCTCCAGCTAGCATAGCTGATTGGAGAATTCTGGGAGTTGAAGTCCACAAGTCTTAAAGTTGCCAAGTTTGGGGACCCCTGGTTTAAGTAGAAAGAGGTTCCAGCTGAAAATATACCATGAATACCATAGAGATGCTTGCTTGCTTGCTTCCTCTCCCCCCCCCTCTCTTTCTTTCTCTTAAAAGGAAGAAAAAGAAAGAGGGACAGATAGGAGAAAGAAAGAAAGAAAGAAAGAAAGAAAGAAAGAAAGAAAGAAAGAAAGAAAGAAAGAAAGAAAGAAAGAAAGGGAGGGAAGGGAGAAAGAGGGAAGGGAAAGGAATGTGAATGAGATATGGATGGATGGATGGATGGACGGATAGAGGGAGGGAGAGAGGGAGGGAGGGAGGAGGGAAAGAAAAAGGAGAGGAAGGAAGGACCACAAACTCTGGCACTAGATGCAGCTTCAGAGGTTGCTTTGAAACAGCACAGAAATCCAGGGCTGGAAGGGACCTCAGAGGTCCTCTAGTCCAACCCCGCACCAAGAGCATTGTTAAAGTGAATTTCTATCTTTTGACCCACCCAGTCATGTGACCACCAAGCCACGCTCAGCCAGTCACGTGACCAGCAAGCCATGCCCAGCCAGTCATATGACCAGTAAAAAACACCCACAAATTAGGCCACGCCCACAGAACCAGTTGTTAAGAAATTTGAATCCCACCCCTGGTTTGAAGTTTATAGCAGGCAATGCTAAACCTGGGAGAATTTGACCAAGGATGCTTACATTTCTACTTTCACTTGATTATCCCTCCCACCAATATTTTCTACAGTAACAAAGACAATTAAATATCCATGCTCCTGTTTCATGCAAATCATGTTTTGAATCATTTCGATATCCAATTTGATTTATTTTTTAAAAAATCCATCTGTAATCATATTAAAAGATCAGAAATGACATTTGCTTGTAGCATTTTGTTAAAAGATCAGAAATGACAGACATTTGCTAATGGTATTTTGTGACAATCTAGGCTATAGGATATACGAATAAGATTGATTGTGGCATTGCAGAACTGCCCCTCTTCATATAGCTTTAAATATTGTGTATTAGCAGAGTTCACACATTTGCTAGCTGGTGATTTGAGATTTTAGACTTTGAGTCTTGTATAGTGGGGGAGGAATTTAAATGAAATGCTCTTTCGATCACTTACCTTATATAAAACCCACATGAGTGAGTGTGTGTGGATACATACACATAAATATAAGTAAATGCAAATATATTTTAAAAGAAAATAATATAAAATAAATGTTATTTTAATATAAAATAACAATTTAATATAAAATAACTCTTTTATGTGACTTGTTTTCTATACAGCAAATATTTATACAAATATAACAAATTGAATAAGCTATTTGTGATTCTCTGACCAAAACATATTGATTGTGATATACTTTCAAAGAAACAGTCATTTTGATTGTATTGTGTTGGTAAGATAATAGGCAGGTATCATAAAATGTGTCATACTAACTTATGCATTTTGTCAGAGAATGGGTTATGAACTCTAAGTAAAAATCACTGTAGTACTCATAGCAGAAGGTTATTTCAATTACTTTGCACATAGATATATGATTCCTTTATCTTCTTTGACAGACTGCTGAATGGAATGCACAGAAATTTGCTAATGACGTCACATCATCCAATAATATTTTGCCATATTGAGCATGTTTAAGTACCTCACTGGCCTTTTGCTATAAATCTGTGTTTTTAAACAGACTGATCCTGTTACCCTGCTCTGAATAGATTGATAACCTCTGTCAAATCTAAGCACCAGATTTGCACAAACACAAGTCATTCCATTTATAGCAACTAAAGAAAAGCTGTCTTGCAGCACTGTCCTCCAAATTACTGGAATCTATATTCCAAAATCAAGGATACTAAATACTTTTAATACAAATACAATTTTAACAAAAGATTTAAAAATCCTTACCCATTGACTAGACTGAAAGAGATGATTTACTTTTGAGGTAAAGAGTGTAATTTGGAAGCAAAATCTTAACAACATTGATTGAATTGATTCCACATGGATTACTCTTCTGTATAGATCAAATTCTTATCTGTATAACAATTGGGCACAAGATTTGATGAAGAAATCATGAATTGTTGTATGTATGAATTTGGCACCTGAATAATAAAAAAATGACAGCTTCAAATCCTTTGAATATTCTGCCCTACTGGGAATGAAATAGCACCTCCCATACCTTTGTGTCATTCTAAAGATGTACATTGCTATCATGGGACTCATCATTAATTGGTTCCAGGAGGCACAATGAGTACTAAACACATCTTTCCCATAAGGAATAATGTAATGAACTTCAAGGCAGCCAACACCGATAAGATTCTAGCTTGTACATTGAGTACCAAACAATGATTACAGGGCGAAAATGTTCACATCAAAATGTGTTGACTATCAAATGTGATGAGTTTCGAAGCAGTTGAGTACAAGATACCTCTCTAATGAATAACTTCATTTCTGGCATAAGAACTATGCCCTCAGTCTTCACACCTTCAACAATAATGTGTTATCTATATTGAATAGCTTTCACATTGAAAATTCCAATAGTTTCTCTTAACCAATGAATGCATCATATAAATGTCATACAGAGTAAATCTGTTTGGTATCATTATCGTCCTGAAAGTGAATATAATTTTTAGACCGCCCCAATCCTTCTATTGGATTTATTTAGAGGGATGGTAATGGGAGAGCAGTCATTTTTAAAATAAATTAAATATAGTATCTCACAGAAGTGAGTGCACCCTCTCACATTTTATAAATATTTAAATATATCTTTTCATGTGACAACACTGAAGAAATGACACTTGGCTACAATGTAAAGTAGTGAGTATACAGCTTGTATAACAGTGTAAATGGAGACGTCAAGGCATAGGGCCATATCATGTGCTGGGAGCGCGTACCCGCCATCTTTGTGCGGTGGCACGCTCCGACCCTATGGCCTCCTCCCTAGGGGGCATGGGAACCGGGACCCCTGGGCTTAAGCTGGTGTATTTTGCCAGGTCCGTGGCTAATAAGTCTTCCCTCCTCCATGAGATCATTGAGGAGGAGGCTGCGGACCTGGCTTGCATCACCGAGACCTGGTTAGGCCCGGAGGGAGGTGTCCCTCTGGTTGATCTGTGCCCTCCAGGTTTCTGAGTTTTGCACCAGCCATGGGCCCAGGGAAGGGGTGGTGGGGTGGCTGTGGTTATCCAGGAGACCCTGTTTCCAAGGGAGGTCACGGTTCCAGAGATAGGCGGGAGTGAGACCCTCCTCCTGAGGTGGGGGCCTAATGGTCAGGTGGGCTTGCTGCTCGCATACCTTTCCCCCAGCTGTGCGACAGCGGCCCTGCCTGGGCTTCTCGATGTCCTCTCGGGGGTGGCGGTGGAGTTCCCGGGCCTTATAGTCCTGGGGGACTTCAATCTGCCCTCCCTGGGGGGAGTGTCGGGTTTGGCCCAGGAATTCATGGCTTCTATGGAAGCCATGGGCCTGATCCAACTGATTCAAGGCCCGACTCACGAGGGGGGAAACACTCTTGACCTAGTTTTTGTCTCTGAACAGTGGCATAGTGACAAAGGGCAAGCCACTTTTACGGCATTGCCCGTTCCATGGTCTGATCACTATCTCCTACGGCTGGTCTTTCAACAGGCCACCCCCCACTGCTGGGATGAGGAGCCACTTAGATGGTTCCGCCCCAGACGCCTGATGGACCCTGAGAGGTTCCAGGCGGAACTGGGGTTTTTTCCCTCTTCCCTTGCCCACAGCTCTGCCGAGGATCTGGTGACTGCTTGGCAACAGGCTGCGTTGGATGCCCTCGACAGGGTTGTCCCCATGCATCCCCTCACATGCCGTGGATCCCGGATGGCTCCTTGGTATACTGAGGACCTCCAGGAGATGAAGCGTTGTCGGAGGGGTTTAGAGAGCAGGTGGAGGTCCACCCGCTCCCAATCCGATCGAGCCCAGCTAAGAGCCCATATTAGGACTTACCTGCTAGCTATGAGAGCGGCGAGAAGGTCTTATCTCTCCGCCCTCATAGCGTCCGCAGATAACCGCCCAGCCGTCCTGTTTCGGGCTACCGCTCTCCTTCGCTTGGGGGAGGGGGCCGACCCACTGTGGGGAAGGGCTGAGGAATTTGGTCAATATCTGTCGGATAAGATCGCCCAGATTGGTGATTGTCCCTGATTTGCAGTGGTCTGAGGAACAGGATACAAGTAGTCTGGCCAGTGTGATCTGGGATGAGTTTGATCCTGTTTCCGAGGATGAAGTGGACAGGACTATGTGGCATCTGAGTTCCACCACATGTTTGTTGGACCCGTGCCCTTCCTGGTTGGCTTATGCCTCCAGGGAGACCACCTGCGGTTGGCTCCGGGCAGTTGTCAATGCTTCATTAAGAGAGGGTGTTTTTCCCTCCACCTTGAAGGAGGCGGTGGTGAGACCCCTCCTGAAGAAGCCTGCCCTGGACCCAACCGTGTTAGACAACTTTCGTCCAGTCTCCAACCTTCGCTTTTTGGCGAAGGTTGTTGAGAGGGTTGGCTCTCCCCTCAGGGTCGGTCCTATTTAACATCTACATGAAGCCGCTGGGCAAGATCATCCATGGTTTCGGGGTGAGATTCCATCAGTACGTGGATGATACCCAGTTGTACATCTCCACCCGAACCAGATCAGTGATGCCCTCTCCTGATGACCGGTGTTTGGATGCGTGCAGGATTTGGATGAGTAGGAACATGCTTGACTCAACCCGGCCAAGACTGAGTGGCTGTGCATACCGGCATCTCGGCCCAGTCAGGAATATCCATCTTTGGCCATAGGGGTAGAGGTGTTGCCCCCTGTGGATAGGGCGCGGAATCTGGGGGTCCTCCTGGATGTACGGCTCCGGTTGGAGGAGCAGGTGGGGGCCGTTGCCAGTGGGGCCTTTGCCCAGCTCTGTCTTGTTCGTCAGCTTCACCCATTTCTGAACCGAGATGCCCTGTGCACAGTCACTCATGCTTTGTTACCTCTAGACTCGACTACTGCAACGCTCTCTACTTAGGGCTGCCCTTGCATACCATCCGGAGATTGCAGCTGGTGCAAAATGCGGCGGCGCAGGTGGTGATGGGAGTTTCCCGATTCTCCCATGTTGCCCCCCTCCTACGCGGCCTTCATTGGTTGCTGGTTGCACTCCGGGTGAGATTCAAGGTTTTAGTTTTAACATACAAAGTCCTTCACGACATGGGTGCTCAATATTTAAGGGAGCGACTCCTGCTGATATCGAGTGCCAACCGCCCTGTGCGAGCACATAGGCAAGGACTCCTCGGGGTCCCGTCAACAGACCAATGCCGGCTGGAGGTCCCCCAGCAACAAGCCTATTCTGTCGTGGCCCCTGACCTCTGGAACCAACTCCCCCTGGGGCTCCGCCTGGCCCCTGACCTCCGCACCTTCCGCCATGATTTGAAGACCTGGTTGTTTGACCAATCCGGGCTGTGACCCTTCCCCTGGGGGGGAATGGGTCCTTAAATCATTTTAATTGTAAATTTTAGTTTTGTAACTTTTTGGGCTTGTGAATTGGTTTAATTTTTTTTCTTTTTTCTTTTTAATTATTTATTGTTGTTGTTTTTAGTTGTGAGCCTGAGTCTTGGAGATGGGGCGGCATACAAGTCCAACATATAAATAAATAAATAAATAAATAAATAAATAAATAAATAAATAAATGTGATGTCCCCTCAAAATAACGCAACACACAGCCATTAATGTCTAAACCCCTGGCAATACAAGTGAGTACACCCCTAAGTGATAATGTCCAAATGGGGCCCAAGTAGTAGTTTTCCCTCCCTGGTGTCATGTGACTCGTTAGTGTTATAAGGTGTCAGGTGTGAAGGGAGAGCAGGTGTGTTAAATTTGGTGTTATCACTCTCACTCTCATACTGGTCACTGGAAGTTCAACATGGCACCTCATGGCAATGAACTCTCTGAGGATCTGAAAAAATGAATTGTTGCTCTACATAAAGATGGCCTAGGCTATAAGAAGATTGCCAAGACTTGAAACTGCACTGTAGCCCAGTGGCCAAGACCATACAGTGGTTTAACAGGACAGGTTCTACTCAGGCCTTGCCATGATCAACCAAAGAAGTTTGGCAATGCTCAGCATCATATCCAGAGGTTGGCTTTGGGAAATAGACATATGAGTACTGCCAGCATTGCTGCAGAGGTTGAAGGTGGGTTCAGCCTGTCAGTGCTGAGACCATATGCCACATGCTGCATCAAATTAAGTCTGCAGGGCTGTCATCCCATAAGGAAGCCTCTTCTAAAATGATGCACAAGAAAGCCTGCAAATGGTTTGCTGCAGACAAGCAGACAACGGACATGGATTTCTGGAAGCATGTCCTGTGATCTGATGAGACCAAGATAAACTTATTTGGTTCAGATGGTATCAAGCGTGTGTGGTAGCAACCAGGTGAAGAGTACAAAGACAAGTGTGTCTTGTCTATTGTCAAGCATGGTGGGAATGTCATGGTCTGGGGTTGCATGAGTGCTGGCAGCACTGGGGAGCTACAGTTCATTGAGGAACCATGAATGCCAACATGTACTGTGACATACTGAAGCAGAGCATGATCCCCTCCCTTTGGAGACTGGGCCACAGGGCAGTATTCCAACATGATAACGACCCCAAACACACCTCCAAAATGGCCACTGCCTTGCTAAAGAAGCTGAGGGTGCAAGTTTTTAGACACCATCTGCCTATGTTGTGAGAAAAGGGGTCACCTAGCAAGAGTCTGCAAATCATCCAGAACTCCACCTAGTAGGAAGAAATTCCCTGAGAAGGATTTTAAGCCCAACAACTTCATTGAAAAGATGGGGCGCAACTCAGAAGCAAATGGAAAGAATGAAAAAGAATTGCTGTGCACACTGGGTTGTATCCCAAAAATTGTAAGCCGCCCTGAGTCTTCGGAGAAGGGTGGCATATAAATGTAATTAAAAAAAAAACCTCATCAAACAATCACCATTGGTCATTCTTCACCCTTGAGAAGCAGAAAAGTACATGTGAAGGTATTCATTGAAGGAAGGCCTTGCCAAATGGAAGTGGACTCAGGCTCCTATTTATCTATGGTGTCATGGGACACTATTCACAGGCTACTTCCCAACATTCAGAAGAAACATTTCCAGAAGCAAGCACTGACTCTTAAAGACTACCAAGGGAACAAGATTCCAGTAGTTGGAGCAAGAGATTTCAACGTGAAGTTTAAAGGCCACACCAAAGCGTTTGCCCTGACCATCGTGGACAAGGACTGCCCAAGCTTGCTGGGGCTTGAGTGGTTCAAGCCACTAGGCATCGAGGTGACTGGCATCAATCACGTGAGCAACTCTGAATGGGAGGAGGCCTTGAAGTCTGAGTTTCCAGAGGTCTTCAGCGACGGATTGGGCAAGTATATGGGGACCCCTATCACTTTCAACCTAGATCCCAAGGTGCCCCCAATTCGTTTAAAGCCCAGAAGGGTTCCATTTGCTTTAAAGGAAAAATTGATGCACAATTAGACAAGTTAATTGCTCAAGGGGTTTTAGAGCCCACTGACCACTCCAGATGGGAGACACCCATAGTCACACCAGTCAAGGCTGATGGGTCAGTAAGAATTTGTGGAGACTATAAGGGGACACTGAACCATGCTGCAGCAGAGCGCATATCCAGTGCCAGTTGTGCATCATCTGTTACATTCACTTGGCAGGGGTACAGTCTTTGCCAAATTGGACTTGGCCCAGGCATATCAACAATTAACAGTTGATGATGCCACTGCAGAGGCCCAAACCATTGTGACTCATAGAGGTGCCTTCAAATGTAAAAGGTTACAATTTGGAGTAAGCGTGGCACCAGGCATCTTTCAAAGCCTTATGGAAAGAATGCTCCAAGGACTGCCAGGGGTGGTGCCTTACTTTGATGATGTGTTAATCTCTGCTGAAAATGACACTCAGCTACAAGAAAGACTCAGAGAAGTCCTTACCAGATTTAGAAAAGCGGGGTTAAAATTCAAGGAAGAAAAATGCACACTTAAGACTGACAGGGTTGAGTTCCTGGGCTACATGATTGACAAGCATGGCATCCACCCTACTGATGCCAAGGTTAAAGCAATCAAAGAAGCCCCTAAACCTAAATGCAAATCAGATTTGCAAGCTTTCCTTGGACTTATTAACTTTTATCACATGTTCCTACCTCAAAAGGCAACCATTGCTGAACCTTTGCACAGATTACTGGATAAGAGGTCTGTTTGGGTCTGGGGGAGGAAGGAACAATCAGCATTTAACAGTATTAAGAGACTAATCACGTCTGATGCTGTACTGATACAGTTCTCTGAGAATTTGCCTGTTGTACTGACTTGTGATGCATCCCCTTTTGGAGTGGGAAGGGTTTTGAGCCATAGACTTCCCAGTGGGAGAGAAGCCCCTATTGCATTTTACTCTCGCACCTTGACCAAAGCAGAGAGGAATTATAGCCAACTGGATAAAGAGGCATTGGCAGTTGTTGCAGCTGTCAAGAAATTTCATGAATATCTGTATGGCAGGACATTTACCATTGTTACAGACCACAAACCTTTGTTAGTCATTGTGGCAGGAGGCAAACCTACACCTACTATCCTGTCACCAAGAATGCTGAGGTGGACTGAATTTCTTGCAGCTTATTCATACAAACTGATTCACAGGCCTGGCAAGGACATTGGACATGCTGATGCACTGAGTCGTTGCCCACTGCCTTGCCACAAGGAGGACTTTGAACCTGAAACACACACCTTTTTCCTAGAAACTGTTGCCAAGCTTCCAGTTCATGCTGCTGAAATTGCCAGAGAGACTGCCAAAGACACTGTGTTGGCTCCTGTTATAGGCTGGATTAAGAAAGGTTGGTCTCTTCAAGATCTACCTCACCTTGCCCAACCTTTTAAGTCCAGGCAAACTGAATTATCTGTATTAAGAGGATGTATTTTGTGGGGTAACAGGGTGGTTATTCCTGCAAAACTGCAAAGAGAGGTTTTGGAAATGTTACATGAGGGTCATCCTGGTATTGTAAGGATGAAGGGATTGGCCAGGAGTTATGTATGGTGGCCAGGTATTGACAAAATGGTTGAAAACTGGGTTGCATCTTGTCCCAATTGCCAGGTAGTCAGGCCTGCTCCACCTCACGCCCCCACACAGGAATGGGAATGTCCTAGGGGCCCGTGGTCTAGGATCCACATTGATTTCGCAGGCCCTACTAGAGGGCACACTTTTCTGGTTATAGTAGATGTATATTCCAAATGGCTAGCGGTATTTCCCATGACATCCACCACAACTGATGCTGTCATCAAGCAGCTCAGAAAACTGTTTGTAACCCACGGGTTACCTGATGTTCTTGTCTCTGACAATGGCCCTCAATTTACATCTAACATTTTTGAATCCTATCTAGCACAACAGGGTATCAGACATGCCCTTACTGCCCCTGGGCACCCTTCGCTAACGCCGGGCTGAACGATGGTATGTTTTACCAAAGAGAAGCTCCAGCAGCTGGGTCCTGGGGACATCACTGAGAAGCTTGAAAAACTTCTTAGTGTCCAGCACATTACTCCTAGCCCACCTAATAACTTATCCCCAGCAGAGTTGTTGATGGGTAGGAAACTTAGGTCTTCCTTGACCGCCTTTCATCCCACTTACACTTAACGCACCACTGGATTCCACTTCCAAAGTTCGTACATTCAGTGTGGGTGATTCTGTTTATGCTAAGAACCTTATAGGTGAACCTTTGTGATTCCTGCCAGATAACTCAGATCACAGGCCCTCGTTCTTACAGGGTACAAACAGAGGATGGACTCCTCTGGAGCAGGCACATTGATCAACTTAGATCCAGGTTCCCTCAGGAACATCGCCTTGTCTCTCTCTAGTTCCCTCACCTGATGTCAATTCTAGGGGAAGGGAGGAACAGGAGGAAAATCAGCAAGTAAGAATCAACACCATGTGTAACGAGCCATTACGACAGGAACCATCCCAAAACCTGTCACAATGCCAAAATCCATCCTTAGAAGTGGAAGATTGCACATCACTACCTGACTTGGGTGCTGACATTGGAATGGAGATGGGTTGGGAGGAGAGACCAGATTCTAACAATCAAACAGGGTCTTCTTTCACAGGAAGTCCCAGCAGGGAAATGTCAGCAGACACATTTCCTCTCTCTCAACTAAGGAGTAAGGGAACTGAACCTAGTGGGGAGGGGTGTTATGTATGTAGGTTTGAATGTTATTGGTTTATTTGAACTATTCTTGTAAAATGTCAAATGGTATTGGTTTAAATAGTGCGGGAAGAAACCCTGCACTCCCATTGGCTGGCAACTACGGCTGCTGGCTATAAAGCAGCCATAGCCCAGCCAAGTGGGGTCCATTTGAGCTGTAGTCACTTAATAAACTCTTCACTGTAGCTCTTCGCGTCTGACTCTTCATGCAAACTTAACAGTAAGTATAGGGTAGCCTCCTGGGAGCAAAAATGGGGAGTTGGGGGCCAGCACCCCAACCCCGTTTTTGCTCCCAAGAGGCTCCAAGCAGCCTTGCTAACCAGGCAAAAACGCCACCCCCCACCCTGTTTCTGCTCCCAAGAGGCTCCAAGGACGCGTGCTAGGCTGAAAACAGGGTGTGTGGGGGGGTCCGGCACCGCCACCCCACCCGGTTTTTGCTCCCAAGAGTCTCCAGGGAGGCTTGCTAGGCTGAAAATGGGGTGTGGGGGGGGGTCCAGCGCCACCTCCCACCTCATTTTTGCTCCCAAGAGGCTCCAGGGAGGCTTGCTAGGCCCCATTTTGGGCCTAGGAGGCCTTCCTGCAAGCCAGCCATCCAGTATGCCTGGATTCAATGTTTAGCAAAAAGAACATTTGGAGCTAATATAGTATTGATTCCTGCCTTGGGAATGTTCTGGGTAATCAAAACTATGCAGTTTCCTAAAACTGTTGGAGCCAATCTTCTTTCTTTCTTCCATATCCTCCTCTTCAAAACTAGTAAGTTGCTCTGCTTTTTCATGCCAGGCTTAGTGTGGTAAGTTCAGAGTGGATTTTATAGAGAACAGCTTACCTTTAGGTCTCATTCATTTGCTCAATTTCAGAGCATACATTACACAATTTCCAAAGCATAATTCAGACTATTCAGCAGTTTGCCTAGCTGCTGCTTCATTACTTCTACTGCTGTCACAACCTTTATGGAGTGTCCAATGGCCTTTTAAGTTTGACAAGCAAAAAACATAGTAAATATTTCTCACAAATATTTTCCCTCTTCCACTACGTGGTTCGATGTTTAACATATAAAATTATGTGCAGTTTGCAAACTTGTGTTTTTTGTTATTGAAAGGCAACTCTTTAATTTGAAGATGTGGTAAATTCTTGGTAATAAAATGGCAAGAAAGGCTCACTTCTGCTTGCCATTTAGAAAGGTTTCTTAAAAAGTTGCTTTGGAATTGAAGCCATATGTGTTAAAATAGAATTCTTTCTGTATAAATACAAGTATGCAAAAAGTTTCAAGATTAATCCAAGATGTTTAATGGTTTTAAATGTCTGGGTGTTGTACTAAGGTTTAAGTCAGAGGTCTTCAAACTTGGCAACTTTAAGACTTCTGGACTTCAACTCCCAGAATTCTCCAGTCAGCATAGCTGGGTGGAGAATTCTGGGAGTTGAAGTCCACAAGTAAAGTTAGACTGGTTTAAGTAGAAAGAGGTTCCAGCTGAAAATATACCATGAATACCATAGAGATGCTTGCTTGCTTGCTTGCTTGCTTTCTTGCTTTCTTTCTTTCTTTCTTTCTTTCTTTCTTTCTTTCTTTCTTTCTTTCTTTCCTTCTTTCTTTCTTTCTTTCTTCCTTTCTTCCTTTCTTCCTTTCTTTTCTTCCTGTCTTCTTTCTTTCTCTTTCTTTCTCTCTCTCTCTCTCTTTTTCTTTCTCTCTCTCTCTCTCTCTTTCTCTCTCTCTCTCTCTTAAAAAGAAGAAAAAGAAAGAGGGAGGGATGGGAGAAAGATGGAAGGGAAAGGAATGTGAATGAGATATGGGTGGATGGATGGACGGATGGATGGATAGAAGGAGGGAGGGAAGGAAAGAAAAAGGAGAGGAAGGAAGGACCACAAACTCTGGCACTAGACGCAGTTTCAGAGGTTGCTTTGAAACAGCACAGAAATCCAGGGCTGGAAGGGACCTCAGAGATCATCTAGTCCAACCCCGCACCAAGAGCATTGTTAAAGTGAATTTCTATCTTTTGACCTACCCTGTCATGTGACCAGCAAGCCACACCCACAAATTAGGCCACGCCCACAGAACCGGTTGTTAAAAAATTTGAATCCCACCCCTGAACATCACCCTCTACAGTTGGACATGACTAGACAGGGGAAACCTTTACTTTAAAAATATGGCAATTGTCAGAGTATGTGAAGGATAATATGGATGTTCAGAAAAAAAATTCATTCTAAATAAAATCACAAGTCATCCTTTCTGTGACCTGACTGTCTAAGTACAGTTTTAACATGGGCGCATATAATTCAGCAGAAGTAACATTCACCTGAGTGATCCTAGCAGAACCAATTGATTTTCTCCTCATTCTTTCAGCCTGTCTGTCACAAACAGCTAATTAAAAGTGCTGTAAACAGTTATAATCTTCTTTCCAATTGGTTAGGACACCAAGCCATTTAATAAGAGTAATTGATTTGTAATCTGTGAAACTTAATACATGTAGATTTGCATTATTCTTTTTAGACTATCCCTATCAAACAAATGTGTCTGCTGTTGCACTGAATTACCTGCTAGTTTTAAGTTTTCCTTTATTCTGAAAACAAATACAGTAACAGTACAAGAATGTAACCTTAATAAGGATAAAGTAATTTCATTAAAAATGAGACACATATTTTTGCTTTCTCTGTCTTATCTCTGTTTTTCTCTGTCTGCTATTTTTTAAGCATATTCTTCCATTAAGGAAAAGTTACCGGAAGAAGAAAGTTGGGAAAACTATGTTAAAGAGATAAATGAGAGTGCCCAGGACCTCCAAGGTTCCTAATTCCCTCTGGGGAAAAATGGGGGAGGAAAAGTCAAGTTTGTTTACATGAGAGTGAGACATCATTATTGCAGTCCCTATGGAGATCAATCCCACAAAAGATTGGTTTTCTCTTAGTCACTAGTCATATTCCAGAGACTAATTTTGGCAGTGTTTGTTACTATGTGCCTCACTTTTTGAAGTAGCATGACTCTGTAATTGTACTTAGTGTTTGTTACTTTCTTTTCAGAAAAGTGGGTTTCAAATAATATCAGAGGTATCAAAATCTGTTCCAACTTACCCACAATAACTCATGCATATATAGCCTCTGATTACATGGGTTTCTGGGGTCACATTATAAAAAATGATTTTGAGACTTCGGAAAAAGTGCAGGGAAGAGCAACTAGGATGATTAAAGGTCAGGAGACTAAAACATATGAAGAATGGTTGCAGGAACTGGGTATGGCTAGTTTAAAGAAAAGAAGGACTTGACATGATAGCAGTAGTGCAGTATTTGATGGGCTACCACAAACAAAAAGGGGTCAGCTTACTTTTCAAAGCACCAGAAGACCAGACAAGAAACAATAGATAGAAACTAATCAAGAAAAGTAATCTGGAATTAAGAAGAAATTTCCTAATGGTGAGAACAATTAACCAGTGTAACAACTTGCCTTCAGAAGTTGCAGGTGCTTCATCAATGGAGGTTTTTATGAAGACACTGGACAACCACTTGTCTCAAATTGTGCAGATCAGGGGTGTCAAACTCAATTTCATTGAGGGCTGCATCAGGATTGGGGGAGTGGGGGGGGTGGCCAGTTCAATATCACTCATCTTGGGGGCACCTGTGGTGGCCAAGTGCTAAGGCAGGACTTCCCTGAGACCTTCCCTCCCTCTCATTATAATCTCCTTTCTTCCTTCTTTTTCTTCTTTTTCCTTCCTTCTAAATTCTCCTTTCTTCTTCCTTCCCCTTTTTCCTTCCTTACTCTCTTCCCATCTTTCCTTCTCTTTCTTTGTCTTTCCTCTTTCCCTTTCCTGTCCCTTCTTGGATGCTCAAATGCAAAAGGGGAAACATTTCTCCTTTTGTTTTGTTTTTTGTTTGTTTTGCTAGCCCTCTGCCAGCAAAAATGGAGCCAGGTGGGACGCATGTGCCCCCTGGACCCTGTTTTTAGCTGCAACAGCCTCCTGCAACCATCTGGAGGTCAAAGGGCTGCAGGAGGCCATCACAGCCAAAAATGGGCTCTGGGGGAGGGCTCGTGCACCTCTATTTTCACTGGTAGAGGCACCATGGGCTGTTCCTTCCCTGTTTCCAGGTGGCCCTGCGGGCCAGATCTAAACACCCTGCAGGATGCATCTGGCTCACGGGCCTTGAGTTTGACATGCCTGGTATAGATCCTTTCCTGATTGAAATCACCCATTCAACCCATGTGTGACTAAATCTACAAATAGCCTTAATTATAACAAGCAGCACAGGAACCCTACATCATACCTGACTTGCCTTTTGCTTGCATCTTAGAATATAAACATCTGCCTTTCTTGATCAATTTCCCTAGAGTTTATCTTTGGCCTACATGCTGTTGTTAGACATACTTGATACCATTGTGTACCTCTGTTTCTTGGATACTCAATTAGTTTTTATACCTAACCTGGATTGCATCTCTGATTTGTGGCACTATTAGGCCCTTGATATATGGGTTCTATTGTTTGGAGCAGAGAAACCAGTGGGCTATCAGATGATATAAGGGACTGAGAGCCCTAACATGTATGGGAGAAAGTCTTTGCTGGTTTCATGCAGATTTCTGAGGTAGCTAAAATGGTAGCCTGAACTCAATGGAACTTTCCTCCATTTTCATCAGCAACATGTAGGTTATATCCATAGTTAAGTGCTTTGTTTAAGTGCTTGGCTGCACTTCTTAAATCAATGTGAATTCTGTGAAAAGATGAATAGACAGCTCCTGAACAATACAGCTGAATTCATTATATCCAGGAGAAAAATATATTTCAAAAACAATCAAACTCTCCTTGCTGCCATTTTTACTTAGGCAAAGTCCACTGAGAGAGCAAAAGAAAGATTCTAGTTAATTGTTATCTCTTTGGAAACCGTATAGATGCTTATTTTCATTAGTACATTTCTGGGAAATGCTGCTTCAGATATCACAAAGAATTAATGGAAAAATGTTACTTACAAACTCTCTTTGGAGTTTTTCAATGATGTTTAAAATGTTTTTACTCATACAAAGAGGCAAGATTGATTAAATTCTTTGTGGTATTCTATAATACAGTACAACATGTCACTTTCCAAATCCTTTCCTTTTCTTCTTTTCCTTCTCTTCTCTTCCCTTTTCCAATTCTGTTTAGGTTCACATCTTCAAATCTGGTTTCCTACTGTTCCAAGAAACCTACAAGCTGTCAATTCTCATTTACAATTAGGATGGTATAAAGCAGTGGTGTCAAACTCAGGTCACCATGGTGGTGTCATGTAATGTATTGGGACTTTTTTCCCTTTCGCTAAACCAGGTATGGGCGTGGCCAGTGCATGACACACCTGGCCCACGGGCCAGGAGTTTGACAGCCCTGGTATAAAGGGAAGAAGTCAAAAACGTTAGTCAAGGTATGCTTTTCAGGAGCCCTCTTCTCTTTTGCCTTCAGTCCAGACAAATTTTGGGTTCAACCAAATGCCTTATTTTGTAGAAATCTCCTTATTGTGCAGAAATAATGGTTTAGGCCACCATAAACACCTACTATAAATGTTTACCTTTACATTTGTGGTGGCACCATTCTATTTTTGGACTGGTTACTCAAAGAAAACTATGGCTTTCTTTTTACACTGTATAAAACAGTGTAAAAACAACAAAACAAAACAAAACAAAAACTGTAGGGCATTCCTTCATATAGATTTTGCAAGTCTATTTGTGCTGTAACTCCTCCTATTTCTTATACCACAGTGAATTAGGGAGGTGTCTGCTGGAGTTAGTTCTGAATGTTATCTCTTTCTTCTTGACTTTTAAAAAGACAATGTTTCAGAACCTCTGTCTAAGTAAACGGTTCTCGCATATTTCTGTTAAGGTCAACTTCCTTATTCTCTATCAAAATTGTTTCAGGATCAGGCTGACTTTGATATTGCCATTTTAAAACAAACTTTGAAACTTTTTTCTTTTTTCTTTTCTTTTATTTCAGGACAGGTGATTATCTTTTTTAAAAATCTTTTCATTAATTGCTTCTGATGAGGTTCTTTTTATTCAACTCTGAACTTTTTTGATAAAACAATAGAATTACTATTATTATCAGGTTTTTTTCCTCATATTCACAGATTTCTTCATCCATATTATACTTATAGACCAGCATAGGATAACTTTTATTCTCTGTTTATTCTACAAGTCTCCATGAGTCCCATGTGAAATCTGCCTAATGATTTTCACAGGAGAGAAACAACTTAAAGATGCTGTGTGGGTATACCCAAAGAAAGGCAAATTCTGACAGAATACTAATTCTCACAATTAAGCCAGTCTACTCTTATGTTACTTCACATAATGGACCAAAGCCTATTAAACCAGCAATTGGAAATTGCCCAAATTCAGTGGCACCAACTGACTAATTGCACCATCCTTAAATAGAAAGGAAGATACTCCATCACAATGTTCAAGCAAATTGAACCTTGAAGTAGATTCCTTTTCTCTGAGATATGTTGGGCTGTGGGAGTTCCAGTTCTGTTTCATCCATTTGGGACTAGCCTCCAGAACTGAGCATTCAAGATGGTAGTATTTCAACTGACTCTATCATTGTATCCTGAAAGTATGACTAGATGGGCTGCAGAAATAATTTTTCTCATCCCTTTGAAGAGCTGCTGTTTAAAGATCTTTAAATAGGAGTGTTGTCATGTTCGCCATTTCAGAGATCTTATTGTTCTTGTGAAAGGTTTTGCTTACTTGTATTCTGTATTTTTTTATTATTATTATGCACGGCAATTTTAATATTTTTCCTTAGCTGCACATTCTTATGAATTTTTTTAACAGTTTTTAAAACTAAGCTGAAACCTAGAAGTTCACTTCTCAGATCTGTTCAGAAAGTTAGTTCAAGTAATGGGACTAAAGTAGTAGGATTAAACTTCTACTCTGTTGAGAATCTACTGCCTCCATTAATTGATCCTGCTGTTTGTAGCTAAGATGCAATCCACAACAGAAGCTCTTCTTTCAGGTGAAATGTTACAATACACAGCAATTGGAGATAAGAAGCAGTTTTATGGTTGGCTGGACAACACTGAGCCATTTCTTTATGTTAAGTTGGATAAAACACCATCCTTTAATGTCCTGCATAATATATTGGAGATCGCAAGACCCAGAATTACTAACTAGCATAATTTTCAGGAAAGCCTGTTGAGGCCACAATATCAGCAGTGGGATCCTACCTATTCCACTACCAGTTCGGTGATCAAATGTGTGTGTGTGCACTCACATGCGTGCAGCTTTCCTCACACCAGCTGAGGCCTGCAGTGCCAATCAGCTGAGAGGATAAAGAAGAGAAAAGTGCAGGGGCGGGTGGCAGGGCTGATCCTGCACTTTTCTCTTCTTTCTCCTCTTAGCTGATTGTGGAGGGCATTTTTTCCTCCTCTCAGCTGATCCTTGGAGGCTTTTTTTTACTACCGGTTAGGTCAACCAGTCTGAACAGGTAGCATACCACCACTGCACAATATAATGTCTTCTGGTGTTAAAATATCTTTTTTATATGGAGAAAAAATTGCCCTGTGATTATCATATTTGTAAACAATCAAAAAGAGACCTCAGAACAAATCAGCAATCCATACACAATATCTAAAAGCTGTCTATCTCTGTCTCTGTCTCTGTCTCTGTCTCTCTCATCTATCTATCATCTATCATCTATCTTTGAGTTGTCTATATAGATATATGGATAATCTAAAAATGCAAGATAAATTTATTCAGTTCAATTTTGATAATACAAAAACAAGCAAGCAATAAAAATGGTATCAGAGTGAAAGCTAAATTCCTAGATATAATTTACAGGAGCACAACCAAGAATTCATTTCAACATTAATCTAAATAATATTTAAAGGGTATTTGCTTTCAAGCCAAAAATGGCTATCCAAAACCCCTTTTTTTGCAATTCCACAAGAAGTTTTCACAGAAATGAAGTACTGAATTGTTACATTTTCTTTGGAATTCATTTATTCATTCAGTGTATGTAGTTGTCTATCTTAAGAAATGATTTTGGGTGGCAAAGAGTAATAAAAAATAAAAACAGATATACAATATAAACAAAAATTTAAACACAGCAGCTAAGAAAACCACAACAATCATCCTTATTATCAGAAGACAGATTCCTTCATATACTCTGGCTTCCAGGCCTGAATACAATTTTCTATGCCTATTTTCTCTATCCACCAAACCCTTATAGGTAATTTATTTATTTATTTATTTTATTTTATTTGACTTGTCAATCGCTTACAAGATGATAGGTATAAGAATAAAAATGAGTATGAATACAGGAAATAGGTATGAATAAATGGGGACAATAGATCAGGGATGGTAGGCATGATGGTGCACTTATGCATGCCCCTTACAGACCTCTTAGGAATGGGGTGAGGTCAATAGTGGATAGTTTGAGGTTAAAGCAGTGGGGGTTTGAGGATGTAACAACAGAGTCAGGTAGTGCATTCCAGGATTTGACCACTCTGTTGCTGAAGTTGTACTTTCTACAATCAAGTTTGGAGAAGTTTACATTGAGTTTGTAACTGTTGTGTGCTCTTGTATTGTTGTGGTTGAAGCTGAAGTAGTCATTGACTGGTAGGACATTGTAGCAGATAATTTTGTGTACTACACTTAAGTCCAACTGTAGGCGGCATAGTTCTAGGTTGTCTAACCCAAAATTTCAAGTCTGGTGGTGTAGAGTATTCTGTTGCAAGCAGAGGAGTGTAGTACTCTTCTCGTAAAATACTTCTGGACTTGCTCAATTGTATTAATGTCTGATATACAGGGCGGATTCCAGACAGATGAGCTGTATTTGAGCATTGGTCTAGCAAAGGTTTTGTATGCCCTAATTAGCAATTCAATATTACCGGAGGAGAAGCTTTATAAGATTAGGTTTACAACTCTTAATGCCTTTTCGGCAATGCTGTTAAATGAGCTCTGGCATTTAGGTCTTTTGATATGAATACTTTAAGGTCCTTGACAGAATGAGGGTCATCAATGAGGTCATATCCGCCTAGCTTGTATTTTGTGTACTGATTTTTTTTGCCAATGTGTAGGACAGAGCATTTGTTGGTTGAGATTTGGAGTTGCCAATTGTTTTACCATTCAGGCACACAATCAAGATCGCATAATCAAGATCACATAATAATCCAATCAATTTGGGCCATTCCCATTCCAGTGGTGATTTCTTATCCTCTGTGTCCCTTGGAGAGCAGAACACATTAATAATTCAAAATATATAAAACAAGACTGTTTTGGATGGTGAATAATTTGTCCATTCTTACTGTAAGCCAAGAAATCATCTTGCTCATCCATAGAAACCAAACCAAAAGTAAAAAAGAAAGGATTTCCTAATTATAAGGGGGTTTCATTGTAGTAAAGTTTAAAGCTGACACCAGTCAGAACATAGTAAAACTCAAAGAAGTAGTGCAAGATCAGAAGGTGTGGAGAGCCCTGAGCCATAGAATCACCAAGAGTAGGAAACGAGTAGGATATCATCATCATCGTCATCATCATCATCATCATCATCATCATCATCATCCATTGATTGTGGTGAAAGTGCACTGTCATGATGACCATACAGAGGAATTTCATCCCATTCACCTCTCTATAATACAGTGAAGACCACTACAAATGTTAGTTAATAACTGTGGATTGCACTCAAGAGGCACTTTTTCAAATTCAGTTTCATTTCCACCCAAACTGCTATGAATCTACAGTTTCCCTAATACTCTATATAGATTTCTTCTTGACATTTAGTAAAGTTCATTCTTCAGATTAAAGGGTGTCGTTTATTTAAAGTTTAAGTGGCATCAAACAGTGTCACACTGTTGCCCTATTTGGTAAATAATTTGGGGAAGTCACAAAAAGGTGTATCTCTTTCACACAATAGGAGATCAAATGGATTATATTGAGAGACAGAAAGTGGGCTTTATCCAAAATTCCCCAGTGAGAATTTTGTGGCTCAGCAAGGATTTGAAACCAAATCTCTGTGACATTTTATTCATGACATCAAAACAGATTCCTCTTTCCTGATTTTCAGTACAATGTGTGGGTTGCTCGGAATCAAATTTCTCTTTTACCAATACTACATAAGCATAAAGAAGCTGTTATTCTGGGAAGGTTAAAATAGCATGTGCGTAGGTTTGGCAACTGGAGACAAAAAAGATACTATCATCTACTTCTTCTCTTTGTTTCTTTTTTCAACAAGTTTATTATGTGCTCAAACTTTAATTTCCTCAATTACTTCCCTTGTTTTAAAACAACAGCAACAATAATATGGAAATGTATTTCCAAAATTTAGCTTTGATTGTGATGTTAATCAAAAGTTTACTCCCAAGAATTTAGTATTTAAGTGTTCAAACTCATTTTTATCCTTCATCTAAGTGAGATCTGAGCAGGTGCTGCTGCAGGGATAACAAAACATTGGAGAATGAAGATGGTATAAAGTGAATGGCAGTATTTTTGTGATCGTGATGAATATTTGTGCATGGCAGTATCCTGAAAGCTATTTTGACAGAAGTCCTTAGTATAAAGTATAGGGACCTTAGAAAATTTGTCTCCAAGTGTAGCTACCTGTTCCATAGTTAATATTCACACAAAACACACGCAGTGGTCATAAAGCAGAAGAAAGAAAGGGCTATTAGACATATTGCATTATTGAGCTGAGGTATGCTTTTTTCCCTGTGTCAGGTTAAGGGTCAATTTTTGATCCTGTGGTTGGATTAAATATTCATTTATTTATGGAGAAGAAAGAAGAGGAACAGGAGTAGGAGGCAGCAATTGTATATTAGAGATAGTAGACTGAAGAACTTACTGTGCTTAAGTTTTCCTCATTTGCATAACTATTGGAGCTATTTATTGATCATGTCTGAGGATGATGAACCTACAGGAAACAATAACTGATGTATGTGTAATGTGTGCTATCCATCTCTATCCACATGCACACACACACACACACAGACCAGTGGTGGTATGTTACCGGTTCAGACCGGTTTGGCCAAACCGGTAGTAAAAAAAGGCCTCCCACAATCAGCTGAGAGGAGGAAAAAAACCTCCAACAATCAGCTAAGGAGAAAGAAGAGAAAAGTGTAGGATCGGCTCTCCCACCCACCCCTGCGCTTTTCTCTTCTTTATCCTCTCAGCTGATTGGTGCTGCAACTCTCAGCTGATGTGGGGAAAGCTGCACGCGTGCATTAGGTGCATGCACGCATGATCACCAAGCTGGTAGTAGAACAGGTAGGATCCTACACAATACCCCCATCATTCTGACAAGCAAAAAGGAAACATGAATTTTGTTTTCTCATTAGCAGTAAAATACCATTAGAATAAATGGCCACTGTCTCTGGGATCAATTGCAGTCAAGGAATTCAGGCAGAATCTTTCATGAATATGCACAGAGAATATGTGTGACCTGGAGAAGAAAAATTGGGAACTTGTCCCATTTTCTGTCCTTTTTTCCCTCTCTCTGCAAGTTAGCACAACATCAAAGAAAGGGATTTGGGAGTATAAGCTGCCTGCTTACAGGAGTTTGCATGGAATATACAAATATAGCAGAACAAATAAAGGAGATGCACAGAGAATAAGGAATGAAGGAAATAAATATGGTCTCATTTTCCCTATCCTGTATGAAGCATGTACTTTGGGGATGCAACCTTCTCCTATGAGCTGTTCAGAGCATCCAGTGATGAGAGGTGCTTCAGTCTCTTCAAGGAAGGCTGGGCTTAAAATTGAGGACGCTCCTCCTCCTCCACGGGACTCCTTCTTAGCATCGCCAGTTTTAGCTCAGCCTTTCTAGTGATAGGTTGTGGTTTTTTTCTTCTCTCCTGGTCGGAACAGAGCTTTTCAAACTTCTGAGTATTATTTCAGGTCAAGTATAATAGTTTTCTCCTTGCAGTAGCCCTGACGTCTTAAATCAATTCCGGGTGTTGATTTAGGCATTTTCACTTGTTTTTACGAGCGCTCGAGCCGTAGGAGGCAGAAGCCTCATTACCGTGGCAGCTTATCTTCCCAATCAGTTAGCCAGCTGCTCGAAGGTTCTATCTCCCTGAGGCAAAAAGCCTCTAAAACAGCCCTTTCTAATCGTTCTCTTGTCACAAGGCTTCCCCCTAAGAACACCTTGAGGGCAAGCAGTTAGCCCCTGCACCTCCCCGCTGAGCAGTTTTGCTGCCAGCAGACCAGGCGGTGTTAGCTGTTTCATTGCATTATTTATCGTGCCACGAGGCGGCTGCCATTTTAATGGTTGTGGAGTGCAATTTCTTACTTGTTATTGGTTACCTGTGATAGAAGTTACCCTGTAAGGTTTCCCTTCTTGGGGACCAGGGTTGAGGAGCCTCTACCACCAGTCTTCTGGGTAATAGAGGACTACTACCATTGTTGGCTATTCCACAGGTACAAATTACAGCTCAACTGATTAGATTATCAATTGCAGACCTCTGTGCCGTCATACCGGTGCCTGGTCTGAGGGAGTGTTCTAATACCAAAATTTGAATTTCCAGGGAATTGTTCTACAAAAAATATTAAATTAAAACTGAATAAGATTTAGACTTTTAAAAATATTTTATTTGTTTAAATATATATATATATATTTGTTTTCGTAGATTTTCACAGGTCTTGTATGTAGGTCTTGGTGTATTCGGGTCTTATCCCATGTAAGGTTGAGAGTATCTTGGTGACATTTGAGATCCACTCGCCATCTTCAGGCTGGTGTCTTCGGCTTTGTGCTTGTGCCAGCAAACGTTTTGCTGGCACAAGGCACGAATGTTCAAAGATCTCAATAACGAATACACCACACACACACACACACACACACACACATATATATATAATATTTCAGATTATACTAGTTTACTTCTATTCAAGTCAATAAAAGGGGGACTTTTCATTACAGGATCCCCTGCCCCTTAACCAATCACCATTCTTATAGCCTCTTTTTCTCCTTGTCAATTTGTCAAAAAAAATTTTTTTTACCATGGCAAGTAATTATAACTCTAGATCTAGATTGGCCTCTAAAGACCAAGACAAGTCCACGCAGCCCAAAAAGCCCTCTAAGGCAGCAGAAAAGGATGCACACAGACGCCATCAGGTCTTAGAAAGGCAGGTTGAAAAGCATACTCGAGTACAGACCTCATCCTCCCCCCAATGATCCCTACTACAGCCCAGGCCCATAACCCTTCAGCCACACCTCTGGACTTATCCAGACGGAACAGCATTTCACTTCAACCTCCCCTGGAGGTTACTTCTAATGTTCTCTCCTCAAGAAGGGCTCCAGAGGCCTTATTGCTAAGTCATATGATTCACAATCATTTCCAGTGCCCCAAGGCATTACTGCTCACTCCACCAGGAGTGCAGCAACCACAACAGCATGGGCCACCCAAACCACAATAGAGGAGATTTGCCGAGCAGCAACCTGGGATTCTCCATTCCCCATTTATTAGAAATTATAAAATTGATGGCTTTGCTTCTGCGGAAGCCGCCTTTGGTAGGCGAGTCTTGCAGCAAGTTATTTCGGAATCAGAAAGGACTTCAACCCAGACCGAGCCCCTCCCTTAGGACAGTTCCAAGCTTTGTATGTCCCATCACTGGATGCTCTGAACAGCTCATAGGAGAAAGGGCATTGGCACTTACCTGATACACCCATTCTCTGTGAGCTGTGAAGAGCATCCAGCCCCACCCTTATTTTCCATCTGGTGGGGAGGCCTGTTCCGACCAGGGTCTTTAGTTAGGCTTAAGCATACAGGTTATTTTTACCTTGGCTTCACAAAACTGGGGGTGCTAAGGAGGAGTCCCGTGGAGGAGGAGGAGGAGCATCCTCAACTTTAAGCCCAGCCTTCCTTGAAGAGACTGAAGCACCTCTCATCACTGGATGCTCTTTACAGTTCACAGAGAACGGGCGTATCAGGTAAGTGCCAACGCCCTTTCTGAACACTTCACTGACCGGATTTGTTAAAGTCAGAAAGGGACTTACCATTAAATCTGCTTTTCATTTCCATAAGCCTTCTTTTATTAATATTGGAGATATATATATATATATATATATATATATATATATATATATATTTTCGTAGATTTTCACGGGTAAAGGTATGTAGGTCTTGGTGTATTGGGTCTTGTCCGTGTAAGGTTGAAATACCTTGGCAAGGTATTCTCAACCTTACATATATATATATATATATATATATAACATTTATATGCCGCCCTTCTCCGAAGACTCAGGGTGGCTTACAATTTTGGAGCACAACCAGATGCTCAGCAATAGCCTTCATTCCATTGTATATGCCTGCTTATTACTAAGCGGCATTTTTACAAGGTCAGCTAATTGCCCCCAACAATCTTGGGTCCTCAATTTACCTACCCCGAGAGGATGGAAGGCTGAGTCAACCTTGAGCCTGGTGGGATTCGAGCCTACAGTAATTGTAGACAGCTGGATCTTAAGAGCAGGCATTTAACAGCCTGAGCCACCAAAGCTCTTAAGGCATGAGTAGCCCCAACAGATAAAATCCCAAATAAGTTTTTTTTTTTTAGGATGCAGTGAAGTTGGTCTATCACAACTGTCTCATGAACAGCCTCCCTAAAATGGGAGTTGGAGATTGGATAACAGTTACCTAAAAGCTACAGGGTACAGGGATGGCTTTTTCAAAAGAAGGAGCACAAGAGACTCCTTCAAGATTTTGGTAACTTGGTCTCCCTCAAGAGACATTGACAATGTCTTGGGTCCAAGGATTTTATCTCCAATTGTTCTTCATAATGACCAGGATAACCCTGGCTTCAGAGAACAAGCAGGTAGTACCTTATCCACTATGATATCACCAAAATCTTCAATCTGACACATTAAGGGAGTATATAAAGTCAGTGGCTGCCTCTTGAAGAACTAGAAGGTCTCAGTCATTCCACTGCTCTTCCACATGGTCGATGGGCTAGGTCCTTTTGCTAGAAGCTCCAAAACATCTCTCAGTGTGAGCAGCAGGTGTGGGATCCTTCTGGTTTGGGTGAGCCCCTAGTTGCGATGATCAGCTGGCTCTGAACTGGTTCAATCCAACAATCGTGTGTGCCCGACCTCCCGCCCCTGCGCTGTACTTACCTATATCTGCTCAGCTGATTCGTGCGGCAGAGCAGATTGCCACACCTCAGCTGTGTTACTTCTCTGAAGTAACATTGTGATGCCTGTGCACAAGCGCAAAGTGCATGCGTGCGCACACAGCGTGCAATTAGCGAACTGGTTTTTACACTGGGAGAATCCCACCTCTGGTGAGCAGTAGGCCAAAGCTGGAAATGTTATTGGTCTTCCTACATCCATGACATACAGAAACATGACCACAATACACAGAACAAAAAGCAAACAAAAAATAAGCAGTTGAGAGACCTGACTGGAGAAACCCTTCTGTTCAGATGCTTGTCAAAACAAAAACAAAAAAATATAATTACATGTCCAATCTCTCATATTTCTCACCACAACTACCTACTATATAGAGGATATGTCTGTCAACCCTGGTGTAATCCACCCAGCTCACTAACAATCCCTCTCCTAACATTCCAACTAACTGTAACCATCTAACTTTTCCTAATTCACTGCCTCTTCAACTATTACAGGATATTCAACTATATCCTGCATTCCCCACTTTTCCAGGAACCCTCACCAATTATTTACATTGATTGGCAAGTCTCATGTCCCCCACCCCAATTGTTTTACTGCACTGAAGGAGCTCTTTCTGATCTTACATACAATGTTTTGGCAATTCATGGGTCCCCTTGCCAAGTTCTCCAGCATTACTGTCTCTTACAAAATGGTCTGCACTGTTACCATCCTCATTGTTTGTTGCTACCTTAAGGCTGGCTGCTCTTATACTTACTTATTTTGCTGCCTCCCCTCTCACTGGCTGTAATAAGCTTCACTGATCCCTGGATACTAAGTTCAGTTTCAGCTCCTTGTCTTTACTATTGTCACCCTTCAAGAAATACTAGCAGCTGTCATGTTCTCCTTCCCACGTCCTCCTACAGGGTTGAAAGGTTGAAAGCAGTGCTGAAGCCGATCAACTCTGTTAGTAGCTTTACTGCTTCTCAAGGATACCAATTGTTCGAAAGTGGCTCCCTTAGAGAACTGGATCCTACATCAACATTAGTGTTATGTATGTAGGTTTGAATGTTATTGGTTTATTTGAACTGTTCTTGTAAAATGTCAAATGGTATTGGTTTAAATAGTGCGGGAAGAAACCCTGCACTCCCATTGGCTGGCAGCTACGGCTGCAGGCTATAAGAGGCAGCCGTAGCCAAGCCAGGACGGGTCCATTCGAGCTGTAGTCACTTAATAAACTCTTTGCTGGAACTCCTCGCGTCTGACTCTTCATGCAAACTTAACACTGGCGACGAAGGTGGGATTTCCCTGAAGAGAAGACGATGTGAAGAACAAGCAACAGAGCGAGATGGCTGCGCTGAACACCCCCCCAGCCCCGTTCGATCCGGCGGCGGAAGACTGGGAATCGTATGCGGATAGCTTCCAGATGTATCTGGAAGGAACGACCTTGCCGACCCCCGCCCCGGAGAGGGAGTTTTTCTCACGCACTGCGGTCCGGCAGTTTTCAAAATGGCGAAGGCGTTAGCAGGAGCTGCAGAGCTGAAGGTAATGGAATGGCCCGATTTAGAGAAACTTTAAGAGCCCATTACCCCACAAGTATCGTGCCTCATTAAGAGACACGAGTTTTACCGTCGGGATCAAGGGGATAGCGAGAATGTTAATGACTGCGTGGCAAGTTTAAGGGACATTGGGGGTGCTTGTGACTTTACCAACTTAGAAGAGGCCATGCGTGATCGGTTTGTTTTAGGCCTTAAAGATAAGGTCTTACAAAGCAAACTATTAATGAAACCTAAGATCACGTTTAAAGAGGCCATTGAAGAAGCTGTTTCAGTGGAAGCCACCAAGTCCTCAGCAGCAAGGCCTCAAGCCAGGCCTCAAGCCATTCTGATGGGGAAAAATCCACAACAGCCCATTGTGAACAAATAGACTCTGATTCAGATAGCAGTTAGCCAGAGGAGGGGATTTTTAGACTCAGAATGGAGAAGAAGAGAAAAGACTCTGGGAAAACAGGCAAGGATTCTATTGCAGAGGCTGGGGGCACCCCCTGAATGCAAGTTCTTTGACTCCATCTGCCTACGTTGTGAGAAACGGGGTTACATAGCCAGAGTCTGCAAATCATCCAGAACTCCACCTAGTAGGAAAAAATTTCCTGATAAAGACTTTAAGCCCAACAATTTCATTGAAAAGATGGGGTGAAATTTAGAAGCAAATGGCAAGAATGAAACTCACCAAACAATCACCATTGGTCATTCTTCACCCTTAAAAAGCAGAAAAGTACACATGAAGGTGTTTATTGAAGGAAGGCCTTGCCAAATGGAAGTGGACTCAGGCTCTTATTTATCTATGGTGTCATGGGACACTATCCACAGACTCTTTCCCAACATTCAGAAGAAGCAATTCCAGAAGCAAGCACTGACTCTTAAAGACTACCAAGGGAACAAGATTCCAGTAGTTGGAGCAAGAGATTTCAACGTGCAGTTTAAAGGCCACACCAAACGTTTGCCCCTGACCATCGTGGACAAGGATCGCCCAAGTTTGCTGGGACTTGAGTGGTTCAAGCCACTAGGCATCGAGGTGACTGGCATGAATCATGTGAGCAGCTCTGAATGGGAGGAGTCCTTGAAGTCTGAGTTTCCAGAGGTCTTCAGCGAAGGACTGGGCAAGTATGGGGACCCCTATTGCTTTCAGCCTAGACCCCAAGGTGCCCCAATTCGTTTAAAGCCCAGGAGGGTTCCATTTGCTTTAAAGGAAAAAATTGATGCACAATTAGATAAGCTCATTGCTCAAGGGGTTTTAGAGCCCACTGATCACTCCAGATGGGAAACACCCATAGTCACACCAGTCAAGGCTGATGGGTCAGTGAGAATCTGTGGTGACTATAAGGGGACACTTAACCATGCGCTGTAGCAGAGCGCATACCCAGTACCAGTTGTGCATCATCTACTCCATTCCCTTGGCAGGGGTACAGTATTTGCCAAACTGTACTTGACTCAGGCATATCAACAATTAACAGTTGATGATGCCACTGCAGAGGCACAAACAATTGTGACTCATAGAGGTGCCTTCAAATGACTACAATTTGGAGTAAGCGTGGCACCTGGCATTTTTCAAAGCCTTATGGAAAGAATGTTGCAAGGACTGCCAGGGGTAGTGCCTTATTTTGATGATGTGTTAATCTCTGCTGAAAATGACACTCAGCTTCAAGAGAGACTCAGAGAAGTCCTTACCAGATTCAGAAAAGCGGGGTTAAAAGTCAAGGAAGACAAATGTACACTCAAAACAGACAGAGATGAGTTCCTGGGGTACATGATTGACAAGCATGGCATCCACCCTACTGATGCCAAGGTTAAAGCAATCAAGGAAGCCCCTAAACCTAGATGCAAGACAGATTTGCAAGCCTTCCTTGGACTTATTAACTTTTATCACATGTTTCTACCTCACAAAGCATCTATTGCTGAGCCCTTACATCGCCTGCTTGATAAGAAGGCTGTTTGGATCTGGGGGCGGAAGGAACAGTCAGCATTTAACAGTATTAAGAGACTAATCACGTCTGATGCTGTGTTGATACAGTTCTCTGAGAATTTGCCTGTTGTTCTGACTTGTGATGCATCCCCTTTTGGAGTGAGGGGGGTTTTTTTGAGTCACAGGCTTCCCAGTGGAAGGGAAGCCCCAATTGCATTTTACTCTCACACTTTGTCCAAAGCAGAGAGGAATTATAGCCAACTGGACAAGGAGGCATTAGCAGTCGTTGCAGCTGTTAAGAAATTTCATGAATATCTGTATGGCAGGTCATTCACCATTGTTACAGATCACAAACCTTTATTAGGCATTGTGGCAGGAGACAAACCTACACCTAATATGCTGTCACCAAGAATGCTGAGATGGACTGAATTTCTTGCAGCCTATTCATACAAACTGATTCACAGCCCTGGCAAGGACATTGGACATGCTGATGCACTGAGTCGTTGCCCACTACCTTGCCACAAGGAGGACTTTGAACTTGAAACTCACACCTTTTTCCTAGAGACTGTTGCTAAGCTTCCAGTACATGCTGCTGAGATTACCAGAGAGACTGCCAAAGATGCTGTGTTGGCACCTGTTATAGGCTGGATTAAGAAAGGTTGGCCTCTTCAAGATCTACCTCACCTTGCCCAACCTTTTAAGTCTAGGCAAACTGAATTATCTGTATTAAGAGGATGTATTTTGTGGGGTAACAGGGTGGTTATTCCTGCAAAATTGCAAAGGGAGGTTTTGGAAATGTTACATGAGGGTCATCCTGGTATTGTAAGGATGAAAGGTTTGGCCAGGAGTTATGTATGGTGGCCAGGTATTGACAAAATGGTTGAAAACTGGGTAGCATCTTGTCCCAATTGCCAAGTAGTCAGGCCTGCTCCACCTCACGCCCCACACAGGAATGGGAATGTCCTAGGGGCCCATGGTCTAGGATCCACATTGATTTCGCAGGCCCTACAAGAGGGCACACTTTTCTAGTTATAGTAGATGCATATTCCAAATGGCTAGAGGTAATTCCCATGACATCCACTACAACTGAGGCTGTCATCAAGCAGCTCAGAAAATTGTTTGTAACCCATGGGTTACCAGATGTCCTTGTTTCTGACAATGGCCCTCAATTCACATCTAACATTTTTGAATCCTTTCTAGCACAACAGGGTATCAGACATGCCCTCACTGCCCCTGGGCACCCTTCCGCCAATGGCCGGGCTGAACGCATGGTACGCTTTACCAAAGAGAAGCTTCAGCAGCTGGGTCCTGGGGATATCACTGAGAAGCTTGAAGAACTTCTTAGTGTTCAGCACATCACTCCTAGCCCATCAAATAACTTGTCCCCAGCAGAGTTGTTGATGGGTAGGAAACTTAGGTCTTCCCTTGACCGCCTTCATCCCACTTACACACCCAACGCACCACTGGATTCCACTTCCAAAGTTCGTTCTTTCAGTGTGGGAGATTCTGTATATGCTAGGAACCTTATAGGTGAACCTTTGTGGATTCCTGCTGAAATAACTCACATCACTGGCCCTCGTTCTTACAGGGTACAAACAGAGGATGGCGTCCTCTGGAGCAGGCACATTGACCAACTTAGATCCAGGTTCCCTCAGGAACATCGCCCTGTCTCTCTGGGTCCCTCACCTGATGTCTCTTCTAGGGGAAGGGGGGAACAGGAGGAAAATCAGCAAGCAAGAATCAACCCTATGTGTAACGAGCCATTGCACAGGAACCATCCCGAACCCTGTCACAATGCCAAGATCCATCCTTGAAGTGGAAGATTGCACATCACTACCTGACTTGGGTGCTGACATTGGAATGGAGATGGGTTGGGAGGAGAGACCAGATTCTAACAGTCTAACAGGGTCTCCTTTCACAGGAAGTCCCAACAGGGAAATGTCAGCAGACACATTTCCCTCTCACTGGGTGAGAACGTTAAAACTTCTGAACCACGAAGGTCTCAACGCATACGTAAGAGCCCCACCTATTTAAAGGAATACATTAGATAGGTTGGGGTTTGGTATGGACTGAACCTAGTGGGAGGGTGTTATGTATGCAGGTTTGAATGTTATTGGTTTATTTGAACTGTTCTTGTAAAATGTCAAATGGTATTGGTTTAAATAGTGCGGGAAGAAACCCTGCACTCCCATTGGCTGGCAGCTATGGCTGCAGGCTATAAGAAGCAGCCGTAGCCAAGCCAGGACGGGTCCATTCGAGCTGTAGTCACTTAATAAACTCTTTGCTGGAACTCCTCGCGTCTGACTCTTCATGCAAACTTAACAATTAGTTTCTTTGTTGACCCCAGTCAGTATCTTTTAAAACGGTTTCAACATCATTGAACAACTTAACATGCCATGCTACTCTGCTCCATGCCCTACCAAAAGCCCTCTAGATTCACGTCTACAGACTTTTAATTTCACATTCAATCCCACATTTTCTCATCATTATAACCCCCCTGATGCCTTCTGTTTCACACCTTAAACCCAATAATCCACTATGTCCCAAAGAAAGAAGCTCCATTAAGATAATTTAAAACAACTAATCCTAGACCATAAGTGAACTGTCTTTCTTCATCAGTACTTTTTGTTTAAAAAAATATTGGGGGGCAGGAACCATTCCTTCTGAAATTTATCATTTTTAAAATAACTTGATGATTAATGCCCTAATATTTCCTTCCAAGGCTTTTTAAGTCCTTTGCTTTTGTGCATGCATGTGGGTGTGGGTGGATGTGTGTGTCTGTGTGTGTGTCTGTGTGTTGTGTGTATGCGCACACACATTTTATGAGCCTTTTGGCTCTCTAAGAAACTTTTTTTATTCATTAGAAACTCTTTTGCCTTTCTAACAGCGTGTTTGCTTTTAGAGAAAGGGATGCATATGCCCTCATACACCAGTGCAACCAGTGGCTTTGAAAGTTGGAAGGCAACTTCTAAGTAAAATGCTTTTTAATGAAACACTGTATTACAGGACAAAATGAGGGTAAGCGATATTAAATTTTTACAGGATTGATGTGTACATTCCCTGTAATACAGTGTCAGTGAAGCCCAAGAGGGCAGTAAAAGATTCAAAAGAAACAATCATTTTACTATTGGCACACACACATTTCTCGTGAGGTGCAATCATTAGGCACATCATTACAACAAGCACATACACAAACTCATATGCAGAATCACACCCCGCCCTTTTTCTGTTCATACCGTAAAATAGATCTGGCATTTATAGAGCTCATCTCTGCCACTATACACCATCAAGGAAGGATTTATGGCAGCTACAAAAATCATAACATTTGTTTGTTTACTGAATGACTCCCAATCCTGCAAATATGGAGCACAAGAATGAGAGATGGGTTTTTTTGTTTGTTTTTTGTTTTACAAAATATCTACCATTCTCCTTCCGTTTTCAGAACATTTGGCAAAATCTCTGGTAGATTTTTGAATGTAATCAGATGAAGACTGACTTAATTGGAAAGTCAGTAAACATCTAGGAATGCCCAGAATGTTGTTTTAAGCAGGCTGATTTAATTCACATATCTTGGAATATTATGTGTGTTACATTTTGGACTGGCCACTTCTGCAAATGTTACACTGCTCTTTTCAAAGAAAAATGTCTATAAAATGTTGTATGCTGAGGGGAAAGCTTGGCTAACAATGTGCATAGTTAATGAAATGACATGCAAAATCCGTATGTTAAGATGCATCTGAAAGCAAATGCTCAGTTTCATGAGTTTTTCTTTCACTGAGGGATGCAGTAATTTGACAGAACAGCCTTCTGACTGAATACATGTACTATTCATAATATGGGAATGCCTCAGCTGTGGCTGGAGAAAACTGTTTATTTCTTCCAACTGTGGGGCAAAACTGCACTGCTTTAGCCCCAGTTCTTGCACTTGTAAAATGTGGATTTTCTCAGCCTATTCACAATGGAAGTGAAATTTGGGTTCCCTATTTGCTCCACCCATGCTACTGGTCAGCATTCAATGGACAAACTGGCATAATGGCTTCCCTTCCCAAATGTTTCAATTAGATCAAGCCAGTCATCAGTAAATGTTAAATTATATAAGCGTTGACCTATCCATCATGTCTCTCAGTTCCAATTCAGCCAAAGACCCAATTCAGCCACAGAAGTAAAGAGTAGATGTAAAACCTGAAGAGTAACTGTGCCTCAAGGTTTCTTATATAGTTGTAGAGTATTTACAATAAAGAAGAAACTAAGGTAATCGTAAATGAATTTTGTTTCCAAAAGTGTATTATAACAAAAGGGACATTAGACATCATATTGGCAGTAGAACCATTGGCAAGGTAGATACCGCAAATATCAGGAATAAGATTGACAAATCAAGAACATAAACTAAAATGATACACTAGGATTATACTCAAAATTACTCATCCGAAGCTTCCTTGTAATTTCCTAAGTGGTTTGTGGGTGCAGCTTAGGTCAAAGAGCATGAAGTTTTGACAAGTAGTAACTTAAACACTCACCTTCAAGTGATTTCACTTTTTATATAATTACTATGTTTTATGAAACTGAAGCCTTAAGGGCAATATTTATACAGGTCAGAGAGTCATGTGTAGGTAGCAATGTGGAGAAAACTGTAATAAAATATGTCTATTAATGTGAACTGCTAAAATGGATTTTTCCAAACACAAAAACAGGAAAGAATAGCTCCTGCTAACATTTATCATTCTGCAATCAGGAATTTGCACAAAATGTTTATTTGCAAAAAAAAAAAATCTAAAAAAGCATACATTTGTATAAAGGAACATATAGGAAGCAATATCTATATTTATTTAATCTATCTATCCCTCCCTCCATCTATCCATCCACCCATCCATCCATTCATCTTATTTTTAGGAGATAATATATTAGGGAAATATCTATTAAATGAATATGTATCCAGGTATATTAAATATATTGCAAATTGTTTTTATTTTTGTGTTGGTCAGCCCTGACATGTGGTAACTTTGTTGACAATATTTTCATAAGTGATTTGCCAGTATCTTTTTCCTGAATGGGTTTTTTTTTGGTCTTGTCTTCCTAGCCTATGAGTGACAGAAGGTGACTGATCTATCTATCTTGGTGCCCCAGGGAGGACTAAAATTCATATTCCCCTGCTCCTAGTCAAAAGCCTTTAACAACCACACCGATTTGGCTCTCAAAAGTTGTATTAAAAATATTACTGAAATCTTGTAGACATTAGAAAATGTTGTAAGGTTTTTCTTGTACAACTTTGTTTGATTTTATAAAAACCCAAAGGATCAAATAATCCTTCACTAATACTGACACTAAAATGAAACTTAGAAAGTCAACACATCCTGACTCATAAAACCAATCCATATATGTCATTAATCCTGCAATTTATCCTTGAGTACAAACTTTTTCTTTGAGCAATAAAGAAAGTGATCCAAGTTCACATCTTAGAATGAATGTATGACTGTATCAAATCACAATCTTTATGCACAACATGCTTCTTGAGACACATACATATTCTGGATGTACTTATACAACACAACTGACTTGGTCTTCTTCTGTTCCATGATAAACAAACTTTTGTACTCACAGGATACAGAAATGATCCAAACAAAAAGAGTGATGACTGTCTTTGATAGATTCCAGTCAAAGTGGCTGGGATGTGCTTATTTCTGTTTGTTTTAATTGTGGGGGAAAAATAAAGTCTGTGACAATCTGAAGGGAGTAGAATCATTATGTACAGAATTGGGGAAGTTTACCCAAGTCTGCCATCTTTTTTCCATGTTTCATTCCCTATTGGCTTTGGAGTCAGTTTTATCCATGCAGAGAAATGGGCCAAAAAAGTGGCAGTTGGTAGCTTTAATTAGGCAATTGAAATCCCAACCCATTGCTCTATGCATTCTGGTGCAATGCATGTAAAATTGAGAGTGTTGGGTCATGCTGTTGCTACTGCCATCTTAATCTTTTGACCCTCCATGCAGGCACACCTGCTTGAGATGAAAAGTACAGCAAGTAATAAGATAATGTACCTTCTGTTAAGTTTGCATAGAGAGGCAGGACGCGGAGTGCTACAGCTCAGTTTATTGTGACTTCAGCTCAGAACAGACCTAAATGGCTCAGGCACGGCAGCCTTTTATCGCCGGCTGCCGCGGCTGTCAGCCAATCAGAGTGCAGGGTTTTCCTGCACTTTTACAACCAATGAATTAAAACACTTTACAACACAACCAGTCATTTTGAACTCTGCATACATAACACCCCTCCCCACCAGGTTTGGTCCATATTCAAAACCCTATCTATTTATTTATTTATTTATTTTTGAGACTTGTATGCCGCCCCATCTCCGAAGACTTGGGGCGGCTCACAACTAAAACAGTAACAATAAATAATTAAAAGAGATTAAACAAATGACAAGCCCAAAAACTTAAAAAATATAAAACCACCCTCCCACAGGGGTCACGGCCCGAATTGGTCAAACAACCAGGTCTTTAAGTCATGGCGGAAGGTGCGGAGGTCAGGGGCCAGGCGAAGCCCCAGTGGAAGTTGGTTCCAGAGGTCCGGGGCCGCAACAGAATAGGCTCGTCGTCGGGGGACCGCCAGCTGGCATTGGCCCGCCGACGGGACCCCAAGGAGTCCCTGCCTATGTGCTCGCACAGGCGGCGGCAATATCAGCAGGAATCGCTCCCTTAAATATTGAGGACCCATGTTGTGAAGGACTTTGTATGTTAAAATTAAAACCTTGAATCTCACCCGGAGTGCAACTGGCAACCAATGTAGACAGTGCAGGAGGGGGGTAACATGGGAGAACCGGGAAACTCCCATCACCACCCGCGCTGCTGCAATTGCACCAGCTGCAATCTCCGGATGGTATGCAAGGGCAGTCCTAGATAGAGAGCGTTGCAGTAGTCGAGTCTAGAGGTAACAAGGGCATGGGTGACCATGCGCAGGGCATCCCGGTCCAGAAAAGGGCGTAGTTGATGAACTAGGCGGAGCTGGGCAAAGGCCCCCCTGGTGACGGCCCCCACCTGCTCCTCCAACCGGAGCCGTACATCCAGGAGGACCCCCAGATTCCGCGCCCTGTCCACAGGGGGCAACACCACTCCCTCTATGGTTAAAGATGGACATCCTTGACTGGGCTGAGATGCCGGTATGCACAGCCACTCAGTCTTGGCCGGGTTGAGTCGAAGCATGTTCCCACTCATCCAAATCTGTACCGCATCCAGACACTGGGTCATCAGGGAGAGGGCATCACCGATTTGGTTCGGGGTGGAGATGTACAGCTGAGTGTCATCTGCGATGATGGAAACTCACCCCGAAACCACGGATGATCTCACCCAGCGGCTTCATATAGATGTTAAATAGCAGAGGGGAAAGAACCAACCCCTGAGGGACCCCACAAGAGAGCGCCCTCGGGGCCGACCTCTGCCCCCCCGCCAATACCGACTGCGACCACCCCGAGAGGTAGGAGGTGAACCACCGAAGCACAGTGCCCCCTATCCCCAACCCCTCAAGGCATCGCAGAAGGATACCATGGTCGATGGTATCAAAAGCCGCTGAGAGGTCTAATAGGACCAGGACAGAGGAAAAACCTCTGTCTCGTGCCCTCCAGAGATCATCCATCAGCGTGACCAATGCCGTCTCCATGCTGAAACCAGGCCAGAAGCCCGATTGATATGGATCCAGGTAGTCCGCTTCATCCAGGAAAAGTAGAAACTGCCGAGCCACCACACTCTCAACAACCTTCGCCAAACAGTGAAGGTTGGAGACTGGATGAAAGTTGTCTAACACGGTCAGGTCCAGGGCAGGCTTCTTCAAGAGGGGTCTCACCACTGCCTCCTTCAAGGTGGAGGGAAAAACACCCTCTCTTAATGAAGCATTGACAACTGCCCGAGCCAACAGGTGGCCTCCCTGGCAGCATAAGCTAGCCAGGAAGGGCACGGGTCCAATAAACATGTGGTGGAGCTCAGGCGCCGCATAGTCCTGTCCACTTCATCCTCGGAAACAGGATCAAACTCATCCCAGATCACTCTGGCCAGATTGCCTGTATCCCGTTCCTCAGACCACTGCAAATCAGAGGACAGCCCTCTCCGAATCTGAGCAATCTTATCCGACAGATATTGACCAAACTCCTCAGCCCTTCCCCACAGTGGGTCCGCCCTCCCCTCTATACGAAGGAGAGAGCGGGTAGCCCAAAACAGGGCGGCTGGGCAGTTATTCATGACGCTATGAGGGCGGAGAGATAAGACCTCCTCGCCGCTCTCATAGCTACCAGGTAAGTCCTAATATGGGGTCTTAACTGGGCTCGATCGGATTGGGAGCGGGTGGACCTCCACCTGCTCTCTAAACCCCTCCGACGGCGTTTCATCTCCTGGAGCTCCTCCGTATACCAAGGAGCCATCCGGGATCCACGGCGTGTGAGGGGACACATGGGGACAACCCTGTCGAGGGCACCTGACGCAGCCTGTTGCCAAGCAGACGCCAGATCCTCGACAGAGTCGTGGGCAAGGGAAGAGGGAAAAAACCCCAGTTCCATCTGGAACCTCTCAGGGTCCATCAGGCGCCTGGGGCGGAACCATCTAAGTAGCTCCTCATCCCAGCAGCGGGAGGCGGCCTGTTGGAAGACCAGCCGTAGGAGATAGTGATCAGACCATGGAACGGGCAGTGCCACAACAGTGGCCGGCCCTCTGTCACTACGCCACCGTTCAGAGACAAAAATTAGGTCGAGAGTGTTTCCCCCCTCATGAGTTGGGCCTTGGATCAATTGGGTCAGGCCCATGGCTTCCATAGAAGCCATGAATTCCTGGGCCAAACCCGACGCCCCACCCAGGGAAGGAAGATTGAAGTCCCACAGTACTATCAAGTCCGGGAACTCCACCGCCAACCCCGAGAGAACATTGAGAAGCCCAGGCAGGGCCGCTGCCACACAGCTGGGGGAGAGGTATGCAAGCAGCAAGCCCACCCGACCATTAGGCCCCCACCTCAGGAGGAGGGTCTCACTCCCACCTGTCTCTGGGACGGAGACCTCCCTTGGAAACAAGGTCTCCCGAATAACAACAGCCACCCCACCACCCCTTCCCTGGGCCCGTGGCTGGTGCAGAACCCGAAAACCTGAAGGGCACAATTCAACCAGAGGGACACCACCCTCCGGGCCCAACCAGGTCTCGGTGATGCAGGCCAGGTCCGCAGCCTCCTCCTCTATGATCTCACAGAGGAGGGAAGCTTTATTAGCCACGGACCTGGCATTAAAATACACCAGCCTAAGCCCAGGGGTCCCGGTTCCCATGCCCCCTAGGGAGGAGGCCATAGGGTCGGAGCGTGCCACTGCATAAAGATGGCGGGTGCGAGCTCCCATCACATGATATGGCCCTATGCCTCGACGTCTTCTGCCAATCCCAGCCACCCTGGGGATCGCGGTCCCCTCCTCACCCCCCAGGGCCCCACCGGCCCCCAACCCCTGGCCCCCGCCATGCATCGGGCTGAGAAAAGACCCATCTACCCCGCTCCCTAACCCCTTAAGTCGACTAATTAAAAAATTTAAAAGTTTCCACTTCGTACCAGATTTAAAATTTAAACCCTTTAAACCCTTGGTCGCAGCATGCCACCTCTCGGGATCCCAGGATCCGTCATTAAGGTAAGCTCTTGTCAACCCAAGGGGCCACTTCACAGACAGGGGAACCGCCTGGAGGGCCCGTAATTCCAGTGGAGAGTAGGCAGGCATAATAAATACATTCCAGGGCATATCGGTATAATAGGCTAAAAGCTAGATGGAAACAGCTGTGAAGATGGAATAAAAGCAGTACAAAGGGCCAGGCAATGATGGTCAAGGACAGTCCACAATCAGCAGCTCCCTCACAGGTACCGATGGCCAGAGTCAAAATGGTCCAGTCACTGCTCTCCCACCACAGTGACTTGTGGGAAGAGTCCAAAACAGCCCCTTGCTCTCTCACTGCAAGGGGGTTAAATCCATCCATTGCTCTCTCACTGCAATGGAGAATAGCTAGGCCCCAGAAAGAGGAAGCTGGATAAAAGTCTGGACAGATAGTATAAATAAGCCAGGCACCCTCCATAGTATCGAGAGAAGTCCAAGTTGATGACCTCAAAAGACGGAAGGATGGCATAGAAAGATGAGGAAATGGTGGCCAAAGATGAAGCCTATTAAAAACATAGGATAACCGGATCCAGAAGAAGAGTCCAGAAACAATCCAGCGTTCATAAATTGGCCACGGCCATGGGTCCAGAGCCATGGTGCCATCTCTCCCCGCGGGGGATCTTTGTTGGAAGTTCAACCCACAACCCCATCCAGAGCAGCACCGACTCACCTGGCCCAGGCCGCAACCACGAACGCCTCCATTTCGGGCTCTCCAGGCCCGTAGGCCTTCAACCCTCTCTGGCAGATTTTCTCTCCCAGCACTTTCACTTCTGGGGGAGAGGAGGGGGCTGCACATCGAGGATGGGCTAAAAATCCAGAGCCCCTGTAAAAGCGCTGCCCCCACCAACAGACAACAGAGGGGGGAGGGACCCACCAGGCCATCAGTTCCAGCGTCGTCGTCATCGGGCCTCTAACCAGTACCATAATGCTGTAGGCCATCGCTCCAGGGGCGGTTCCCCTTGACGGCGGACCACCAATGCCGCGGCCAAGTCCCAGAACGCCGCAGCCGCCGCAGCTGATCCTTCGCACCACTGGGCCCATTGCTAGCCCCAAGCAGCTGATGACCACCGCTGGCGACCGCATCAGGTCCATGGATGCCGCCAGTGCAGGCTCCCAAACTTTCATGGCTCCAAGGCTCCACGAGGCAAGCGACAGCATCACTACACTTCTCGCTACGCCTCCTGCCTAGCCAGAAACCCACCAGCTGCTGCAGAGGCCTCGGGGGGGGAAACCCACCGCCGCTGAGCCGCCGGCGCAAACTCAGCCAGAAAGGCTCCAGCGGCATCTCGCGACCCTCAGGACAACTCCTGGACAAGCCAGCAGCAGCGGACAGCCTCTTTCCAAAACAGCAGCCCAAAAACCTCCGACGCCCAGGAGAGCTCACTCAGCGCCGATCCACCATCTTGGGCATGCGCAAACCAAAGAGTATCTAATATACTCTTGTAAATAGGTGGGGCTTTTACGGGTACATTGAGACCTGCGTGGTTCAGGTGTTTTGGGAATCTCACTTGGTGAGGAAGGAAATGTATCTGCCATCATTCCCTTATTAGGACTTCTTGTACTAGTAGAACCTGATTGGTTCCTACAACCTGGTGTCTCCTCCCAATCCATCTCCAACCCAATGTCACCCCCCAAATCTGGTAGTGAATTGCAATCTTCCATTTGTAAACTTGGATGTTGACACCCTGACAGGTTTTGAGATGTTTCCTGTCGAGTTAGCTCGTTACACATGGGGTGGATTCTCACTTGCTGATTACCTTCATTATCTCCCCCTTCCCCCCTAGAAGAAGCTGTGGGCCTGGAATCCGGAGAGGAGCAAGGGCGATGCTCCAGAGGCAGTCTGGACCGTAACTGGTCTATGTGCCTACTCCACAAAACACCATCCTCAGTTTGAACCCTGTAAGACCTGGGGCCTGTAACCTGGGTTATCTCAGCAGGAATCCATAATGGTTCACCCACAAGGTTTTTAGCATAAACAGGATCCCCCACAGTGAATGTGCGAGATTTGCTGGTGGAATCTAGTGGTGCGTGGTAAGTGGGGTGAAGGTGGTCCAGGGTAGACCTGAGTTTTCTCCCCATCAAAAGCTCAGCTGGGGTTAAGTTAGTGGATGGACTAGGAGTGATGTGTTGAATACTGAGTAGTTTTTCAACTTTCTCAGTGATGTCCCCTGGACCCAATTGTTGGAGTTTCTCCTTGGTAAATCACCATGCGTCAGCACGGCCGTTAGAAGGATGCCCAGGGGCAGTAAGGGCATGTCTGATACCCTGTTATGCTAAATAAGATTCAAAAATGTTAGCAGTAAATTGAAGACCATTGTCAGAAACAAGTACATCAGGTAACCCATGAGTTACAAAAAGTTTCTTAAGCTGTTTGATAACAGCGTCTGCTGTGGTGGAACACATGGGGATAACCTCTAACCATCTGGAGTATGCATCAACTACAATAAGGAAAGTGTGCCCCCTGGTAGAGCCAGCAAAATCAATGTGAATCCTGGACCATGGCCCCCTAGGACATTCCCATTCATGTTTATGGGCGAGAGGTGGAGCAGGCCTTACTTGCTGACAGTTTGGGCAGGATGCAACCCAGTTTTGAACCATTTTGTCTATACCTGGCCACCATACATAACTCCTGGCCAATCCCTTCATTCTGACAATACCCGGATGACCCTCATGTAACATTTCCAAGACCTCTTTCTGCAGTTTTGCAGGAATAACCACCCTGTTACCCCACAAAATACATCCCCTCAAGACAGATAATTCAGTTTGTCTGGATTTAAAAGGTTGGGAAACTTGAGGTAGATCATGTAGTGGCCAACCTTTTTTAATCCAGTCCACAATAGGAGCCAATAAAGTGTCTTTGGCAGTTTCTCTAGCAATTTCAGCAGCATGGACTGGAAGTTTGGCAACAGTTTCTAGAAAGAAGGTGTAAGTTTCAGGAGCAGGGTCCTCAGTGTGCAAAGAAGGGCAGCGACTCAAAGCATCAGTGTGCCCAATGTCTTTTCCCGGTCTGTGGATGAGTTTATATGAATAAGCAGCAAGAAATTCAGTCCATCTCAGCATTCTTGGTGACAGGATGGTGGGCTTTGGTCTGTCCCCTGCCACAATGCCTAAAAGAGGTTTGTGATCTGTAACAATGGTGAACCTTCTCCCATATACGTACTCATGGAACTTCTTGACTGCTGCCACGATAGCCAGTGCTTCCTTGTCCAGTTGACTGTAATTTTTCTCTGCTTTGGTCAAAGTGCGAGAGTAAAATGCAATAGGGGCTTCCCTTCCACTGGGAAGCATGTGGCTCAACACCCCCCCCACTCCAAAAGGGGATGCATCACAAGTCAATATTACAGGTAAATTCTCAGAAAACTGTATCAGGACACAATCAGAAGTGATTTGTCTCTTGATGTTGTTAAATGCAGCTTCTTTTGTGCCCCAGACCCATGCAGATTTTTATCCAGTAATCTGTGTAAGGGTTCTGCAGTGGTTGCTTTCTGAGGTAGAAACATATGATAGAAATTAATAAGTCCCAGGAATGCTTGCAAGTCAGTTTTGCATCTAGGGCTGGGCTTCTTTGATTGCCTGAACTTTGGCTTCTGTGGGTGGATGCCATGTTTATCAATCATATAACCCAAGAATTCTACTTTGTCAGTTCTTAGTGTGTCTCTTTTTGACTTTAACCCTGCTTTTTGAACCTGGTTAGAACTTCTCTGAGTTTCTCGTGTAACTAATTGTCATTTTCAGCAGAGATTAAAATGTCATCAAAATAAGGCACCACCCCAGGCAACCCTTGTAGCATCCTTTCCATGAGGCTTTGAAAGATGCCTGGCGCCACACTTACTCAATTGTAACCTCTTGCATTTGAATGCACCCCGATGGGTTACAATGGTTTGGGCTTCTGCAGTTAGATCATCAACTGTTAACTGCTGGTATGCTTGGGCCAGGTCCAGCTTGGTGAAGACTGTGCCCCCACCAAGAGAGTGTAATAAGTGATGAACCACTGGAACTGGATATGCGCTTGTTGTAGCATGGTTCAATGTCCCCTTGTAATCCCCGAGATTCTCACCTGAGCCATCCGCCTTGACCGTGTGACTATGGGTGTCTCCCACCTGGAGTGGTTCAGGCTCTAATACCCCTTGGGCTATCAGTTTATCTAATTGTTCATCAATTTTTCCTTCAATGCAAAGGGCACCCTTCTGGGTTTTAAGCGGATTGGTTGTACCTTGGGATCTAGGCAAAAGTGATAGGGGTCCCCAAGTACTTGCCTAATCCGTCGCTGAAGACCTCTGGAAACTCAGACTTCAAAGACTCTTCCCACTCAGTGTTGCTCATTGATTGATGCCAGTCACTTCGGATGCCCAGCGGGTTGGAACCATTGAATTCTCTTGTTCCAACTACTGGAATCTTGTTCCTTGGTAGTCTTTAAGAGTTAATGCCTGCTTCTTGAAATGAGTCTTCTGAATGTCTGGAATCAGTCTTTGAATAGTGTCCCATGACACCATAGATAGGTATGATCCTGAGTCCACTTCCATTTGACAAGGCCTTCCTTCAATAAATACCTTGACATGCACTTTCTTGTTATTTAAAGGGGATGAATGACCAATAGTTACTGTTTGATGTGTTTCATTCCTTCCATTTGCTTCTGTGTTGCACCCCATTTTCTCACTGATGTTGTTTGGCTTGACTTCTCTGTCTTTGTTGCTTGCAGCAAACTTCCTTCTGGTGGAGTTCTGGATGATTTGCAGACTCTTGCATGCCCTTTTTTCACAATGGAGGCAAATGGTGTCCAGGAACTTGCATTCAGTGCGGTGGTTCCCCCACAACCTATGCAGTGGAAATCACGCCTCTTTTCTTCAGGTCGCTTGCTTTCCACTCCAATCTGAGTCTGTTAATTCTTCTTCTTCACTGTATTCTGACTCAGATTCCAGTTCATCATAATGGGTTGTGGTGGTCTTCTCCCCTCAGAATGGCCCGTTGTCTTGTTCATCTCTCATGGCTGCTGCTGAGAATTTGGTGGCCTCTGCTGAAGATGCTTCTTCTCTTTTTTCAGTGTGATCTTAGGTTTCATCAGTAATTTGCTCTGCAAAACCTTGTCTTTAAGGCCCAAACAAATTGATCATGCATGGCCTCCTAAGCTGCTGAATTCGCAAGACCCCCAATGTCTCTAAACTTGCCACAAAGTCATTTACGTCATCTTCCCCTGATCACGGCGATAAAACTCGTGTCTCTTAATGAGGCACGATACTTGGGTGCGTAGTGCGCCCTTAAAAGCCTCTCTAGATCAGGCCATGCCATTACCTTCACGTCTGCTGCCAGCTAATGCCTTCGCCATCTTGAAAACTGCCGGACCGCAATATGAGAAAGACCGCCTCTTCCGCTGCTCAGAAATGGCGGCAAGATCGCTTCCTTCCAAAACATCTGAAACCGATCTGCATACGATTCCCAGTCTTCATTCTTCGGTCGAATGGGCTGGGGGTGTTCAGCACAGCCATCTCGCTTCTCTGTTCCTTGCCTTCTTCTTCAGGGAAATCCCACCTTGTCGCCAGTGTTAAGTTTGCATAGAGAGGCAGGACGGAGTGCTACAGCTCAAAGTTTATTGTGACTTCAGCTCAGAACAGACCCAAATGGCTCAGGCACGCAGCTTTTTATGCTGCGTCGGCTGTCAGCCAATCAGAGTGCAGGTTTTCCCGATTTTTACAACCAATGAATTCAAACACTTTACAACACAACCAGTCATTTTGAACTTGCATACATAACGGGGGTCAGCACAGCCATCTCGCTCTTCTCTGTTCCTCGTTGCCTTCTCTTCAGGGAAATCCCACCTTTGTCGCCAGTGTTAAATTTGCATAGAGAGGCAGGACGTGGAGTGCTACAGCTCAAAGTTTATTGTGACTTCAGCTCAGAACAGACCCAAATGGCTCAGGCACGGCAGCCTTTTATCGCTGGCTGCCGTGGCTGTCAGCCAATCAGAGTGCAGGGTTTTCCATTTTTTTTAACCAATGAATTCAAACACTTTACAACACAACCAGTCATTTTGAACTTTGCATACATAACACCTTCAGCACCCCTATTTTCAGGGGACCACTCAAGGACTGTCTCTGGGATGATAGTATGAATAACTCTCTCCAGGTAGTCTTGAGGTTGCCGTAACTCATTTCATGACTTCTCAGAGTTTCAACAGCAAACTAGTCCTTGTTCTAGCCATTGCAGCATCCCTGCAGTCCTGTTATTCTGATTTCTGATGCTCCCTGCCAGATTGCCACAAGCAGTCCATGTGGAAACCAGTAGGAAGTTGGAAATTACTGTCACAGGAGGTCCTCACTTGTGCTTTTCCCACTTAACAATGGGAAAGAACTAAACACCATCAGGCTGCTGAGGGAAATGCACAAATGTAAATTTTTGTGCCTCTAAGTTTAGAACAAATGAAAATGAATGAATCAGAAGAACTTATCTTTTGTAAATGGATTGATAAAACGAGGAGAGAGATTCAGCTAAGGGTTATAATCTTGGGTAACATTAACTTATTTCTAATGGATAACCATTCTGAAATCAAGTCAGTGCCAATTGTTTTAAGTGCTTGCCTAGGGCTTTAGGCACAGCACCCAGTATGCCAACTACCACTGGAACCACCTGTACTGGTTTATGCCAGAGTCTCTGCAGTTCGATTCTCAAGTCCTGATATCTGGTGACTTTTTCAAGTTGTTTCTCATTGATTGTGCTGTCACCAGGTATGGCAATGTTGACAATCCACACTTTTTTCTTCTCCACAATCGTGATATCTAGGGTATTGTGTTCCAAAACTTTGTCAGTCAGTATTCGGAAGTCCCATAGTAGTTTTGCATGCTCATTTTCGACCACTTTTTCAGGCTTATGATCCCACCAGTTCTTTGCTACAGGCAGATGGTAGTTGTGACACAAGTTCCAGTGGACCAACTGAGCGACTATTGTGACATTTGTGAGTCAGTCTGAGCGATTGTCTTGCAACAGCTCAGTATATGGTCTGTTATTATTATTATTATTAAGAAAAAACAACAGTGTACACAGCAAACAAGATAACTATGCTGGATTTCGTATCACAAATCACTAGTCAAACACTTCCCAAGAGTTTAGGACTGCGTGATGTATCAGCAGATTATGCAAGCAGATCCCAGTAAGGTGGCCTTCTGTAGCTGACCAATGGTGATTTTGTAGGCACCAATTGTTTTTAAGTGCTTGCCTAGGTCTTTAGGCACAGCACCCAATGTGCCGAGTACCACTGGAACCACCTGCACTGGTCTATGCCAGAGAGTCTGCAGTTCGATTTTCAAGTCCTGATATCTGGTGATTTTTTTCAAGTTGTTTCTCGTCAGTTTTGCTGTCACCAGGTCTGGCAAAGTCAATGATCCACAATTTTTTCTTCTCCACAATCATGATATCCAGGGTATTATGTTCCAAAACTTTATCAGTCTGTATTTGAAAGTCCCACAGTAGTTTTGCATGCTCATTTTCGACCACTTTTTCAGGCTTATGATCCCACCAGTTCTTTGCTACAGGCAGATGGTAATTGTGACACAAGTTCCAGGGGACCATCTGAGTGACTGTGTTGTGACGTTTGTAGTCAGTCTGAGTGATTGTCTTACAACAGCTCAGTATGTGATTGATGGTTCCGTCCGCTTTTTTGCAGAGTCTGCATTTGGGGTCATCAGCATATTTTTCTGTTCTGGCTTTGATTGCATTCATTCTGATGGCTTGCTCTTGGGCTACAAGAATCAGGCCTTCTGTCTCTTTCTTCAGTGTTCCGTTTGTCAACCAAGTCTTTTCCTTATCTACTTTTCCTTGGATCTTTTCAAGGAACTGTCTATGCAGTGCTTTGTTACACCAGCTGTCAGCCTGAGTTTGCATCACTGTTTTCCTATATTGATCCTTGGTTTGCTGCACTTTGAGCAGCTTCCTATTGTTGACCTCCATCAAAGCTGGTTCAACACTTTCACATAATCTGCCAGAGCATGCTTCTCTTCTTTGACTGTCTGCTTCACTTGCAAAAGTCCTCTGCCACCTGCTTTTCTGGGCAAATAAATCCTGTCAATGTCACTACATGGGTGCAGCGCATAGTGTATGGGCATCAGTTTTCTCGTTTTCTTATCCAGGCTCTCCAGCTCTGCCTGTGTCCAGCAGTATATCTGATGGTGGGTATGGCCCAGGTATTTATAGCCTTGATGGTGTTACCACCATTTAGTTTGCTTTAGAAGTTTTCTGACCCTTTGTGTGTATTCTTTGTTGATCACATTTTTCACTTGCCCATGCTTGACATTGTCCAGCTGCAGTAAGCCCAGGTATTTGTAGGCTTTGGATTGGTGGCACTTGATGATTGTTGTTGTTGTTGTTTGTTGTTATTATTATTATTGTTGTTGTTGTTGTTGTTGTATTTTTGGTTTTCCTTGTAAAAGATACACTTATTTTGGGTTGGCATGGATATCTAGGCTTTGCTCACCAATAGCAAATCACGATGTTTTTCTGGATGTTAAACACTAGCCATTTTTTTTCTAAAATAATCTCCCCACTCCCTAATATATGAATACTTTTGAAACACAGTACATTTGACACATTTGAATTGTCTTGGATGTTGGGTGTTTGCCAGGCTTCACACTGCATTCCTAATTAGCTTTATGAGTGGCAACTCACACTTGCATTTTAGGTGATTGGGATGACCTTTACAGGGCCAGTAACAGATGGTGGGAAGTTTCACTCTTTTCCCCTGCATTAGTCTGCTTTGTATGTTAAATAAGTACTTCCAGTCTTATCTTATTTCAACACAGTTTCACTAAATGACTTAACAGGACAGAAAGTGAAGTAATGTTTTGCCAATCCAATAAGCTTTAGTTTGACTTTTGGACAATCAACTCATACCTGATACATTTTTTCTTTTCCATTTTTTTCCACTAACAAGGAAATTACCCTCCAGAACGTTTTCCAGAGAACACAAACTGACACAAGCTGGCTTGTCAGCTACCATTATTTTAAAGATCTCCTTTTCTAACACCAAATTGTTTGCTCCCCATAATGTGTCCTAATTCAAAATATTTAAAAGGAAATGAAAAGAAATGGGGACATGCTCATTCCCTTTACCTTGTTATATATACACATCTTCCTCCCCTTCAAACACAAACAAATTCAATATACATTAATGGGATTTGAACTGGACATGAATGAGCAGTAAAGATCACAATCACACTAAAAATCTCAAGTGTGGGTGGCGGGAAGAAGTTGAATTACCAGCATTATAATATTGCCTTTATACAAATCTATATTGACTTCAAATATAAAGTGTTGTGTCTAGTTTGTCACTATGGCTTAAGAAGGATATTACAGAGTTAGAAAAGGAAACCAAAATTATTAAAATAAATATTGCACCTTTCCTAAAAAACAGCAAAAGTGGAGATTTTACTTGGAATAAAGGACAGAAGGGGGCAATATGAAAGAGGTATATTAACTCATTCATACATAATGTGAGAGTGTTATGGGGTTTTGTTTTTGTTTTTTCTATCTCTTGCAATGTTAGAACTTGAAATTATACATTTAAACCAAACACAGGGAGACTAAGGATTGACAAAAGGAGATACTTCTTGAACACAACACATCATATACTGTGGAACGTGCTCCCAGTTCTTGAGGTAATGGTGGCCAATTTAGAATGCTTTAAAAGGGACTAGTCAAGTTGAGGGAAGATCTGGCTATCAAGGGTGACTTCTTGAGGTAATGGTGGCCAATTTAGAATGCTTTAAAAGGGACTAGTCAAGTTGAGGGAAGATCTGGCTATCAAGGGTGACTAATATTGATGGTTGTCCCAAAGGTGCTTTTTAAAGAGACAACTGGACTTCTTTTATTTGAAGACATTTTGCTTCTCATTCAAGAAGCTTCTTCAGCTCTGAAGAAGTTTCTTGGATGAGAAGCAAAACATCTTCAAAGAAAAACCAGAAAGTCCACTTATCTCTTGAAAAAGCACCTTTGGGACAACCATGACCTGGATGACTAAGAATCTCCATAGACAAATATTGATGGATGTATTGTTTCTTCTGAATCAAATAGCTTAAATACCATTACTAATTTCTGAAAACAAAGTGAGAAGGGGCTGTCACACTCCATTCCAAGCATGAAAGCTTCCCAAATGCCCCCAGTTGTCAAATGTGAATTGATCGGACCAACTCTGTCTTCTCCTTCTGCCAGATACAGAAGGCCTTGCGATGAACAAACAATAGCACAAGGTTGTTCCTCTCTTTATAGCACCATCATTTAATCCTAGACTCCATGATTTTTGGTGCTGAATGCTCAGTTCCAAGGTATAAATTCATGGAATTTGACACTTCATAAATGAACAAGTCAATCATTTTTTTCTTTTTTTCTCTAGAAAATATGGGTCTATAAAAATGTAGACAACTAATCAGTGAGAAGGAAGGAAGGAAGGAAGGAAGGAAGGAAGGAAGGAAGGAAGGAAGGAAGGAAGGAAGGAAGGAAGGAAGAAAGGAAGGAAGGAAGGAAAGGAGTCCCTGCTGATTTTATTCTGCTAGTTGTTACCAACTCTCAGGGATGGGGGTGCTCATCTTTGATCTAAGGCTGTGAGCCAGGGATGTTCAAAGATATTTCCACAGTCATGTGGCTAAGCAGGACATTGCAAAGTACTGTTTCCTCACCACCAAAATGGTACCTATTTATCTACTCACAAACTATTAGGCAGCAGCTAAGCAAAGTTGGCTGCTCACTCTGTCACACGATGCTTAGGTATCGAACCTGGGCTGTCAGCTTTCCAGCCGACAAGCATAGCATCCTAACCACTGAGCCATCATGCCGCCCCAATTAGTGAGAGTGTGTGTGTTTTATTTGAGGTTCTATGACCACAAAATATAATTTCTCATACAGAAGAAAATCTTTACTTGTGCAAACAATTGAGAGCACATGAACTCTAAGTTAATTTAAGCTCTCTTTTTTTTACCCATGTGGGTCTGATGACAGGAATGCAAATCAGTTAGGATACATTTCAAATTTTCTCCAAGGTTTTGTTATTCATTTTTCCCCCAACAGAAGGAATATAGGAAACAGCATATGGTGTGAATATAACATTCTGGGTGCCTTATGAAGAAAGGTAATCACAGCTTTAGAGGTGATATAAACACAATTCCCTTGTTCTTTGGCTTCATTTTTTTTACAACCAATAGATTTAAGTTGGACAGATTGTTCTCCCATTATTTGATTGCAGCTTGCAGGTCTCAAAGTAATATTCATGGCCAGTTCTCTTTGCTGAGTCTTCTGAAGGTTATCTTCTTTTTCAATAAAGGATCTGACCAGCAAAAAAAATTGACAGACTTCTTAAATGAGACCTTCTGGCTGTGTCCTTGAATTTGCCTTCTTGTGTTCACCTCCTTTGCCCATTCCTCTTTTTTTTTCAAAGAATATACCTAACCCAATTCAAAATATAGAAAGTAGCAAAGAGACAAAGTTTCCTCTGTTTCCCTGCCATCCTATAATCAAAAAAGTTGATTACAATTTACAAAAGTTGATTAAAATCTGAACAATTTGTGATTACTCACATTTTCTGTTGTCCAACCATATTGGATGATCCCAGCTGATTTGATAATTCAAATGGTTCAAATGGTAAGGTCTTACAAGCTCATAACTATGTCTTCAGTGAAATGGCAATATTATGTCTGCAAACTAGTGAGTTTCTGACATTGGCTGGTAAAGAAGTAAAGCCAGATGAAAATGGACAAGAACATTCAGGGCAACTGTTAGAAGAAAATATTGGTCCTTTTTGCAGCTGGGTAAATGAGTACAGAGTGAATACTTGAAGTGGAGGTAGGATTTATTTGACACCGAAACAAATTCATGATTCAGTTGATGGACATAGAATATTGAGAGTGGTAGTATTTATAGTAATAATGGAGTTTGATCACAAAGTAATGGACCTTGATGTGAAGTATGTTACATACGTAAATTGAGGTGTTCCTGCCTTGGGGATAAGATGATCTTAGATGTGTAGATCCTTTTCCTAGCTGTGAAATTTTATGAGGGGTGTGGTGTCAGGGTCAGTATTGTGATAAAAGATTTTCCTCATCTTGAAGGGATTCTGTTTAATGTTTATTTGCTGACATTGGCTGACTTCCTGGAGAAAACGTGCTTAATCAATTGCAACCCAGTGTCCATGTCTGTGGAAAAAAGTTTAAGTGGTTTCTTTGTATCTTTATTTGATGTTGCCAAAAGTTCAGAGGTGGTTGGCATTGACTAAAGAGGATTGGCATAGGGACTTCTAGTCTTCCAACACAACATAACAGAAGAGGTTATTTGTGTTAGAGATAGAGTAGAAAATTGAACATGGACATTGAGTTTGTAATGTGAGGAAGAGAAATAATGCCTTATGTTTGTGTATACTCCTTTACCAGTCCTCAAAACACATCCCATTCTGATGGTGGAACAACTAGGCAATGCAGATGAACCTAATGTCAAGTGCAAAGAATCAGGATTATCAGTTAGGTTGCAACAGAGAAGATTTATTCAAGCTTATACATAAGAATCTGATCAACTAAAGTTCAATATTAAATTAGTATCAGTTAAGGGTCAACAGAATTCAGGAGGGGTTGTATATGGAGCGCTTGTGGAAGCACAATGACTCTAAGCTGATGACACATTTAACTTTGCTCTGTCTGCTCTTCTCCTACACTTATTTATCTATACAGATAAATAAGTAATCTGTGTTCCACCCTATCCACTATATTTAATGAGCAAACATTTCTTGGGTACAAAGGGATCAGTAGTGGGATTCAGCCAGTTCACACTGGTTCAGATGAACAGGTTGTTAAAATGACCTCTCCCCCACACACACACTATCAAAGTGGATCCTGGATACTGCATCATGCTGCAATGGAGAAATGAGAAATAGAGCGGATGGCCTGAGGGAAAGAGAAGGTTGCTTTCCCTCTTTCTTCTCCCTGCTCCTCCTCCTTCCCTCATGTTGGCTACTTTATTTCCCATTTCTCCATTGCAGCGCAGTGCAGCACCCAGGATCCATTCTGATAGTGAGGGGGGGAGATAATTTAACAACCAATTTGCTCAGTGTCAGGTTGACCATCATGAACTGGTTGTTAAATTATTTGAATCCCACCACTGAAAGAGGTATTATACAGCTGGCTAACAATGAGACATACATTGAATTAAGTACCTATACTATGTGACAATCCTATCTCCCTCATAAACTATGAAGCTTTGTTATTGTAGCAAGTCATGTCTTCTAACCCTCACATACTTTACAGAACTATTATGAACATAAAATTGGAAGAACTGTGTTTATCTTGCCCTGGATTACTTGGAGAAAGGGCTGGATGCAAATGTGGCAAATGAATAATATTATATCAAATTAATTACTAATGAAACTTGGCTTTTCTTCCTACTTTTCAACTCTATTGCCTTTCTATCCTGATTTTCTTCCTCTCTACAGATTCCAGTTGCCAAATCCTTTCAGATTTCCTTAAAAGTATGGCAACTGATGTTTTCATAATGGTTTCATTAAGCACTCTGTCACTCTGCAAGGTGATGTTTTTGTTGCTATATCCATCATATCATCTTGCCAAATATTGTTCTTGTTGACTTGAACTAAGATCTTCCTTTAAGTATCATGTAGGTTTTCATTAGGAAATCGTTTTGGTCCCAAGAGGGAAAATGGCTATAGTTTTGCAAATACATGAGTATCACACACATCAAAGCCAGAAGAAACTATAGGAAGATTGAAACTCTGAAGGCTTAACTGAAGCTTACAGAAACACTCATTTTATCCTGCAAAAGTTAAAAAAAAAGCAGCAGATGGCAAAGTGGTAACAGCACAGGAAGACATCAAGAACCACAGGAAAAGTATATTTCAGAAAGCTGTAAAGGGGAACAAGGGACATTATAAACAGTACCAAGTGTGAGGCAATCATCTGCACAACCATAAAATAACCTTCACCTTTTTTTTCTGGTAGAGGCTGAAACTGCAGTAAACAAGCACACAACGGGAAAGACACACATGGTGCAGCGTTACAGATGAACTCATAAAAGAGGCTGGCAACTGTGCACTTAGTGTCCTTTGTAAAATCTGTCAACAGGCAAATGGGGAACAAGGGACTGGCCAAAGTATCAGCACAAATCAATCTAACATCACACAGTACATCTGCACATAAAATAACCTTCACCTTTTTTTTCTGGTAGAGGCTGAAACTGCAGTAAACAAGCACACAACGGGAAAGACACACATGGTGCAGCGTTACAGATGAACTCATAAAAGAGGCTGGCAACTGTGCACTTAGTGTCCTTTGTAAAATCTGTCAACAGGCAAATGGGGAACAAGGGACTGGCCAAAGTATCAGCACAAATCAATCTAACATCACACTACCAAAGGCAGAAAAGAAGGAAATGAAGCCTTACAAACAAGGAGATAACTATCATTCAATTTTAGAACGGTACCTAACAGTGCAAACTGACATTCAGACAAGACGGAAGAAAGAAGAATTAGAGAAAATGCAAAGTAAACCTATGTCAGGAATTTGCTTTAATTTCAAATTGTGAGAGTGCATGAAATTGCAAGGAAAACTTTTTTTATATATTTGGCATGCATTTTGACATGTGCAGCCTTCTTCTTGCTTACTTCTTTTGACAGCCCCACATGAAGAAAAATAGAGAATCTATGTGTGTGTCTCCTTAGCCATCTAGAACTTCTAATTACTATATGCACTGGATGCTGTTTTATAAACTGTGTCAGACCTGGGTCTCTATTTATTTATTTAATTAATTAATTAAACTTATATGCCACCCAACTCCCAAAGTACTCTGGGCGGCTCACAGCAAAAGACCCCCACAAAGAATTACATTACAAAAAATTTAAAAAACAGCAAACAACAGAAGGGCCGGATCTTGCTAGATCTCAGTTGCGAGATCAACAGCCCATGCCTGCAGGAAAAGCCAGGTTTTGACTGCTTTGCCGAAGGCCAGTACGGTGGAGGCAGTCCGGACCTAGCTGGTTCCAGAGAGCCAGAGCAGCCACAGAGAAGGCCCTCTCCCGCGGGCCCACCAGCCGGCATTGTTTAGCTCAGTGGTTCTTAACCTGGGCGATATTGCCCCCCAAGGGGCGATTTTATTTTTCAGGGGGGCGATGGAATGAAAAGGGGTGATGTAGGGGCAAAGGAATGGAAGGGGAGTGATATGGGGGTGATGGAGTGAGATATATTGGGGGAGAGAGAGGGAGAGAGATCTATATTGGTAGATAGGTAGGTAGATAGGCAGGAAGGCAGGCAGGCAAACAGGCAGATCTTTTGGATGGATGGACGGACGGACAGACAGAAAGAATGCGAGAGTGGCAGCACTTTGGGAAAGCGATGGCGGCGGCTTTTCCCAACATGCTGCCGCATTCGAGGCACTGGTTCAGGTGCAGTACAACAGTCAATGGGGTGAGCCTGCAGGGTCGGCACCTCGAACACCCCCCTGACGCCTCTTAGCGCCCCTCTGCTGGCCCCCTTGGGGACGCTAAGACATGGCAGGTGGGCAGTTATGTTGGGGGAGGGGGGCGATGACAACTTCCTCAATGGCTCAAGGGGGCGATTCTTTCAAAAAGGTTAAGAACCACTGGTTTAGCTGACAGAACCCAGAGGAGACCGACTCTGTGGGATCTTACCGGTCGCAGGGAGACGCAGGGTAGGAGATGATTCTGGAGATAACCTGGTCCTGAGCCATATAGGGCTTTATAGGTAATGACCAACACCTTGAATTGCACCTGGAGACTAACAGGAAGCCAGTGCAGCTCATGGAGAATTGGTGATATGTGGGCGTATCTCGGGACACCCACAACAGCTCACGTGGCTGCATTCTGGACCAACTGAAGTCTCCGAATGCTCTATTATTATTATTATTATTATTATTATTATTATTATTATTATTTTATTAGACTTGTATGCCGCCCTTCTCCTGAAGGACTCAGGGCAGCGAACACATAAAAAGAACATATATACAATAAAAAGATATTAAATAAAGACAAGTCTAAATTACAAGAAACATGAAAAAACTGTTAAAATTACAATAATAAAAAATGCTGTTAAAACAACCCGCCCCCATGGTCAATCAAGGCCGGCCTGCTGAAATAGCCAAGTCTTCAGGTCTCGATGAAAGGAGCGGAGATCAGGGGCCCAACGAAGACCTGCAGGGAGCTGATTCCATAGGGGGGGCGCTCCCACAGAAAAGGCCCTAGCCCTGGGAACCGCCAGCCGACAATGCCTTACCGACGGTATTCCCAGGAGGCCCCTCCCGTAGGAGCGCATGGGGCGATCAGAATGTGATGCAGGCAGGAGGCGTTCCCGAAAGTACCCTGGACCCAAGCCATTTAGGGCTTTATAAGTTATTACTAACACCTTGAAGGAGACCCGGGAGGCAACCGGCAGCCAATGCAAGTCATGCAGGAGGGGTGTAACATGGGAGTATCGGGATACCCCCATCACAGCCCGCACAGCCGCATTCTGCACCAGCTGCAACCTCCGAGTAATCCACAAGGGTAGCCCCATGTAGAGAGCATTGCAGTAGTCGATTCTGGAAGTGACGAGCACATGGGTGACCGTTCGAAGGGCATCTCGGTTCAGGTAAGGGTGGAGCTGGTGAACCAGCCGAACCTGGGCGAAAGCCCCCCTGGCCACAGCCCCCACTTGCTCCTCCAAGTTGAGCTGTGCATCCAGGAGGACACCCAGATTCCTCGCCCTATCCACGGGGGGTAACACCTCCCCCCCCATGACCAAAGATGGTGCATCCGCTGAACACTGAGATGCTGGTAAAAACAGCCACTCAGTCTTGGTCGGGTTGAGTCTGAGTCTGTTACTCCCCATCCAGGCCTGCACCGCCTCCAGGCACCGGGACATCACCGAGAGAGCATCACTGATCTGGTCTGGGGTGGAGATATACAACTGGGTATCATCTGCATATTGATGATACCTCACCCTAACACCACGGATGATCTCGCCCAGCGGTTTCATGTAGATATTAAACAGGAGAGGTGAGAGAACTGACCCCTGGGGCACCCCACAAGTGAGGGGCCACGGGAAGGACCTCTGCTCTCCTGCCAACACCGACTGCGAGCGGTCCGAAAGGTAAGAGGAGAACCACCACAAAACGGTGCCCCCCACTCCCAACCCCCGGAGCCGCCGCAGGATACCATGGTCAATGGTATTGAAAGCCACTGAGAGATCTAAAAGGACCAGGACAGATGAAAAACCCCTGTCACGAGCCCTCCAGAGATCATCCACCAGTGCGACCAATGATGTCTCGGTGCTGTGTCCGGGCCTGAAACCCGATTGGTACAGGTCAAGATAATCAGTTTCCTCCAGGAACAGCAGGAGCTGCTGAACCACCACACTCTCAACAACCTTCGCTAAAAAGCGAAGGTTGGAGACTGGACGATAGTTGTTCAAAACGGTTGGGTCCAGAGCAGGCTTCTTGAGGAGGGGTCTTACCCTTTCTTTCAGGGCGGCGGGAAAAAAACCCCTCACTCAAAGAAGCGTTGACAACTGCCTGGAGCCAACCGCGTGTAACCTCCCTGGAGACATAAACCAGCCAGGAAGGACACGGGTACCCTCTTCAAGGGTAGCCCCATGTAGAATGCATTGCAATAATCCAGTCGTGAGGTGACTAGGGCATGAGTGACTGTGAGAAGAGCCTCCCAGTCCAGGTAGGGTCGCAATTGGTGCACAAGGCAGACCTGTGTGAAAGTTCCCCTAGCCACGGCTAATAGATGTTGCTCCAATTTCAACTGTGGGTCTAGGAGGACACCCAGATTGCAAACTCGTTCTGAGGGGGACAATTTCTCCCCACCCAGAACCAAAGATGGAAAATCAACATGGCCCCGGGGGGGGGGCAGTATGCACAGCCACTCAGTCTTGTCTGGCTTAAATCTGAGCCTGTTGACTCCCATCCAGACCTTCACAGCTTCCAGGCACTGGCACATCACATCCACTGCTTCACTGAATGGACATGGGGTGGAGATATACAGCTGGGTGTCATCCGCGTATTGCTGATATCCCACTCCATGTTGTCGGATGATCTCACCCAGCGGTTTCATGTAGATATTAAATAGGAGGGGAGAGAGGACCGAGCCCTGAGGCACCCCATAGATGAGGGCCCGGGGGGGGGTTGACCTCTGTCCTCCTACCAACACTGATTGTGACCAGCCAGAGAGATAGGAGGTGAACCACCGTAACACGGTGCCTCCCACTCCCAACCTTCTCAGCCGCCGCTGAAGAATACCATGGTCGATGGTATTGAAAGCCGCTGAGAGGTCAAGTAGCACCAGGATAGAAGAATGACCCCTATCCTGGGCTCACCAGAGGTCATCAAACAGTGTGACCAAAGCAGTCTCCTTGCTCTAGCCAGGCCTGAAACCCGATTGAAAAGGGTCTAGATAATCCGTCTCATCCAAGGACTGCAGGAGCTGGAGTACCACTACTGTTTCAACAACCTTCCCCACAAAGGGGAGGTTGGAAACTGGACGAAAGTTCTTTAATTCAGCTGGATCCAGGGAAGGCTTCTTGAGCAGGTGCCTTACCACCGCTTCTTTTAATAGTTGCGGGAAGGACCCCTCTTTCAAAGAAGCATTGACCAACACCTGGAGCCAGCTCCGTGTCACCTCCCTACTGGCCGAGACCAGCCAGGAAGGGCACGGGTTCAGTGAACAAGTGGAAGAACTCATCGCTCCCATGGCCTTGTCCACTTCCTCAGGAGCCACAGGATCAAACTCACTCCATATAATAGGACTAAGACCCACCCCTGTCATCTCGGTCGGAATTGCCCAATCGGAATCCAGGTCTATCCGGATCTGAGTGACTTTATCTGACAGAAACTGTACAAATTCCTCAGCTCTCCCTCATAAGGGCTCCTCCACTTCCTCTTGATTGAGAAGAGAGTGAGTCACCCTAAACAGGGCGGCTGGGTGAGAATCTGTGGATGCAATAAGTGCGGAAAAATGCATGCATTTTGCTGCCTGTATCGCCACTAAATAAGTCCTAATAAAGGCTCTTAGAAGTGTTTGGTCAGATTCAGATCTACTGGCCCTACAGCGTTGCTCTAGATGTCTCTTCTGGCGCTTCATCTCCCAGAGCTCCTCGGTAAACCAGGGAGCCACTCTAGATCGGCCGCCATTGAGAGGTCGCAAAGGCACAATCTGGTCTAATGCCCCCGTCGCCACCCTATTCCAGGCAGCAACCAGGGCATCATCCAGACTGTGGATCAGGGAATCCAGTATCTCCCCAAGCTCCCCCTGAAACCCTTCTCGGTCCATTAGGTGCCTGGGGTGGAACCATTTAATCAGTTCCACCTCCCTGCGATGGGGGAGCAGCATCCCAAAGTCTAGCCCCAGCAGGGAATGATCTGACCATGACAAGGGAAAGATGTCTATACCCCTTAATTTCAGATCATATTTCCACTGCTCCGAGAGAAATACCAAGTCGAGCATGTGTCCCCCCCCATGGGTTGGACCCTGAATTACTTGAGTCAGGTCCATGGTTGTCATGGAAGCCATGAACTCCTGGGCCGCGTCTGAGGATTCACCGAGTGATGGCAAATTGAAGTCCCCCGCAATCATAACTGGGGAACTCCACCGCCAACCCGGCTACTACCTCCAGCAGCACAGGAAGGGCCGTTGCAATGCAGCTGGGAGGCAGGTACATTAGCAACAAGCCCAGCTGAACTCCTGAGTCCAGCCTCAAGAGGAGAGACTCACACCCCACAATCTCCGGAGCAGGGAGCCTGCAAGAACAGAAGCTCTTCCGGACAATGGTTGCTACTCCTCCACCCCTTCCCTGAAGTTGCGGCTGGTGCAGTATCTGAAACCCATCTGGGCACATCTCTGAAAGAGGGACACCACCCTCTTGGCCCAGCCAGGTTTGTTTGTTTATTTATTTATTTATTTATTTGTTTGTTTGTTTGTTTGTTTGACTTGTATGCCGCCCCCGCTCCCGAAAAGGACTCGGGGCGGCTCACAATTAAAACCAGTACAATAAATTAGTTATCTAAAATAGAATTAAACTAACCAAGCCAAAATTAGACTAAAACTGTTTATAATCAAATATAAAAATGAACCCTCCCCCAAGAGGAGTCAGCACAGCGCAGCCTGCTCAAACAACCAGGTTTTCAAGTCATGGCGGAAAGTGCGGAGGTCAGGGGCCAGGCAGAGCCCCAGAGGTAGTTGGTTCCACAGAGCGGGAGCCGCCACAGAGTAGGTCCTCCCCCGTGTCACCGCCAAACGACACTGGGTCGCAGACGGCACGCCGAGGAGCCCCCGCCTGTGAGCTCGTACAGGGTGGTTGGTATTCGATGCCAGCAGTAGATGTTCCCGTAGGTAGCCCGGACCCATGTCTCGTAGGACTTTGAATGTCAATACCAAAACCTTGAATTTCATTCAGAGGGCAACCGGCAACCAATGCAGGCCACGCAGGAGGGGTGTAACATGGGAGTACTGGGAAGCTCCCATCACAACCCGCACAGCTGCATTTTGCACCATCTGAAGCCTCCGGATGGTATGCAAGGGCAGTCCTAGATAGAGAGCGTTGCAGTAGTCGAGCCGAGAGGTAACAAGTGCCTGAGTGACCATGCGCAGGGCATCTCGGTCCAGGTATGGGCATAACTGGTGAACCAGCCGGACCTGGGCAAAGGCCACCCTGGCCACGGCTCCCACCTGCTCCTCTAACCTGAGCCGTGAGTCCAGGAGGACCCCCAGATTCCGTGCCAGGTTTCAGTGATACATGCCAGGTCAGCCCGCTCCTCAAGGATTAAATCCCGAACGAGGGGGGCCTTGTTGATAACAGACCTGGCATTCAACAGCAACAGCCTGAGTTCAGTGCCTCGATTCCCCGAATCACCAGGATCTCTGTGTGGTATTAACATGATTATAAGATATAAGAGGGGAAAAATAAATATATAAACAAGAGACTTTACTAACTCTTCGTCCTCTATAAGGTTAAAAACAGATATCTCTTCAACCTATTTCTCATCCCTTATCTATAAACAAATTCATAAAATATCAAACTTTTCAATTCTAGTGTCAGCAAAAAAAACTATAAGGAGTCATCAGAACTTTAAAAATAAATCTCGGAGATGGGCGGAGCTGGAGTCGCCGCGAGACAGAGGTGATCTTGACTCCTGAGTTTACCTCTGATACTGCCGCTTCGGGACGGTCCCTCGGGATCTAAACTGACTCGTAGGGTTGGTGAAAGTTGGGGGCGCCTCCTGTTGATCCCAGGGATGTCGCAAAGTCCCTGGTTGATCCAGGACAGCCCCTTTACCCGAAGCGCGCTGAGGCAGCCATCGGGCTGAAGAAGCTGTGACAGCTCCGGAGGAATGAGATCGGAAGAAGTTTGTCGGTCGGTGAGATCATCTTGTTTTTAACCCTTTGGGAACACCCTAGCAACTCTAATGGTGTGAAATTGAGAGTGATATGGAATAGGCGGTGGAAGAGATTGTGTTTGAAAGTAAAGAGTTTTGTTTCTTCTTTCTTTTTATGGCTTTAAAGACTTTCTTTTTACTTTTTCCTCTTGGGAGTCCTTGAATACCTTTTATATTTTATTGAATCTTGTCTCTTTTTCCTTTTTGGCACGAGGGGCTCTAATGTAATTTGGTTATTTTGATCTGGTTACTTTTTATTTTTGCATATAAGAAATGGCCACCGAGATTTTTTACTGTCCTTCTTGTTTTGAATAAGACAGGAAGTGATACATTTTGGAAGTCACTTGGCAAGGAAGTGAAAGTTGGTTGTGAGATACAATATTGCTACTAGAGACCTGTTATCTTATATAAACATACATACTTGCAAGGACTGTATCCAAGGCTTCATTGATTAGAAAGTGCCGGATAGGTGCTTTTGGAATATCTTTGAGCCTTCAGTTTGGAACTGAAGAGTAAAGTGACCTTGGAGAGCTTTTTCAAATAAAAGAATTGGATTTCTTCGAGAGGCAAAAACAGAGGAGCTGCTATCTTCCCGCTTTCACTAGTTAAGCTCTGGATTCTGCATAGTGGCAATGGAATAAAGAGTGATATTGCTTCCTGCCAAGGCTTTTTATTGTTTGGAATTTATTTTTTTATAATTGGAGCCCCTAAAAATATATTTTGTTATTCCTAAAGGGAATTCTACTACTTTACTATTTTTTATCCTTTTTTTTATTGATACCTTCCTATTTTTAACTCTTAGCCTTTTTCTTTTGAGAGTTGGGTTTTTTTTACTCTGCGCATTGGAAACAAGATAGTTAATTATTGGACCTTTTTTTTATCTTTTTCCTTTTAAATTTAAGTTTTTAAATTTTGCCTTTTTCAAATTATTGATGTATTATTGATATGTAATTGAACCCCCTTTTTTCCCTTTACTATTCTTTTTCCTTTTTTTCTTGTTAAAAAGGATTGTTCTTCTCCCTTTTATAACACTAATTTTATTTTTTATTTTTATTATTGGCCTTCATTTTTTTTTCCTTCCTTCTTTTGGAATTGGTTCTGACAACCTCTGCAACAATGAGTAGAAGACCTTCAATTCCACAAGTAACAGCTCCCACAACAGAAGAGGCAATACAGAAGATTCTACAAGCAGTAGGTGAGATTGGAAAGAAGTTAGATAAGACAGATGAAAATATAAGGGCTTTACAGCAAACAATGGAGAAATACGGTGAGAGGATGAAGAAAATTGAAGAGCAGCAAGAACAAAGAGACAAGGAAATGAAGAGTTTTAATACCAGATTAAGGGAAGTTGAGAGCGACCATAATGAATCTCTGCGAAATGAAGTTGATAGATCGAATTCTATTTGAGATTCCAAAATGTCGAGGAAGAGAAGGGTGAAAATTTACTGGAGAAAATGACACAGATTTTGGCAGAACTGTTAGAAATAACGGAAGAGAAGATGAGGGATGGAATAGATGAAACATTTCGTGTCTTTACAAGATATGCAACGAGGAATAAGCTTCCAAGAGAAATTCATATTAGATTTACTAAGAAGAGTATTAAATCACAAATTTTGCAAACAGTCAGAGATAAGACGCTGAAGCACAACAATAAAGATGTCACGGTATTGAAACAGATACCAAGAAGAATAAGAGAGAGGAGAGGAGAATATGCGTTTTATCCAGAGAATTATTGAAGAGAGGAATAAATTATAGATGGCTAATACCAGAAGGCCTCTTGTTTGTCTGGCGGGAACAAAGACAGAATTGACACAGTGGAGAAGGCAGAGTCATTCTATGAGAGCTATTTTAGAGGAAAAGAGGGAAACGGAGGACATGAAGAACTGATTGTGGAACTTCCAAAGGAAGGTGCAATGATAAGTGAAGAAGAAGAACAACTTGGAGCAGTAGGCAGTCTACCTAGAGAACAAAAAGAAGTTAGAACGACTAGAGCAAAACAACCTATATATAAGATCTAAAATGGAAGGGAAAAAATTGATCTCAATGAATATAAATGGACTCAACTCAATTGCTAAAAGAAGGAAAATATTTCATAAATTAGAGAAATTAAAATTTGATATAATTTGTCTGCAAGAGGTCCATATTAAAAAGCAAAATGAATATGTATTAAGGCAAAGAAAGTTAGGAAAGCTATTTACATCATTGGCGCAATGTAAAAAAAGAGGAGTGGCTTTATATATTAAAGATACAATTACTGCAGAATTGATTTATACAGATGAAGATGGGAGGATTTTAATGGTGGAGATAATAGACAACAACACTAAAATGCTCCTGATAGCAATATATGCACCAAGTGAGAATCAAGAAGAATTCTATAAGAAATTATATCAAAAAGTGATTGAATTAGACTATGCAAATATCTTTCTGATGGGAGATTTTAATGGGATAATTAATGACCAGCTTGATTACAAATCTGAAAGAACCAAAAAGAAAATTAGAAAAAAGCTACCCAAGTCCTTCTTTCAAATGATAGAAGAAATGAATATTAAAGACATATGGAGAGAGAGAAATATTGGAAATAAAGAATTTACTTTTTATTCAAATAGACATGAATCATGGTCAAGAATAGATATGGTATGGGCATCTGCAGATATGCTCCCCAATATACAGAAAATTCAAATTGAAAGTGGGACCTGGGCGGATCACAATCCATTGACAGTTGCCTGGAAAGGACAGAGGAGAAGATCTAGATGGACATTAAATAATATGATTTTGAAAGAAGAAGAATTTAAAAAGAGAATTGAGACAGAACTTATCTTTTTTTTCAAGGAAAATAGAAAAGAAGATACATCACTACAAACTCGTTGGGATGCGATGAAGGCTTATACAAGAGGTTTGATAATTGACTATATAAGGAAAAGAAATATTAAACGGAAGAAGACACTCAAAATCTTGGAAGATGATTTCAGGAAATTGGAAAAGAATTACAACAATCACCGCAAGGGAAAGATATTAAAAGGAAAATGGATGTGATTAAACATAAAATGGCTTTAATGGACAAGGAAGAAATCGCTCAAAAGATTAAAGGCTAAACAAAATTACTTTGAAAACGGTAATAAGCCAGGAAGGTGGTTAGCGTATAAAATTAGAAAGGAAAGAGAAATAAAGAAAATTAGCCAATTAATAGATGGAAAAGGGAATATACAGCATGGGAACGATGAAAAGAAAAAATTATTCGAGACTACTATGAAAACTGTACTCTCAAGAAGATATTCTAGAAGAAAAATTGAACAGTATCTACAAAAGACAAGACTACCACAGATACCTGAAGACATTGAGACAATGTTAGAAGGGAACATAACCATGATGGAATTAACAGAAGCCTTGAAGAAACAAAATACAGGAAAAGCACCAGGCCCAGATGGTCTACCGGCGGAATTTTACAGGACCTTCCAGGAAGTGTTAAGCACCCCCCTTCTAGAAGTGATGAATGAAGTCTTATTAAAAAGAGAATACCTGAGACATGGTTGGAAGCTTATATTACCCTAATACCTAAAGAAGAAATGGATCTACAACAAGTTAAAATTATAGACCTATCTCATTGTTGAATTCAGATTATAAAATTTTTGCTTCAATCTTGGCAGAAAGAATGAAAAGATACTTAAATGAATTTATCCACACGGATCAAAATGGATTTTTGCCAAAACGACAAATTAAGCAAAATGTGAGAATAATTTTAGATACTTTGGAGTATTATGAAACACATTCTGAAAAACAGATGGCACTGATGTTTTTAGATGCTCAAAAAGCATTTGACAATGTGAACTGGCGATTTATGATATTGCAAATGATGCAAATGGGCTTTGGAAAAAACTTTATACAAGCTATTGAGGCAATATATAATAATCAAACAGCAAAGATATTGGTAAATGGAGAGCTGACAGAATTTATAGGGATAAGAAAAGGAACTAGACAAGGTTGTCCTCTGTCGCCCCTACTGTTTGTTTTAACACTAGAAGTACTGAATAGAGCTATCAGAGAAGATGAAGAAATAAAAGGAATGAAAATTAAAAAGAAGAATATAAACTACAGGCGTTTGCAGATGATTTGGTATTCATACTAGAGGATCCACTTAAATCAGCACCTAAGTTGATAGAACAAATAGAAGAATATGGAATGGTGGCAGGTTTAAAAATTAATAAAGACAAAACAAAGATCCTAACAAAGAATATGTTAGCAAAACGCAAGAAAGATTTAGAAGATTTATTAGAGATTCAGATTGCAAATAAAGTTAAATATTTGGGAATAAATATAACACCAAGATGCAGTACATTGAAAGAAGATAATTATATAAAACTCAAACAGCAGATAGCGACAGATCTTGAAAGATGGGAAAATATGCAATTATCTCTTATTGGCAGAATATCACAGTTAAGATGAATGTTTTACCCAGAATCTTATATTTATTTCAGACAATTCCAATTAGACTTGGGAAAGAATACTTTGAAGATTTAAATAAAATCACATCAAAATTCATATGGCAGGGCAAAAAGCCAAGAATTAAATTTAAGCTATTACAAGATGCAAGGTCAAGAGGGGATTCGCACTACCAAATTGGGAATTGTATTATCAAGCTGCAAGCCTGATGTGGGTGAAAGAATGGATAACATTGAGAAACAATAGATTGTTAACTTTAGAGGGTCATGATCTATTACTAGGATGGCATGCTTTCTTATGGTATAAGGGAACTAAAAAACAAGGATATTTTAGAAGACACTATGTTCGAGAAGCTTTGTTTTTAAATTGGGAAAAAACCAGAAAACAACATTATATACAAATTCCATTATGGGTATCTACTATTGAAGCTTTTTCATATGCAATAATATACAAGAAGGAACAAACAGTTAGATATGAAGAGATTTTAAATGAAAAGGGTGAACTCAAATCGATGCAAACACTACAAGAACAAGGTATAAAAATGAATTGGTTTTCATATTTGCAAGTACAATCTAGATATGATGAGGATGTTAAGACTGAAGGGATTTATAAAAAGCAAACTGAATTAGATAAAATCTTGATGGGCACAAACGAAAAAATGATTAAAAAACTTTATGGTTATCTATTAGAAGTTAGAATGGAAGAGGAGCAGGTTAAGGAAACAATGATTGCTTGGGGGAAAAATTTTGGTTATGGGATAGATTTAGAGAGATGGCAAACACTGTGGGATCAGAATTATAAAATGACAATGTCAACTGCATATAAAGAAAATTTGTATAAGATGTTTTACAGGTGGCACCTATCCCGAGAAGGATTGCAAGAATGTTCAAGGATAAATCGGATAAGTGTTGGAAATGTCATCAGATACCTGGCTCCTACTACCACATGTGGTGGACTTGCGTTGATGCTAAAAGATACTGGACTAAAATCCACATGTGGTTGGAAAAATGACACAACAACATATAGACTTGAAACCTGAGATATTCCTGTTGGGAATTGTACCAGAGACATTTAACAAAGAACTGAAATATCTGATTGTTAATGTACTGACAGCCGCTAGAATTGTATTTGCTAAAAACTGGAGAAATGATAAGACACCTACGCAGGAGGAAGTGATTAAGAAGATTTTGGATTGTGCCGAAATGAGTAGATTAACATTTGAAATTAGGGATCAAGAAGAAAAGCAGTTTTATAAGATATGGAATATGTTCTATCAATGGTTAGATAAAAAGTTTGGTAATGTATTTTTGGGAATATAAAGATAGATAGAACTGTTGAAACAATATAGAGATTATAATATGATAAAGGATTAATAATAATGATTATAGCTTATCCTTTTTGTAATATTGAGTATGAATAATGAGGGGTAGGCACTGTGATTTTTGACCGACCGACATACTTGAAATTGATATGGATCTATGTGTTGTATGTTTGTTTGTTATGTTTGTGTTTTTGGAAAAATAAAACTTTTTATAAAAAAAAAAAGAACTTTAAAAATAAATCTCTTTGTGACTGAATCAGTGAGTGAAAGAGGGAGGGTCCCAGTTCAGTTCAGAGAAAGAAACTTCTGAGGTTAAATCCTTAATATCTATATCTGTCATTTTCCCCAAAAAAGCAGTCTGGTGAAATTGTTGTAATATAGATGATCAACAATAAAATACCTGTTATTTGAGCTTATTCACTTTAAGTTGATCAAATACATCAATGTTATATACTTTCCTTTTACTTCTAACTTAGTGTTTAGTGTAATTTGTCTTTTGTAGATCCAATAAGAAATCAATTTCCAAGTCATTCTTTTGGTTTGCCATTTGCATTTGCCCCTTAATTTTTAAAACTTCAGTCAGTCTCTTTTATATATCCAAAAATGCATCCTTTTCCAAATCATTCTCTAGGTCTGTCATTTGAAGCCCCAGTTTTGGAGCTTGCTTTGTCTAGTCAAACAAAATTTGCTCCATATCTGTCATTCCCTGATTGACATCTTTTGGTCATAATCTATCTGGTGCCATTCTTCAAAAATTCCTTTAATATTTCCAGTATTATGGTGTTTTGTATCATTTTGTAAGTTCCAGTTAACCAACACCAAAAGCTGGCTTGTATTTGTTTTCCTTCTGCTTAGAAGCTTTAGTCCCCTCTAGTGTCCAGTTAAAATTATAAAATTCTTTATATTTATTATGAACCAAGATAGCCAAAATAACTCTGACTCCCACAGGAAGCTATTTATTTTAATTGCTTCTAAAACCTTATAGCAAAAGTCAACATTCCAAATGGAACTGGATCTTTAATCCATTTGTAACTCTTTTAGATCAAAAAAAAAAATTTAGTGTTTGTTTATTTCAAATTCTCCTCCATGCTGCAGTGAGATCCCAGGATGGGCAGACTCCTTCCTATGATGTCATTAAGCTGAGTCTGTTCTTGTATATATAAAAGTCAGCCCCTGGGAGTATCCCCAGCTTTGACTCAGCTTCTTTAAGTCACAAGCTGTGTGTCTGAAAGCATTAGTGACTTGTTTCAGTTAATTTCAAAGAAGCTACCTTTGTTTCAATCAGCTCCCGGGGATCCGGGTAGCTGCAACTTCAGGAGAAGCGGGGCTCCGTTCTCCTGCAACGTTGGGATCAACATTGCCTATGTGCTGCGAGGCAAGCAGGGAAGCATCTGAGCTACCTTCCCCATAGCCCGCGGTTTGCGCGATCGTAAATCTGATCGGCAAACCTATAACAGCGCCAGCCAGCTGATCGCTCAGGTGGTGGCTGTTACCTTCTCTGGCTGATCTTATCGCTCAGGGCTCGCAATAGCCTAAGGAGTGACTTCTTCTTTGGAGCCCTCGACGCACAGCAGCTATCTCACTGAGGCTTACCTCCACATCCCCATCTGGCCACATCATTTCCAGTTTCTCCATTTCTGTTACCAGAATGCCCACTACCAGTATCAAGCCCTTCCCTTCGGCCTCTCCTCGGCTCCAAGGATCTTCACAAAGATTCTAGCAGCATTGGTGGCTTCGCTACATTCTGTTCCAGTGAAGATCCAATGCTACTTGGATGACATGTTGATATATAGTTTTAATATAATTTTAGGTAATTTATTGTTAGTATTGTATTTTAGCTGTGAGCCGCCCGAGTCCTTCGGGAGAGGGGGCGGCATATAAGTCGAATAAATAAATAAATAAATAAATAAATAAATAAATACTGTCCTCCTCCATCCACTCCGCCCATCAAGACCTACAAATTACCCTGTCCTGCCTCCAAAGCCACGGCTTTTCCATCAACACCAGGAAGAGCCATTTCTCACCCACGACCAAATTGCTGCACTTGGGAGCAGTTATTGACACAGCTTTGTGCCAGGTTTTCCTGTCTCCAGATCGTGGAAAAAGCCTTGCAGAGATTATCAGCCAGATTCAACAGCAACAGACTGTTCCCCTGTCGCTGCTGTCTGAACTATTGGGGAAGATGGTCTCCTGTATTGGCATCATCCTGTGGGCACGGCTTCACTCCCAATCGCTCCAATGGTTCCTGCTCCCCTTTCAATGATCAGGAACCAGCCACATGTCAATCAGGGTCCTGCTGTCTCCACAGGCCTGGTGGTCCCTCAATTGGTGGCTCTCCCCATCCCTCTGGAAGGAGCTTCAGTTCAAGGAACGAGACAGGCTAGTAATCACCACAGATGCCAGCCTTCTGGGTTGGGGCTCCCATATGGAGGGTCAGATAGTTCAAGGGGTTTGGTCCAGGTCAGACAGAACCCGTCCCATAAATTGGTTAGAGCTCAGAGCTATATCTCTGGCTCTCAGGCATTTCAAAGCCTCAGTGACTGGCTCCCATGTTCTCGTGTTGACGGACAACATGGCCGCAAAGGCACACATCAACAGGCAAGGGGGGATGAGATCCAAGGCACTTATGAGGGAGGCAGAACGTTTGGGGCTATGGGCAGAGAGACACTTGTTGTTGATCTCAGCAGATCACATCTCTAGAGTCGACAACTCCCAAGCTGATTGGCTGAGCAGCAGTTCAGTTGACCAGGCAGAATGGTCCATTCACCCGTCCCTATTCAGGGATCTTTCCCTCAGATTTGGAACTCCGGAGGTGGATCTCTTCTCCACTCCTCAAAATGCCCAAGTCAACAGATTTTTCACCAGGTTTCCTTGCCAGGGAGCGGAGGGGACCAATGCTCTTTGGTGCAGATAGCCCACGGGTCTCCTCTACGTCTTTCCCCCTCTTCCCATCATTCCGGCGGTCATACGGAAATTGTTGGAGGAAGGAGCAGAGCTAATTCTCCTGGCACTCTATTGGCCTCGGAGGCCCTAGTTTGCAGATCTGGTCAACCTGTTTGTGGCCACTCCTTGGAGGATCCCAGCCCATCTGATCTCCCTGCATCATCTGCATCCCCAGTGGCTGAAGCTGACCATGTGGCGCTTGAGCGGCAATGGCTAAGGGAGGCTAATCTCCCAGAGAGGGTTATCCTCACCATCCAGGCGTCTCGTAAACCATCTACGAGGCACATCTATGATGCCACCTGGAGGGTTTTCTGTCACTGGTGCCTCAAGGAGAGTCTCTTCTCCCTCAACTCAGTTGGCAGAGGTTCTTAGATTCCTTCAAGATGGCTTTGAGAAAGGTTTAGCCCCAATACCCTACGTCGCCAGGTAGCGGCTCTCTCCTCAGTTCTTTCCTGGGGTTTGTTTCTGTCCTTGTCTCACCACCCCTCGGTCAGGAGTTTTTTGAAAGGGGCTTCCAACCTACACCCACCTGTGGTGCACAGGTATCCTTCATGGGACCTTCACATGGTACTTAATGCCCTTATGAAGCCCCCCTTTGAACCCCTTAGAACAGTGTCTCTCCAATTCTTAACACTAAAGGTAGTTTTTCTCGTTTCAATCACTTCGGCCAGAAGGGTGTCAGAGCTGGCCGCTCTTTTGATCAGGCAGGATCTATGCACCTTTCATGATGATAGGGTTGTTCTCCATTTAGACCCCTCCTTTATCCCAAAGGTTAACACCTGGTTCCACCCATCCCAGGACATTGTGTTGCCTGATTTCTATCCCCTTCCGCACCATGACTTAGAGTGCAAGTGGCACACTGTAGATGTCAGAAGGGCTCTTAGAATTTACATCAAGCGCACTTCCTCTTTTAGAAAGACAGAAGCCATGTTTGTTTCCTTTTTCCCTTCCTCACTTGGGGAACAAGGCCTCTTCCCCTACTATTAGCAGGTGGGTCAGGACGTGCATTGCACAAGCCTACAAAGCGATGGCTCTTCCGATGCCTCGAGCTCTGACGGTGCACTCTACCAGAAGTGCAGCCAGTTCAGCTGCCTGGGCCACCCAGGCATCCTTGGAAGAGATTTGCAGAGTGGCCACGTGGACATTCCCATCTCCCTTCATCAGACACTACCGTCTGGATTCCTTTGCCTTGGCGACTGCGGCCTTCAGCAGACGGGTACTTCAGCAAGTGGTTCCACAGTCAGAGTGATTGGCCAGATGAGGACCTGCCCGTGGACACGCAAGCTTTGGTATGTCCCATCCTGGGCTTTCGCTGCAGCATGGAGGAGAATGGGTGTTGGTAAATTTACCTTTGAATGCCCTTTTTATCTATGCTGCGAGAGAGCCCAGCCCCTCCCTTGGTTCGTCCGGAGATGGTAAAACATGTTAATGTAATAGATTGTTTGCTTTCAGAGACACTTCTTCAGTCTGTCAAGTATCTTCATCAAAGCTGGGGATACTCCCGGGGGCTGGCTTTTATATATACAAGAACAGACTGAGCTTAATGATGTCATAAGAAGGAGTCTACCCATCCTGGGCTCTCTCACAGCATAGATAGAAAGGGCGTTCACAGGTAAACTTACCAACGCCCATTCTTTATATTTACATTTATATTTATTCTTAGTTTTCCTTTTGTTTAGACTTGAAACTAAACTCCCGTGATGACTTTTCAAGCTTGTCATGTGAAGTATCTCTAATAGCTTTAAGATATCTATTTCTGAAAGTGGTTAGAAAGTAAGACTTGCAAGCTTGGTGTCCGTTAGCCTTGGTGGCTCAGCCTTGGTGGCTCAGGCTGTTAATTGCCTGCACTTAAGTTCCAGCTGCCTACAACTGCTGTAGGCTCGAATCCCACCAGGCTCAAGGTTGACTCAGCCTTCCATCCTCTCGGGGTAGGTAAATTGAGGACCCAAGATTGTTGGGGGCAATTAGCTGACCTTGTAAAAATGCCGCTTAGTAATAAGCAGGCATATACAATGGAATGAAGGCTATTGCTGAGCACACTGGGTTGTATCCCAAAAATTGTAAGCCGCCCTGAGTCTTCAGAGAAGGGCGGCATATAAATGTAATTAAAAAAAAAAAAGATCCACCCGGATCTTTTGCAAATAGGCTGGCTAATTCTTTTAAATCTGGGCATTTAAAGCCCTGGAAGGCCACTGTGTTGCAGTCTTCTTGCAAGGTGCAGATGTCTGGAGCCCATGCCAATGATCTTCTATACTTTCCTTATCTGGAGAATTTCTTTAAAAAAACACAACCCAATCTATTCACTGATTCTTTGGTCTTTGCCGTAATCATCGGTTCTCCTTTCACCTCTGTTAGGCACAATCTAACAGTTTTTATTTAGTTTTGATCCTATCCTCTAAACATATGAGAAGAAGAGTTAGCCACGAGCTCTAGATTTCAATAGAAGTTGGTTGTGATTAATTTCTGCTAGATGACGGTTTGGGTGAACTTCAAAGAAGCCAAACTTTCTATGTTAAGTCATGCAGTCTTCTAAACATGTATACTCTTACAGGTAGTCCTCAACTTGCAACCACAAATGAGCCCCAGTTGTGCAAGGTATTTCTTAAGAGAATGTTGCCCCTTTTTATGACCTTCCTTGCCACAGTTGTTAAGTAAATCACTGCCGTTATTAAATTAGTAGCATGGTTGAGTGACTCTGGCTTTCCCATTGACTTTGCCTGTCAGAAGGTCACAAAAGGGACCACATGACTCTGGAACGCTGTCACTGTCATAAATATAAGTCAGCTATCAAACATTCAAATGTAAATCACATGTCCATGAGGATGCTGCAACAGTCATAAGGTTGAAAAATTGTCATAAATCACTATTTTCAGTACTGTTGTAACTTCGAACAGTCACTAAACAAAATGTTGTATGTTGAGGACTTTATTTATTTAGCAAATTTATAGGTTTGCTAAATAAATCCTCTCTGATATAGGGGAATCTGGGTGGCTTACAGCAATTACTGACATATATTTAATGGCCGAAGGAAAGTTATGCATTTTTTCAGCTGTAAAGCAATAACAGGGTCAGCTGGAGAGATAGGAAGCCCATTGTGCCAATGATGTATATTTGGAGGAAATAAAGCAAAAGTCCAAGTTAGGTTTGCTGCATCAGTTGATCCCTAACTTGCATTTTACCAAGGTTATTCCTTCTCCAAAGCAGGAAAAAAAACTCTAATCTACACAATTTCTCTCATTATTTGTAAGTGGGAAAACAAATCTTACTCAGTCAGTAGGTATCCTCACAAATTAACCGCTAAAGAAGGGAGAGAAATCAATTAACTTCAGCAGGTTCCTCATATGTATTTAACATCCCATTTACTTAATTATTTCCAGTTGAAGTATGTAAAGCACAGTTTTCTGCTATATATTAGACCCTGTAGACAGGTGTGAAAGAGAAAAAAAATGCCACAAAAAGTCGGGCAACTGCTGAAAGGCAGGAGATCTGGGTTCTTAAAGGCTTGGGGAATATAGCCTGTATTCTGGATGTGACTAATGCTTGCTTAGGCCAAACCTGATACCTATTTCCAGATACTACACATTCTTCCCTCTAGAGCAGGGGTGCCAAACTGATTTTTTTTGAGGGCCAGATCAGCATTGTAGCTCTCTGTGGGCCGGTGGCAGGGGGGCCAGTGGTGGGGAAAGAATGGATGCCTCTTGCAGCACCCTGCCAGCCAAAATGGGGAGTGAGGGGTCTGCATGTAGTCCCCCCTCACCTCGTTTTCATCCTCCATGGCCTCCTGCAGCACTCTGCCAGATGAAAACAGGCCACGTGGCCCATTTTCAGACACTTTGGGCCCATTTTGGCCTGTTTTTGGCCCATTTTCAGCCTGGTTTTTGGCCCATTTTTGGCCCCATTTTCAGCCTGTTTTCGACCCCATTTTTAGCCTATTTTTAGCCGGCAGAGTGCTGCATGAGGCCATGAAGGGTGAAAACAAGGCATGGGGGGCACATGTGACCATTTTAAGCCGCCAGAGGCACTGCAGGCCGGTCCTTTGGTATTTCCAGGTCGGCCCTGTGGGCTGGATTTAAGCAGCCTGCAGGCTGAATCTGGTTGTGGGCCTTGAGTTTAACACCCCTGCTCTAGAGCATGGGTGTCAAACTCGATCATGTCGCATAATGTATTGTGATGTATCGCAATGTTTTTTTGCCTTTGCGGGGTCAGGGTGTGTGTGGCCTCCACATGATGCACCAGCCCATGGGCCACCAGTTTGACAGGCCTTCCCTAGAGCTTGTCATTTGCTTCTCTTCTTGATGCTTTATATCGAAGTGTACAATCAGGGCCCCAGAACTCTAGTAAAGCTGTTTTTGAAGTTAATGTATCAAAAAGGGAAATAATTAATACACTGAGAGTATTTGATTATATGATATCAAGTTGGTGTCAATTCTTAGTAACTACAAAATAGACAGATACAGATCATTAGATTTTATATTTTGCACTTGTTCAGCAATAGAGTGATTGACCCCATGCTGACCAGATAAGAGATTAAAATGGACATCCACAAATAAATAGAAAAAGCCAGAGCACATCAGGGTTTGAAGATGTTTTTGTCTCAAATATGAGGGGTGATTAAGGCTACAGAGATAATGTTTTAGCTGATCCTCCACAACAGCAATATGGCATTAGGTTCAGGGCTATTAACGCAACTTTAATGGTTATTTACCTCCTAGAAATGTTTGGATCAATCTATATACAGTCTTTATGTGGGTATTGAAGTTTTCATGAATTATTTTCTGCAATTACAATTTTTTAATGATTTTTGTTCTAAAAAAGCTGGAAAATCTACATTTATTTTAAATGCAACTTCTTCCAACATATATTTTTCCTGGCATTCTCTCAAACACATGAATCTCCTTTTTTCATTTAATGTTTCCCAAACATGGAAAGATTTGGATATATAATTCCATAGTTTGTGTGAATTTGGGAGTATGAACTGGTGGATATTAGTAGACTTGTATCCTGTGACAGAGTTCATTTGACTGATCACATCATTTCACGCTCATTAAAATTCACGGTGGGCTTATTTTATGTTCCATTATCTACAGTGTCCTCATAATTAGAAAGGCCTCTACAAAGCTTCCTAAAACAAACAACAGTGACAATCCATGCAAGTCAGTAAGCATGACAGCTAAAATAGAATACCCATTAATATCATTCTATCCATCTACGCAAAACTAAGTGAAGCTCAACATAATCTTGTTTTCATGTATTCCTAGAGGGAATATTCACCATGCCATCTGGATAATGTGCTCCTTAGTTGCCTGCCACTCATAAACAAGGGATGTTATCCAGAACCCACAAGCTCTGGGTTTCCTTTGATTATGAAGGACTTCTGGGCTGGGACAAATGAACATTTAATCCTAGATGTAGAGCAAGGGTGTAAACTCGCATTGTCACAGTGTTGTCATGTGACCTGTTGTCACAGTGTTGTCATGTGACCTGTTGTGACTTTTTCCCTTTGCTAAACTGGGTGTGGCCATGGCCAGTGCATGATGCATCCAGCCCACAGCCTACGAGTTTGACAGCCCTGATGCTATTTACCCAGCTCCATCTAGGAGTGCTATTGCAAAGGGTTCAGATTCTCCACACAATTCCATAGATGAATGGAGAGATTTCCCTCAATGGCTAGCTTCCACCTTTAACAAAAAGGTAATTATGATCCTTAAACAAATTCACAATGACAGTTTGTGTCTATGGTAGTAAAATGTCAGACTGGCACTAGAAGATCTAGATTCATGTCTATTCTGAGGCATGGAAGCTCAATGGAGACATGGCCAAGTTATTCTTTGTCATCCCCATTTACCTCATAGGGTTGCTATAATGAAAGAAACAGAGACAAACCCTACATTTATATCTGGCTATCAAAATCTTGGTTTTGTTGGAAGAACTATGATAGTAGCCAACACTTTTAGAGAGCTTAAAAATGTTTGACTTGCTTGGCACGGATTTGCTAATAGCGCTCTCTCTCTCTCTCTCTCTCTCTCTCTCTCTCTCTCTCTCTCTCTCTCTCTCTCTCTCTCTCTCCTGTGAGCAATTTGTTTGATTAAACACCTTTTCCCTGACTTTATTGCTACTTAATGATGATTTTGCAAAATATCTCTTCTAATTGTATAGAGGGAACTTTTCCTCAGGGTGCCAGAAACCCCAGTGAAAACATCTGCAGAGGTGGGAATGCTAGGTTTTCCTTCTGGTGGATAATATGTTCCTGCCTCTCTGGTTGGCTATTTCTTTTTTATAATTGGGACCCATAAAGAAATGTGCAGTATTTTATATGTTTGTTTCTTTTCATTCCTCAAATTAAATACTTATTTACAGTTAAACTTTTACTGACCTCTTTTTTAAACAAACAATCATCAAAGGGCCTTGGTGGCTCAGGCTGTTAATTGCCTGCACTTAAGTTCCAGCTGCCTACAACTGCTGTAGGCTCGAATCCCACCAGGCTCAGCCTTGACTCAGCCTTCCATCCTCTCGGGGTAGGTAAATTGAGGACCCAAGATTGTTGGGGGCAATTAGCTGACTTTGTAAAAATGCTGCTTAGTAATAAGCAGGCATATACAATGGAATGAAGGCTATTGCTGAGCACACTGGGTTGTATCCCCCCAAAAAATTGTAAGTCACCCTGAGTCTTCGGAGAAGGGTGGCATATAAATGTAATTTAAAAAAAAACAGATCTTAAAAATGGATTCAATAGGATCTAAGGGAATGGGTTTAGCTAAAGTAGGGGTGTCAAGGGGTACAATTTTTATAGATTTCATCTATTCTCATCCTATACTTTAAACATCCATCTTGTAAAAGCCAAATGATCTTGAGATTAAATCCCATAGAAATAAATCAGTGCAGAACTCATTTCAGTCTGACTACTTCAGTGCTGTACATGTTTACCAGGCAATAAGGCCTACTGAACTCTATGGGATTTATTTTGGATTAAATTGGTATAAAATTGCATTGTTCCTCTTAACTCAGTATGTTTAAATTAGATCACAGGTGTCAAACTTGATTGTGTCATGTGAGGTATCGTGTATCAGGGTTCCACGTAATAAACCCATAGCAAGCAAAACTCCGAGGCAGATGAATTCCTCAAAGAATAGCTTCACTGGATATATCATATTGGCACAAATCTGGTGAAAACCAACTCTGAAGTTTCCCGTAGTTTCCGTCTAATTAAAAGAGAAAATTTTCCCTCAACCACAAACAATCAGTCACATGGTTCAATCAAGACCCTGCCTGGTTGCCTGGTGACCACACTCTTCCTTCCATGCCCAAGTGTGAGAATGTCCTTGGTTCCCAAGAGAAAGTATTTTATTTTGGCTACAAAACCCCAGCTATCTCTAAGCCCCCTTCCCTATCCCTCAGCTCCAGTGTGGCAGCACTGAAGCTCCAATATGGCTCTGGTTAGGTCAGCTTCAGGGTTGACATTGTGAGGTATTGTGACATTTTTTTTCCTTTGCAGAGCCAGGGTAGACGTGGCCTATGTGTGATGCATCTGGCCATGGACTGCCAGTTTGACAGGCCTGAATTAGATGCTGCCACCTTATAGTCAGTAGAGATGATCCTGCAGAATAATTACTACAGTTGCATCCATGGGATTCCTTGGACTTTTAAATCTTATTGATGAAGATAGAAATTAGAAGGCAACTATACTGCTTCATTTTTTCCAGGGTAAGGAAAAATTCTATAGTTATTTCTCATGGAGGGAACAGTCATTTCTGATGCTAGTGTTAGCATGTCCCCCCTTTTAAAAAAAATCTCGCATTTCTAACTTACAAATGTCTTGAGATTAATTTGTTAGGATACATTATTTCTGCCCTCCCACATGACAGAGATTAGTTATAAGAGAAAAATTAAAAAACAGACATTTTCTCAAAATAACATGATGAAAAATATCACCTCAGAACAAATTAATGCTGTAGCCTAGGAGAAGATATACTTTACTGGCCCTCCTGTGCTTTTGATTATTAGCTACTTGCTACTTTTTCAACATTTGGATAGCACCAACTTTTGGATAGCACTTTAATATGTACTCTCAGTGATAGGATGCAACTGATTTGCACCTAGTTGGGAGAACCATTTTCTGAGCAGTTCGGAGAACCGGTTGTTGGAAGAAATCTCCTTCCAACTGCCTTTTGTTTTTTTTCCAACTTATTGCCCTGCTTACAGAAACTGCCTCTCCTGTTAAACCTTGTTACATTGTAACTAACAGCTAATGGTTCTTGGCAGTATGCCCAGGCTTTCTGTCACCTGAGTTTCTCCAGAGTTTTTTTTTTCTTTGCTGGTACTTTTATTAGGGGGATTGACTTTCTTAAAGGGGAAGTGTTGCTTTAAGCTTTTTTACACTGCTTTAGTGGTTCCTGGTACTGTCTTTTTGGGGTATACTTCCAAGAGGCAGGATGCAAGCTTGGCACTCTGTCTGATTGTTTTATTGATTTTCTGGGGGCATGTGATCTTTCCTTAAATCTGGATGATTTCCTTAGAATATCTTGGGAGATTAGTGAGACCAGCTTGTATCTTTCAGTGGTGCAAATGGATCTAAGGATTCTTCTCCTGGCTAGGAAAGGATGCTTTGTCGGTTCACTGAGCACAAGAGTCTCATCTATGGGGATTCTTCAGTCATCCAAGTCACTGTTCCAAACGTGCTTTTTTGAAGAGGCAACTGGACTTTCTGGAAACCTCTTGAAAAAGCACTTTTGGGACAGAAGTCTCTTGTATTGCTTTGGAGTGGCTTAGGCACATGATTGCTCACCGATAGTAAGATTTTTTTTTAAAAAAAAAGGGAGGTAGGGGTGTGGATCCTCCATCCAATTCATTTTAGTTTTCTCTCATGATAATAAGGCTTAGTAACATGGCATCAGGATGTAAGTTTATTTAGATATCTGTGGCATGTACTAATTTTATTGTGATCCTGACAAGCTTGGGAGGCTTGAACCTGGGTCCTTATATACTTCGTTAATTTGTCTCTGTAGCTTGGCATTTTGAAGCCCAAGTGTGCCCACCCACTTTCTGGAGAGCTTAAATGACCTCTTTGCTAAAGGGTGTCACTTTATGACTGCTGATAGTTATCACTGCATTTTAACTATTTTAATTCCTCAAGTTGCTCTGGCACCCTGCCTGATTTGTAACTTCAGGTTGCAGCTATTGCTCATGAAAAGGATTCAGACAGATGGCTTAAGCTCTCATTGATCTTCAGTGTGCATTCCCCCATTTCTAATCTAATGGTTGGTATTTAGGGCAGTTTTTTGAAGCAAAGAAGCTTTTTGTATTTTTGTACAGGTAATCCTTGTGTCAGGATTCCAGCAATCTGTCTAATTAAAACTTCAAAAAACTTTAAAGGATTTATTAGAGGCGACATACTGGCACTGCCCTGTATGAAGCCAACTCTGTCATACATAATTTACAATCACCTGTGACCCTGTTTCCCCCTCCCCCCTGAGTGTCTCATAAACCAGATTCTCCAACTGAGCACGTTCATGGGCTGGGTGTCATCATTCACATTCTCCAATTAAATATATTCGCAGGCAAAAGCTCTGGTATTTTAGTTACAGTCTTTTAAAGATAAGAGTTGGAATGTATTTCTGCTTTCAAACTGCTGCACTGCTCTTCCAAATTTCCTCCCCCCCTTTTTTAATGGCAACAACAAAAACAGGCATAGGAATGTTTTATGAATTGACACCTTGACTTACAACAATTCATTTAGTGACCATTCAAAGTTACAATGGCACTGAAAAAAGGTGACTTATGACTGTTTTTCACACTTACGACTGTTGCAGCATCTCCACTGTCATGAGAGGCCTGGTGAGGCAAAGTGCCCCTTGACATAAGTGGTGTCGAGTTGGCCACATCCACCCAGTCACATGACCACCTACCAGCCACGCCTACCCAACTGGTCATTAGGAAAGAGAACTGGTGGTTAAATTATTTGAATCCCACCACTGTGTACTCTATAATATAATGTTGTATGAAGTTTGCTGTAATCAACACATCTCATACCTCCAAAGCTTGGTGACAGAAATTTGAAAAGTGGTTTATCTAAAATGCATATCCTTTATTCTGGATGTATTTTAGAGAGAATTGGTCTCTCTGGTACCAAAAAAAAATCAAATAAATGCTAAAGTACTGGAAAGTAATCCTCTACAAGCAGTTGAAGTTATAAAAATTAAATTTGACATTTCTGCCATGCACTGGGCAAAAATGTAAGATAGTGAATAAGAATAAAAGAAAGCGGCTTGTACTAAAAGCAAGAGATGTCATCATGAATTATCCAGTGAAGTCTCACCAAAGTGATACATTAATTGTTTCTATAATTAGGAGAAGGTGGATAAAATGTAATCTTCAGAATGGCTGCTATGCCTCAATCTAGCATGAAGAATTATTGCAAAGCTTGGAAGTGTGCATATGATTTGTGTACTGAAATGGGCCATTCATTTCCCACTCCGCTGCATTCTAACATCTCACTGTCTATTCCCAGAATCCCATAAGCATAGTGATCAGCTGCTCAGTCCCAGGGTAAATTCCAGGCATTGCCAATATTCACATTGCTTCATGGTTCCAGCCCAGAAATGGTGCAATTTCTCATTTTTATGGAGCAGAACTGACAGATTGAGCCAATGTCCTCTTCTAAAAGAGGATACAGTTGCTTTTGTCCATTAAACTATATCCTAGATAATAGAATGATGCAACATCATTGCAGCATTGTTACAGCATCACCTGAATGTTCTGAATAACCTTGAATTCTGCAGAAGGAAAAAAAAACATCTTCATACCACATTCACTTTCCACTCTCTCTACTGGCTGGATTTCATAAAGCCTTTTGTTACAGGTGATTCTACCTACTATGTCGGACACTTTAAGAAGGGGACTTTGAGAGTCTGATGGATTGGAAGCAATTTAATCTATTATGATGGATTTCATTTAATAACAACTACTTACTTTCCTCCCACTCCAAAATTACACAACTGCTCTTTGTTTTCTATATGTTTTATTCTTATAAATTATTTCCAAGCCATGTATTCAGAAAATGGCAGACACAATAAAAATATTTTATCTTCCAAAACAGCAACAAAATAAATACATCATGCTGCTCTAGTTTACTATGAATTAGCCCATTAGCATCATTAATGTCCCACCATTTCTATATGTAAGGAGAAAATATTGTGGTGGGAAACCTGAAATATTTAAATATACTAAAGCAGGGGTGTCAAACTCAATTTCATTGAGAATTGCATCAGGGTTGTGTTTGACCTCAGGGGACTGGGGTGGGCATGGCCAAGGTGGGAATCGCCAGCTCAACATCACTTGCATTGGGGGCATCTCTGGTGGCCCAAGCACTCTGCCAGTGAAAACAGGCTCCCAAGCTCTGTTTTTGGCTGCGACAGTCTCCTGCAACCCTCTGCCAGCAAAAATTGAGCTCAGAAGGGCCACCCACACCTCTCACATGCTCTGGTTTTGGCTGTGGCAGCCTCCTGCAACCCTCTGCCAGCGAAAACAGAGCTCAGGAGGGCCGCAGGAGGCCCTCCTGAGCTCTGTTTTTGCTGGCAGAGGCACTGTGGGCCGGTCCTTCACTGTTTCCAGGGCAGCCCCATGGGCCAGATCTAAGTCCTATTTAGGACTGCCCTTGCATACCATCCGGAGGCTTCAGCTGGTGCAGAATGCGGCCGTGCGGGTTGTGATGGGAGCCTCCCAGCACTGCCATATTACACCCCTCTTGCATGACCTGCATTGGCTACCAGTTTCCCTCCGAATGAGATTCAAGGTTTTGGTATTGACATTCAAAGTCCTACAAGACATGGGTCCGGGCTATTTATGGGAGCATCTACTGCCGGCATCGAATACCAACCGCCCTGTATGAGCACACAGGCAGGGACTCCTCGGCGTGCCATCTGCGACCCAGTGTCGTTTGGCGGTAAGGCGGAGGAGGGCCTACTCTGTGGCAGCTCCCGCTCTGTAGAACCAACTACCTCTGGGGCTCTGCCTGGCCCCTGATCTCCGCACTTTCCGCCACGATTTAAAAACCTGGTTGTTTGAACAGGCTGTGCTGTGCTGACTCCTCGGGGGGGGGGGTTGATTTTATAATGTAAATTATAAATGGGTTTTTAGCTTAATTTGGCTTGGTTAATTTAATTCTATTTTAGATAATTAATTTATTGTGTTGGTTTTAACTGTGAGCCGCCCCGAGTCCTTTTGGAGAGGGGGCAGCATACAAGTCAAATAAATAAATAAATAAATAAATAAATAAATAAATAAATAAATAAGCACCCTGCGAGCCAGATCTGGCTCCTGGGCCTTAAGTATGACACCCCTGTACTAAAGGAAGCAGGGAGAGACTCATGTTAAAGGGTATTTGGAACCTAAGGAAGAAAAAGCAAAATATAACTCATTCAGAAGGGAATGGTAAAACTATTTAAAATTATTAAGCATCTTTGCAACAATGAATACTTGAAAACTACTGCTATATAGCCCAGTGACTACTTAGGCTACTAAGTGAAGAAAGGAAATGTGCTGCTTACAGAGTGAATGCAAACCAAAAGCTGTATATGTCCTATAGGTACCTATGTACTTTCTATCCCACAAGAAGGGGAAAAAATCTTGAATACGTGTGCACATTATAAAGCCCCCACACACAGAGGTATAGGATGTGGTTGTATACTTGGATTAAATTAACTTGGTTGGGCAAAATAGAAGTAAATTCTGCATTGTATCTTCCATTTTGCCCAACACAAATTTGAAGATTATGAACTCCAGTGAGTTCAGGAAACCTTATTTGGTGCTTACTATATGGGAGAAACTATTCTGTTTTTCTATAGCACAGCAACTTCCAATCAAATATGTAACTGAAATAATATATTATTTTGACCCTGAAATCTCTAATATAACACCATGGGCATCAATATGTCTGTGAATATTGGAGCCTTCAGACTTGTTCCCCACATATGTAGACAGTAGTAAACAACCAACAGCCAATTTTTTTAGATCATAAGGGAATTTCTAGTCATAAACAGGAAATATAGTAGAATACTATGATTTAAAGTCAAATATGTATTCACTACATCTCTGTTAAAGAGAGCAGTTTGGTGTAATGGTTAAGTCTAGAAACATTTGGGAAACAATACATTCTAGTCCAGTGGTGGCTAATCTTTTTGGACTCCTGTGCCAAAAAATGCACTCGCGCTCGCATGCCAGCACCCAGAAGGCAGTGCGCGTGGCCCTCCCACGCCCACTGTGCATGCATGCACTATTCCCCCCACCATCCCCTTACCTGCACTGCGCGCCTCCCAGTTGATTTTCAGACACTTTGAGGCTTTTTTTGGCTTCCCAGGGCTTGAGGGTAGCCTCCGCAGCCTTTGGAGGCCGAAAAATGGGCCCATTTTATCACTTCCGGTATTTCTAGAAATAGAAAAGTGATGAAACTGGCCCATTTTTCAGCCTCTAAAGGCTGCAGAGGCTTTCCTCAAGCCTCTGGGAGGCCGAAAAAGGCCTCAAACAGGCCAAAAATCAGCTGGGAGGCACATGCATGTGCAGTGCAGGTAAGTTTGGCTGGGGCTCACATGCCCATGCAAATGGCTCTGCGTGCCACCTGTGGCACGCGTGCCATAGGTTCACCATCTCAGTTCTAGTCCCTCTTGAGGCACAAAGCCAGCTGGGTGACCTTGGGCCAATCATTCTCTTTCAACCCTGGGAAACAGACAAGGGGCAAACCACTTCCAAAATCTTATTGAGAAAACTACAGGGACTTGTTCAAACAGTTTCCAGAAATCGATGCTGACTCAAAGGGAAGGAGGGAAGGAAGGAAGGAAGGAAGGAAGGAAGGAAGGAAGGAAGGAAGGAAGGAAGGAAGGAAGGAAGGAAGGACCACACTCTGATAAAAAATTTAATTTGGGAGTCCCTCACCATCTTGCTCCAAGTGTAAAGAGGAATTTCTTTTCCCATAATATGTAAAATACATACTTAGTCTAATCAAAAGACTAACTTTGCATTTCATACAGAAATTCAGCATTGTATATGGAGGACAAAAACCATTGAAAATACTTGCTTTCTCCTCAGTCCTTCATACAACATTATAATTTTAAATAAAAACCTGAAAATGTTTCTCAGTAAAAATCAACATTATTTCTCAGTTTTTGTTTGCAATGTCACCAGAACTAACAATCAGCCCTAAATCCTAAGGCCAAATTGTTAGGTGTTTGTTGTTTTGCTTATTTGTGTGACATCCTTTAAAACCCCTGCCCTTTAATACTAGCACACAGAGCGCGCAGGTTATAAAATGCATCCCCTTAAGGTGTCAGCCAGTCAACAAAATTAGATTCTAAAAATGGTTCTGATGAAAACCGGAGAGGTAGGGGAAGAAGGAAGCATTATTTCAAGGAGTCATATTTATGAATCCAATTTATTTAGATGTGCGACACAGAAAAGCATATAAATGACGTTTATTGCTGAAGTAATTATTCATTTTTATTGAATGGCAGTGTAATTACTTGAACAAAGTCGCATGTTTGGTAATGTACGTGCGGAATGCCCTTGGCTATAGAGTAACTTATGCCATCCCATCACTTTCCCCCTGCTTGTGGCTAGATTGTAGATATCGTGCCCTCATTAAGAGTCTCATTTAAAATAAGTTTTAGTGTAAAATGGCACTCTATACACGGAATGGCTTTATGCCTTACAACGCTCATCTGCAATTATTTCTAAAGCCTATTGTATCCGGTGTTGTAGCCTGGTGGGATGAGAAACAAAATGTAAAATTAGGTTTGCATAGCACACAGGGCATCTTCTCATGTTCTGGTTTTGTTTTGCTATCACCATCATGATTGCCATGTTTATAAACAGTATTGCCTTTGAATTGGGGAGTAAAATCATCTGTTCATTGAGAAGAGTAGAATACACGGGTGAAAACTGTTATGTATGTAGGTTTGAATGTTATTGGTTTATTTGAACTGTTCTTGTAAAATGTCAAATGGTATTGGTTTAAATAGTGCGGGAAGAAACCCTGCACTCCCATTGGCTGGCAACCACGGCTGCAGGCTATAAGAGGCAGCCGTAGCCAAGCCAAGACAGGTCCATTCGAGCTGTAGTCACTGAATAAACTCTTTGCTGGAACTCCTTGTGTCTGACTCTTCATGCAGACTTAACACTGGCAACGAGGATGGGATTTCCCTGAAGAGAAGACGACGCAAAGAACAAGCAACAGAGTGAGATGGCTGCGCTGAACACTCCCCCAGCCCCGTTCGATCCGGCGGCGGAAGACTGGGAATCGTATGCGGATCGCTTTCAGATGTACCTGGAAGGAAACGACCTCGCCGACATTCCCGAGAGACGGAAGAGGGCGGTATTTCTCACGCACTGCAGTCCGGCAGTCTTCAAAATGGCGAAGGCGTTAGCGGGAGCTGCAGAGCTGAAGGTAATGGAATGGCCTGATTTAGAGAAACTTTTAAGAGCCCATTACGCCCCACAAGTATCGTGCCTCATTAAGAGACACGAATTTTACCGTCGGAATCAAGGGGAAAGCGAGAATGTTAATGACTTCGTGGCAAGTTTAAGGGACATTGGGGGTGCTTGTGATTTTACCAACTTAGAAGAGGCCATGCGTGATCAGTTTGTTTTAGGCCTCAAAGATAAGGTTTTACAAAGCAAACTGTTAATGAAACCTAAGATCACGTTTAAAGAGGCCATTGAAGAAGCTGTTTCAGCGGAAGCCACCAAGTCCTCAGCAGCGGCCATGAAAAGATTAACAAGGCCTCAAGCCAGGCCTCAAGCCATTCTGATGGGGAAAAATCCACAACAGCCCATTGCGAACAAATAGACTCTGATTCAGATTGCAGTGAGGCAGAGGAGGGGATTTTTAGACTCAGAATGGAGAAGAAGAGAAAAGACTCTGGAAAAAACAGGCAAGGATTCTATTGCAGAGGCTGTGGGTGGGGCCACCCCCGCACTGAATGCAAGTTCTTTGACTCCATCTGCCTACGTTGTGAGAAACGGGGTCACCTAGCCAGAGTCTGCAAATCATCCAGAACTCCACCTAGTAGGAAAAAATTTCCTGACAAAGACTTTAAGCCCAACAATTTCCTGGAAAAGATGGGGCGAAATTCAGAAACAAATGGCAAGAATGAAACTCACCAAACAATCACTATTGGTCATTCTTCACCCTTAAAAAGCAGAAAAGTACACGTGAAGGTGTTTATTGAAGGAAGGCCTTGCCAAATGGAAGTGGACTCAGGCTCTTATTTATCTATGGTGTCATGGGACACTATCCACAGACTCTTTCCCAACATTCAGAAGAAGCATTTCCAGAAGCAAACACTGACTCTTAAAGACTACCAAGGGAACAAGATTCCAGTAGTTGGAGCAAGAGATTTCAACGTGCAGTTTAAAGGCCACACCAAACGTTTGCCTCTGACCATCGTGGACAAGGATCGCCCAAGCTTGCTGGGACTTGAGTGGTTCAAGCCACTAGGCATCGAGGTGACTGGCATCAATCACGTGAGCAGCTCTGAATGGGAGGAGTCTTTGAAGTCTGAGTTTCCAGAGGTCTTCAGCGAAGGACTGGGCAAGTATATGGGGACCCCTATTGCTTTCAGCCTAGACCCCAAGGTGCCCCCAATTCGTTTAAAGCCCAGGAGGGTTCCATTTGCTTTAAAGGAAAAAATTGATGCACAATTAGATAAACTTATTGCTCAAGGGGTTTTAGAGCCTACTGACCACTCCAGATGGGAAACACCCATAGTCACACCAGTCAAGGCTGATGGGTCAGTGAGAATCTGTGGTGACTATAAGGGGACACTTAACCATGCTGCAGCAGAGCGCATACCCAGTACCAGTTGTGCATCATCTACTCCATTCCCTAGGCAGGGGTACAGTATTTGCCAAACTGGACTTGGCTCAGGCATATCAACAATTAACAGTTGATGATGCCACTGCAGAGGCACAAACAATTGTGACTCATAGAGGTGCTTTCAAATGTAAAAGACTACAATTTGGAGTAAGCGTGGCACCTGGCATTTTTCAAAGCCTTATGGAAAGAATGTTGCAAGGACTGCCAGGGTAGTGCCTTACTTTGATGATGTGTTAATCTCTGCTGAAAATGACACTCAGCTTCAAGAGAGACTCAGAGAAGTCCTTACCAGATTCAAAAAGCGGGTTTAAAAGTCAAGGAAGACAAATGCACACTCAAAACAGACAGAGTTGAGTTCCTGGGGTACATGATTGACAAGCATGGCATCCACCCTACTGATGCCAAGGTTAAAGCAATCAAGGAAGCCCCTAAACCTAGATGCAGGACAGACTTACAAGCTTTCCTTGGACTTATTAACTTTTATCACATGTTTCTACCTCACAAAGCATCCATTGATGAACCTTTACATCACCTGCTTGATAAGAAGGCTGTTTGGATCTGGGGGAGGAAGGAAAAATCAGCATTTAACAGTATTAAGAGATTAATCACATCTGATGCTGTATTGATACAATTCTCTGAGAATTTGCCTGTTATTCTGACTTGTGATGCATCCCCTTTTGGAGTGGGGGGTTGAGTCACAGGCTTCCCAGTGGAAGGGAAGCCCCTATTGCATTTTACTCTCGCACTTTGTCCAAAGCAGAGAGGAATTATAGCCAACTGGACAAGGAGGCATTAGCAGTTGTTGCAGCTGTTAAGAAATTTCATGAATATCTGTATGGCAGGTCATTCACCATTGTTACAGATCACAAACCTTTATTAGGCATTGTGGCAGGAGACAAACCTACACCTAATATCCTGTCGCCAAGAATGCTGAGATGGACTTAATTTCTTGCAGCCTATTCATACAAACTGATTCACAGGCCTGGCAAGGACATTGGACATGCTGATGCACTGAGTCGTTGCCCACTACTTTGCCACAAGGAGGACTTTGAACTTGAAACTCACACCTTTTTCCTAGAGACTGTTGCTAAGCTTCCAGTCCATGCTGCTGAGATTACCAGAGAGGCTGCCAAAGATGCTGTGTTGGCACCTGTTATAGGCTGGATTAAGAAAGGTTGGCCTCTTCAGAAATGGCCACCAAGATTTTTTACTGTTCTTCTTGTTTTGAATAAGACAGGAAGTGATACATTTTGGAAGTCACTTGGCAAGGAAGTGAAAGTTGGTTATGAGATACAATATTGCTACTAGAGACCTGTTATCTTATATAAACATACACACTTGCAAGGACTGTATCCAAGGCTCCGTTGATTAGAAAGTGCTGGATAGGTGCTTTTGGAATATTTCTGAGCCTTCAGTTTGGAACTGAAGAATAAAGTGACCTTGGAGAGCTTTTTAAAATAAAAGAATTGGATTTCTTCGAGAGGCAAAAACAGAGGAGCTGTTTCTTCCCGCTTTCACTAGTTAAGCTCTGGACTTTGCATAGTGGCAATGGAATAAAGAGTGATATTGCTTCCTGCCAAGGCTTTTTATTGTTTGGAATTTAATTTTTATAATTGGAGCCCCTAAAATATATTTTGTTATTCCTAAAGGGAATTCTACTACTTTACTATTTTTATCCTTTTTTTATTGATACCTTCCTATTTTTAACTCTTAGCCTTTTTCTCTTGAGAGTTGGTTTTTTTCTTACTCTGCATTGGAAACAAGATAGTTAATTATTGGATCGTTTTTTTATCTTTTTCCTTTTTAAATTCAAGTTTTAAATTTTTGCCTTTTTCAAATTATTGATGTATTATTGATATGTAATTGAACCCTTTTTCCCTTTACTATTCTTTTTCCTTTTTTCTTGTTAAAAGGATTGTTCTTCTCCCTTTTATAACACTAATTTTTATTTTTATTTTTATTATTGGCCTTCATTTTTTTTCCTTCCTTCTTTTTGGAATTGGTTCTGACAACCTCTGCAACAATGAGTAGAAGACCTTCAATTCCACAAGTAACGGCTCCCACAACAGAAGAGGCAATACAGAAGATATTACAAGTAGTAGGTGAGATTGGAAAAAGAACAGAGATAATTGAACAGAAGCTAGACAAGACAGATAAAAAACTAGACAAGACAGATAAAAAGCTAGACAAGACAGATGAAAAGCTCGACAAGACAGATGAAAGTATAAAGGTTTTACAGCAAACAATGGAGAAATATGGTGAGAGGATGAAGAAAATGGAAGAGCAACAAGAACAAAGAGACAAGGAAATGAAGAGTTTTAATACCAGATTAAGGGAAGTTGAGAGCGACCATAATGAATCTCTGAAGTGAAGTTGATAGATCGGAATTCTATTTGAGATTCCAAAATGTCGAGGAAGAGAAGGGTGAAAATTTACTGGAGAAAATGACACAGATTTTGGCAGAACTGTTAGAAATAACGGAAGAGAAGATGAGGGATGGAATAGATGAAACATTTCGTGTCTTTACAAGATATGCAACGAGGAATAAGCTTCCAAGAGAAATTCATATTAGATTTACTAAGAAGAGTATTAAATCACAAATTTTGCAAACAGTCAGAGATAAGACGCTGAAGCACAACAATAAAGATGTCACGGTATTGAAACAGATACCAAGAAGAATAAGAGAGAGGAGAGGAGAATATGCGTTTTATCCAGAGAATTATTGAAGAGAGGAATAAATTATAGATGGCTAATACCAGAAGGCCTCTTGTTTGTCTGGTGGGAACAAAGACATAGAATCGACACAGTGGAGAAGGCAGAGTCATTCTATGAGAGCTATTTTAGAGGAAAAGAGGGAAACGGAGGACATGAAGAACTGATTGTGGAACTTCCAAAGGAAGGTGCAATGATAAGTGAAGAAGAAGAACAACTTGGAGCAGTAGGTGGTCTACCTAGAGAACAAAAAGAAGTTAGAACGACTAGAGCAAAACAACCTATATATAAGACTTAAATGGAAGGGAAAAAATTGATCTCAATGAATATAAATGGACTCAACTCAATTGCTAAAAGAAGGAAAATATTTCATAAATTAGAGAAATTAAAATTTGATAAAATTGATATAATTTGTCTGCAAGACATACTTGAAATTGATATGGATCTATGTGTTGTATGTTTGTTTGTTATGTTTGTATTTTTGGAAAAATAAAACTTCCTATAAAAAAAAAAAGAAAGGTTGGCCTCTTCAAGATCTACCTCACCTTGCCCAACCTTTTAAGTCCAGGCAAACTGAATTATCTGTATTAAGAGGATGTATTTTGTGGGGTAACAGGGTGGTTATTCCTGCAAAATTGCAAAGGGAGGTTTTGGAAATGTTACATGAGGGTCATCCTGGGATTGTAAGGATGAAAGGTTTGGTCAGGAGTTACATATGGTGGCCAGGTATTGACAAAATGGTTGAAAACTGGGTAGCATCTTGTCCCAATTGCCAGGTAGTCAGGCCTGCTCCACCTCACGCCCCCACACAGGAATGGGAATGTCCTAGGGGCCCATGGTCTAGAATCCACATTGATTTCGCAGGCCCTACGAGAGGGCACACTTTTCTAGTTATAGTAGATGCATATTCCAAATGGCTAGAGGTAATTCCCATGACATCCACTACAACTGAGGCTGTCATCAAGCAGCTCAAAAAATTGTTTGTAACCCATGGGTTACCAGATGTCCTTGTCTCTGACAATGGCCCTCAATTCACATCTAACATTTTTGAATCCTTTCTAGCACAACAGGGTATCAGACATGCCCTCACTGCCCCTGGGCACCCTTCGCTAATGGCTGGGCTGAACATGGTATGCTTTACCAAAGAGAAGCTTCAGCAGCTGGGTCCTGGGGATATCACTGAGAAGCTTGAAAAGCTTCTTAGTGTTCAGCACATCACTCCTAGCCCATCAAATAACTTGTCCCCAGCAGAGTTGTTGATGGGTAGGAAACTTAGGTCTTCCCTTGACCGCCTTCATCCCACTTACGCACCCAACGCACCACTGGATTCCACTTCCAAAGTTCGTTCTTTCAGTGTGGGAGATTCTGTATATGCTAGGAACCTTATAGGTGAACCTTTGTGGATTCCTGCTGAAATAACTCACATCACTGGCCCTCGGTCTTACAGGGTACAAACAGAGGATGGCCTCCTCTGGAGCAGGCACATTGACCAACTGAGGTTCCCTCAGGAACATCGCCCCTGTCTCTCTCTGGGTCCCTCACCTGATGTCACTTCTAGGGGAAGGGGGAACAGGAGGAAAATCAGCAAGCAAGAATCAACCCCATGTGTAATGAGCCATTGCAACAGGAACCATCCCGAACCCTGTCACAATGCCATGATCCATCCTTAGAAGTGGAAGATTGCACATCACTACCTGACTTGGGTGCTGACATTGGAATGGAGATGGGTTGGGAGGAGAGACCAGATTCTAACAGTCTAACAGGGTCTCCTGTCACAGGAAGTCCCAACAGGGAAATGTCAGCAGACACATTCCCCCTCTCACTGGGTGAGAACGTTAAAACTTCTGAACCACAAAGGTCTCAACGTACACGTAAGAGCCCCACCTATTTAAAGGAATACATTAGATAGGTTGGGGTTTGGTATGGACTGAACCTAGTGGGGAGGGGTGTTATGTATGTAGGTTTGAATGTTATTGGTTTATTTGAACTACTCTTGTAAAATGTCAAATGGTATTGGTTTAAATAGTGCGGGAAGAAACCCTGCACTCCCATTGGCTGGCAACCACGGCTGCAGGCTATAAGAGGCAGCTGTAGCCAAGCCAAGACGGGTTCATTCGAGCTGTAGTCACTGAATAAACTCTTTGCTGGAACTCCTCGCGTCTGACTCTTCATGCAGACTTAACAAAAACAAACAGGTAAAAATGGATGGCAATGCAAATAGCTGAGACTTCCCTGTTACAAAGGGAGGATGCTTTTGAAAAGCATTTGGGATGAGGTCTTGTTAGTTGATCTTCAATGCTTGCCATAATGCTAAAGAGGGCTTTTCCACCATTCCTTTCTTTTGGCAGCCAAGTCAAGTCTTGCACTTATGACCTTGATGGAGATATGAAGCAACTGTTATTTAGGCAAAACAAGCTGAAACATTTCACATATTTCATTAGAGAGAAGTTCCCTGAAGATGAACTCCAGCATGAGTCTGAATGCTTAGAAGATTAAACTTCTGGTCCTGATGACCAACCCACATTGGATCCTGCAACATTATCCTGGGACACATATATTTGCCTTCATTCATGAGGCTGAAACATTTTTTTAAGCCAAGAACAATATAGTAACATTCAAAGGTGGCCCAGACAGACACTCTTCTGACTCACTAAAGTATAAGGAGGAAAGAACAGTACAATCACACTTGTAGGATTACCTTGACACATCTTTCCAGATGTGCCATCATTTGTTCTAACCATCCTATCTCTTGACTTAAGATTTCTACCAATTTTGTCGAGTCTCACTGTTATTACTAGCTTTATTTTTATGTAATTTTACCATATTTTATGTACTTTTGCTTGTATTAATAATTATACGGTTATGTATTTTAATTATAGAGTTCTCTGGGCATAATAAATCTTTATTTATTTTTATTGTAGCCATTCTTGTGGAACAAAGAAATATGTAAGGATTCTAATTGCTGGCCCTCTTCTTGATAACAAAGTCAGCTTTGGGATGCATATTTATAAGTAGATGAGTCTAATCCACATTTCCTGGATGAATGTGTTTTAAAAGGGTGAATAAAAACGTGTGCTATATATAAAAATACGTATTGGAGCAAATTGCACAAAAATAGTGTAACTTGGAGAAATCACATAAAAGAACTGTGTTTTTATTCATTTTAAATCAGACTGTAATGGTTGATGAAATGGGAATAGTTGAATATAGGAAGCATTAAAAAGTACTAGAAGCTCTTGTGTTACTTACCCATCCACCCACCTCCTCTATCAGTTCCAGTGTCATCATCTGATTCTCTTGCTCTCTGCTGTTCCTAGGATGTTCTGCTTAGCTGCCAAAATCAGATTTTAATAGAGCAGAAGGGAGAAACCTTTCAGTTTAATCAGGCTTCTGCTGGATGAAAGGGAGACACTAATTCATGCATAACATGAAGAGGAGAAGCATCCGTAAAGGGCCTATGCAAATTGGGAGCTGGCCATAGAGTGCCAGGAACAAACCAATACTTTGCAAAATGTGTGATCCTTCCTTCCTCTCTCCCATCTTCTTCTCTCTCCCTCCCTCCCATCCATTTATCATGAATTTAGCTCCATATATTTTCCCCCTTCTGATTTGTAGAAACACACAGATCCCTTCCCTGTTGCCAAACATTGCTATAATCATTTTAGCCACTCTCAGCATCTGTCTTTTCTCCTATTTTCCTTTGAACTTTGATGTAAAATTAAGCTACTTGCTCAACTTTGACTATTGCAGTAAACTCTTCCAGTGGCAAAGGATTCTAAAGATCAATACCCTTGTCTATTTGGTTTTTCATATGGATAAAAACATGTGGATTTTCCACCTTTCTTATGAAGATATTCTCAGTGTTGACTGGATCATTAGATCCTAAATCTAAAGCTGGATCCGCAGCTATTCAAATATCCCAAATTTTGGCCTATGGAAATCTTGCTGATTTTTTTTTAAATGACGTTTTTCTAATGAGTTGAATCTCTAAGAAAAGCATTGGAATTTCTGGTCTTTCAAAACTTCAAACAAATTCCTTGTCTTGTTCATTTGTGGGGATTTACAGGTAGTCTTGGACTTACAACGGTTCGTTTAGTGTCCATTCAAAGTCACAACAGCACTGGAAACATTGCCTTTTGACCACTGTTCACACTTACAACCATTGTAGAATTCCTGTGGTCACATGATCAAAATTCAGATGCTTGCCCACTGACTCCTATTTATGATGATTGCAGGGGCCCAAGGTCACGTGATCACCCTTTTTGATCTTGTCACAAGCAAAGTCAATGGGGAAGTCAGATTCACTTAACAATCATGTCACTACCTTAACAACAGCAGCAATTCCCTTAACAATTGTGGCAAGAAAAAAAATCATAAAATGGGGCAAAATTCACTTAACAAATGTCTCACTTAGCAGCATAAATTTTTGGGCTCAATTGTTGTCATAAGTTGAAGACTACCTGTATTTGTTTGGCATTCATTAGATAATCTATTCTAGCGAACCAAGCTTTTCAAACTGAGGTTAGATCAAGATAGCACATATAAAATCATTTCTGACAAAAGGTTATTCTTCCTCCCAGCTAATAGCAATACTTATACTCACTTTAGATTACAGGTGGTATTCAGCAGGTTCTGACCAGGTTCTGACCAGTTCTGGAGAACCGGTAGTGGAAATGTTGAGTAGTTTGGAATGCCACCTCTGACTGGCCCCGCCCCCATCTATTCTCTGCCTCCCGAGTCCCAGCTGATCAGCTGGGTCTTCTTTTGTTGCCCTGTACAGCAGAATGGAGCTGGAAAGCAGGTTAGTGGGGTGGGGAGGGAATGGGGAGTTTGCAGTATCTGTTCCCTGCCACATCCACCAAGCCACGCCCACAGAACCAGTAGGAAAAATTTTTTGAATCCCATCACTGCTTTAGATGGCTTTAAAAATGGGTCACAAACCAGGCTAGCAGAACAGAAAAATCAGTGGATAACAAGATGTTGTTTTAATTCTGAAGGTTTTTAAAGCAATTATCAAGAGAAAGAAATGAAAGTACACTTTATGTAGCCCTTCTCATCCTGGCAATCTCCATGTACATTGAACTAGAACTCCAGGATTTTCTGGCCAGCATACCTGCTTATGGAAAGGATACTGGAAAAGCTAGGAGAAGGCTACATTGTCACTAAAGAAGACATCAAAAGTTAGGTCACTTTTTGAATAGGAAAACTTACTGTCAGCTACTGAACTTTTCCCATTCAACTGAAAGAATGAACTTCTGGAAACTAGATGTTTCAAAAGGAATCCTTTATTGAGACGAGACAATTCAAGTAGGGTTCCAAAGCAGAGTCTAACGGCTCCCAGGCATGCAGTGATAGATAAGGGAAGTTAGGACCTCTCCCCTTATCTTGATGTGTATTTTGTCAAACAAAGAACCAACATGTTCATTCCCCCTCCCCTCCTCTGGGAACGATCTTTTGAAGAATTCTCAGGAAGTATCTTCCAGAGCTGGAATTTTTATGGTCCCTTCTCCCCTTGCTGTCTCTTCCAGAGGTGACAGGTTTCTGGGGCATCTGACTCCAATCCTTCAGTTGTATATCATGTGTAGGTTATACAAATTCAATAAAAGATTTAATATATTCAGGTTACATCAAAAAGGATTTCTTTACGAACTTCCCTCCCCCCTTCTTCTTCCATTGAAGAATGGCAGATACACGAATCTGACACTTACAGTATTTTGTGTAACTTTAGAAAATATCTTTAAAAATCAGCCTATTTTAAAGAAAATTAGATTTTCTAAAAAAGTTCCTGACATAACACAGGGTTTGATGACCTATTCCTTGTAGATCCCAAAAGATGCACTGACTCTTTATAGCTCCTAAGGACTCCTGCAGTTGTGTTGTTTCTTCTGTTGTGTGATAGCTTCAAGTCAATATTTACTCCTGGCAACTGCCTGGATGAATCGATACAGATTTTTGGCAAGAGTTCAAAAGTGGTTTGTCATTGCCTTCTTCCCTAGATTGAGAAAGAGTGACTGGTCCAAAGTCACCCAGTTTGTTTTGTGCCTAAGGCAAGACTATAACTCACAGTCATCTGGTGTCTAGCCTGGTATCTTAAAAAATCAGCTATCTACTCCTAGAATAGATGGGCAAAATAGTTTCACTTTGTTCTTTCTGCATTTTTGTGGAATTTGTTGGGCATCATGTCTTCTTTTATCCACAAAATCTCTTAAAACAGTTTTAGTATCATACAAGTTTCTGCAATGTTCGTGACATGGATGTGGGCTGATCTCAGCACCCTTCTTGTGACTTAAATGGGCTCACCTCTGGATGTTCTGAAGATGCTCATTTTCCCTCCTATTTCACCCTACACTTTCAGAACAAACAAAAACATTTCAGGTTAGAGCTAAGGTTAGGATCAGAACACATATTGGACAGATTCCAGGGTAGGTGTCACCCACTGCAATTAAACAGGGAAATGCCAGTCCAGACATTTTCCTTTGCAAAAAAAAAAAGAAAGAAAGAAAGAAAAAGCAAACAATATACGAGATGACAATTACTGTACAAAAAGTTGACTTTTACAGATAACAACTAACACTTGGAAAATGGTAACCAGTGCAACTCGTGGAAAAGTGGTGTTATATGAATGAAGTAGGTTACATCCATGACTCCTTCCATCCAGCTATAGCTTCCAGGTGGTCTTCAAGTGTAGATCAAGTGTATTGCAATAATCCAAATACATAAATAGCTGTGACACAGGTTTTCTGATCCAGGAAAAGCTTTAGCTTGTATATCAAATACATCTATACAAAGTAGAGGAAAAAATAAACTTAGCCAACAGGATATTGAAACAATTATTCCAAAAAATGGTTTTCCTCCTCCTAGTCACTGGATGCAATCAAACAGCTCTGGGATTTTCATGAGAAAAGGATGCAACACACCTGAACAGAAAAGTATGTAGGAGGAAGGAATCAATTCCTTGCCAATGTCTGGTATCTCAGATCTGATATAACATTATTGTTGCAAGTCCCATTAGTGGGCTGTGGTTTGGAGGAGGACTGAAAACAGGATGCATAAATAAACACACCAAAAAGTGTTCTATAAATAATCAAGAAATGGATCTATAATTTCTTGATAGAAAAGTGACTTTCTTTCCTCAAAAACATACCTGGGGTGGGGGTTCATTTAGATTTCTTGATAAGTACTGAAAATCAAAGGAACAGAGGCTAGAGGTTCAAATGACTGCAGAATCCCTGCTGCGTACTAGTGATGCCTTTGAATTTAACTCTTCCTTTGGATGATCTCCTTTTTTGCAATATTTGAACATTGTCTTAATAAAAATATTTGGGCTTAATATAACATAAGGCAGTTGCATAAGGCAGTTTCCTTTCTCTTCTAGTGGAGTGCTATTGGCCACAGTTGTCTCCAATGTGACATCAAGATCTCCTTCTGATCAACTGCTGTCCACTCCTTTCTTAATCCCTGTAGGTACTAATCAGAGGACTTTCAACATGCAACTCCTGTGTTGCTGTCCTTGCCTCTTCCCCCACCACTCTCATTTTTTGTGGGGTGGGGGGAAATCCATCTGATCAAAGAGACCATTCATGGTTGTAATGTAATTTCCAACATTGGAATTGCAGTGATGCTGCCAAATTATAGTATTTTCCAGTCATGGAAAAATCAGCTTGTCATAATGTCCTCTACTACACCAAATTGAAAAGATGGTCTATTTTGCATGATACATTTCCATTGTTCAAAATAGAATAAACTGAGAAGAGAGTCCCCGCTGATATTTACAATTAAATAATGGACTCTCAGTTGTCCCACATTTACAACATATGATCTCATTTCTCTAGAAAATAAACCATCACTGGATATTTAAATTAGAATTTTTTTCTATGAATTGTTTTATTTAAATTGCTGCCACAAAGGTACATGTTATGATCCACAAATAACTTTAGTTGTAGGTATTTTTGTGTGTGTGTCAACTGCACTTCCCGATGACTTCAGTAAACAGACAAAATAAATGAAAATGCCTCTTCTGTGTAAATTATGGAAAATTAATCTGTATCAGAACAGAAAGCTTGGTCCAGAGTTGTACAATTGACTTGATTCAGCAAAAGACCAAAGGAAAAGGCAAAACAATGAGAATACAAGAATCCCTGCGTGCATAAATCTGCTAAAAGGGATGGGTTGTGGTAGAAATTTTGACTATAAATGTAAATTACACAAATATTTTAACAGCATTAAGAAGGTGTGAACAACAACTGAACAACCAGCTGTATTCACAAGTACTGTAACAAACTGATTGTATTATTTCCATAAGTTATGATTTAATTTATGATGAAGTCTGAAACCACAATTAAGCCATGGATTTTCAGATTATGCCACAACACTATCACAATTTAAGACCAATTTCAAACTGAATGGGGATTTCTTGATTATTGTGAATTTCATAGAAGTCAAACTTTCACAGAATTTTTACATTCCATTGAAATGCCTAGATAGGATCTGCCAATTGAAAGGGATATTGCTGGACAAGATGAAGTAATTCTTTAATCTAGTATAAGGCATCGTCCTATTTTGTGCATATTTTGTTTTTTGTGAAGATGACAGAATGAAAAATAAATCCAATCAAAAACTAGTCTGCAATTTAAGATTACCCTGATTTTTACATCCCAGATGTAGAGTGTAATCCAGTTATCCTTTGGATGCTATATTTCTCTATTTTTTTTACAACACAAGGCAAATGTATCTATTAGGAAAAATGTATAAGAAGTAATTTTAAAAAATACAGGCTGATGTAGATAATGTATAGCTCGGAGTTATAACTGTGCAAATTCAAAGCAAAAGTAGGCTAGAATTAGACTGATTCATATATACTAATATAAACCACGTACCTATTCCATATCTGTAAATCGCATTAAAGTTTTTTTTAAAAAAATAAGAATGTCACATACTGAAACAGCTTTGGAAAACTTATTTTATTTAGTAATTAGTGAAATGAAGTAGATTCCTATTTCCATATTGGAGGGTAAATATAGGTTAAGAATTTTGTTATGGAGGTAAGCTCATTGACATTACTTACTGCCATCATTTTAAACATTTCTAGTGGTTTACCTTTGTGATTCACATAGAAGATATCCAACTGAAAGTAATCATTTTGACAAATGAGGCATTAATGACTAAAGCTCTCCTCTCACTTGCGTTGGAAACATACAGATCAATCATTACCATGGTTTTTCTTCCATTGCTCACTGCACATTGAATTAAAAAGGGTAGTTACAGATTTCTGTGTGGCAGAGCAGAGACCTGGCACATCTCATTTGGATAGCTATTAGCTTTAAAGACAAAAAACAAAGGACTGTTACTGTATTACTCTCCAAGTTTGTTGGGTTTAGTGCAGATTCTAAGACAAGCATAGAAATTGTATGTGATGCTCCCCATAATCATATGTCTATTTAGTAATTTCAAGCAGCAGATCCTTTCAGATGAGGGATTTCATAAACAGCTTTTTATGTCTGTAGAATCATTTCTCCAATGATGCTCCCACAATTAATTGGATTCATTAATACACTTTTCCATAGAATTTGGTCTACTTTTATATTTCCAGACCATTTAACCACTTGATTTAAAACAAAAATGCACAACTTGGATCCTTAGAAGAAAGATCCATAGCTGGAGACCCCAGAGCCACAATGAACTTCAAAATTTTGGAGTAGATATGGTTTGATTGAGTTCACTAGGAAATGTTGCTCTATAGATAACTTGGTGCATCTCATAGAGATGTTTCTAGGTTAACGCCAGTATATAATTACACCTCAAAGCTATTATATAAGCTAATGCAGGTCTCACAAACAGGTGCCAAGTGCTTCTAATGATAACAGTTGTTGAATATCTGGGTTGTTGAATTATGTGCCAAGTGAAGCTTCTTGATGATTTTTAAAGGCAGGCCCATGTAATTGTGGTTGTGAGTGTAATTTTGACTTTAACAAGAGGAGAAAGTTATGAAATCCTGAATGGAGTGTAACTATGTAGACTTTTTCATTTTAATCAATGAGAATGTAAGAAATAATAATAATAAGGTTTAGGGCAGGCATTCATGCCTTGGATCCAGTATGGATCCAGTGAAGAGGAAACATTTTAAGCCATGAAGAATCCTCCAAACAGCCCCCTAAAATGTCTTGCTGAATTCCAATTTTGAAAGGAAATTGGGGAAAAATTAAATACAATTATTTTGATTTTATGAATTTTAATTCTGCTTATATTTAAATCCAATCATTCTTTACCTGATTCCACCTATGTCTTTTCAATAGCTGAGCATGCTTTTGAAGTTCAGCTCCTGGCAAAGACCACATGAAAACCTTAGCCTAAAACAGATGGCATACTACCACTTCATGTGAGTTAAAGATAAGTAAAATAATTGAATTCCATGTACTTGAGGTCACTTCAAGAAGTTTTAAAAAATATAAATAAGATAAATAACTAAATAACTAAATAAGATAAATTAGGACCACAAGAACTACAACAGATACAGCTTTGTAGACACTGACCAAACATCCTTATTTGGATTTCAGAGTGAACAATTCACAAAATCTGCTTGTGTCTGCTCAAAAATTGGAAATTGTGTGATGATCTTCCTTGCTCAAATAGAATGCTTGACTTCATAGCTTTCATAACCTCTGAGGAAATGTTCCTAGTGACATTTTATCTACAGAAAAGGGAAGGACCCTTCCATCATTCTGGGAATTACAAATGCCCTGAATTTGCTTCTGAGCTGAAAGATTACTGTTCTATCTTTATGGAGCAGTTAATTACCACTTGCTGTGACATAATCTCACAGTTAAGCTGCTTGTGGCAAATTGTATTGGAAACTGTGAGTGTGCAGAAGAGATGCAGAAGCATTTTGACAACTTGACAAAACTGATTGCTTGTCACTTCAAAGCTAAAAAAGAAAAAAAACTCAAAATGTGTTGTGGCCAAGATGGATTTTTATTTTAACAACTGCCAGTATCTGGAAAAAATACATTTTTCAGCATCCACTGCACTGATTTTAATAAAGACAGCCAAATATTTAGGAGAGAAATTGGAAAAACTTAAAATGCTCTTAACTTTACTTTTCAAAGCTATTCAAAACATCTTGGCAATCTCAAATGGAGCACAGTACTTTAGCCTGTACTTCTGAAAGGCCTGACAAAGGTGATCAAGGAAGTCACTTGGACTTTCAGAAGGTAGCTGATGCCCATCATAGCTCTTCGCCAAGTTTTTCTGTTTAGGAACATTATTTTGCAAAGCATAAATAACTAGATCCTGGAATCTTTCAATCATTCAGAATCTGGGCTATCATAGTTGTTTATCGACCTCCTGCAATCAGTCTCAGGAAAAAGAGACTTTTCCTCTTCAGCAAGTTTTTTAGCAGCAGCCACCATCAGACACTTCTCCTTGACCATTAGAAGAACATCTAGCATGGCCTGTAGTTCTGCCCAATTAGGGTTATGAGTGCAACTGATGGAAAAAACTAAGTCAGCATATTTATGTGGGGTTTCGATGTAAGAGCCAAGCTGGTCCTTCCAGGCATACATATCAGCAGTAGAAAAGGGGGTATAAACAAGGACATTCTGGGGCTTTCCCTTTCCTGTAGAAACATGCTCCATGGTTGAATAGAGTCCCTTATAGGGTGGTTGGGCTAAAAGAGCTGAATGCTAGGGACCACCATAGACCACAATCCTTCAGCATTTTCTTATTCTGCTCCAGGATCCAAAATAATACACAATAAGCCTGTTGGTACTCATCCATGTGCCTGTGGATGTAGTTTACCTTCATTTCAAAAATTCCTAAATATGAATTCCCCCTGGGGCCAAACCTCAGACATGTCCTGATGCCAAAGTGCATTATATTTTACCAAAGTTTCAACTTTCATATCCTGTCAGGGTTTTAGGCAATCAAAGTTCCTTATAACATACTCAAGACGACTGAGGGCTAATGTGTTGGTCCGATTCATCCTAACTCTTGGTTACCCTGGGCGGAGCCCGTATGTCTAGGCAATCACATACGTCACTTTTTTGGTGCCATTGTAACAATCACGAAATGAATGGTTGTAAGACTACCTGTAGAGAGTTCAGTAACAGCTGTGGAAATGCTGCCCCTTGTACAGCATTTGTGATATTCCAAATTTGATGAGGCTCTGGAAATCAGGTAGCAGAATCTTTGTCTGAGTTTATTTTCCACTCTAGATCTTGGTTGCATTTATGGAGAAGTGGATACTAGAAGAGTCTTCATTTAACTGATACTTATTTCTGAGACTTGTTCTTACTTCTTTAACCAATATAGTATGATATACAGTATATACTATAATAGTATAATATGTTACACAGCTATTCCAGGAAGTTTTGAAGAATAATTTATTTGAATTTATTAGCTGCCCAATTCCAATGGACTCTGCTGAATTTTTTGGCACTGTTGCAAATATATCAAGCTTCTTTAACAAATGGAAAAAAGAAATACTCCTCCATTGCCAAAATAATTTAAATAGTCAGTGTCATGGAATGATGAAAATGGTGCACAACTCCGAGGAGGAAAATCACACATTTTTACTGAGAGAAAAACCATTGGGTTCCAGCTTGCCAAAGAAGAGGAACAGTGAAACACAGAAATGTATAAGAAAATTTTATAAGAAATTTGAACTGTGAAGCAGGAAATTCTAGGACTCTAAGTTGCTGTCAGGACTTTCAGATCAAGCCAGAAAAATTGATTAAGCTTGTTGGTATAAGGGCCATTTTACTGTTAAACACCCCCCACCATCTCCACTGCCACCCCGTTTTTCAAATGCAGGAGCAGTAGCTACTGCATCCATATAAAAGAGTGATAAAATGCTGCGGGAATAGATGCCTGTCTCCAATTTACATAGAACATATGCAATTCTGCTAATTTACAGTGTTGACTGTTCATTTCTCTTTGCGGGATCCCTGCAGCCTTGAGCCAATTTTATTCCTTTTCAGCAAGGGAAGCATTGAGGGACTCTGTTAGGAAAAGAGAGCCATTTATTTGGATATGATAGGATTATATAAAGGGGAACAGGATCTGGTCTCTGACACATCCACAGAGGGAAGTCCTAAAAATAAATCATCTTGTTGTTTCTGCCGTGGCATAAGTTTTACTCTTCTCCAACCCATCACTTGTTCTTTGTTTAGTTTTTGAGGAAAGGATAAACCTTAAAGGACTCTTCGAGCTCATCTTCTTCTTGCTTCTGACTAGGATTTGCCATGGATCCATCAAGGAAGAAAGTGGAAAAGCAAATGTGCTTTTGGGATATTTATTTCCTTTTTGGAAAGTGCCTATTTGTCATGCAGATTTTTATGTGTGAAACACAGATTAATGTCATTTTGAACATACATATAGGTTAACACTATTTTGGGGCAATGCCATTTTAGCATCTAGGGGTTGGATCAAAACATGACAGACTCTCACTCCATTCCTCTGTAGTCTTATTCAATTTTACAACCATAGTTCTTTAACTGTTTCATTGGCCTATTATAATTTTTATTTTATTTTATTCTAAATATGAGTATTTTTTCCACACCAGGCATTCAAGGCATGTATCCATGGTAAACTCTCCATGGTAGTTCAAATACACTAATTTGGTTCTTTTCCTGTGACTCTGCATGGATTGGCAGCCAGCATTTCTCATTCCTAGCTATATATCTTTGCAACGAGAACACCAATGACATAAAGCAGTTTGATCACTCAACAGGCACTGCAAGACTTTTCCTTTCCAAAATGAGTTTTTTAAAATGAGCATTAGCCTCTATAAATAAATTAAAAGTTTCTAATACATTTTCATTGCTCACAGCACTTAATATTTAAATGTTTGGGTTTAATTCACTTTATGTTTTCAAACAGACCTCCTGCGAGCTCAGAAACTGTATTTACATTCCATATCCTCACATATTTCAGTACAGCCTGGAGACCTCCTTGAGTGAAACATTCCTCAGTAAGTTGAATTAATACAGCCAATTTCAGAAGCACCTGAGAAACCATTTTGTTGAAAAAGCTATATTGTAATTACCTCGCTATCTTGTGACCCAGAAAAATTGCTGTGCAAGAGATCAAGAATGGTCAGAATTTAGCAGTATGGGAGAGAGGGAAATGGGGAAACAAGAAGAGATTCAAAACTTTGAAAGAACAACATGCTGTGGTAAGAAAGAGGGAAGTGAAACCAGGCCACTTTATTGGTCCTGCTGAAAAGAACTTGAAAACTTCAAAAGCTGATATCTGGCAGCCATTTTTCCCCATATCATTATAGCAATAAGGGCCATCTCAAGATATGAATAATAAACATTCTTTTTTTCAAGAGCATTTTTAGGACTTGTCTTTTCAACATAGAGGGCCTATGAGAATGATGAAAACCACTTACTTTGGTGTATTATTTAAGGGAACGGGCTAGAAACCAGGAGACTGTGACTTCTAGTCTCCCCTTAGATATAAGCCAATTGGGTGACCAAAAGCTCTAAATAAAGGAGCTAATGGCAAATTACTTCCAAAATCTTACCAATAAGACTGAAAAGACTAGTTTAAACAATCTTTGAGTCAAAAACTGAGTTTAAACCACAAATAATAATAATAATGGGTACTGTATTAAACTGCTTCTTTACCTTGATTTGCACAGTAGTGTGCTTTTCCCTCAGTTCTCTTAATTCTCTTAATGTGGCCAGATTTTGTTTTGTTAAGTACATTTAAAAATCAGCAAAGAAATTTAATTCCCTTTCCTCAAAATTCTCTGAGTTTTTTAAATCAGAGTATATTTGAACAAACTCACTCTAAAGCTATCATTTTCATATCTTCACGATCTCAGTATGATAGCAACAATGTTCCAAAGAACTGCACACAAATGGGCTTTTAAAATTCTCCACCAAATCTTAGGACAATGTTCTTCCAGAAACAACAGAAGTTAATTGACAATTTCTCGGATGCACAGTGACCTCACAGTAGTGATGCTAACAGTTTTATTGTGAGGAACAAATAGAACTTTGTTTTCCCATGAAGTCTTTCCTTGAGATTTGATGGGAGAATGGGAAGCCATGGAAGTTAAGGCCGGTTCAACAAAAGAGAGGACATTCATTCATGCTCCTTGATCACCTTTTAACTAAAAAATGGACAAGAACAACATAATCTATCCATAAGAATTCCACTGAGATTCTCTTCTTCTTGAAAAGCAGCTTCACAAGAAAAATCTCCTTCAGGAAATAGAATAAGAACTGCTGAAGAGGGAAATGCAGATTTTCTCAGCATGGTATTCTTTGGTAACTGGAGAGCTTTATTCTCCATTTGTTAGCTGCTTTTCCTGTTGTGATTTGATCCACTTAATGTTAGCTGAACTAAGGTGGACATGAAAGGGGACTGTTCTGCTTATTACGCTCTGGATGGGTATAAAGCAGACAGAGCAACTCCACAAAGCATCCATACAAAGTCTTTTTTATTGGTTCATCAGGCATCCTGACAACTCACATTTATGATGAGGTTCTTCTTAATGTCCAATCCTTTGCATATCTGAATTGTGGTGTAGAAAGATATTAAACTCTCATCCCTATGATGATAACCATGATGATGATTCTAGTGACTGCATGATATAGGATCCAGGCTAGAGTGAGGGAGCCTCCCTCAACCCAACAAGGGTCAATTTAGTGACCAATCAGGATTACAGATGTGACCACATGACATGGACTACATTTCCCAGGATACCTTAATGACATTTACCATGATGCATTCCCTTAAGGGGACAGCTCTCAATTCCTAACTACCTATCTCAAATCCCATTAACTCTAAACTGGCTGGACAGCACAGGGACAGGTGCTGGGACAGGGACAGGGACAGGCCCTTCCAATCAACACATTGAAACTGAATAGCACAACAATTGGTATTAGGGTGCTCTTAGGTGTGTACATTCCTGCAGATAAAGCAACAAGAGGCAAATGTTGAAATTGGCATGACAGCAAACGCAAATCCTTCAACTTTTGTATTTATGTGTCATTGTGTATCTCTCTCTGGGATGCTCTTTTTTTTTAAATCATCACAACTAGTGATTGAGACTGATGTTTATGTGATCAGGGCACCAGAGCTCCGATCCCCAATGAAATATTCTGAGGCATTTGTAGAATAGTCCTTTACAACAAAATAAAATAACATTAATACTATACTTTTCTTTCTTTCTTTCTTTCTTTCTTTCTTTCTTTCTTTCTTTCTTTCTTTCTGTCATATTTATTTTTTTCTCTAACCATCCTGTAGTCACCAAGAGGGCTACCTCCTTGGTCAATGATTAATAAAATATCATTATTAGTGCACTTTATTTTTATTGATTGATTAGATTTTTATCCTGCCTTTATTTTTTGCCTTTGTGCCTTGTTGTCATCAAGAGGTTCTCCTCCATGGGCAGTGATTCTGACACTATGTCAACTCTTTTTCAGCAAGGCCACATTGTGTGAGTTTTATGACCTGCTTAACAACATTTCTGTAACTTTGATGTACATTTTCATGGGGCAGGAAGAATGGGAAAAACTCAGGGAAGACTCTGTTACCCTTCATTCCTTGAGGCTTCTCTACATAACAAAGCAAAGCTTGTCAGTGCACTTCATTGATTGAACAAATACAAATCTAACAAAGAGTGAGGGAAGCAGCTGTGAAAATGTGTTGTGTTGACAGACAATGCATTTTTAGCAGTGTAATTTACTGCGTTCAGCTTTACTGACCTTTTGAGAGAGTAAAATAAACACATTCTCTGTGGTCTGAAGCACTTCAGTTGTGCTAGCTAGCCTACTTTGCTACATCAGGGGCTCAGAACCAAGCATTCCCCAGATGACGAAGGGATGGAAATGTTTTCCAATAGTTTTAGATTGTGTGCTGTAACCCCCCATAGTATGATCAGATGCAAGAGTGTACAGTGAGAACAGAATGGGATAGAACAGGATATTATTGTTGTTTTAGGTCAAAGCAAGCTACAAGATATCTTTAGAGTTTTCATCCTGAGTATTGCCAATTTTAAGATTAGTAAGCTTTCAAAAAAAATCTTTGCAAATGATTTTACATTTGTAAGATAAAGGCTCAAAGAAGAAATGAAGCAAAAACTAAGTTACAGTGAATGAGATAGACCATCTCTAAATCTCTTAAATAAAACAAGTAATAAAATTATGTTCAGCCCTTCCTTGAGCCTTTATCAACAAATGCAAAAAAACCAAGCTTCCAATAAATAAATAAGTGCACTGATCTTAAAACTTGCATTTAAAACCAGGGGATTTCCATTTAAGATAAATTTGGGAAAAGAATAGCGAATGAAAATCTCATTCAGCTTCAGGTAAACCTGTTGGGGGAGTGGGGAAATGATGCAAGAGTGTTATGTTATTGTGATACAAACTCAGTCCCTTTTATATGTACATGGTGATGGCACATGACATGAAAGAGAGAAAGCTTGCATCACACCATTGTAAGGCTTGTTTTGTGATTCTGATGGAATTTTTGCTTCCTGCAGATACTTCTGCTCACCACAGTCTCCATGTAATCCTAAAACATTTGGCTGTTTTAATGAATTACAGAAAGCACTTCTTTAAGCTGAATCTGAAGCATTATTCCATTCTATCAAGTATCTATCTATCTATCTATCTATCTATCTATCTATCTAACTATCTAACTAACTATCTAACTATCTCTCTCTACCATGTTTATAAATTACTTTTTTTCATGTTGATAATTTTTTAACAATAAAATCACACCAAGATAAAGGCATCCCTGGCCCAATGTCTTTCAAACCAGCTATGGAGATAATAAAATGTATAGAAGACCTTCAAACTTTAAATATGATTTGCCTGATCTCAGAAAGCTAAGGAGAGTTGTACTCAGGCATATAGATGGGAAACCACAAAAAGGGAACAAGGATTGGGAACTAAATTGGAAAGATAAAGTGGGAAAAAAACTTCCCAAGACAATGCAGTGGTGAACATTTTTTTGCCAATAACTAGAACATGTTTAAGAAGTCATCAGGAATAGTGTGAGGGTTTATGTTGGTGAGTTGAGAGCTCCTGATTATCCTGCCAGAGAGAGCCTTTTTGTAAGCAAGAAACAGATGGTAGAGAATGTTAAGCTGAAAAGAGCAAGCAAAACTGTGTGAACTTAAAAAGACATGAGGAATGGCAGTTTTTCTCCACGCTGTATGGATGCATAATGTCCTATTTCTTTGCAGGGAAATCATTATCTAATCCTTTGCTGCCTGCCTGGAAATGCAGATGTGAAAGAGAAAGAAATTTGTAGTCAGGCCTGCTACACAGTTTCGACTGTAGATTATTGTAAAACATTGCTTATCTTCCATTCAGAATATATTGCATTCGTTTATAAAATAGAAGGCCTGCCTTGTATACTTAAAGTTTGTAAACCGAGAATCAGAAATATGTATTTTTAATAGAGCGCCATGCTCTCTTCAGAATGAGGATAAAAAATGAAGACAAGAAAGTTAGCAAAATCCAGCAGGAGAAATTTGCTCAAGATGTTTCTTCTGTGTGGTATATCTGATACAGTATATCTTTGAGATATCTGAATAGTATATATCTGAAAGTAAGGATATTGAGCCAATAGATGATGAAACTTCATACTATAGGTATGAAGGTAGGAGATATACATCAAAAATATATGTGAATAAAATTCATATTGATTACAATGTCATATTATGAGACTCTGTTTTGGAGGGGATTGTGGAATGCATGGGTTAGAGGGAGGCTTCATACTTATACCGTATTTGAACAAACTATGTAGTGGTATCAAGCATACTGGTATTATTTAGATAATTTTCAACAGATTTGAATAGCAAATCTGTGTTATTTCTGATCTTGTCTACAGTGTGATCTATAGTTGCTCTGATATATTTTTTATACTTCTTGAAATTCTAATCTTGAATTTCACACAGCAAAGCTTCTTGCAACTAAATCTTGATAATGTACTCCTACTCCCCTGATAAACTACATCTTAAACACAGGCCAACCTCATGAAACTTCATGTAAATAGGACTCCTGTTAATCTGAATATCTTACATCTGCTTCTCCAGATGTTTCGGATGCTTTCATATCTCTCTAGAGAGTGTGGGAGAGAGCAAGAGATTGATTACTGGATAAATGACTCCTAGCATTAAAAACAAAATCAAACAGTAACTTTTCTAGGTTCTAAAAATTATTCCCCAAGAGGCTAACACATCCTTGGTCTCAGTGCTAGATGACAAAAATGGAGCTAAGCAGGCTTTATCAAACAGAAAACATTTTGGAAGGAAGCGAGAAATCATGCACTCCCTGGAGATGACAGACTATCCCATTTATGCCAAGAAGATTAAGGCAAGTGTTCTTGCTCTGTGCCTATCTATAGAAGTTGGACTTTAACCAAACAAGAAGTGAATAATGAAATGTTCATTTAAGAAGAACATGGTTGTATTCAGAATTATACTAATAGGCGGAGTTTCCGGTTAGCTGTCAGAGAGAAGGGACGTGCGGGCAGAGGACTCTGCGGAGCACGAACCTTCACTTACCGCTCGTGGGGGCTTAACAGAGCCCAAAGGGAGCTTGGAGAGCTCCTGAAGGAGAGGGGTCCCTGGAAAGAAACCCCAGGCGGCGGTCTGCGGTGGAATCGGGGTAACCAGAGCGAACAAACGAACGAGCGGAAGATCGGGAGGCTAGCAATGGCCACCCTCAAATGCTGACAGCCGACCACACTAGCGGTGACCAAGCAGAATCTAAGGTACGGCTTTGCGAGATCAAGCAATATCCAATAAGCAAAAACAAACAAAGATAATTTAGATGCCAATAGACAATCTTGAAAATATTTGAAGAAAAGATTAATAGCTCTAATCTAAAAAGCTGACCAAACGGCGAGATTCATGACGAGCGGAAGAAGAGAATAGAAACGGAAATTTAAACTGTTAGAAGGAGAACAAGAACAATATATATAAAACTGAACAAGTACATATTATTAAAATATATATACAACTTCGGGTCGGACTTTAACTTAGACCTTAATTTGAACCGAAACAAGACATAAAGATTTCAACTTAAAGATAGCAGCAGAGTTGATTGAAAACGGATGCTGTGGATTCTTTACAAATTAATCAACTTGTCAACTGCGGAAGATTGAGACCGAAAAGAGACGACTGAACAAAATACCAAAATACTTGGATTGGGATTTTACAGATTTTACCGAATTTTCTCTTTTGACCTATCTAAGAAAGACAGTTGAGCTATACAGATCTTTCCAAAAAAAAGAAAACTTTTCGAAGATCGCAGCTAACAACAAAGAAGGAAGCAGCAGAAGAAAAAGAAACCTCCTGAGTCACGCTGCAACAAGAAAGAGCGGAAGTGAAAGTGATACTTTAGATACATTAGACTTTCGAATTACTTTCCCTTTCTAAACTTTAAACTTGTAACTCTTACATAGATACTTTCTCTGATTCTGTTTCTTTTCTTTCCTTTCCCTTTCTCCTTTTTATACTTGAAAATTTTTCTATAATTATACTCTTACTTCTTGTCTTCCTATTTTCTTTCTAATCACTACTGTATATTAAGAAACAACTGTTAATATTTTGCTAATACTTTTTAATATCTTAATATTTAAATAACTATTTACCTAAAACTACTGAATCACATAATTATATAATTGATAAGCGTCTCACTAGAATTGTTGACTTAGGAAAGAATTATTTTTATGTTCTAAATATTAGAAGAGATATTGGATAAGTATAAATAAGTATTGAATAAGTATATCTATGTTATATGTATTAAGATAATTAAGATAATTTTGTCTACACTAAAACAAAAGAGGGAGGAGATTGGGATATAAACTTGACTTAGGTGGAAAGAAACAAGGGGAAAAAGTGAATTTCAATTGATATTGTGAAAAAACTCTAAGCGAAATTTGAAAAATGACGAGTACTACCAATATTTCTAAGACTGGCACAGTTAGGAAAGCTCCTAACCAATTATCAACTACCATGACAGTGCAAAGTCCCTCTGCACAAAAGACAATTGAGGAAACGCTCCCTAAAGAACGTGCAAATTCCTCTAAGGACCTACAAAGTTTATTGTTAAGCATGCAGGAAATGATGGTCAAAAATCACGAGGAGATGAAAGAGGAAATTGGGTCGGTTAAAGTAGATTTGAAAGACAAGATACAAAAGATAGACGAAAAATTTGAAATATTTCAGCAGGAGATGAGGAAAAATCAGGAAAAAATATTAGAAATAGAAACAAAGGTGACCAAAGAGGAAAAGAGAGTAGATGAGCTGACAGAAAAGTTAGTAAGAGAGAATAAAGAATTAGAAACTGCAATCATCCATCTCGAGTCAGAAAAAGCTGCATATTATTTAAGATTTCAAAATGTGAAGGAAGAAAGGGAAGAAAATCTATGGGAGGTTATGACAGATATTTTAGCTGGCACACTAGAGATGGAAAAGAAGATTTAATGAAGGAAATTGACGAACTGTACAGAGTCCAAACCAACTACGCTAGGAGATTTAACCTACCAAGAGAGATACATGTTAAATTTGTCAAGAAATCTCTTAGAGATGAAATTCTACATAGATCCAGAGATAATATTCTACAGTATGCCGATAAAACAATAATAATTCTTAAACAAACCCCCAAAAATAAGAGATTTGAGAAGACCATATCAATTTTTAACGACCAAACTGATAAAACAAAATGTTAATTTTAGATGGTTAGTCCCAGAAGGTATAATGGTTACCTGGCACGACAAGAAATATAAAATTGAGACTATAGAGAAAGCAGAGATGTTTTTGACCAACACTTAAACAGGGAGGGAGTAGATGAAGACAGGGAAGAAGCTAGGAGAGCTGAAAGGAAAAGATTAGAGACATATAAAAGGTAAATATAACTGACAGTAAAGATGATAGCAATGGGAAACCAGAAGTTCCAGAAGAACCCATGGACATTAGAATTACAAGGAGCGCTAAATATAGGATCCAATAAAAACGCAAATCTATCCGATCTTATATCTTGGAACATAAATGGATTAAACTCACGGTAAAAAGGAAAAAGGTTTTAAGCACCTACAAATTCAAAAAGCAGACATTATAGCACTACAAGAAGTCCATATCACCCAAAAACAGAAACATCTATTAGAGAATAAAAAATTAGGCAATATGTTTGCGGCTTTAGACCAAAAAAAAAAGAGGAGTAGTACTTTATATAAAAGATAGGATCCCTGCTTCATTAATATACTCTGACAAAGATGGTAGGACACTTATGGTAGAAGTTGAACTGGGACAAATTAAATGTTTATTAGTGGTAATTTATGCACCAAATGGCCCCAAGAATTCTTTTTCAGAAATTATATGATAAACTTAAAGAATTGCAATATCAACAGTTATTTATCATAGGAGACTTCAATGCAGTCGTAAATAAACTATTAGACTATAAAGGAAATAACACCAATCTGGAAAAAAAATTACCAAAAATATTTTTGATCTCATGAAGGAATTTAATATTAGTGACGTCTGGAGAGAGAGGAACACGAAGAAAAACAGTTTACTTATTATTCTAACCGCCACATGTCCTGGTCAAGACTTGACATGGTTTGGGCGACAAAAAATTAAACTCAGGAATTCTAGATATAACAATGGAACCAACTACACTAGCAGACCATAATATGATTAGGCTTAGATGGGAAGGACAACAACCACAATCAAACAATTGGATGCTCCAGAGGTCGATTTTAAAAGATGAAGTTTTAATAATATACTGACAAAAGAATTAGAATTTTTTTTCAAGAAAATAACCCTCAAGACACCTCCCTTCAAAACAATTGGGATACTGCCAAAGCAGTGATGAGAGGAGTGTCTATTAAATACATGGCCAGGAAAAATAGAGAAAAAGACAAAAGAAAATAAAATTACAGCAGGAATATGATGAATGGCATGAAAGACTGCAAACCACCCCACAAGATGAGCAAGTCAAATTTCAATTGGATAAGATCAAACATAAAATAAATTTAACTGAGAAGGAGGAACTAGCTCAGAAACTAAAGAGGACAAAGCAATACCAATTTGAAAATGCAAATAAACCAGGACGTTGGTTAGCCTCTAAACTTAAAAACAAAATGAAAAAAGATGGATTACTAAATTAAGAAATGAACAAGGGGATATATGTTATAAAGAGGAGGATAAAAGGCAGATTATTCAAAAATACTATAAAGATCTATACACAGAGACAAGTCATGTTACAGAAGACCAAATTTTAAAATACTTAAAAATACAGATCTCACACAAATTTCAGAAGAAGATGAAAAAGCGTTAAACCATTTTATAACCCTTCAAGAAGTCTATGAGGCTATCAACAAACAAAAAGATAGATAAAGTCCCAGGTCCAGATGGCTTACCAGCAGAGATTTATAAAGCACAACAAGAAATTTTAGGAAAGGAAATGGTAAAAATTTTCAATGAAGTTTTAGACAAAGCGAATTGTCCTCAATCATGGCAAGAAGCTAAAATATCCATCATTCCCAAATCAGGCTCCGATCTAACAGAACCAGGGAACTATCGGCCAATCTCTCTCCTTAATGTAGATTATAAAATCTTTATGACGATCTTGGCAGAGAGATTAAAAAATACTTAATAAACTCATATCCCCTGACCAAAATGGCTTTCTCCCTCAGAGACATCTTAGAAACAATATCAGAGTAGCGTTGGACATATTAGAGTATTATGAGATCGGAGTGCAGAACAAGCTGCATTGCTATTCTTAGATGCCCAAAAGGCATTTGATAATGTGAAATGGGACTTTATTCTACAACAAAGTGAATATTTGAAGTTAGGACCTAAATTCTCTAATGTAATTAAGGCTATCTATCAAAAACAATATGCTACAATTTTAATTAACGGGGACTTACAGAAAAGTTTCAAATACAAAAGGAATGAGACAAGGCTGTCCATTGTCACCACTGCTGTTCATTATGACATTAGAGGCTTTAATTAGGACAATTAAAAAGACAATGATATAAAAGGACTAAAAGTAAAAAGGGAAGAATTTAAATTACAGGCATTTGCAGATGACCTTCTTTTCATTCTGGAAGAACCTCAATCTTCAGGACCTAAACTTTTACAAAAATTGGATGAATTTGGTTTAGTAGCAGGATTAAAAATAAATAAAAAGAAAACAAAAATGATTACTAAAAATATGACAAGTAAACAGAAAGAATTACTGACCTCAACAATGGGCATTGAAATTGTTGAAAAAATTAAATATTTAGGAATCATTATATCCCCAGATATAGCACACTGAAGAAAGACAACTATGACCCACTTATTAAACAAATAAGGGAAGACCTAATAAGATGGAACAATTTAAAATTATCCTTTATGGGCAGGATAGCCACGATTAAAATGAATATCTTACCAAAAATTCTATTTCTCTTTCAAAACGCCCCATAAAATTAAAAAATCCTTCTTTGATGAATTAAATAGATTAACATCAAATTTTATTTGGCAAAAAAAGACCAAGGATAAAACTAAAATTACTACAAGATGCAACTGAAAGGGGGATTTGGCCTACCAGATTGGGAGCTGTATTATAGTGCTGCAATTATGACTTGGATAAAAGACTGGATAAATCACACAAATACAAGGATACTAACATTAGAAGGCTATAATCTCCAGACAGGATGGCACTTTTTCTTAGACAAGATAGTTTAAAGGGACACAGCTACGTTTTGAAACACAAAGTAAGACAGACACTTCTACACACCTGGTTCAAAATTAAGAAACAAATGTATATTCAAATACCAATCTGGATATCAACATTAGAAGCTTTGATGCATCCACACCTGCTAAGATACGATAAAATTATTACTTATGAAGAACTGTTAGATGAAAAAGGAGATTTACAAACTAGACAGCGGTTGAATGAACAGGGAATAGAATTGGAATGGTGGGCCTATCTACAACTCCAAGCTAAACATGCAGAAGACAAAAAGGAATTGGGTATTAGCAAAACTAGGACGGAATTAGATGAAATCTTGTTAGGACCAGATGTAAAAATGATTAAAAACATACCAAGTATTATTACAAACTAAATTGGAAGAAGAAACAGTCAAAGAAACAATGATACGCTGGATGAGAGATTTTGGTCACAGCATAGCTTTGAATGATTGGCAAAATATTTGGACTAGAAATAAAAAATAACCCTTGCAATTCCATTTAAAGAAAATCTGTATAAATTATTTTATAGATGGCATATAACACCAACAAGACTATCTAAAATGAATAATAAATTTTCCTCCTTTGTTGGAAGTGTAATAAGGAAAGAGGTACATATTATCATATATGGTGGAGTTGTGGAAAGGCCCAGGAATATTGGAAAGAAATACATCAATGCTTACGAGAAATTTGTGATGTAGAGATTAATTTCAAACCAGAATTTTTTTTACTGGGAATCACCAATAAGACCTATCCGAAGGAAATCTTTTATTTAATGATCCATATTATTACAGCGGCAAGGATGGCCTTTGCACAGAAGTGGAAAAACACTGAAACTCCAACAGAAGCGGAACTTACTAAGAAAATAATTGAGTGCGCAGAAATGGACAAATTGACAATGGAAATTAAAAATAAGGAAGAAATGGACTATTACAAAACTTGGAACAACTTCTATGGATGGTTAGATAAGAAAAAGACTTAACAGACTTTCTGAATTGGACTTAACAAATGATGGACAATGAATGATATGAGCCTAGCCGTACTAGGTTCGACTGTAACATATGTTTTGTGTTTGATTACGTTTTGTTTATGTCAGTGTTTGTTTGTTTGGTTATGTTTAATTACTAAATAAAACTAATTAAAAATTAAAAAAAAAAAGAATTATACTAATAGGCCAGAAAACCATTATTTCTATATTGAAACATACCAGTGACTATATGTGGTTATGTTTGTGATTATATTTTCTGTTTGGAAAAACAAGAATATAACATTTTATTTTTAATATGAAAGAAATAAAGCAAATCAACTTGCTGTGAGAAATTGCTTCTCTGGGGTATTCCTTCCTTCCCTTCCCTTCCCTTTCCTTCCTACCTACCTACCTTCCTACCTTGCAGCACTTACTGGAGCAATGTAACTCAACATCTATAAAACCAGTACTGGTTTCATAATGTAATTGCAGATCTCATAATTCTTCATCAGGATAATTGAGGTGAGAGGATAAGTGGGTGAGAGATGTAGATAAAATATGCCTTAACTAGTCTATCTGGTTGGGTAAAGAGCTTTCAGGCATGCAAACTAGAGATAGTAAAGTGGTATTAATTTGTGATACCAATTCTCAAAAGAAGGAGAAGGAAGATATTTGTCAATTCTCCATTTGGAGAGGGCAGGGGACTGTCAATTCGAGGTGGGTATGTAAAGTACAAAACAGAGGTTCTTTGGCAGGGGTCCAACAGAAGAGGAGTTAGGTATATAATCTGACAGGTAGGTTAACACAGTTGATTACATTTGAAGCTTGCAATAGTGGTAAATATATATGGCTCAGGTGTAGGATGAGGGTGAAGATTCCTTCTCTGAGCTTGTGGGTTGGTTTCCAAACATTTTGTTACTGTGCTAGGTAATATCTTCAGCAGAGTTTAGGGGATGTTGTCAGTTTTCTTCTGTTTATAAAATGAGATACCCATCACAAAACCCATCACAAGACCTTGAACTGAGGGGACCTTCACCTGAAATGATCTCACATAATGGTGGGATTCAAATTTTTTTACTACCGGTTCTGTGGGCGTGGCTTGTCAGGCGTGGCAGGGGAAGGATACTGTAAAATCTCCAGTCAGAGGTGGTATTGGCCACTTCTCCAAGCTACTCAAAATTTCTGCTAGCGGTTCTCCAGAACTGGTTAGAACCTGCTGAATACCACCTCTGATCTCACAAGACCTACTGACCACATGTAGCCCTTATAAACAGAAGAACACTGACATGAAACTCTGCTGAAGATGTTACCTAGCCTGGTAATAAAATGTTCAGAAACCAAGCCAGAAGCTCAAAGGACAAACCTTCACCCTCATATTTCAAGCTGTCATAATATATGAACAAAAATCAATTGAACCTTTGGCTGTTGTACAGTCTCCAAGCTTAGTGATTAGGTCTTTGAAAAGATGTTACTCACGAGGAAAATAATTCTATCTATGATCTTAATAGCATTTAAGTAGCTTACAGATAATGATTTCTCTTAAAAAAAGGGAATGAGGAATTTTTACTATTTCTTGGGGGAAAAAACCAGATAACATCTCAAACTGGGACAATACCAGAAGGCTGGTTTTGGATCAGATAGGCACAGTTTTCTGCTACTAACAGCAATGAAAAGAAATAAAAAATGCAACAATACTTTATCACTTTCTCTAAAATAGAGAAGGAGGCAGAGGAAGGCTTTGGGAAGTCCAAGAACCAACAAGGATTCCATGTTGGGACATGGGCAACAGTAGTGAGGTGGCTGAGAGGAGGGAGAGAAGGGAAGGAAGAGGTAGAGTTCCACCAAAGTGATAAGCCACATGGGGGAAGACATCTTAGTGGATTAGGGGAGAATGGCAGCAGCAAAATCCTACCTGCACATATTCTGATGATCTTCAAATGGTGTTCCAGTTGTTTTGGGATTACACCCAAGGCATCTATTGCTATTGCTTTCTTTTGTCATGGTCATTCTACTTTTATTTGCAGGTCTTTATATTTTATAATTTTCTCTAGCTTTTTTCTCTTCTCTTCTGCTATCTTTAGGTACTGCAACATCCACTTTCAAGATTTTTTTTTTGTCTTCCTTATTAACAGGTGTTAAGTCAGGCGTGTTATGTGGCAACGGCTTGCCTGTTTGAATTCTAAAGTCCTAGATCACTTTTTTTTTTTAATTACATTTATATGCCGCCCTTCTCCGAAGACTCAGGGCGGCTTACAATTTTTGGAGCACAACCCAATGCGCTCAGCAATAGCCTTCATTCCATTGTATATGCCTGCTTATTACTAAGCGGCATTTTTACAAGGTCAGCTAATTGCCCCCAACAATCTTGGGTCATTTTCTATTACTTTGTTTATTTTGTGGCTCCACCTGTTCTTGCTTGCAGACAAGTGGTATTTCTTGCAGATATTCCAATGCATTATTGCTGCTTTGTCAAGGCATTGTTTGTAGTCAATTTGTCAGTCTTTTTGCAACAGCTAATTAGGTGGTCCACTATTTCAGCTTCTTTGCAGAACTGGCATTTCCTATTTGTTGCTGTCTTATCAATTCTGGCTTCCTATGCATTTGTTCTTAAGATTGGTTTGGGGTAACCATAATTAGCCCCTCTTAATTTAATGTTCCTGCTCTTAGCCACTGTCAGGTTTTATGGTTATCTGCTTTGTCTACTCAGTATTTTTTTATGTCTGACCATCTTTTTCATTTTCCTTTTTCTTCATTTGGTTTTTCTTTTAGGCCAGTTAGTCTATCCAATACTTAGTAAGCCTTCGTGATATACTAGTGTCTTCTTGACTGTCCCTCATATATCCTTCCAATGCCCTTTTGGTCTACTTGCAACATTCTACATCCATTTATTTTCATTGGTAAGTAGAGTCTGTCAATATTGCTATATGGATGAAAGGCATAATTCATTGTCATTGTTTTTCTGGTCTTCCTATCCAGGGCTTCTGCTTAGATTCCTGAGAAACAATGGCCAGTCTAAAGAAGCTCAGCATAACTTTTGGGACATAATATTTTGTTCCATATATGAAACAAAATATGTAGTATGTTCTGCTTTATGTATAACTCTATATATTGTTCCCATCCTGCTACAAACCCTTAAAATGCTCTTTCCAAAGTTCTCTTGGTTAAATTTTATCTCGAATCATTTCATCACCTAGATTTTTATGTATCTGGCTCCTTTCAACCATTTTCAAACCACTTTTAAAAATTTCTATCAAAATTACTCTCCCTTTCTATCTCATTTAATCTTAACAATTTATTGGGTTGTTTAACCATATTCTTTGCAATCATCTTTTCTTCTCTACAGAAAACATTATAAAAGTTTTTTCTTTCATCCTGATTTTTAAATTACCATTTTAAAATGGTAATGGTAACTGTTATGTGATATTTTTTTCTTATTTGTAACAATAGCAATAGCACTTAGACTTATATACCACTCCACAGTGCTTTACAGCACTTTCTGAATGGTTTATACAACATCAGCTTATTGCCACCAACAATTTGGGTCCTCATTTTACTAACTTTGGAAGAATGAAAGGCTGAGTCAACCCTGAGCCAGTAAGGATCAAACTGCTGGCAGTGGGCAGAGTTAGCTGCAATACTGCATTCTAACCACAGCTCATATTGTAGTCTTTTCTATTAGCATTATTCCACCATGCATTCCTTTTTAATATTTCCCATTAGTATAACTTTTTGTTATACTATTCACATTTGTGGAGCACTTCATAATCTAATTCTTTTCACTTGGTTCCAACCTGCTTCCTTATTGTTTTCTTTTACATTCATTTACCATAATTCTTTTGGAATTTTAATTGTTTTTTTCAAAACGTTTTTGTACTGGATTCTTATATTTTTTCTGCAGGTTTTCTACTTTCATTTATTTCACTTTTTTGCCTTTCCTTCCATAATCATCTTTTCCCAAGAAATATTCATGACACTATCCAAAATGCTATGGCTCACATTCAGAACCTTTTCCTATCCCTGCCACATTTATTCATTCTTTCATTGTAACAAAACAATTACCTTGTTCGTTCATTCTTCAGTCTCTGAACAACCCAGTCCCTTCTTTGTATTCTCTCCTCTCCTTCCTACCCATACTTTTTACCTGGTAGAATATCCCTACCCTTGGATCACATTCATTCATATTGTTGCACAATTATTCCCAGGGCTCATCCTGCAGTCTTCCATATCTCTAACATAGCATGCAACTTTCACTGACTTTCAAGGTTTAAAGGTATCTCCTGTCCAGCCATGAATCATTGCAGTCTCTGTTTTATGGAAGTTTTCCACAAGAGGTTTCTTTTGACCTAATGCTACTTGTCTTCTGGAAGTTAGTTTGTTTATTCCTGTCAGACGCATCACATTTAAATAAGGCATACTATATGACATGAAAATTTAAAATATAAAATACAAGATTAAAATATATACAAATTAAACAGATCTGTCCCAGAAACTAGCAACATTAATTGCATTCTGTCCAGAGGTGGTATTCCGCAGGTTCTGACCAGTTCTGGAGACCTGGTAGCGGAAATTTTGAGTAGTTCAGAGAACCAGCAAATACCACCTCTGACTGGAGATTTTACAATATCCTTCCCCTGCCACGCCAACCAAGCCACGCCCACGGAACCGGTAGTAAAAAATGTTGAATCAACACTGATTCTGTCATGCTGCCATGAGGTCTACAAGTGTACAGGCTGTCAGGATTCTGGCAGTTACCCCAATTAAATGTCAACTCATAAAACATTTTCTATACACGTTTTATAGTTGTCACAGGCAAGTATACATATGTGCTGTTGTCTGCATGACACCTCAACCGCAAAGAGCAGAAGCCACTTGATAGCCCCATATGTTCAGTGTCTCTGGATCTTGTTGTACCCATGTGTCATGTAAGTTAGTTAATAAGAGGACATTCTTTTAGAGGTCAATTAATTCATTTACATAGCACAATGAAAATATTAACCATTGTTAAAATACTGTTTTAATTTAAATTAATGGTTACATTTCTTACATTATTTAAATTATAACATTCTTTTAATTTATATTGCTAATGTTTCTGTTTCTATAAATCCCTAAAAATCAGAAGATAGTAGTAGTTTAAAAATCTGATCATTAAAAACAGAAACAAAACAAAAATATGATTTTTTTTACAAAACTCTACCTGAACTTTTATTTAAAAATTAGAAGTGGTTCACTTTCAACGGACCATAAATTCAAACATAACTTTGATAACATAAATTAATGCTATGAAAATTGTTCTCAATTTTTTTTCTGTTTTCTCAGCCATGAGCATAGGCAGTTATCTCACAGGACAAGAGGACAGATTCTTACAGCATCAATCAGTGCCTCTGTGTAATGCTAATGTGATTGGATCTCTCAATGATTAGCATCCTTTATCTTGCATTAGAACAATTGTGTATAATATGAAGAATCATTACACTGATATAAGATAGGAGTGATTGTTTCTCTGTCCTCCTTCAATCTCATCTGGACTTTTTTTTCTCAATCTGAATGAAAGTGTCAGGGCTCCAACAAATCCACCCTCATTCAAATCAAAATCTCTAGCTGCATCTCAGAGAAAAGTAAATTGATTTTTTTTTTAAATTCACATTTATATGACGCCCTTCTCCGGAGACTCAGGGTGGCTTACAATCTTTGGAGCACAACTCAATGTGCTCAGCAATAGCCTTCATTCTTTGTATATGCCTGCTTATTACTAGGGCTTTTGGCTGCCCCCCAAGCGGCATTTTTACAGTCAGCTTATTGCCCCCAACAATCTTGGGTCCTCAATTTACCTACACCAGGAGGATGGAAGGCTGAGTCAACCTTGAGCCTGGTGGGATTCGAGCCTGCACTAATTGCAGGCAGCTGGAGCTAAGTGCTAGTTGTTTAACAGCTTGCACCACTGAGGCTCCTTATTTATTTATTAGGAGTGGCCATGTTGGCGTAAGCTGGATGCATCCGGTACTAAATTACATCATCCATTTCTACCTTGACCCTGGTCTTCCCTCCCCCTGAATGTGACTTCTCCAATGGGACACATTCATCTCCAAGAGTCATCCATTGTGCTCACCAATAACCTTCTTATGCTCTGACAAGATACTCTTTTGGTCTTTTTAGCTGCCAGAAAGCTCATGTTTGGAGTGAACTTAGTTTGATAAAGGATGGAACCCAATCAAGCATTTCTTCTTTGCAGACATTAATTGGATCATGTAATGCACCAATATTCATGTAACTAAAGAAGACATTTTCTAATAAGATGTCTCATCCTCAGCATTGCAGAGATCCAGAGTCTTAGCAAAGGTAAGGTCTACATTCTAGAGCAGTGATGGTGAACCTATGGCATGCGTGTCAGAGGTGGCACTCAGAGCCCTCTCTGTGGGCATGCATGCCATCATCCCAGCTGAGTTCCACCACATTTCTCTGTGATGTTTCTTGCCATTGTTCTGTTCCTCAGCAAAACAGAAGCTTGCGAAAGAAAAAGATCTCACCTCTTGCAGAGCTGCCAGTGTTGTGATGTGCCCCACCTCCCACTGGCTAGCTGGTCTTTGGGTCACTGCTGTGTGCGCATGAGAGAGAGAGACTTGCAGTTTGGGCACTCGGTCTCTAAAACATCACTGTTCTAGAGACTAGGAGTATTATCTTGCAGTGGTTACAGTCATACCCATCTGAATGTGCCTACAAGATGATTCTCAGGGACAAAACTACATTTTGTTCTCTTTAACACCCATAAGATACCACTTAAATAATTACAAGATGCAAAGGATGTAACAGTGTGTTGCTTGTAGACTCATAAAAGGTGACTTGTTCAAGACAAGGTGAACTTCTGAAGAGTGAACTCAGAAGTAATCTTACCTTTTAAAATTCTGATACATATTTTATTCAAAAAACATTAATTATTTGGGGATAGGCAGAAGCATGCAGTTTCCAGATGGATTCTTCAATCAGCCTGAAGGGTTCATTCATTGCCTTTTCCTCAGAAATAGGATTCTGATGTATGGTTTTGTGCCTCAACCTTTTGAAAACTTAAGCACCCACATCAAACGAAAGCATATCTTAATAACAAAATCAGCCTGCAGGGAGATGTCTACATTTTGCAAATAAGCAGCTAATAAACATTCATTTAAATGTTGAGAATGTTGGAAACCGTCCTGGCTGGCACGTTAATGGAATAATGTTACCAGACTAGTCTCTGCACCAGATCTAAATCAAGAAATTACTCACCCGAGGCACAATAGCCACATGACTTCTCTGACCCTTCAAACCTAAGCAAAGATGCAAATCATCCAGAAATAGCTACAAAATATATAGCTACCTGAAGCCCTTAAGCATCTCTTCGCTATTATCAGGCAGTAAAAATATAGTAGTGATAAAATTAAGCAGCAATTTTCTGTCTTTTCATGGCATCTAACATCAGCTGCCTTGGACAGATGTTTTGCTCTGCTGAGCAGGTTTTTAGAAGTCTTCTTCTCCTATATAACATCTCCAGCTATTTACAGGGTGGTTTGTTAGAATCCTAGAATCACAGGGACCTTGGAAGTCTTCTAGTCCAATCTCCTGCCCAAGGCAAGAGACCTAATTGTATCCCAGACAAATGGCTGCCCAATCTTTTCTTGAAGACCTCCAGTGATGGAGCACCCATCGATGAAAAATTGCTTTCAAACATCTCTTTTTTTTTTGAAAAAAAAGTTTTATTATTTTTAAAGAAACCATACACAAAGGAAAACACATAGTATGCTGGTAGATCAAAATTGCTTATACATCTTTTCCATTCTTATCCATAGATTATTTTTATATACTCTCTATATAGCATATTCCATTTTTTTAAATCAATATATCTTATAACCCTTCATATTTTCACTTCAAAATTGTTCCCAGCAAACAAACACATACTAACCAATGTAATAAACAGAAAAAACAAAAAATCTTTTTTTGAGAACAGTGTGCTGCCGAACCCTCCCTTCTGTTTGCGACTATAATTTCAATTCACACTTTCACTCATTTCTTATACTCTATCTCATTTATCATAACAATTTGTGCTATTTTATTTTTCCCCCAATATTTTTCCCATCCATTATTAATACACTTTTGTCTATCATGTTTACACTATCATGTTTCATAAAAAACTTCTTTTGCCCTTTGACTATTACATCTGAGAATAGCACCCCTTCTTTTTTACCAACTGTTATTTAACATTTACATTTCTCCTTTAAAGTTATTATTTATTTATTTATTTATTTATTTATTTATTTATTAATGGGACTTATATGCCCCATCTCCGAAGACTCAGGTGACTTACAAATAAAACAACAACAATAATAAATAATTTAAAAGCAGATTAAACTAAATAAGCCCCATTACAACTACAAATTCTACCCATAAAAATTATCCTATAAAAACTATCCCATAAAAACCATCCCATCCCAGAAAATCACAACCGGATTGGTTAAACAACCAGGTCTTCAGGTCATGGCGGAAGGTGCGGAGGTCAGGGGCCAGGAGCTCCAGGGAAGTTGGTTCCAGAGGTCGGGGCCACTATAGAGTAGGCTCGTTGTCGGGGACCGCCAGCCGGCATTGGCCAGCTGATGGGACCCCAAGGAGTCCTTGCCTATGTGCTCGCAGAGGGGTTGGCATTCGATGTCGGCAGGAGCATCCCTTAAATATTGGGGACCCATGTCATGAAGGACTTTGTATGTTAACACTAAAACCTTGAATCTCACCCGGAGTGCAACCGGCAACCAATGAAGGCAGCGTAGGAGGGTAACATGGGAGAACGGAAACTCCCATCACCACCAGCGCGCCGCATTCTGCACCAGCTGCAATCTCGGATGGTATGCAAGGGCAGTCCTAAATAGAGAGCGTTGCAGTAGTCGAGTCTGGAGGTAACAAGGGCATGAGTAACCATGCGTAGGGCATCTCGGTCCAGAAAAGGGCGCAGCTGGCGAACCAGACGGAGCTGGGCAAAGGCCCCCTGGCGGCGGCCCCCACCTGCTCCTCCAACGGGCCGAGCGTCCAGAAGGACCCCCAGATTCCCGCCCTATCCACAGGGGTAATACCACTCCCCTATGGCCAAAGATGGACACTCCAAACTGGGCGAGATGCCGGTATGCACAGCCACTCAGTCTTGGCGGGTTGAGGCGAAGCATGTTTCCATTCATCCAGATCCGTACCGCATCCAGACACTGGGTCATCAGGGAGAGGGCATCACCGATCTGGTTCGGGGTGGAAATGTACAGCTGAGTATCATCAGCGTACTGATGGAAACTCACCCCAAAACCACGGATGATCTCACCCAGCGGCTTCATGTAGATGTTAAATAGCAGGGGGAGAGGACCGACCCTGAGGACCCCACAAGAGAGCACCCTCGAGGTAGACCTCTGTCCCCCACCAATACTGACTGCGATCGCCCGAGAGGTAGGAGGTGAACCACGAGCACAGTGCCCCTATACCCAACCCCTCGAGGTGCCGCAGAAGGATACCATGGTTGATGGTATCGAAAGCCGCTGAGAGGTCTAATAGGACCAGGACAGAGGAAAAACCCTGTCCCGAGCCCTCCAGAGATCATCCATCAGTGTGACCAATGCCGTCTCCGTGCTGAAACCAGGCCAGAAGCCCGATTGATACGGATCCAGGTAGTCCGCTTCATCCAGGAAAAGTGGAAACTGCTGAGCCACCACACTCTCAACAACCTTCGCTAAAAAGCGAAGGTTGGAGACTGGACGAAGTTGTCTAACACGGTAGGGTCCAGGGCAGGCTTCTTCAGAAGGGGTCTCACCACCGCCTCCTTCAAGGCGGTGGGGAAAACCCTCCCTTAATGAAGCATTGACAACTGCCGGAGCCAACGCAGGTGACCTCCCTGGCGGCATAAGCCAGCCAGGAAGGACACGGGTCCAACAAACATGTGGTGGAACTCAGGCGCGCATAATCCCGTCCACTTCATCCTCGGAAACAGAATCGAACTCATCCCAGATCATACTGGCCAGACTACCTGTATCTCGTTCCTCAGACCACTGCAAATCAGAGGACAACCCATCCCGAATTGAGCGATCTTATCCGACAGATATTGACCAAACTCCTCAGCCCTGCCCGCACGGGTCGGGTATAGCTACTTCAGGTAGTCCCAATATAGGCTCTTAGCTGGGCTCGTCGGACTGGGAGCGGGTGGACCTCCACCTGCTCTCTAAGCCCCTCCGGCGTTTCATCTCCCGGAGCTCCTCCGAATACCAAGGAGCCATCCGGGATCCACGGCGTGTGAGGGTGCATGGGGACAACCCTGTCGAGAGCCTCCGATGCGGCCTGCTGCCAAGCAGCCGCCAGGTCCTCGACAGAGCTGTGGGCAAGGAAGAGGGAAGAAACCCCAGCTCGCCGAGAACAGCTCGGGTCCATAAAGCCTGGGGGAACCATCTAAGCGGTTCCTCATCCCAGCAGTGGGGGCGCCTGTTGGAAGACCAGCCATAGGAGATAGTGATCAGACCATGGAGCGGGCACAGCCGTAAAGTGGCCTGCCCTCTGTCACTACGCCACTGTTCAGAGACAAAAATTAGGTCAAGAGTGTTCCCCCTCATGGGTCGGGCCCTGGATTAGTGGGTCAGGCCCATGGCCTCCATAGAAGCCATGAATTCCTGGGCCAAACAGGGCACCCCAGGGAGGGCAGATTGAAGTCCCCAGGACTATAAGCCCGGGAACTCCACCGCCACCCCGAGAGAGCGTCAAGAAGCCCAGGTAGGGCAGCTGTCACATAGCTGGGTGAAAGGTATCGAGCAGCAAGCCCACCCGACCATTGGGCCCCCACCTCAAGAGGAGTCTCACTCCCACCTATCTCTGGAACAGTGACCTCCCTTGGAAACAGGGTCTCCCGAATAACCACGGCCACCCCACCACCTACCCTGGGCCCGAGGCGGTGCAGAACCGAAAACCTGGAGGCACAAATCTACCAGAGGGACACAGCCCTCTGGGCCCAACCAGGTCTCGGTGATGCAGGCCAGGTCCGCAGCCTCCTCCTCAATTACCTCACGGAGGAGGGTGGACTTATTAGCCACGGACCTGGCATTAAAATACACCAGTCTAAGCCCAGGGATCCCAGTTCCCATGCCCCCTGGGAGAGGCCATAGGGTCGGAGCAAGCAACCGCACAAAGATGGCGGTGCGTGCTCCCAACACATGATATGGCCCTATGCCTCTCCGTTTCCTGCCAACACCAACCACCCTGGGGATCGCGGTCCCCACCTCAGGTCCGGGGCCCGCCCGGCTCCACCCCGCCCCCTCCACCATGAACGGGTTGGACAGAGACCCATTTATCCCCTTCCCTAACCCCTTAAGACGATCAATTAAAAATTTTAAAAGTTTCCCCTTCCTGTCAAATTTAGAATTTAGCCCCTTCATCCTGGCATGCCACCTCTCGGGATCCCAGGATCCGTCATTAAGGTAAGCTCTTGATAGCGTAGGGGCCACATCCCAGACAGGGGAACTGCCTGGAGGGCCCATAACTCCGATGGGGAATAGGCAGGCATAGTAAATATATCTCAGGCAAAACAATACAAGAGGTAGTTGGGAGATGGAACAAAGGGAGATGGAAATATAATGAAGGGACAGGCGATGTTAAAGTCAGGAGAAAGTCCACAATCGGCAGCTCTCTCACCACTGTCGATGATCCAGGTGGAAATGGACCAGTCACTGTTCTGCCACCACAGTGACTTGGGGCAAAGTCCTGCATAGTCCACTGCACTCTCACTGCAGGAGAATTAATCCTCGGTTGCCCTCTCACTGCAAGGGAGGAGGCCAGTCCCAAAGAGGAGGCAAAGTCCAAGTCCAGGTAAATGGTGCAATGAGCCAAATGCCCTCAATGATGATAGCAGGGCCAAGATGACATTAATAGAAGAAGGACAATGGACAATGATAGACCCCATAGTCCACATGGGGTGACAACGTCCATAGCAGTCCAGGCAAGGTACAGCACTCACATACCGGCCACAGCCACGGGCCTAGGGCCATCAGCCATCCCTTGGGGGGGTCTTCGCCAAGACTCGACCCACCCCCCAACTGGGATAGAGCCCACCCACCCGGCCCGGGCTATGACCGTGAATGCCTCCCCCCCGGAATCTCCAGGCCTGTAGGCCTCCCAACTCCTCCCCATAGATCTTTCCTCCCCAGAGCTTTCATTTCTGGGGAAGGGAGGGGAGGCCCTTCAGGGGAGGGCAAAAAACCCCTATTCCCCACAAGGACACTACCCCGAACCCCAAGCAGAGAAGAGGGGGGGAACCTCCAGGCCGGTGGTCCTATTCATCTTCATAGACTCCGCATGGTCATGGCGCCAGAGACCATCAACCACCATCGTCACGACTGCTGTCCATGCAGCCGAGTCCCTGGAGTCACAACAGGATCGTGGTTTGTCACCGACAGGCTCCTGCGCCGCTGTACTCGTCGCCAGCAAAAAACAGCTGGCAACCGTGACCAGCAACGCCAGCAACGCCCGCAACGAGTCCCCAGCCAACAGATCCTCAGTGACCCCAATGGACCTCGCCAACATCTCCGGCGCCGAAACTTCTTGGTGCCGGGGCTCCACAAGGCCGCCGCAAAATAGAGCAGACAGCTTTACCCACCCAGTCCGGGCGGCAAGCCAGCAGCCGGTAGTCAATGCAGTCACGGGGGGAAATCCAGCAGCGCTGAGCCACCGGCTCAATTTTCGCCGGAATGGCTCCAGCGGCATCCCGCGACCCCCTAGGAGCTGTTAAGCCTCCATTTTATAAAATCCCTATTAAAACCATTTCAATTTAGTATTTTCTTTTTTATCTATTAAACTTTTTGTAGCATAAAACAATGGAATTATGAATATATGTAAGCATTTAACAATTATAACAAAGGTGATTCTTTCTATTCAAATTTAATTCTACCATCAATGTTACTGTTCATCTTAATCATTCATTTCTGTTTAAAATACTTCCATTTTAATCCCACATAAAATCCATATCATATAGAAAGAGAAAAACAAAAAAAGATACAAGTTTCATTTCTAATATAGTCATATATCTCACATACTCTTACAAAATCCTTTGAATCACCCTAATTTGATTGCATTAACCATTCTCTCAAAATCCAACTAGAATAAATTCTTTGTATTTAGTATATTTCTCTTGCTTCTGTATATCTTGCTTCCATTTACAACTTCCTTTTATTCTCCACCCCTCCTTCTTCTGCCTTCCCTTTCTATTCTTTCTTTTTCCTTTCTTGCCTGGTTCTCCCCTCTGAGGTCCTATCCTTTGGTTGCTTGTAAAATTGGACTCATATTTTTTTTTGGATTGTTAATTCAAATTTTAATTCCCTATCTCTCTTCCCTCTTTTCTCTTTTTTCCCCTTACGCTTTTTCTTAGTTGCACCAGTTTTTGGTCCTTTAAGATGGCTTCCTCTTCTTTGTTCCGTCCTTCTTGTTCGATCGACATTTCCTGTTGTTTTATATATTTCAGGACCTCCATTTTTACCCATTGTAGATCATCTTTGATTTGTTTAAATAGCATTTTTGATTCTCCCGCAGATGGTGACATTTTGGAGAGAAATTTTCCTTTTAAAACAACCCCCAGTTAATTTTAGTCTGCTTGAAATCCTCAGTCCAAAACCCCAAAGTCCTCTAAGTATCCCAGGCTTTTTGCTCCTTTCACTTCGCCGGGGGTGCAACAATGTTTCAATTACAATATCTCTTTTTTTCCCCCAAGTGCTGTTACAAATCCAGTCCCAGTCCTTTTAAATCCGGGTGGTATCCTCTGTTCCAGACAACACCCTACTTTCACTTTTTCTTCCTTTTTTTTCCTTCTTCTATCTGCTTCCTTTCCCTTTCTTTACGAACAGAGTTCTTAAAGTTCAAAAAGAATAATTCTTCTTCACTTGGTACCTTATTTTCAGCTTGTAAAAAGCCTATTAGTGTCCAAGTGAATTAACAACCATCTCTTTATGTTTGTCTCTTTCTCTTATCTTTCCAAGCTGTCAACATCGAGAGAAGGAAAAAAAAGTTAGAAAAAATCTGACTTTTCACTTTTTAGAGCCGCTTCTTTGAGAGTCTTTCTTTTAAAACAAAAGTTACCGTTCACTTTTGGGCACTTCAAATAGATGTTTTCCAAGTCCAGCCCGGTCAGCTACACTTTCTGCCCCAAACTTCCTCCTGCACATTCTTGTCTGTTCGAGCTCTTCTTCAGGGTGGCCATTTCTGGCCACCGCTCAGCAGCCTTTGGGGAAGGGAATGGCCAGCCGGGGGGAGAGATGCAGCTCTCCTCAGTCCGTCTGACAGCTCCCCCTTCTTCACCACCTCTATGGGGTGGTTTTAACCCCTGAGCCAGCTGGCTCGGGGTCTCCAGCGGTGAGTTACGGACCGAAACTGCGCACAGTTGCAGATTTCGCATCCGTTCTCAAAGACACTCAAACCGGAACCACTCACTTTCAAACATCTCTTGTGGGTCTTCTTCTTCCTCCTCTTCCTCTTCTTCTTCCCCTCCTCCTCCTCCTCCTTGCCTTCTGTTACCCAATCTCCTTCTACTCTGAAGCTATTAAGTCTGTCCACATTTCCCCAACTGAAAAAAGACGGATGAGAGTATTTCCTTTCCTTAATATTTCATTGATATATAGAAATAATAAGTAGGAAAAACAAAACGAACAAACAAATAAGACAAATTTTGGCACAAACTCTGCCCAATAGTGTCAATTAAAATTCAGTATCATATTAACACCTCACACAGAGACATACATGTAAACATACTAGCAATTTGCCCTTACAAGTACTTTGTCACTATGTACAATGCTATGTAATTAATCATGTTCATATTGTAAAAATGTTCCAAATGTTCATAAATGATTAAGAGATGATGATGATAAAGTTACATCTGTTATTAACATATTCCAGACAAACTTCCTTTATTGAATGCTCATCACAGTTCTTGAAATTGCAATTCCCAGGATTCTCACCCAAAATTCCTATGCCAGTTAAAAAATTTGGGGAAATCTAGTCACAAAACATCTGGAAGATGGAGGTTTAGGGAAGACTGAAGAGGAGCCCAAAAGCAAGAAAGTTGGTGAAAAGTTGTAAAAGTTTTAATGAGGTAGCCCACTCTTATAGTGCTGGCTGACAGGGATAGGGAAAGGAACCTTCCATCACTGAGCTTTATTGAGTAACCTCTGTCACTTTGTCCTCATGGATTATGCACAAGGGGGATTTTCCAGGAAGCCCTTACTCACCATGCAGTTCTTCTTGTGTACCTGATCCATAGGAGTGAACAAGGGAGACAGAGAAGCTACTGTGTAGAGTAGACCCAGTCATCCCACCTTTGCAGATCAGGCACTGCAGATGGTCCTTGTGCTGGGCACAAGATGAAAGGTAAGTCACTCTGCAGGGGGCTGAAGAGTTGAAAACTCAGTGAGATGATGCAAGGAACTTGTGCTACTCCCATTACCCAACCTGCTGAAGCAGACAAATATCAGCTACCTGGTCTCACCCTCACTTCTTCATCACCGGGGTCATTGCAAAGCATTATACAGCACATATACAGCAATTCCAGGTTACTTGCAGGACGATCTTTACCCACTTATACCAGCCTGTCCTGTTAGATCTAACTATAATGGACAGTTGGTATAATTGTGAGGAACAGGAGGTTTGCCACAACCAACCAACAGTCAGGTAAATGAAATTCAAGTCTGAGGCAGAAATATAATATAATCTTGATGGGAATAAGGAAGCAAGATCACTGTATGCAAAAAGTTGGAAAAGTAATAAAATTGACCAATTTGGCCAAAGGGAAGGCAGGGGTGGGATTCTACCGGTTCTGTCCACTTTTGTAGAACCAGTTGCTCTGAAAAGCAGCAAACAGAGAGCATACATAGAACTGGTTCTATGTCTGCTGCTGTTTTGGCCCACCCGCCCTCCTGATCTTTATTTCCTGCTTTTTCAACCACAGCTGCTTTGCGCGACACAGCTGCGGTTGAAAAAGCAGGAAAAAAGGGCTTTTCCAACTGCTGCACACTTGCGCGCAGCACTGCTCAGCTGTCCAGGCAGCTCAGCAGGTCGTAAATTGCACTCGCGTGACTCCCGCAACTCGCGCATGCACACGCAGCGCAAAGCAACAGAACCGGTAGTTATAATGGTCGGATCCCATTCCTGAGGGAAGGGGAATGATAAACGAATTAAGGGGCTTCAGTCATGGGAATGAGAGGAAGCTGTGTCATGAGGATATGGCCTTAAACAATGGTTAGTGGGGCATCTCTGAGCTAAGGTTAAATTACATCTTTGAGACAAGGTTAAATTAGGCTGAATCAAGGAAATTGGGCAGTGGGGAACTGTTTTTTTAAAGTAGTAAAGTAATAGAATTACAGTCTAAAGTATATCACCTTCCCTTAGCATCATAGGTCCAGCATCTACAATCCCTACAATTCTACAACTGAGAAAGAGGATTCTGGAAAAAAAGGAAATGGATTCAGAGTCTTAGCAATCCTAAAAGAACTATGAGTGCCAAGAAACAGTTGTTAGTGCTGAATTTCCCATTTGGGAAAAACAAAACAAAACAAAATCAGTCTGAAGTCAACATTTACACTGTCATTGAAAACTATCCCAGCCGTGTAACCAATGATGCAATCAGAACAGTCTTCATTAGACCTCCAGTAAAATGCTTATTAAAATTGCAGTGAATATCTCACCAGTAACCATAGTGTTTCAATAATATAGACAACTGCTGCAATGAGTCCTAGAAGTAGCAATTGAAAAGATGGTGGAGGACTTTTGTTGTTGTTTCACTCTATTACCCTGTGTTTAACTGTTTAAATAACTAGTTTGTCTTTGACTGCATAGATGGCTGAGGATGTTAGGAAGCTACTCTGTAATGTATTATTTTGGGAAACTCACAAGTGGGTTGTCAAATGCTGTAGAATAATACTTTAATTTTTTTCATAAAGTTCTTAGAGTTTAAAAAACAGCCAGAGAGATAAAAAGAGAAAGATCACACACAAAACAGAGTCACCAGCTTTATTTTATTTACTTTATTTTATTTATTTGATTAGTCAATTGTTTACAAGATAATAGATATAAGTATAAACATAGTTATAAATACATGGATACATATAAGAAAATAAAAGAAACAATAGGACCCCCTACAGACCTCTTAGGAAAGGGGTGAGGTCAATAGTAGAAAGTCTAAGGTTAAAGTTTTTGGGGTTTGGGGAAGAAACCTTAACAGTTGCCACATGGCAAGCAAAGTGAAGCAAAATGTAGCACAAGAAAATAAACTAAAATAATAATTAAAAATAATAATTCTGAGAAGAACTGCTTGTTTCTCTCAGAAGTGATAAATTTACAACTTTCCAACCTGCAGCCCACCTCGGTTTTCTCTGGATTTGATCTGGTAAACTGAACTATTTCCTACAAAATCAGAAAACAACCTGGCTACTGCTGAGCCCAATTCTGGCCTTAATGTACTCAGGAGGCCCCAAATCTTAAAGTTCACAAATAACAAATCTTAAAGTTGCCAAGGTTGGACACCCCTGAGCTAATGAAACACCTCTCTTGTTACTACTGCCTTTCCTGCATCCGCAGGGGATGGAAGAGTAGGGCCAAACAGAACCAATGGGTTGAATTAGAAGGGGAAATTAGATAAGATATTAGGAGAAATTTCCTGATCATTCTGTCGACCATCGGAACAGAAATGATATGTTACCTTTTTCTGGAGTTCTTCAGTCAAAGGCTGGGTAGCCATCTGTCTGCCACAGGCTAACAGCTCCTGAGAAGGCATGCCTATCCATTACAATTAGCAGAGATCTGGTGTTGTTTAAACACTGTTACCAGGAATTATTTTCATAGATGTAATGGGCAGTAGGAATAAATGTGAGAAACAGAAGGAACAGCTGCAGCCAAGGAAATAGTCACATAAATGAAATCTAAGTCTGAGGCAGAAATGTGATTTGAGAAAGCATCTTGGACATGACCATCCCCAGTTCTCATGATGAAAAAGGAAAAGGAGAAAAGCAGAAACAGATTCCATTACTAAAACCATATAATAAATGTACCATTAATATTCATAAGTCTAACTTCCTAGTCTGGGCTGAAGGCTGAAAATGTTGTGGTTTGCTGGCAGCCGGTGCAGACAGTAGAGGTATCAGACAGTGAGGAAGAAAGGGGACCAGTCAGGGAGTCTGGAGAGGACTTGGACGAGGGTCCTGCATCCAATGCAGGGATGGGGACAGGAACATCTGAAAGTGGGGTGCTGCCTTCGGAGCCTTCGGAGTCTGGCAGCAGCGAAGCAGAGGACCCAGGGGAACCTGTTCCCAGTGCGCATGTGCGCAGAGCTGCTAGAAGGCCAGAGCAGCTGAAGCAGAAGGGATGACTTGGGAGTAAGGCTGGGAGTGATAAAGGATAAAAGTCAGTCCTCACTGACGAAAAGATTTGCAGGAAGCAAAGCAGTTCAGCAATTTCCGAGTCCTTCTTGAAGTTCTGTACTCTGGTCATTTTTTCTGGGTTTTTGGGTTGCCTTATGTTAAGCCTTAATTGGACGTCTGTTTGTTGGCAAGCATTCTACAGCACTGAGAAGTGTGCTCTTATCTGGAGGAACTGTGTATAATTAGTTTTGGCTGGGAATGAACGTAATTCCCAGCGTCACATTAAAATAGGTTTTATTTTTAAAATCAGTTTGTGTTTTATTAAGTTTGACAAAGCCTGGGTCAGAACAGAAAATGGGCCATTGGACTTCGTGTAATGCCCTTACCTCTATCAGCTATGATGACCTAGGTTGGAAGGTAGAGAGATACATGGACAAAGAATACAGAGTGTTTTGCAATAAGGATGAAACCACTTACATTCTGATACCTGATGGTCAAGCAAAGTGTAATAACTATAGGCAGATATATTGAAGCCCCCAATATTAGGCCAAGATAAAATAACAGCAGTACCTGAAAGTAGTTTGGGAGTGTATATATTATATAGGTGTCCATATATGCATTCCATATAATAGTATCCCTACAAAAAGTTGGATGGTCCTAATGCTGTTAGCATGTTAGGCATTAAAGATTTAGCTGTTCCCCTAGATTTCTGGGAGAGATATAGTGTCCTACAAGGTAGTCCAGATCAAATATTTTCAATAAAGTAGGCCAAAGCTATATAAGCTCTGGTTCTGCTTTTGCTTATGACAGCAGAGAAGATTCCCAAATTTTAATATAACCTTGCAAGTCTGAATGTACTTCCTCTCCTCCTAGTTTATCTTCCTGAGAACTTGTGGGGAGGGGGGATTTATCTGAGATATTTTTACAGATTTCCCCCTTTATGTGAAATTAAGACACATTTATATGTTTGTTGCCTTGGTAATGCATGTTTCTATTTCTTTGCGAAAGTCATATTGTATACTCTACATAAATGGTTAGGCAAGCTCTGATGGCTAATGACGTCTTTTTTATAAGTAAGGTTTGGTCATTGTTGAAGTGTTTTAAACACTTGTATGGCACAAAGAATCACTTTTGAAAGATGCACAGCTACATAAATTGTATGTATGAATAAATGAACAAATGCAGTGGTGGATTTCAACTTATTTTACCACTGGTTCTGTGGAAATGGCTTCGTGGGTACGCTTTGCATGTGCACACATGCACGCATAGGGTTTGATACTGACCTGCTCCTGCAACCTGCACTCTCCCTGTGTGTTTAACAGTTGACGTGCAGCAATCCACTATGCCGTACAAGGCAGCTGAGCTTCAAAACCAGGAAATAAAGGTATTTATTTATTCATCAAGTATAGAGCTGGGGTGGATGGGAAGGCCCAGCAGCTGATCATCAGAGCAAACTGGTTCTCTCACAGATGATCCTCGAAGCTACCAGTTTGGTTGAACCGGGCTGAAGCGGTAGAATAACACCCCTGAATAGATGAATGAATGAATGAATAAATGAATGAATGAATGAATGAATGAATGACACACAAATGTCGGAAACTGATTTTGGATAGTTAACTTTATGAAAAATTAATATTGCCATAAGCATATGCTCATTATAGATATATCTAGTTATAGTGTAGAGGAGGAGGAGGTTGGCTCTACAGTATTCTTTTCCATTTTGCACATGAAAAAATATCTGAACATCTGAATCAAAACCTTTGTGACATTTCAGTTGTGCAAAATCCAAATTCATGCAATTTCTTCCTCCCAAAAACAGACAGAGAAAGAAAGAAACTAGCAGTATTGTCTGAAACCTAGCAAAACTTAGGATCCTGGCAAGTTATTGTTGTCCATTATTAATTAGGCCGTGAGGCTATTCTGGAATCTATTTGAGTTTGCCTGCATTTACCTCATCACCCATTGGAATGCAGAAGCATTTTTCCCAATAGTATCCAAGTATTATTCCATCCTTTGATCTAGTTCCATAAACCAGGGGCTACTGGCTTTGTAATTTCAAAAAAGCCAAAAATTAAAGATCTATGTTCAGATTACCTGTTATGTTTTCAACAAAGTCTTTCCTTGTTCATGCACAATACAAATCTCTCAACTCCATTTATCTCTTTCCAGATGCAGCAGATATATCTATTTTGGACACCTGTGGAAAATATACAGCTATATAATTAATTGAGTTTCTTAACTTTGTTTTATTCCTTGACTCAGACCTCTAATTGAGTTTTGCATATGGAATAAATATGGTAGGATATTTCTTAGTTGGCATAAAAAGTAGGTATGATCCTGCCAAATGTATACATGTTACTGTTACTGTTTGCGGTAGGGTTAAATGATAATACCGTGTTTCCCCAAAATAGACACTAGGTCTTATAAAAAAAACACTTACCATATTCATGTAGAACAATGTACATTTATTCATGTACGAAACCACGAACAAATCGCATACCGTGTTTCCCCTAACATAAGACACTGTCTTATATTTTTTTTGGCTCCCAAAACACACTAGGTCTTATTTTTGGGGTAGGTCTTATTTTTGGGGTAGGTCTTATTTTCGGGGTAGGTCTTATTTTCGGGGAAACACGGTACTTCTTTGGGTATTTCTTCCATCTGAAGTATTGCTGTGTAGAAGAGTTTAACTGAACAAAATATTCTTTTGAATCCAGTGATGACAATAGGAGCTTGTGCCTCAGAAACTAAGTAATTTATACACAAAGTTTATACTTCGTGCTCATCCTATATAGTCAATAAAGCTACCTCTTGTGCATTCTTTAAAAACAGTACATTTGTTATGCTTAAGATATTTTAGTCATTTTAAACTGACATTTCCAATTTTAAGATTTTGCATGCCGTGCATTTTTAGCAAGTATCTGCACAATTGTAATATAATCTGGTTCTCTATTATCTATCTGTCCATCTGTTTGTACATATATAATACATAGAAGAGAATTGGGGGGGTGGTATTTTAATACAAATGTATGTAATTTCATTCTTTGACTCCAATATTCAAACCAGCATTCAGCTATATTTTAAAATTGACATATCTCTGAATTTTGCAATTAACTTCTCCAGTTGACATGAACTTTAAAGAAAAAATATTCATAAAATATATCAAAGGTGAGGTGTAGGACTGTGTGTATGTGTACAGACACACACACAGACACACACACTTGTGTACATGGGAAAATTTCTTTTCAAGAAATAGCTCTATTACTAGCACTGTTAAGCACAGCAAAAATGATCTGTGTTGTCGTCTATAGATAGTAGCTCCCTAGAGCTTCCAGTGTTATAGCTCCCATTCTCAACTAGAATACTGAATATTGAATCTGGAATCTGCTGTCATGTGAATTAAATGCAATCCTATAGTCCTTCCAGGACAATAGAGAAGAAAAGGCGATTGTTCTATATTTACAAAGTGCCCCATAGCTGAGTCATGCCCCACACTCTGTTCGCCATATAACTCTCTCCCTATGTACATTTCCTTTTCTAGTTTAAGTCTGTAAGTGGTTGTTGATCCTTCTTGGTTTCATATAGATTTTTCAAGTGCAGATTTATGAGAGAGGCTTAATAGCTTCAGAGGAAAAGCTGGTTTGGTAACATGATTGGTACTGGATGTCACAGGGAGCGTATGGTATATCTAGACTTTCAGTTAGAATAATTGAAGGTAACCAAATTGGGCTTTGTGGCTATGTTTTACAGCTGATCAAAAAATGAATACTAAGAAAAATGTTTCATTATTATTATTATATACACAACAATGTGAAATCCCAGCTGCAAGTTATTTAGATGATGTTGGCTTGCATACACATCAAGTTCTTTTCAAGAACCTAGGATGTTGTAGTGTAATATATAATTTAGCATAGTGTATGTGAAGATCCAAACAGTGTGGCCTTTTGCAATTGACAGATGGAACTGTTGTCAATACACAAATTTTCTATACACAAGTTCCATCCAAGATTTTGGGGGGCATGGCACCCAATGTGCCAATAACCAATGGGATCACCAGAGGGTAAAAGAGGGGGAGAGAATTTTTGCACCTGATAAAACCTCTTATTACAACTCTGGGGTTTTGTTTCATGAGCTGCAAGATTTTTGAAAGAGTATTTAAGAGTGAGGAGTGAGCAGAAGGATAAATGGTGCTACTATTATGGCTGTGATTATTGTGATTTGTTATGATATTGCTTAAATATGAGATATTTCAAAGTTGTTTTTGTTTGATGATTTTATTACTGCTCAAAAAAATAAAGGGAACACTTAAACAACACAATGTAACTCCAAGTCAATCACACTTCTGTGAAATCAAACTGTCCACTTAGGTAGCAACACTGCTTAACAATCAATTCCACATGCTCTTGTACAAATGGAAGAGACAACAGGTGGAAATTATATGCAATTATTTTTATTTTATTTATTTTTAATTACATTTATATGCCGCCCTTCTCTGAAGACTCAGGGCGGCTTACAATTTTTGGGATACAACCCAGTGTGCTCAGCAATAGCCTTTATTCCATTGTATATGCCTGCTTATTACTAAGCGGCATTTTTACAAAGTCAGCTAATTGCCCCCAACAATCTTGGGTCCTCAATTTACCTACCCCAAGAGGATGGAAGGCTGAGTCAACCTTGAGCCTGGTGGGATTTGAGCCTACAGCAGTTGTAGGCAGCTGGAACTTAAGTGCAGGCAATTAACAGCCTGAGCCACCAAGGCCCTTAGCAAGACAACCCCAATAAAGGTGTGGTTCTGCAGGTGGTGAGACCACTTCTCAGTTCCTATCCTTTCTGGCTGATGGTTTGGTCACTTTTGAATGTTGGCGGTGTGTTCACTCTAGTGGTAGCATGAGACGGAGTCTACAACCCACACAAGTGGCTCAGGTAGTGCAGCTCATCCAGGATGGCACATCAATGCGAGCTGTGGCAAGAAGGTTTGCTGTGTCTGTCAGCATAGTGTCCAGAGCATGGAGGCGCTACCAGGAGACAGGCCAGTACATCAGGAGACATGGAGGAGGCCGTAGGAGGGAAACAACCCAGCAGCAGGACTGCTACCTCCACCTTTGTGCAAGGAGGACAGGAGGAGCACTGCCAGAACCCTACACAATGACCTCCAGCAGGCCACAAATGTGCATGTGTCTGCTCAAACGGTCAGAAACAGACTCCATGAGGGTGGTATGAGGGCCTGATGTCCACAGGTGGGGGTTGTGCTTACAGCCCAACACCATGCAGGACGTTTGGCATTTGCCAGAGAACACCAAGTTTGGCAAATTTGCCACTGGCACCCTGTGCTGTTCACAGATGAAAGCAGGTTCACACTGAGCACATGTGACAGACATGACAGGGTCTGGAGACACTGTAGAGAACGTTCTGCTGCCTGCAACATCCTCCAGCATGACCGATTTGGCAGTGGGTCAGTAATGGTGTGGGGTGGCATTTCTTTGAAGTGCTGCACAGCCCTCCATGTGCTCACCAGAGGTAGCCTGACTGCCATTAGGTACTGAGATGAGATCCTTAGACCCCTTGTGAGACCATATGCTGGTGCGGTTGGCCCTGGGTTCCTCCTAATGCACGACAATGCTAGACCTCATGTGGCTGGAGTGTGTCAGCAGTTCCTGCAAGACGAAGGCAATGATGCTATGGACTGGCCCGCCCGTTCCCCAGACCTTAATCCAATTGAGCACATCTGGGACATCATGTCTTGCTCCATCCACCAATGCCATGTTGCACCACAGACTGTCCAGGAGTTGGGGGATGCTTTAGTCCAGGTGTGGGAGGAGATCCCTCAGGAGACCATCCGCCACCTCATCAGGAGCATGCCCAGACATTGTAGGGAAGTCATACAGGCACGTGGAGGCCACACACACTACTGAGCCTCATTTTGACTTGTGTTAAGGACATTACATCACAGTTGGATCAGCCTGTAGTGTTTTCTTCCACTTTAGTTTTGAGTGTACCTCCAAATCCAGACCTCCATGGGTTGATGCATTTGATTTCCATTGTTAAGTTTTGTGTGATTTTGTTGTCAGCACATTCAACTACTGTACATTGTGTTGTTTAAGTGTTCCTTTTATGTTTTTTAACCAGCTTACATTGTGTTGTTTAAGTGTTCCCTTTATTTTTTTGAGCAGCTTATTTTCCCTTGAAAACTGCTTATGTTTTGTTGATTCCAATAGCACAAAAGCAGCTGAAATGTAGGCATGCATTCATACATTCATACATGCCTACTTTATCAACCCTGATTAACTTTCTTAGAATCAGTCACATTCACCCAGCAGTTATCATCTAGCCAAGCATAAGATTGTACCTTAACTATTTCAAATACCATAGATATATCTGGTTTGTCATCTGCAATTAAAGCAATTTAACAGCAATTTAAGCACCTTGCTTCATCTGAGTAAACTAAGTTTTGATGAGCCCACTCTCTATGGGGAGAAAAAAGTCCTATTTGTGATAATGAATGTATAAGTATTTTATATCATATTTTAATTTGATATCTTATCAAAACAGCTTGTGTTTTGTGTGTGTGTGTGTGTTTTTATAACTGAGCAAATGTTTTTATGTCAAAATAGCAAGATATACAGTAGAAAGAATACACACTGCCCTGGTTGCACAGCACCATAAGTCATCTGTGGAACTGCTGAGTAATGTTTTAGAGCTCCTAACTACTTGTTCTATTTTCTTTTCTGTTCTAGAAACTAAGGGCATCATTTTCTTTTTCTACAGTTATAGCATGTTTGCTTCAACAAGAACATCTGTAACAGCAGAGAATAAAACAGGACCCGATGCTGCTCTGTATTTTAGGAACATTCTCATTAAATCTATTTATAAAAGGGTAACAGTTTGTACCTGACTGCTTTTGTGATCCCAATAGTATTACTAAATATGTTTGCAGAGCATATTTCCCTCACCCAGCACCATTAGGAGCCCACATATTTATGGCTTTTCTCAGCTACCTTTTGTGCCAACAACTTTCTAAAGTATCACTTTCCAGCAATTTTATTAAGTGGAGAAAAATGAGAGGGAGGGAGGGAGGGAGGGAGGGAGGGAGGAAGGAAGGAAGGAAGGAAGGAAGGAAGGAAGGAAGGAAGGAAGGAAGGAAGGAAGGAAGGACTAAATGATATTACTTTTTTGTAGCTAAGGCACCTGAGAAGTTAATTTAATCCAGGTCAGGTTTTACAAAAAAGGATACATTAAGATGGTACTATCATGAATGCCTGCCTCCCTTCTGCTCTTGCTAATATTTTCAATTTTTCATATTGAGCAGGGAAATGGGTAATGGCCTTTCACCTGAGCTCCCTTGTGTTATGTATGCAGGTTTGAATGTCATTGCTTTAGTTTGAACTGTTCTTGTAAAATGTCAAATATGATTGGTTTAAAAAGTGCGGGAAAAGCCCTGCATTCTGGCTGGCAACTGCGGCTGCTGGCTATAAGTAGCAGCCGCAGCCCAGCCAAATCAGGTCTGTTATGAGCTTTAGTCACTAATAAACTCTTCACTGAAGCACTCTGCGTTTGACTCTTCATGCAAATCTAACACTGGCGACGAAGGTGGGATCCTTCCCGAAGAGAAGACAACGCGGAGAACAAGCTGAGAGAGATGGCTGCGCTGAACACCCCCCCAGCCCCGTTCGATCCGACGGCAGAAGACTGGGACTCGTATGCAGATCGTTTCCAAATGTATTTGAGGAAACGATCTTGCCGACATTTCCGAAGCGAAGAGGGAGGTCTTTCTCACCCACCGCGGTCTGGCGTTTTCAAGATGGCAAAGGCATTGGCGGAGCTGCAGACATGAAGGTAATGGACTGGCCCGACTTAGAAAAGTTATTAAGAGCCCATTACGCCCACAAGTATCGTGCCTCATTAAGAGACACAAATTCTACCGTCGGGATCAAGGGGAAAGCGAAAACGTTAATGACTTCATGGCAAGTTTAAGGGACATTGGGGTGCATGTGAGTTTATCAACTTTGAAGAGGCCATGCGCGATCGATTTGTTCTAGGCCTAAAGACAAGGTTTTGCAGAGCAAATTATTAATGAAACCTAAGATCACGCTTAAGGAGGCCATAGAAGAAGCTTCTTCAGTGGAAGCTACCAAGTCCTCAGCAGCAGCCATGAAGAAAATTAACAAGGCCGCAAGCCATCCTGATGTGGAAAAATCCACAACAACCCATTGCGAGCAAATAGATTCTGATTCAGACTGTAGTGAGGTGGAGGAAGGAATTTATAGACTCAGAATGGAGAAGAAAAGGAAAGACCTTGGAAGAAAAAGGCAAGACTTTTATTGCAGAGGTTGGGGGGGGCACCCCCGCACTGAATGCAAGTTTTTTGATACCATCTGCCTCCGTTGTGAAAAAAGAGGTCACCTAGCAAGAGTCTGCAAATCATCCAGAATTCCACCAAGCAGAAAGAAGCTTCCTGATAAAGAATTCAAGCATAACAACTTCAGTGAGAAAGTGGGGCGCAACACAGAAGCAAATGGGAAGAATGAAACTCATCAAACAGTCACTATTGGTCATTCTTCACCCTTAGGAAACAGAAAAATACATGTGAAGGTACTTATTGAAGGAAGGCCTTGCCAAATGGAAGTGGACTCAGGCTCCTATTTATCTATGGTGTCATGGGACACTATTCACAGGCTACTTCCCAACATTCAGAAGAAGCATTTCCAGAAGCAAGCACTGACTCTTAAAGACTACCAAGGGAACAAGATTCCAGTAGTTGGAACAACAGAATTCAACGTGAAGTTCAAAGGCCACACCAAACGTTTGCCCCTGACCATCGTAAACAAAGACCGCCCAAGCTTGCTGGGACTTGAGTGGTTCAAGCCACTAGCCATCGAGGTGACTGGCATCAATCATGTGAGCAACACTGAATGGGAGGAGGCCTTGAAGTCTGAGTTTCCAGAGGTCTTCAGCGATGGATTGGGCAAGTATACGGGGACCCCTATCACTTTCAACCTAGACCCCAAGGTGCCCCCAATTCATTTAAAGCCCAGAAGGGTCCCATTTGCCTTAAAGGACAAAATTGATGCACAATTAGATAAACTAATAGCTCAAGGAGTTTTAGAGCCCACTGACCACTCCAGATGGGAGACATCCATAGTCACACCAGTCAAAACTGATGGGTCAGTAAGAATCTGTGGAGACTATAATGGGACATTGAACCATGCGCTTCAGCAGAGCGCATATCCAGTTCCAGTGGTGCATCATTTATTACATTCACTTGGCAGGGGTACAGTTTTTGCCAAATTGGATCTGGCCCAGGCATATCAACAACTAACAGTTGATGATGCCACTGCAGAGGCCCAAACCATTGTGACTCATAGAGGTGCCTTCAAATGTAAAAGGTTACAGTTTGGAGTAAGCGTGGCACCAGGCATTTTCTTTTTTTTTTATAAAATTTTTATTATATAATGACACATAAACAGACATAAACGTAAACAACACATAACCAAACATAAAACATACATTAAGTTTGAACAGGTATTGCTGAGCTCGAGTCACTCATTATCCATTGTTTATCAAGTCCAATTCAGAAAGAGCTATTGGATCTTTCTCCTATCAAGCCATCCATAAAAATTGTTCCATATTTTATAATAATCCGTTTCTTCCTTGTTTTTAATTTCCATAGTCAATTTGTCCATCTCCGCGCACGCAGTAATTTTCCTTACTAGTTCTGCTTCCGTTGGAGTTTCGGTGTTTTTCCAGTTTTGTGCAAAAGCCATCCTTGCCGCTGTAACAGTATGAGTCATTAAATAAAAAGTGTCTTTCGGGTGTTTCTTATTTGTGATTCCAAGTAAAAAAAAATTCTGGTGTAAAATATATCTCCTCGTCACAAAATTCTTGTAGCCATTTATGTATTTGATTCCAAAATTCCTGGGCCTTTCTGCAACGCTACCACATATGATAGTAAGTGCCTTTTTCTTTGTTACATTTCCAACAAGTAGGTGAAAATTTGTTGTTTATTTTAGCTAGTCTTGTTGGTGTTATGTGCCACCTATAAAATAATTTATATAGATTTTCCTTGTATGGAATTGCTAGAGTTATTTTTTTATTTCTAATCCAGATGTTTCGCCAATCGTCCAAATTTATGTTATAACCAAAATCTCTCATCCATAGTATCATTGTTTCTTTTACCATTTCTTCTTCTAATTTGGCTTCTAATAATACCTGATAAATTTTTTTGATCATCTTTTCATCCGGTCCTAACAAAATTTCGTCTAGTTCAGTCCTAGTTTTACTAATGCCCAATTCCTTTTTGTCTTTTGTATATTTACATTGAAGTTGCAGATAGGCCCACCATTCCAATTCTATTCCTTGTGCAGTCAGCTGTTGTCTAGTTTGTAAATCACCTTTTGCGTCTAATAATTCTTCATAAGTAATAATTTTGTCGTATCTTAATAAATGCGGATGCATCAGGGCTTCTAATGTCGATAGCCAAATTGGGGTTTGGATATACATTTGTTTCTTAATTTTAAACCAAGTACATAAAAGTATCTGTCTGACTTTATGTTTTTGCATGTAGCTATGTCCCTTTATGTTGTCTTGTCTGAGAAAGGCGTGCCACCCTGACTGGAGGTTGTATCCTTCTAGTGTTAATATTCTTGTGTTTGCGTGGTTGATCCAATCTTTTACCCAGGTCATTATTGCAGCGCTATGATACAGTTCCCAGTCTGGTAGGCCGAACCCCCCTCTCTCCGTGGCGTCCTGTAGTAATTTTAATTTAATCCTCGGCCTTTTCTTTTGCCAGATAAAATTTGATATTATTTTATTCAACCCATCAAAAAAAATTTTTTTAAGTATTATAGGGGCATTTTTGAAGAGAAATAAAATTTTATTTTTATCGTGGATAAGTTTAAATTGTTCCATCTTCTTAAATCTTCCGTTATTCGTTTAATAAGGGGGTCGTAGTTATCTTTCTTAAGTGTAGTATGTCTGGTTGATATGATAATTTCTAGGTATTTTATTTTTTCAACAATCTCAATGCCCATTATTGCGGCCAGTAATTCTTTCTGTTTGCTTGTCATATTCTTTGTGATCATTTTAGTTTTATTTTTGTTAATTTTTAGTCCCGCTACAAGACCAAATTCATCCAATTTTTGTAATAGTTTAGGCTCAGAAGTTTGTGGTTCTTCTAGAATAAAAAATAGGTCATCAGCAAATGCTTGTAATTTGAACTCTTCCTTTTTATTTTTAATCCTTTTATATCACTTTCTTGTTTAATCGTCCTTATTAAGGCCTCTAAAGTCATAATGAACAACAATGGCGACAAAGGGCATCCTTGTCTAGTTCCCTTCTGTATTTGAAATTTTCCCGTGAGTCCCCCATTAATTAAAATTGAAGGTTCTTGTCTTTGGTAAATAGCCATAATTGCATTTATAAATTTGGGTCCTAAATTCAAATGTTTAATTTGTTGTAAAATGAACTCCCATTTCACATTATCGAATGCCTTTTGAGCATCTAAAAACAGTAGTGCGACTTGCTCTGCACTACGGTCTTCGTAATATTCTAATACGTCTAATGCTACCCTAATGTTATTTCTAAGGTGTCTTTGTGGGAGGAAGCCATTTTGATCAGTAGAGATAAATTTATTAAGTATTCTTTTAAATCTTTCCGCCAAAATAGTCATAAAGATTTTATAGTCCACATTGAGAAGGGAGATTGGTCGGTAATTGCCCGGGTCTATCAAATCAGTACCTGTTTTAGGAATAATAGATATTCTTGCTTCTTGCCAGGATTGGGGACATGTTGCCTTGTCTAAAACTTCATTGAAAATCTTTAACATTTCTATTCCTAGAGTTTCTTGTTGTGTTTTATAAATTTCAGCCGTAAGCCATCTGGCCCCGGAGCTTTGTCATTTTTGTTTATTAATGGCACCATATACTTCCTGTAGAGTTATGTTTTGATTTAGAGATTCTTTATCCTCATCTGAAATTTCTATAAAGTCAACATTTTTAAGTACTTTTGAATTTGGTCTTCTGTTGCGTGGTTTACTTCTGTATATAAATCGCTATAATATTTTTAATAATATGTCTTTTTTCGTCCTCTTTGAAACATATCTCCCCCTGTTCATTTCTTAATTTAGTGACCCACCTCTTTTCATTCTGTTTCTTAAGTTTGGAGGCTAGCCAACGCCCTGGTTTATTTGCATTCTCAAATTGGTATTCCTTCGTTTTCTTTAATTTCTGGTCTAGTTCTTCCTTATCAATTAAATTTATTTTGTGTTTAACCATGTCCAATTGTAGTTTAACTTGTTTGTCTTGTGGTGTGGCCTGCAATTTGTCGCCCCATTCCTTGTATTCCTGTTGTAGTGTTACTCTCTGTTGCTTTTTTTCTTTGTTTTTCTTGGCCATGTATTTAATGGACACTCCTCTCATTGTGGCTTTGACTGTATCCCAATTGTTTTGTAAAGAGGTGTCTTGAGGGTTGTTTTCTTGGAAGAAGAATTCTAACTCCCTTGTCAACAATTTGTTAAATGCTTCATCTTTTAATATAGACCTCTGAAGCATCCAATATTCTTGGTTGTTGTTGTCCCTCCCACCTGAGCCTAATCATATTATGGTCTGCTAATACATTTGGTTCCATTGTTATATCCAAGATTTCTGAGTTTAATTTTTTTGTCATCCACATCATATCCAATCTTGACCAAGACATATGGCGGTTGGAGTAATAGGTAAACTGTTTTTTCCCCTAGGTTCCTTTCTCTCCAAACATCATTAATGTTAAGTTCTTTAATGAGGTCTAAAAAAGTTTTAGGTAGTTTTTTTTTCCAAATTAATATTATTTCCTTTATAATCTAATGATTTATCCATGACCGCATTGAAATCTCCTATAATGGATAATTCCTGGTACTGTAATTCTTTGAGTTTATTGTGTAGTTTTTGAAAGAAGGATTCCTGGGGGCCATTTGGCACATAGATTACAACTAATAAACTTTTAATCTTTCTTATTTCAATTTCTACCATTAATATCCTACCTTCTTTGTCCGAATATATTAATGAAGCTGGGATCCAGTCCTTTATGTAAAGTATTACTCCTTGTTTTTTCTTTGAATCTAGGGCCGAGAACAAATTTCCAAGTTTTTTATTTTCTAATAAGTGTTTTTGTTTCTGGGGAATGTGAACCTCTTGTAAGGCAATAATATCGACGTTTTGTATTTGTAAATATTTAAAAGCTTTTTCCGTTTTATCGGAGTTTAGGCCATTAATATTCCAAGATATACAGTCGCATAGGTTTATATTTTTATTGGATTCTGTATATAGTACTCCTTGTAACTCTAATGTCTTTAGGTTCCTCTGTAAGTTCCCCTTTCCCATTGCTGTCATCTTTATTCTCCGTTATATTTACCTTTTTATATACATCTGGGGCCTCCCTTTCCTCTCTTCTCATTATTTCTTGGTCTTCCTCTTCTCCTTCTCTATTTAATTGCCGTTCGAAGAACATCTCTGCTTTCTCTATAGTGTCTAGCTTATATTTCTTATCAGCCCAAGTCAGCATTATACCTTCTGGGACCAGCCATCTAAAGTTAATGCCTCATTTTATAAGCTTAGTAGTTAGAAATTGATAGGTTCTTCTTAAGTCCCTTACTCTCTTGGGGGTCTGTTTAAGTACAGTGATTTGTTTGCCGGCATACTCTAGGGTGTTGTCTCTGGCTCTGTGTAAAATTTCGTCCCTAAGAGATTTCCTCACCAACTTCACATGAACTTCTCTCAGTAAGTTAAATCGTCTTGCGTAGTTTGTTTGAACCCTGTATAGTTCGTCAATTTCCTTTATTAAATCTTCCTTTTCTGTTTCTAATAGGTCAGCTAGTATGCCTGCGATAACCTCCCATAGATTTTCACCTTTTTCTTCCCTTACGTTTTGTAGCCTCAGGTAGTAGGCTGCCTTCTCAGATTCGAGATGTATTATCGCAATTTCTAATTCTTTATTCTCCCTTTCTAATTTATCTGTTAATTCATCTACTCTTTTTTCCTCCTTATTTACCTTTATTTCAATTTCTATTATTTTCTCCTGGCTTTTCTTCATCTCTTGCTGAAAGATTTCAAATTTTTCATCTATCTTTTGTATTTTGTCTTTTAGGTCAGTTCTAACAGACCCTATTTCATTTTTCATGTCCTCATGGTTCTTAATCATCATCTCCTGCATGCCTAGCAGTAAACCCTGTAAGTCTTTCGAAGAATTAGAGTGCTCTTTTGGCAACATCTCATCAATTGCCCTTTGTGTAGATGGACTCAGCACCGATGTAGTAGTCACTGATTGAGTAGGTGATTTCCTAACTGTGCAAGTCCTCGAAACATTAGTGGTGCTCGTCATTTTCCAGAGTTTACCCACTGTCTTCCCCACTATGGTAGTTAAAGTTTATCTTCTCCCCTTGTTTCTCCCTCCCCATTTGCCTCCCTCTCCCACTCTCCTCCTTCTTCCTATAAATTCACAAGAAGGGGGAAAAAAAGAAAAAAAGGTATATCTAAATCTGTATCTATATTCGTGTCTAAAGTAAAGACTGTGACTAAAGTGCTCTATATCTAATCAAATCCCAACAATTTCATTAAGTCAATAAATATAAATACTAATGGTGAAATTAATCATTAATTAATTATTCTAAATATTAATTATTCTAAATATTCTAATGTCTTTAACATATAAACAATTATAAATACTTTACTCTTAGATCAGCTGTTGCAATTCTAAATTAAATATCAGTTATGTGCTTCAGTAATTTTCTGTATTTTAAGTAGATAATATTTAAATAGTAGTGAAAAAATCTTCTAAACACAAAGAATTAATAAAGAAAAAAAGACAGGGGCAGATATGGTGGTGGGGGACATCAAAGGAAAGAAAGAAAAGGAAGGAGGTAGAGTCTGAAAGAAAGGGGTAAAACAGAAAAGAAAATATAATATGTCACTCTTCAGTCCAGTTCTTTCGTGCTACAGTGTGACTCATGAAGTTTCTATACAGCTTTCTCTAGTTTCCTCCTTTTCAGTAGATTGTTGCCTTCCAGTTCTAATAGGATAGAAAGTTTCCTGTATGACTCGACGGTTTCCCTTGTTTAGATCGGCTTCAATAGATAAAATAAGTAGAATAAAATCCAAACCTATTTGTCGCTTATCTCCCAGTTTGTTAAATCCTCTCTCCTTTAATCTTGAGTTGGATCGCTTCCCCAAACTTTCATGTAAAAAAAGTTGATTTGTAAAGAGTCCGCAGCGTCCATTTGAATCAACTCCGCTGCTATCTTTTACTCAGACGAAGGGGGAGGCAGATCTTTATTTCATAAGTACATCTGTTTCAATCCGACCCAAAATAATAAACGTCTTCTTCTTAGAACAGCATATAACAGCGTATAATTAATCAGTTATCTAAGCCTCTTCTTCTCCTTCTAGCGTTTTTATCTTCCCTTCCTTTCAATTCTTCCACTCACCATAGATCTCGCCGCCCAACCACCCTTCCAAATCGGAGCTGTTTATTCTATCTTTAAATATTTCAAAGTTATTATTGGTGTCAAAATAGTTCTCAAAAAGTTTTTTGCTTGTTGGATGATCTTTAAACTCGCAAAGCTATACCTTGTTCTGCTTGATCACTGCTAGCGTGGTCGGCTGTCAGCTGTCAGCACCCGAGGGTAGCCATTGCTGGTGCCCCGCTCCTCCGCCGCTCATTCTAGGTTCACCCCCGAATCCGTCGCAGACCGCCATCTGAAACTTCTCTCTGGGGGACCCCTCTCCTTCAGGGACCCTCCAAGCCCCTTTTGGACTCCATGAAGCCCCTGCAACCGGAGAATGAAAGTCCATGCTCCGCAGAGTCCTCTGCTCGCACGTCCCTTCCCTTTGACAGCCAACCGGAATTACCGCACCAGGCATTTTCCAAAGCCTTATGGAAAGAATGTTCCAAGGACTGCCAGGGGTAGTGCCTTACTTTGATGATGTGTTAATTTCTGCTGAAAATGACACTCAATTACAAGAGAGACTCAGAGAAGTCCTTACCAGATTCAAGAAAGTGGGATTAAAAGTCAAGGAAGAAAAATGCACTCTTAGAACTGACAAGGTTGAGTTCTTGGGCTATATGATTGACAAGCATGGCATCCACCCTACAGATGCCAAGGTTCAAGCAATCAAAGAAGCCCCTAGAGCAAAATGCAAAACAGATTTGCAAGCCTTCCTTGGACTTATTAACTTTTATCACATGTTCCTACCTCAGAAGGCAACCATTGCAGAACCATTACACAGATTACTTGACAAAAAGTCTGTTTGGGTCTGGGGCAGGAAGGAACAATCAGCATTTAACAGTATTAAAAGACTAATCACGTCTGATGCTGTACTCATACAGTTCTCTGAGAATTTACCTGTTGTACTGACTTGTGATGCATCCCCCTTTGGAGTGGGGGGTTTTGAGCCACAGGCTTCCCAGCGGGAGAGAAGCCCCTATTGCATTTTACTCTCGCACCTTGACCAAAGCAGAGAGGAATTACAGCCAATTGGACAAGGAAGCATTGGCAATTGTTGCAGCTATCAAGAAATTTCATGAGTATTTATATGGGAGAACATTTACCATTGTCACAGATCACAAACCTTTGTTAGGCATTGTGGCAGGAGACAAACCTACACCCACTATCCTGTCACCAAGAATGCTGAGGTGGACTGAATTTCTTGCTGCTTATTCATACAAACTTATCAACAAGCCTGGCAAGGACATTGGACATGCTGATGCCTTGAGTCGTTGCCCACTTCCTTGTCACAAGGAGGACTTTGAACTTGAGGCACACACCTTTTTCCTAGAAACTGTTGCCAAGCTTCCAGTACACACTGCTGAAATTGCCAGAGAGATTGCCAAAGACACTTTATTGGCTCCTATTATAGGCTGGATTAAGAAAGGTTGGCCTCTTCAAGATCTACCTCACCTTGCCCAACCTTTTAAGTCCAGACAAACTGAATTATCTGTATTAAGAGGATGTATTTTGTGGGGTAACAGGGTGGTTATTCCTGCAAAACTGCAAAGAGAGGTTTTGGAAATGTTACATGAGGGTCATCCTGGTATTGTAAGGATGAAGGGATTGGCCAGGAGTTATGTATGGTGGCCAGGTATTGACAAAATGGTTGAAAACTTGTCCCAAGTTTTGCATCTTGTCCCAACTGTCAGGTAGTCAGGCCTGCCCCACCTCTTGCCCCCAAACAGGAATGGGAATGTCCTAGGGGCCCATGGTCTAGGATTCACATTGATTTCACTGGCCCTACCAGAGGGCACACCTTCCTTATTATAGTAGATGCATATTCCAAATGGCTAGAGGTAATCCCTATGGCATCCACCACAACTGATGCTGTCATCAAACAGCTCAAAAAGCTTTTTGTAACCCACGGGTTACCTGATGTTCTTGTCTCTGACAATGGCCCTCAATTTACATCTAACCTTTTTGAATCCTATTTAGCACAACAGGGTATCAGACATGCCCTGACTGCCACTGGGCACCCTTCGGCTAACGGCTGGGCTGAACGCATGGTACATTTTACCAAGGAAAAGCTTCAGCAATTAGGTCCTGGGGACATCACTGAGAAAGTTGAAAAACTTCTTAGTGTTCAGCACATCACTCCTAACCCATCAACTAACTTATCCCCAGCAGAGTTGTTGATGGGTAAGAAACTTAGGTCTCCCCTTGACCGCCTTCATCCCTCTTACGCACCCAACGCACCACTTGATTCCACTAGCAAAGTTCGCACATTCAGTGTGGGTGATTCTGTTTATGCTAAGAACCTTATGGGTGAACCTTCATGGATTCCTGCTAAAATAACTCAAATAACTGGCCCTCGTTCGTACAGGGTACAAACAGGATGGAGTCCTCTGGAGCAGGCACATTGATCAGTTAAGATCCAGATTACCTCAGGAACATCCCAATTGTTCCTCTCTAGTTCCCATACCTAATGCCTTTTCTAGGGGGGAAGGGAAGGAGCATGAGGATAATCAGCAAGCAAGAATCAACCCCATGTGTAACGAGCCATTACGACAGGAACCATCCCAAAACCTGTCACAATGCCAAAATCCATCCTTACAAGTGGAAGATTGCACATCACTACCTGACTTGGGTGCTGACATTGGGCTGGAGATGGGTTGGGAGGAGAGACCAGATTCTAACAATCAAACAGGGTCTTCTTTCACAGGAAGTCCAACTAGGGAAATGTCAACAGATACATTTCCTCTCTCACTGGGTGAGAACGTTAAAACTTCTGAACCACGAAGGTCTCAACGTACACGTAAGAGCCCCACCTATTTAAAAGAATACATTAGATAGGTTGGGGTTTGAGTATGGAGTGAACCTAGTGGGGAGGGGTGTTATGTATGCAGGTTTGAATGTCATTGGTTTAGTTTGAACTGTTCTTGTAAAATGTCAAATATGATTGGTTTAAAAAGTGCGGGAAAAACCCTGCACTCTGATTGGCTGGCAACTGCGGCTGCTGGCTATAAGTAGCAGCCGCAGCCCAGCCAAATCGGGTCTGTTATGAGCTGTAGTCACTAATAAACTCTTCACTGAAGCTCTTTGCGTTTGACTCTTCATGCAAATCTAACACCTTGGATGTGACTAGAAAATAAATCTTTGTATAAGCAAGTAGGCTACTTTATTAGATGCTGGAATCTAACTGAATGGAAGCCAGTTTGTATAGAGATTCCTACACAAACGTGCTAAAGGGAAGTTGGCAGTGATGGATATATGGTCAGTTTTTGTGACACAATTGTGGCAAAATTGGAAGCAGGCCCTTCTTACTCATATTGGTGTCTTCCATGTTCACATGATCACAAGCATTACCTGAAGAGGCTAGTGTGGTTATTCTAATTGTAAACCATGGAACATCACTTAATCTGGATAAAGCACCCCAACTTCAGCAAAATCAATAACCCCAAAGCTAAGAAATAGTATGACTACTACCTATTTAGGCAGAAGACAGACTCCTAGACAGAAGGGAGTGATGAAGTGTTATTATGGAAAAATAAGTAAAACAAGGCAAGGGACCAAGGGTTATTTTTCTCTGGTACATTTCAAGTAATGGGGAACAGGAACTTCAGGTGCTAGAGTATTTATTTATTTGTTTGTCTGTTTGTTTGTTTATTTTGTCAAGCAATTATAAGATAACAGTTATAAATATAAACATAGTTATGAATACATGAAATGGATACATATAAGAAGAAAAAAAAGTAACAATAGGACAGAGATGGTAGGCATGTTGGTGCACTTATGCACGCCCCGTACAGACCTCTTAGGAAAGGGGTGAGGAAATAGGAATGCTGAGACCTAAAACATCCATTTTCTTCTTAAAATTCCTACAGATCCATCCTTGAAATGCAAATATTTCAGTTCTGCCCACACCAAAGTGGCAAATATGGTGCTGGTAAGGTTCCTTGAGCTACAAAGTGCTCTATAGAAAATTGGAAAGTGCCTTCTACCCCAGTGAAGTTCAACTGATGAGAACAATGAAACATGAAAGCTTTCTGTGTTGCAGAGCAAACAAGTGAAATAACTCTTTGATGCTAGTGTATGCAGTCATGAGGGCAATGTAGTGCTGAGAAACACAGTGGGAGGGAAGAATACAGTATACTACACTAGACCCCTGGATCATTTAGCTCAATATTTGGCATTGGTACTCCAGTGGGTTTTTCCTACCCCTATTAAGAGTTACTGAATCTGAAATAGGACTTTCTATATGTAAAACAAATTCTGGAACTCCAAAAGCTTATGTATTGTTTGCCTGCAGGCCTCACAAAGTGAAAGAGTAATATAATAAATTATGAATAATCAACTATGTGAAATGAGAAAAATTAGACCACTGGATAAGTTGGTAGCATCCTATTTCTTTGTTTCCACTCAGCACATATATCTGAGTGCATAAACATGTGTGCATGAGGCAGAATATGCAGCATACACATCTTACTAAGAAGTAAAACTCTGATATAAGATTATAGAACTTTTAAATATTATGTGATTTGCAGGTTAGTGAAAAAGAAAAGTAACAACACGTTGTGGTTTCGTTAAATAACTTGAGTTCAATAAATACTTAAGGATATACTTACTGTTACGTAGCCCAGCTCCTGATCCTTCAAAATTAAATTACTTCTCCTGATGAACCACTTCAAAAGGACATTGTAAAGTGGAATTGGTTTAGCTTGTCCTGAATTTCCTGATTAGGCCTGATTAAGATAAATGGTTTGCCCTCCTCCAGAGAATTGTCACTTTGAGAACCACTCTGTCCTTTTGACCTTGAGACAACTATAAAAATGTGCAGAGGGATTTGTTCACCAAACAGGCAAGCTGAAAATTCTCCCTTCCCTTTCATTGGTACTCTGATTCCAGAACAAATGATAAGTAATATGTGCTTCAATGCCTTACATTGGGATTGCCTTCAATGTTGAATTATTACCATTTCATGGAATACTGCAAAACTGACTCATCAAGTGGATTTACAGAAGTCCTGTGTAAATAGAAATCAGGGCCAGATCCAGAGATGTAGTTGGTTAGAAGTTCTTGAAGAACTTCGCAATCCAACATCTAAGTTACAAAAGTATGCCCTTGGGAACCTGCACACAGATAAATCAGTAAATTTTCTGGGTTCTCCTTAGGTTTACAATTTTTGTTATGGTTGTTACAAAATCAAAATTGGCAGTGCCTTCCATCCTTTGTGATCTGCTTTTTCATGAATGTCTGGGAAGATTAGGCAAACCACCCTTCATTTATATTAATTAGTTTGATGGAAACTATTTGAGTAAACAAGTTACATAGGCAAGCATTATCACCAAAGTAACTGCCTGGTAAAAACAGATCTTGAGAGAGCTATGTCTAGGTAATTAATGAGCAATTTGGGGTATTAATTATTATTTTGGATTCTTTTATTGGGAGACTTAAAGCTCTCTTTCGTCTATTGCTTCTCTGTTCTATTTTTGGCATGGAATTTTCAGATATTCTGCCACCAGAGACAAAACTTGTTAAATATGAGAGAGAGACAGTAGAAGGAAAAGCAATACACTTTCAGAATAGACAAATATTAATGACTTCAGCTCTAAAAGACATAGAAGTAACTAGCTAAATAAAAGGAAATTGAAAAGGGAAAACATTCTGTAAAATGTCTTGAAAACACTTAAAATAAATGTCAGAAGTAATTAGGAGAAAGGATGTATTGCAATTCAAAAAGAAAAAGAAACTGGTAGAAAGAATCATTTTAGTCTCCAATGAGAACAAAGGTGATATTATTATTATTAATGTTCATACAGTCAGCCAGATGTTTAGACTGGATTTGGCATTTTTATCCACCTATTAAATCCCTCCAAGGAAATGCGATAGGCAGATGATATCTGATGATATCAAAGATATTGTCACAGAATATAAGCTGTTCCATGTAACGTTGCCTTTGCAATTGGCTGACAGTGATTTTGACAATGTCAATGGTATTCAAGTAGTGCTCCAAATATTTTGGGATTGCAGTCAAGGTGCCTAATTACTATTGGTAGTATCTTTGCTTTCATTTGCCACAGTTTTATTTCTATTTGCAGGTCTTTGCATTTTGTGATTTAATCTAATTCTTTTTCTCTTCTATTCTGCTATCTTCAAGTACTGAGGCAAACATAACTATCCATTTTTCTTTACTTTTTGTCAATTGTTAAGTCTGGGATGTTATGTTGTAGGTGAATTCTAAAGTCCTAAAGCACTTTAGCTTTTTCATTTTTATTAGTTTTGACTATTTTGTGGTCCCACCAGTTCTTGCTTGCAGGCAAATGGTATTTCTTGCAGATGTCCCAAAGCATTATTGCTACTCTGCCATAACATTATTTGTAGTCAGTTTGCACAATCTTCTTGCAGCAGCTAATGCTCCACTCTTGTTGTTTTTTCAACATATTTGCAAAGGTATCACTTGTCCATTTCTGCCTTCTCAATTCTGTCTTTGTTTGCATTTGTTTTTAAGGCTTGGTCTTGTCCAAGCAAAATGGCAAAATTAGCTCCTGTGTCTTTTTCTTCAATTTTTCTGGTCTTAACCACTATCAGATATTATTATTTGCTTTACCCGCTAGTTTTTTTTTAAACATACTGGCCATGTATTACTTTCCCTTTCCCTGTCTCTTTTCTGTTCTTCATTTGATCTTTCTAATTGACCAATATGGTTTCTCCAGTACTCAGTAAGCCTCCATGATACACTAGCATCTTGTTCACTGTTCCTTATATATTCTTCCAATGCCATGTCCTTTTTCCTTCTTCAACTGTAGGGGTACCTGCAACATTCCATGCCCATCTATGTTCCTGAGTAATTAGAGGATATCAACATTGCTGTGTGGATGAAGGGCATGATTTATTATCATTGTTTTCTCTGGTCTTCCTAACTAGAGATTTTAGTTTTGCTTCAGCCCAACCCACAATTCCAACTGTGTAACTCATGACCCAGGAATTAATTGCCATTGTTGGTATTTCTTCCACTGAGCTTTAAGATTTTGTTAGCTTGAAAGATTTATTAAGCTCAAATTCCTAAAGATATAGTCATTTTCACCCCCAACTCACAAAATAGCAGGCAGAGTCAGGACAACTATACTCAAAATTATAATAAATAATTAAGTAAAATGACTGTTGTTCCTGACCATTTTCCCTTCAGACACATGAACATTTAAAATTCAGTGGTAATTGAGCTTTTTGCACTATTTTTTTTTCAAAATATGAATTTCATGCAGTCCTTCATATCACCTTTAAATACTTTAGAAAAAAAAACCATTATGGTACCAAAGTGTTTCTAGGTGCCTTGTAAACGATATAATTCAGCTCCCATTTAATATAAGAATTCACTAATTCACTGTTGCATTTAAAAAAAAAATGTACCATAAGATTAACTGTAAGATTATATTTGTACCTCAAATTAAATGTTTCAAAATAAAATGCAGGTATTTATTATTTATTTTGCATATTTATAAGGTTGTTCAGCTCAATCAATTTGATTCTGGGTAATATACGACAGAAATAGATATGGGCAAAAACAACCCGGTGTTATTAAAACATACCCCAATGTATCAAATTATCATTAAAAACCAAAAGGGGACCCTCCCATTCACTTGGATCCAAATGCAGGGGGTGGTTGTAACTAGACCTCAGCCACTTTTCTGAAGATATGCAGATGTAGGGCCCATCATAAATTCATACATATATATAAGGAGCTTAGCAATTCAGGTTTGGCCTTGATCATTTCTTAATTACTTCTGCTCTCCATTTCATGTACTTATGATTAAAATCTGGCTGCCACAGGAATCAAGGTAAAGACACAATAATTGTGCCCCCAAAATAATTATGATTATTCCTATTTGATGAGTTTTCCACAGAATGTTTATCATTGTTCTGGGGGTGGGGAAGAAGAGAGATTTGTGTCTTCAAGTTAGTGTTACTCCTGGCAACTGCTTGGGCTAATCCCTTGTACTTTTCTTGACAATGTTTTTCTGAAATGATTTAACCTTCCTTCCTTCCTTCCTTCCTTCCTTCCTTCCTTCCTTCCTTCCTTCCTTCCTTCCTTCCTTCCTTCCTTCCCCCCCCCAGTGGCTTTGTGCCTAAGGCAGGACTAGAATTGCCATCTCCCTGTTTCTAGCCCAAACTACTACACCAAACTAGCTGGTCAGATGTTTTAGATAAAAGTCAAAAATCTGTCATTGAGAAAGGACACCAATGAAACCATGCAGGGATTGAAAACAATATAAGGAAACATGAAAGATGAAAAGGCTAATTAATCCTATCAGTGGTGTGGAAAGTATAGATATTTCATTAATTAATATTTTATTATAATATTTATTTATTTATTTATTTTATTGGACTTATATGCCGCCCCATCTCCGAAGACTCGGGGCGGCTCACAATTAAAACATACAATACAATAATTATTTAAAAAAGAATTAAACAATTTAAGCCCAATAAAACCAAATTAAAATACATTAAAATTATCCCATGGCCCAGGTGAGGTAATCACAGCCCGATTTGGTCAAACAACCAGGTCTTTAAGTCGCGGAAGGTGCGGAGGTCAGGGGCCAGACGGAGGTCCAGAGGCAGTTCATTCCATAAGTCAGGGACCGCTACAGAATAGGCTCGCCCGGGGACCGCCAGCTGACATTGACTTGCCGACGGGACCCCGAGGAGTCCTTGCCTATGTGCCCGCACGGGACGGGTGGCGCTCGACATTGGCAGGAGCCGCTCCCTTAAATATTGTGGACCCATGTCGTGTAGGACTTTGAATGTTAAAGTCAGAACCTTGAATCTCACCCGGAGCGCAACCGGTAACCAATGCAGACCGCGCAGGAGGGGGGTAATATGGGAGAATCGGGTAACTCCCATCACCACCCGCGTGGCCGCATTCTGCACCAGCTGCAACCTCCGGATGGTATGCAAGGGCAGTCCTAAATAGAGAGCATTGCAGTAGTCGAGTCGCGAGGTGACAAGGGCATGAGTGACCGTACGCAGGGCATCTCGGTCCAGAAACGGACGAAGCTGGTGAACCAGCCAGACCTATAATATCTGAACATTAGCAATAAGAATTGCAGAAAAGTTGGCTATCTTATTAGAACATTCAGTAGATTCTTTAGCCAAAAGGAAGCCTGTTTTCTCTTCATCTGCACAGCCAGAACAACTTAGTAGCAAGAGGTTTATTAAATCTGAGCATCAGGCTGTATAAAATGGGCAGCACAATCAAACATGAGTAATAGATTCAATATCCCCTAACTGGCAGAGGTATAATTGATCGTTTATTCTTATATCTCCCTTCTTTGAAGCCTAGATAGCGGGAGAAAGTTTACCAGCAGTGGTGGAATTCAAACTTTTTTACTACCAGTTTTGTGGGCGTGGCTTGGTGGGCATGGCAGGGGAAGGGTACTGTAAAATCTCCAGTCAGAAGTGATATTTGCTGGTTCTCCAAACTACTCAAAATTTCCACTACCGGTTCTCCAGAACTGGTCAGAACCTGCTGAATACCACCTCTGCTTACCAGTGCAGCACATGTGAGATGTTCACTTAGCTGAAATGAATGAGTATTCTTCCAGCCAGAATACTCTCCCACCCCTCTACCCCCCAAAAATAGGGTGATATTCCACTCCATTTGAAGATGGGCCTTCAGGACATGTGCACGTTTCAATTCTACAATTCCTGCCTTGGGCCCTAATAAAACCAAACTTTGGACTGAAAGGTCACCTAATTCAATGCCTTTCCCCCCCACCCCAAGGTGACTGGAAGTTTTCCAAAAGAATTATGGTGGCCAAAAATAAAAAATAGTAAGCAACGTAGTTAAAATTTTGATCTGAGAATCATAAAGCAGAAGGCTAATTATATGGGCTTTACAGATGTCCATGGCAGTGACTACATCGTGACTGCTTTTGCTATCTACAAAATGGGAGATTCCATAAACCTCTAAGCCTGATCAATGACAGCTTTTAACTGGTTGATCTAGTCCAGTGGTTCTTAACCTTTTTGAAAGAATCGCCCCCTTGAGCCATTGAGGAAGTTGTCATCGCCCCCTCCCCCAACATAACCGCCCCCCTGCAACCTCTTAGGGTCCCCAAGGGGGCCAGCAGAGGGGCGCTAAGAGGCGGCAGGGGGCGGCGTGTCGAACGCGGCCGCATCAGCACGTAACGTGCCACTGCTTCCGCATTGGAGGCACTGGCTCCGGAGCAGTGCTAGTCAATGGGTGAACCTGCAGGGCCGGCCGGCTCCTCGAACGCCCCCCTGTCGCCTCTTAGCACCTCTCTGCCGGCTCCCTTGGGGATGCTAAGAGGCGGCAGGGGGGCGTTCGGTGCGCCGGCCCTGCAGGCTCACCCCATTGACTGTTGTACCGCACCTGAACCAGTGCCTCGAATGCGGCAGCATGTTGGGAAAAGCTGCCGCCACCGCTTTCCCAAAGTGCTGCCGCACTCGCATTCTTTCTGTCTGTCCATCCTTCCATCCATCCATCCATCCATCCATCCATCCATCCATCCAAAAGATCTGTCTGTTTGCCTGCCTGCCTTCCTGCCTATCTACCTACCTGTCTGTCTTTTTGTCTACCTATCTACCAATATTTATTTATTTATTTATTTATTTATTTATTTGACTTGTATGCCGCCCCCTCTCCTGAACAGACTCAGGGCGGCTCACAGTTAAAACCAATACAATAAATTAATTAATTACCTAAAATAGAATTAAACCAACAAGCCAAATTACTAAAACAGATTATAAAACAACCCCCCCCAAGAGGAGTCAGCACAGTGCAGCCTGCTCAAATAACCAAGTTTTCATGTCATGGCGGAAGGTGCGGAGGTCAGGGGCCAGGCGGAGCCCCAGAGGTAGTTGATTCCATAAGGCGGGAGCCGCCACAGAATAGGCCCTCCCCCACGTCACCGCCAAACGACATTGGGTCGCAGACGGCACGCCGAAGAGTCCCTGCCTGTGAGCTCGTACAGGGCGGTTGGTATTCAATGCCGGCAGTAGACGTTCCCGTAGATAACCCAGATCCATGTCTCGTAGGACTTTGAATGTCAATACCAAAACCTTGGATCTCATTCGGAGGACAACCGGCAACCAATGCAGGCCACGCAGGAGGGGCGTAACATGGGAGAACCGGGAAGCTCCCATCACAACCTGCGCGGTAGCATTTTGTACCAGTTGAAGCCTCCGGATGGTATGCAAGGGCAGTCCTAGATAGAGAGCGTTGCAGTAGTCAAGCCGCAAGGTGACAAGTGCCTGAGTGACCTGCGCAGGGCATCTCGGTCCAGATATGGGCGTAACTGGTGAACCAGCCGGACCTGGGCAAAGGCCCCCCTGGCCACGGCTCCCACCTGCTCCTCCAACCTGAGCCGTGAGTCCAGGAGGACCCCCAGATTCCATGCCCTATCCACGGGGGACAACACCTCTCCCCCCATGACCAAAGATGGAATCTCCTGACTGGGCCAAGATGTCTGTATGCAGAGCCACTCTGTCTTAGCCAGATTGAGCTGAAGCACGTTACTGTCCATCCAGATCCGTACCGCATCCAAACAGCGGGACATCACGGAGAGGGCATCACTGATGCGGCCTGGGGTGGAGATGTATAACTGTGTATCATCAGCATACTGATGATTCTTCACCCCAAAGCCGCGGATGATCTCGCCCAGCGGTTTCATATAGATGTTGAACAGGAGGGGCGAGAGGACTGACCCCTGAGGAACCCCACAAGTGAGAGCCCTTGGCATCGACCTCTGCCCCCCTGCCAACACCGATTGCGAGCGTCCCAAGAGGAAGGAGGCGAACCACTGCAACACAGTGCCTCCCACTCCCAACCCCCCGAGATGCCGCAATAAGATACCATGGTCAATGGTATCGAAAGCTGCTGAGAGATCTAACAGGACTAGGACAGAGGAAAAACCCCTGTCCCGAGCCCTCAGGAGACCATCCATCAGTGCGACCAATGCCGTCTCCGTGCTATACCCGGGTCGGAAGCCCGATTGGTATGGATCCAGGTAGTCCGCTTCCCTCAGGAAAAGCGGAAATTGCTGAGCCACCACACTCTCAACAACCTTCGCTATGAAGCGAAGGAGACCGGACGGAAGTTGTTCAATTCGGCTGGGTCCAGGGCAGGCTTCTTCAGGAGAGGCCTCACCACCACCTCCTTCAAGGCAACGGGAAAAGTACCCTCCCCCAGGGAAGCGTTGACCACTGCCTGGAACCAGCTGCATGTCACCTCCCTGGAGGCGTAAACCAACCAGGAAGGGCATGGGTCCAACAAACATGTGGTGGAACTCAGTCATTGCATAATCCTGTCCACTTCATCCTCAGAAACAGGATCGAACTCAGTCCAGGATAGCTGATATAGCTATCTCTCTCTCTCTCCCCCAATATATCTCGCTCCATCACCCCCATATCACCCCCCTTCCGTTCCTTCACCCCCATGTCACCCCTTTTCGTTCCATCACCCCCCTGAAAAACAAAATCGCCCTTGAGGGCGATATATCAGGTTAGTTAGAACCACTGCTCTAGTCAATAGTAATAATTCCTGATTACTTATAGAGCTTGGTTTGTTCCCAGTGGTGAGATTCAAAATTTTTTTACTACTGGTTCTGTGGGCATGGCTTGGTGGGTGTGGCTTGGTGGGTGTAGCCAGGATGGGATGCTATCAGTTCTGCCCGGCTCTATAGAACCAATAGCTCTGAAGAGCAGCAGACACAGAACAGGTTCTGGGTCTGCTGTTGTTTGGCCCACCCGGGCTCTTACCTGACCTTTATTGCCTGCTTTTTCAACCTCAGCTGCACAGCTGAGGTTGAAAAAGCAGGAAAAAAGCTGCTTTCCAAATGCTGCGCACCTGCACGCAGCGCTTTTCAGCTGTCGGGATGGTTCAGCTGTTCAGTTGTACATGTGTGCGAAGCGTTACTGCAAACTGGTAGTAACACTGGTTGAATCCCACCCTTGGGTGTGGCTACATGGTCATGTGACTGGATGGGTCAAAAGAGAGAAACTCACTTTAACAATGCTCTTGGAGCAGGAGGTTGGACTAGATGACCTCTGAGGTCCCTTCCAGCCCTGGATTGCTGTGCTGTTTCAAAGCATCCCCTAAAGCTGCATCTAGTGCCAGGGTTTGTGGTCCTTCCTTCCTCTCCTTTTCTCTCCCTCCCTCCCCTCCCTCCCTCTATCCATCCATCTATCCATCCATTCATCCATCCATATCTCATTCACTTTCCCTTCCCTTCCCTCTTTCTCCCTTCCCTTCCTTCCTTCCTTTCTTCCTTTCCTCCCTCCCTTTTTCTTTCATTCCCCTCCCTCTTTGTTTTTTCCACCTTCTTTCCTTCCCTTCCTTTCTTTCTTTCCTCCCTCCCTTCCTCTTTCTTTCTTTCTTTTCTTCCTTTCTTTCTTTCTTTCTTTCTTTCTTCCCTCCCTCTTTCTTTCTTTCTTTTCTTTCTTTCTTTCTTTCTTTCTTTCTTTCTTTCTTTCTTTCTTTCTTTCTTTCCCTTTCTCTCTCCCATCCCTTCCTCTTTCTTTCTTTCTTTCTTTCTTTCTTTCTTTTTTTCTTTCTTTCTTTCTCTCTTTCTTTCTCTCTCTCTTTCACTGCATCCATCCCCCATGCCTCATTTTGGGCCTAGAAGGCCTCCCTGAAGCCTCAGGAGAGGCCAGCAGCACTGAGAAGTCACCACCCCTGCCCGTTTTTTGCCTAGGAGGCCTCCCTGCACTTACACCTGGGAGAACCAGGCATGGGACTCCTTGGAGGGGCAGGGTGGGGTGGGGCCAACTGGTCTTCAGAACTATTGGTTCACCAAACTGGATATAAAATTAACATCCAGTTTGCTCAAATCAGCCCAAACCAGCTGAATCCCACCCCTGTTTGTTCTACTGTGATGTTGTTTATTTTCCAGGGTCAATGTGACTGACTAGCCTTTTGGGGAAAACAGTTACCGTGATCTTAAGATAGCTGCACCATCTTCATAATAATGAACTGAAGGAGATCCATTAGCTACTATAGGAGAAGAAAATTCACTCTTTTTGAAAGTTTTTTTCAAATTCTATATTGCTTCTATAATACAAATTTTGGACGAACAGTAAAAGTCTTAGAAAACTTTCTCATTTTCCTAAACTAGAGAACAAAGGTTTTCTCATTCTCTCTTTCTCTTGAGCTGCAAAATAGTTTGCCCAGAGCTCACTGATTATAATCTGGAATTAATGTTTATTCTTTATGCAGTTTTTTTCCTCCCCACCCCCAACATTATTGCATTATTCAGACTTTTGTCTATTTGAGTGTGAAGCATAAAATTCAGAGTGCCTTTTAATAACACCCTAGATATAAAGCTTGCTGGTGAGGATTTAATGGAAAGTAGATTGTTATCTGATGTAATTTTGAAAAAGGAAAAGACAGTTAAGTTAAGGGGGGGAAACCTGGTTTGGTTTTTTCCCCCTCTGATTGGCAGTTCCTTTATTCCTTTATTCTGCAATATTGTTAGGGATGGGAAGAAGACAAAACAAAGTCTGCTTTTGTACCCCTGAGTTACTTTAAATAGCAGTCAAAGTTATTCCAAGTTCATCAAGTAACAACATGATTTGTAGATCCATCACATGACAATTTTCTGTGTCTGCATGACCACAATGGTTCCTTGTCACACATTTCAAGAATAATATTTGTGGCTAAAGGGGAAGATATTTGTTTGGCTCTCACATTAATGCAAGCAGCTGTGCGAATTGGAACGCAATTATCTATCAATGTTCACATCTCTGAACTTTTCCAATGCAGATTTTTCAACTAAATATAGAGTAATACTGACATTCTGTAGGCTATGGAAATAGCAATAGCACCTAGACTTATACACTGCTTCATGGAGCTTTACAGACCTCTCTAAGCAGTTTACAGAGTCAGCCTATTGCCCCCAACAATCTGGGTTCTCATTTTACCTACCATTTTTGCTGTGAGCATTAGAGGATTCTTCAAAAAAAAAAGGAAAAAGAAATTTCCAGTCACTGCTTCTTTTCCTTAATATTCTTTTACATATGTTTAGCTGAATATTGAACAGGTATTATGATGGGATTTTTTTTTCACGTAAGCCTCTCCATAAACAGTTTTGCACTGTTTCTCTTCCTCCTGTCATTTTGCAGAATGGCAAGATAATGTGATCGATATTAGTGCTAAGGAGAGGGAGGGAGGGAGGGAGGAGAGAGAGAGAGAGAGAGAGAGAGAGAGAGAGAGAGATCTTCAACCTTTTAATGCCCCCATTATGGAAGATATTATGCTTATTTCTTTTCCCCTAAAATGCCTTCATGCTCTGAGGGCACTCCAGAATCTGATTAGAACAGATAATGGATCATTATTGGAATGATATAAACAGCATTTGTATTGATTAAACCATCTTGCATTTCTTTAAAAGAGCTAATCATTTTAGTGCCAAATGAATAAAGGATTACAGCTTCCAGTGAGGAAATGGGCTTAATTGCCATTTGGGTAGTGGATAAGAGATATGGATGAAACGTCATCCATTACTTTCATTCAACAGATTTTTGGCAAAAGAACTGATGACCACCCACAAGCCATTAATATTTCTCCAGATGCACAAGAGAATAAGAGAACAGATATTGCTCACTGGAGAAAGGAAGGAGTTATCGGCATTAAAATGGAGAAGGACTGTAGCTCAGCCATAGCTCTACATTGTGTGAAGAAATTCTGATGCTCAGTTTTTGAAATGTCTAGCGAGAGCTCCTGTCTGAAATCCTGGACAGAATTTACAAATATTGAGCTTGGTGGACCAAAGCTTTGATTCAGCTCAAGGCAGCTTCTATGACATACATTTTGCAAACATACATTGAAAAGGGTACATTTCTTTTTCTTCAGGCCATAAGAAGCAGATCTGATAGTTCTTGGTTGGCAGGGATAAACCTCAGAAAAAACCAGAATGGACACACAATTAGGAGTTTCCCATATTGCCCTCTTATTTTCATATAGTGACAGGTAAGTTTTAGCTATGAAATTACTAGTTAGCAAGACAAACATCTCTACATTAATTTGTGATAACTCATATTGTAGATGTTATATTCATTTCTGTTTGACTGAGAATAAAGCAGCTTCAGAGTATAAGGACAAGGATTTAGGGATTTTGTCCCTGTTGCCCAACCTGTTATATGGACTAAGTAGATTAGTCTGCATGATATTCCTCACGAGGGACAACCAGTCGGTGGACCATTGGAGTAGGATCAGGGAAGGCATCCAAATCTTCTATAGCCATAAAGTTTTCTGAGTGATTTGGGGGGAACGCATCCACACCCAAACCCAGTTTTTAGTAACATTTTTGTGAAAATAAAAAGTGTGCGCTTTGGAGAAGGGGAGTGATACGTCAATGTAATAATGCACTTAGTGCCTATCTCAATTCACAAAGATGATGAAAACAGACTAGTGCATATTCAGGATCACTTGACTGTCCCTTTGGCCTGCCCATAGACGTTTTAGCTGTTATTGCCCATAAAACATGAATAGCTTGACCTTTATTTTGTCTGGCTCCACATGTAGCCCTGTGCTGTAATTTTCCTTTCTCTTTTCTCTTAAAATATTGATGGAAGAATAGCAAAATAGTAACAGCAATATTAAGTATTCAAAAATCACAGTTTCCCCCTGTCATGTTTTTTTTATTATTATTATTTGCCTCTTATCCTTTTATTAGCTTCCTATCCTTGAGACTACCCTTGGAAACTTTTTAAAGCTGTTTTTCCTATCAAGCTTGAATAAGAAAAGGTGCCTTAAATCATTAGCTCCTCGAGTAATCCAGATGCAGAAATGAATGAAATATGACAGTGAGACAGAAATATTTGTCTCCTACAGGAGATGTGCTGTTTTTGCTAAACATACACTGTGATTAAAGGTAATATATGATGTGTGTGTGTGTGTGTAGAGAGAGGGGGGAGGGAGGGAGAGGGAGAGGGAGAGATTTAGGATATCTGTAAACTGTTGCTTCTCTCATGAATTGGGGATGCCAGATTAAGTTCCACAAAATCTGGAGAGTCACAACTTTCCCATATTTGGTGTACAATAAAAAGGATATTGGATTTTTGATGAAAAGTCTTGGATTAAATCAAAAACAAACACACTTTTCATTCAGAGGAGAAAAAACAAATGAAGAGTTGCCATAATGGAAAAGTTTATTTTGAAGAAAAGGGTATTTAAAGAAGAAGTAAAAGGTGGGGGTATCTGTTCCAGCCATGGAAATAAGAATTAAATGCCTGAAGAGGCTTTGATCAAATCCTATGTGCACAAAAAAGAATAAATAATAAATATTTCACATTGCAGACTTCTTCGTCTAGCAGTAGGGGAAGCTTCTTTTGAGAAACCCCAAATCTATCATTATTGGGGAGGGGGGGTTGAAGGAAGTGGTAGTGACAACAGAAAGACTTTTTAAATGTTTTAAACTTTTTTATTGCACAAATATCAGATTATTTAAGGAAAAATCACCCAAGAATAAAGATATAAAAAGCAAAATAAAAGACAATTATTCATAAAACTTAATTAAAAATACTATTTAAAAATATTTTGCTAACCTATTCTTCCCTTCCCTTCCATTTATTTTCTCATCCACTAACTACTATCTAAATATTTGTACTGTTTTTTTAATGTTAAATAGAAGAGGTTATTGCTAGTATGTGTTTAAATAATTTTATTTATAGAATAATTCTATAAATGTCTCTTAATATCCTTTAATTATAAATATCTGAATTTGCCTTTCCACATAATATCTTGTATATAATAAAGTCAATCCTCTTTGAAATTAGTTAAGTCTCTGTTATGAGTGTACACTGTAATTTTTACTCTTACTGCTTATTCTCTAATTTTGATCTCCCAATCCTGTATCATTGGCAAATTTTCACTTCTCCAATGCTCTCCCAGATTTGTTCCTATAATTATCTATTATATATCTCAGTAAATGGTAATATTTTTCATTCATGTATTCTAACATAAATCCTAATTAATATTAATAATTAATTCTAATAAATATGCTCACATTTTTCAGCTCAAATTTTATATTTAAAAATTTGTTAATGTTTTGATGTATTTTCTTCTAGTACTTTTTTTTTTGCATGACTCTCACATGTGCTGAAATGTATACCTTGATAATCATTGATGGAGTTACATACCATCTGTAAACTGTTCTATATCAATTTTCTCTCAAATCATAGAACAATTTTCCATAAATTACCCCACTGTTTTACTGTGATTACTTCTTTGATGCATTACATCTACTTTCACATGCAATTTCTCTGTAATACTTCAGTAATAGTATGTGCATGCATGTGTGAGTGCAAATATTTGTACACACCCACAAAAACTCCTGTAGATGCTCTTGTTTCAAATTCTCACATCTTGAGGTTCCTCCTTTCTTTCTTGTGATCACATCTTTCAGCAATACTTCCAGTCATTTGTAAACACATCAACCATGGTAAATTCCAAACCTTCATTGAACAATGCTTGCTGTATCTTCAGTCTGTTTTCTAAGTCTGGATGTACAACAGAAAACTTTGTGTACAGAATGTTCATAGGCTGTATTGTTGGTTGCTGTTATATCACAGATTTATTTAAAAATGTATGCATGACTATGAAAAATTGTGGGCTGACAAGCAGTCTCATGTTCCAACTTTAGGATACATGTTTGCACAACTTTAGGATACAGTCTAGTTTAGTCTAAGAAATGGCAAAAACACTCTAGTTGGTTATTGGGAGTCAGGGCCAGCAGGATCATCCTCAATTCTCAATTTCACACGCTGATTACATATGGATTTACCTGTAGAATTGCTATGAGTTTGTATTAGGACTAGGCAAAATCTCAAAGGGACTCTTCATTTCGACCCAAGCATTCTTCAAGGCTGCTCTGTGAAGTACTCTGGTAGTCTGCTTCTATCTAGTAAAGCAGAATGTCAATCCAATTTCACTGCCTTGTCAACATAGTATGATAGACTTGCCGGGCTGGTGCGTTGTGCAACAAGGTCACATAGTGTAATAAGTTTGGGACTGGGTTAGGGACTTCTGTCCTCACTGTGAGTTGTGTTTGGTGGGGGTGCACAAAGGGAGTCTCAGCCAATCTCCTTGTACACATGTTGTACTCTGACAATAAGGATAATAATATTAATAGTAATAATAATAATAATAATAATAATTAGCAGCAGCAGCAGCTTCTGAGCACTTTTGTGCAGAATTGAGGTACAATTCAATGTTTCCCTGGTGTGAAGGATCTCACTGTGATAAGATGCATTGCCTCTAGAGCACAAGTGGCATGTACAGACAAAGCTGCTCATTTCATTCAATACTAGCTTTCACTCTATGAGCCTAACCCTAACCCTAACCTTCTGAATCCTACATAATACTATTTATCTTAAGTTTCCTTAGAAATATAACCAGAAGCTATGGCTTACCTGTAGCTATGGATTGGTGAGGAGGTTAAAATAAAGATTATCACTATTGTACATAATATAAGAAATCCTTAGTTATTGATCTTGCCACTCCAACATGTGAATTTTAAACACATAGATTCTATAAAAGAAGATATTAGAATGCATGTGATGACCAACCCAGAAGCCAGATTATCTGTATTTTTCTCAATCACTCGTGGAGAGAGAGTTTGCCATCAACTATTCTGTGAGAAAGACTCTTATGGTTTGTAAGTATATGCATATGTGTGTGAGTACACCCACCCGGCCACGCACATATATATGAGTGTAAGTCATTGTATGGTATTGTTGATCTAGAAGAATCCCTATTCACAAATTAGTATATTTTGTAGCCACATACTTCATTTATGGGAGGTTCCTCCTGTCTCTTTTTTCCCCCCAAACACAGATATAATATACTCCAATATCACATTAAGCACAGTGCAATGCCATCTTTCAGCATGAATGCAGACTTTGCTTGGCAGTAGGGACAAATTTGTGGAGCTTCTGGGTCCTGCCGGTTCCACTGGGTGAGACTTCATGCTATGGTTCAGGCAACTATCCCTGCTGATGTGGTGAAGCAAAAGTGTTTGACCTCATTATGAAGGATGCAATCCTGATTGACATAGCAGGTTGGAAGTAGCTGCTTGGCAGTATATACTCCTGTCTGCCCAGAACTGTCTGGATTTTTCAGTGACAATATGGAAATGGGTGATGACAGAGTGAGAACTGTTTAGGGGAAGAGAAGCATCTGACCTGGCCTGGGGTGACTTCTTTCAAGCAGCCAGAAGGGATGGGCAAAGTCCTCTAGTGACAGGTTCTTCCATTCCCTCAAGGCAGCATCTATCTGGTCTTAAGAAAACAGCCCAGGGGGAAAGTGACAATTTTTGTTTTTATTTAAAAATAAAACAGCCTGCTTGCAGAAATTATAATGGATCTTGCTGAGCATTTTTCATTTTTTACTTTTCGGAGTCTCTTTCTTCTTTCTTTTTTCTTTCTTCCTTCCTTCCTTCCTCCTTTCTTTCTTCTTTCTTTTTCTTTTTGACAGCAGGCTCATCTGGCTCTTCATTTCACAAGCATAGACTGAGTTATACAGAAACAAGTTTGACAAGAGATCTTTCAAGAATGCAGGCATGAAAGTTGGAAATTATCTTGATGATGCCAATGATACAGTGATAAATAAGAAGTGTCAGTGTGTTGGCCATTGAGGGAAAATATATTGTTCAGTTAGAGCAGGGTGCCTGTGAATTTAATTGCTCTTCTAGCCTCACTTTCTAGAATTAAATGAGGCACTAGAATAAATCCACATTATATACAGTGTCAAAGTTCTTCAAATAAATAAGAGAAATTTATTACACTCTAGATCATCATTACCCAACATATGCAGCCTATATGGTTTCAGGTTCACATGTGTTACTTCTTTCAACGTACTTTCTGCCACATGCCTTGTTCAGGTAACAAAATACAGTATATAGGAAGACAAAAGTGGGATAGAGATACAAAAATCAATAGTTGCATCAGATTCATAATTATCAAATGCAAAAGGTTCAGTTGCATTTCTGTGTATAGGTACATACGTAGGTTGGTATGTAGGTAGGTAGGTAGATGATAGATAGATTCATAGATAGATAGATAGATAGATAGATAGATAGATAGATAGATAGATAGATAAATAGATATAGATAGATAGATAGATAGATAGATAGATAGATAGATAGATACATAGATAGATAGATAGTCAATAGATAGATAGTTAGAATTGTTATATTAGTTAGAATAAAACCCAAATAAGCAACAATCAAAAAGATTTGTCCATAGGCTGTAGTGGAAAAAACATCAAAAACATCAAATTGCTTCATTTTCTGGTAGAATAGAATAAAGATAACAGTGATGGTGGACACTTTAAAGGATATTAATCCTAGCTATTTTGAACAGTATGTCTTCCAATGTTTCACTGAAATAAATATTTGAGGTATTCCCTTGCATAGCACCTCTTTTAAAGCAAAAATAGTGGAGGAGAGGGCCCTCCAAACATTCCAACATAGAGGCTAAATATTTGGAACCCCTACAGAAAATGTCTGATTCCAACGTAAAAATAAACATTTTCCAAATTTTGGTCCCTCACTTGGGAGAGATTCTTTAGCATGGGCATTGATGGGAAAGTTGTAAAGTTTGTATGCTTTTTTATCAGTAGTCAGAAGCACAATGACTGACTTATAATATAGCAATCCCAGGGGCTGGAAGGGGTAAGGGTTAGGGTTAGGCAGCAAAGTTTGAAAATATAGCATAGCAGGAGAAAGGGAAGATAAGGAGATAGCATTGGCTGTGGCAATGACACGAGCCATGAAAAACGTCACCAATAAAGGAGAATTATTTGAAATGAGATGCCCTTGATGCTCTCTCAGCTTGGTTGTTTTCTTGCAGATGGACAAACTTAACCATAGTTTCAATTGGGAAACTGCGACCATCGTAAACCAAGCCAAGTCCAAAAATGCTAAGGAATATCTAGAAGCTTGGCACTCTAACAAATTAGCCATCACTAGACACATAGACATAAACAGTATCGACATATTATGCAAAAGACACAATCAACAAGCCAAAAAGGGAACAAAAAGACTAAAACCAGTGATCAGCACCGAGAAGAGGATAGAATAATTCCAAGATTAACACCAGACACACAATCAAGTAAGACTTAGCTTTGGTCTTAGAGCCAAAAAACAGGATCAGCCAAGAGATCTCATTGATGGATATAGACTTCCCAGAAGTTTTGGAGAAAAAAATAGGGCTTGGCTAAGGTTTCCAAAACCAAGCCAAGTTAGAAACAAATAGATTACTAGCCAACCAAAATAGATGATACTGTATAAGTAATCAGAGGCAAAGCTGAAGGATTGAAAAAGGCTGCTGTATAATTTCCTTCCTTCTCTTACAATTTATAGGAAACATTTGGAGGGCAAAAACAGGAACAGACAACCATGGATTTGTTTGGAAAGAGCCCGTGAAAAACAATACATATTTCTTATGTAAGCTTCTCAGCATAGCCAGCACTCTTTCTTTTATGAAAACTTCTTTGTGACCTAGTATTTTCTATTTTCAAGCTCTTTCTCTTGAGCTTGACCTGAAGCAAATCTTGAGGCTGAGACATGGAAAGCTAAATTTCAAACAATCTCTATTGCTTAGATGAGCATATTGCAGTTTGCTATGCTTCCCAAGTAGACTTTTAAAAGTAATGGATAGTCCTGGGGAGATGAAATTAGCCAAACAAGGGGTACAGTGCATTGCATTGCTCTGCTTAGTATGCTTGACCAACTTTACATTGGATTTATTTTTTTGCTAATCCCCTAAATCTGTGCTTTGTTTGTGTACCTTTTTAAATAACTTTATTGATTTTCACAAACAGAAAATTAAAAAAAATAGAAAAAATGCTTCAAAAGGAAAGAAAAACAAAAATAAAAATAGAAGTACAAAAATAAAAACAAAAGTAAAAAAAAGGAAAAGAATGACTTCCAACTTTCTTTGGTATGGATTTAATTTAATATACCATATCTCAAACTCTTATTTGAGGTTAAAATTTGTTTACATTATTTCTATAAGCCCAAATAATTCTAATCATCAGTTCCTGAAATCAACATTTCATTTCTTTAGGTTTCTTACAAAAAAACCTAAAAGTTATTTTCAAGTAGAAATAAAATTGTCTTTTCTTCAATCAAAGCTGTTAATTTCACCATCTCTGCAAATTCCATCAGCTTCGTAGTAGATATTTGTAAGTCCTCCCACCTTTTCAGTTTGTATTTAATTCTCAATATCTTGTCTGGCGAAACAAATTTGGAAATATCTTTTTACCATGCTTAAATGCTGCATAAGTCATATATGTCATGCATTTAATTCCAGAATATATGAGTATATTTAGTGATTAAAAATAATATTCCAGATAGAACATTCGTTTTAATCACAGAAATTCTTCCCAACAATGACGGTCGCAATGTTTTCCATCTCAACAACATTCCTTATTTTTTTACTTCATTCCATACTTTAGCATGGCTATCTTGAAACAACAGACAATTCAAATTAGTCAAGGTATCACCCAAATATTTAACTTTTTGTTATCAATTTTAAAACAAGATGTTTTTGTTAGATCATCTTGATCTTATATAATCATATCATGCTAATGTATCAAATTCTTTCAACTTTTTCATCCCACACTCAGTCCCTTTCAGAGAATAGCCTTTACGTTATCATTCAATTGTCTTTTAGATAAAAATCCATATTGATCATCATGAATAAACTCTTGTAAAAACTTTTTAATGTATCTGCCAAAATTGATGAAAACACATTATAGTCCTTGTTCAGGAAATTGGCCTATAATTCTTGGTACAAGCTAAATCTTATTTTTCCCTTGGTAACAATGCAATATTGGTCTCTTTCCAAGATTCCGGCATAGTATCCCCTTGTAAAATATAATTCATCACCTTCTTAAATGGATGCAAAAGTTGATATCTACATTTTTATAATAAGAACCTGACAGTCCAGCTGATCCTGATGCTTTTCCTATTTTATTTTTATAGTTTCCACAATAGTTATAGGACTATTCATAATTTGTCTTTGATTTGGTTTTCTAATTAATTAATCAATTTTTATTATGGCCACAGACTAGCAATTGATTTTCTAAAGTTTTGTTTTTTAAGATAGTCCTTAGCCTCCTCTTCTTGAATTTTCAATACCACTTTCTTTTCTTTTCCATTTCTGAGTTTATATAGCAGCTATTTCCCAGATTTATTTGCAAACTCAAAATTCTTCTGTTTCACATATTTCAATTCTATTTCTCTCATCATTAAGGTAAGAACTGTTGTAAAAGTTAATCTGATACATAATGGTTGCATTTCCTAGTGCTTTTTGTAAATCATTTTCCTTCTTTTTAATTTTGACCAAACTAGCCTCATCTTGTTTCTTGGAACTTCTTTTTTAGCTCTCGTTTATGTTAAATAATAATGATAGAAAACCTCATAAAACTTTTACTGACACCCCAAATACTTTTTAATCCATACCTTTATCTAACTTATTGTCAAAAAATTTGATTAGTTTCTTCTTACAATCTGTGGAGATTCTCAGTCATCCAGGCTATTCTTTTTCAAAGGGCAACTGTACTTCCTTTGTTTTTTCTTGAAGACTTTCACTTCTCATCCAAGAAGCATCCTCAGTTCTGACTGAATGCTTTTTACAATCATCCATCTTTCTGAAATAATCCTTCATTAAATCTTCATCGTAATGTTGTAGATGTTCTCTTAAGTGTAAAAAATAGGCTTATGGTCAGAAAAAATCTTAGGTAAAGATTAGATATTTTATTTGCAAGAGACTTGGAATTAATATGGTATCAATTCTTGAACATGGTCCATATCATAAAGCCATGCCATATCAATTCTTGAATATGAACTATGACTTGCTGAAAAATGGTTATATTCCCTACAGGATTCATACCTCTGTTTCCAAGTGTTCACCAGATTGTCCATAAAATTAAATTAAAATTACCTTGGTAATTTGCCTTGGTTACATTTAATTTACTTGTCTGAAGTTCTGTCAAATAGTGGAGCAACTATTCTATTCCAGTCTCACCATCAAACACTAATTCTCATGTAAAACATAGTCATTTAGCCCATAAATTGATTAAGAAACTTTGCTTTATTTTCATTTGGAATGTAAAAAACAGTAATTATAGATATGGTCCCTCACATTTCAACTTCAAACTGCAACATATCTACCATATTCATCTGTTAATAATAATGTCAGTTTTAATTGTGAATTAATATACAAAACTATTCCATTAGTCTTTTTCAAGCCTGCTGATATGAATACTTCACTCAGAATCTTATAAATCAAATGTGTCATACGCTGTAAATTGCATCTTGTTTTGATTTTCTCAGATAATGAAAAATCTTTTTTTAGAACCATTTGCTCTATTTATATTTCATATTTTAAAAAAATGAAACCCATGTTCAACAGAAAAGTTTAACAAAGTCTTCAACTGTAGCTACCAAGGAATATTCTTCTTTCTCACTACCTTTTTGTTTGTTGTGAATCTTTATCAGCAATCTCATAAACATTTGATCCAGTTTGTAATGTTTTCCGTAAAATCTTTATATTTCTGGAATAGCCCTAAATCTCAAAGAAAATTCTTTTTCTCTGAATTCCAGCATGACCAAATTATCTACCCCTCTCTAACTCCAAATCCCTAGTTTCTGACTTATTTTCTGAAAGGTCCATACTATTGGTAACTTTTAATTTCCCCTAAAATCCTGCCCAAACTATTATCCTTATTTTTTCAAAGTCAAATATATATTGGAAGCCTCTACTTGCAAAATCCTTTTTTTATAATTTAAAAGAATGAGTGGAAAGGTAAATTTAAAAAAATATCCTAGCTATTGCAGTCCAAAGCTTCAGGCGATGATCCCATAATGCAGATTTATTTTTAAAAAGTAAGTTTTCAATTTTCAAACTTTCAAAAATAAAAAGTAACGCTTTGAATATTTTAATATTTTTAAATTGTAACTTTTTGTGAATCAACAAATACCAGTAGGAATGTCTAACATTTCAAATTAAATGTAGCTCCAGAAATTAAAAAAACAAAATACAAAAAGAGTGTTTATCTTCCCCACTCCCAAAAAACACTGCAAAGATAAGTAGATCAAAAAAGTGGTTTAGAAAGGAGGAAGGTTGGTCCTAGTGTCCATTAATTTAGCATTACTGTAGCTGTGTCAGAAATCCGTGCCCCATTGTTCAACTTAATAAGCTGAATCAAGGAAATTTCCATTTACTCAAGCAGAGTGACAGTCTGGAGGTCAAGTGGGTCAATTTCTGGCTTCCTCTTTGGATCTGGAAAGAAGAAAGCCCCCCTGTGCAGGAGGCAAAAGAAATGATGAATTGTCTCCCTTGAGGGATGATTAAACTTTTATTTTGCCTACCAAAATTCTGTCTGATTGTATATTTAAGTATGTATTGGTGGTGATATGGGAATGCCCATAAATATTCTGGCAGTGCTACGTATGTGTATTTTTTATGGCACAATGGTGTATGAAAGTAATTAAATGAAACCTTATGTCAACATAAAAGTGGAAAAAGAAATCTATTTTATGAATAAAAATTGTAAGCAGCTCCTCTAAGAAAGAAAGATAGTCAACCGGTTTATAGCTACTGCATATATATATGAAGGGCTCACATTAGACTAACAGGAGGCAACTTTTAATTAAGGAGGAGAAAGAAAACATGCATGTGCAGAGCAAGTTGAGTTTCCTTGCTTTTCCTTCTCCCACTGTGCGTGAAAACTGTAGCTGATGCCTGTCAAAGTTGACAGACTAATTTTCCTTCTCTTGCCACTTTTGGAACAGATTGACATATAGGCTGTTGAAGTACCAGCTAGGCACACATGCATGAGGAAGATACTTCATGGCAAGCTCCAATTTATTTCTTTATTGTATTTTATGTTATAGGAATGCCGTCAAACTTACTGAGATGATTTCCAGTCCTGCCCTGGAAAGGACAATTTGAGGAGATGAGGAATGTTTGCTTTAGTGGGATTTTTTCTCTCCATTACTCAATTTATTTAAGTTTCTTTTCTCTCCTTTGTAATTGAGATGCTATTCACTAAATATTTCAAGGTGATGCATTAATTTAATGCCTCCTAATCATTCCCTAAGGGCAAATCTCCTTGTTAAAGTCTCCCTTTTCCAAGGTGCTCTTTCTGGAAATTTGACAGTTTTGCTAAGGTTTACTTTTGCACACGGTTTCTAATGTGTGTGTGTGTTTGAAGATATTTTATTCTAATTAAAAGCACAGAAGAAATGACCATGAATGAATTGTCTGGACCTTTCAATGTATTCCATACACTTCTGGGCTTTCTTCATGTTACATAAACCATTACCATTATACCAATTTATTTCTGTCAGGATGGATTGTATTCAGGTACTACAAGCACACACACACACACACATTTTTCACTTCATATTATTCAGGAGGACATTCATGCTGTCCTTCTGTTAGGATTTCTTATTGAAGTAGTTGCAATATAGGCATAGGTTTTCTGTAGGCCAGAAAATTTTCCACTTCAGGCAAGTGCGGTAATTTCAAAATTGTAGAAAATTTAGTTCTTGGATGAGAAGCGAAATACTTTCAAGGAAAAGCACCAAGAAAGTCCAGTTGTCTTTTGAGAAACTCTTTTGGGACAACTGTGACTTAGGTGATTGAGAATCTCCATAGACAAAATTGTTTATTGTTTACTTCCTTAAGAACTATTGACCAACATTGTTCCCAACTTCTAATAAAAATAGTTTTGCTCCATATCTTCAAACTTTGACTTGTTTTGAAAGTATTCTTCAAATTGCATGAAATAATCAAGATATTTTGCATCACAAAAATAATGTTCACGTACTTGAGCAGATTAGGCATATAGAGATGAAAATGCTAATTGGAATCATACTCCTTTGAAGAAAAAACATTTCCAGAAAAGTCTTACATCCAAAGCATCCAAAGCCACCTTTTCAGGCCAGTTATACAATGGTTCTTGATGTTCTGCAGTTTGGAGGTTCCATAGATTAAAAATAATACATTCTGAATTTTTAAAACAAGTTCTGGTTTCTGACATGTAGCTTCTATAGCTTTGGGGAGAAGAGGTGTGGAAAATAAGTTCAGCCATGACTGAATTCAATTTTAGTAGGTACTGTTTAGTAGGCAAAGTTATCCATTGAATTCTGTCCTATATTTTGGAGTTCTATGTGTATGCCTTCTTTCTTCCATTATGTCATTGTTCCAGAACAGAAGATAAATAGAAGGTATAGAAGAGGAGTAGACCTAGCATGTCATTGTCAGGTCAGTGGCTTGAGAAGTGTAGATCCTTACAAACCAGTCTCAATCCAAAATTTCTCCTGTACATTTTTTTACTACTTTTCATTCAAAGAAAAGCAAAACTAATTTGGTTTAGAAATTGTTCCAAAGGAGAGGTTTTCATGGGTAATGTGTGTGTCTGTATGTCATCTTTGCTTATATAGTCATTTCTAGTGATCTATACTTTCCCTGGTTTCCCACCTTACATTAAATCCCATGGGGAAACTTTCTATATATATAGTATATTTCATATTTCTTAATTGCCCATCTTCCTGGGGCTTCTGGGCCAGAGATGGTATTCAGCAGGTTCTGACCATTTCTGGAGAACTGGTAGTGGAAAATTTGACTAATTCAGAGAACCGGCAAATACCACCTTTGATTGGAGATTTTACAGTATCCTTCCCCTGCCACACCCACCAAGCCATGCCCACAGAACCAGTAGTAAAAAAAAATTGAATCTCACCACTGCTCTGGGCTTTGTACAATATCATCAATAAAATTAAACATTAAAATCAGAATAATTTAGGATTAAAAGTTTTAAAATAATAAAAACACATTATAAAAATTTCAGAATTTGAAAAATGGTGGGGGGATTATGGAAGCATTTTGGCTACTTCATATTTTTTTACAGTGGTAAATGTGGGCTACCAGGCATGCATCAGAGAATTGTGTATGAGCAGACACCTATCCCAGTACCCACCTTTACCAACTCCAAATGTAACAGAAACATAAAATGCCATCTAAATGTCACCAGGAGGGAAATCTGAGGGAAACTTGTAAACAGCTGGGAGATAAGGGTTCGAGTTATTTTCACAAAGAAAAAGAAAACTTTAAAAATACCAAAGCTGACTTTTATTATTGTCTATATAGCCAAACCACTCAATGTATTTCTTTCACCTTGAACTCTTCTTTTTATATTTAGTACCACTTATTTAATGTCTAGTCACATTGACGAATTGTTTTACTATTTTATCACAACGTATTTCCTAAAGTATTCCATTCACACTATCTTGAACTTGTATATTTATCTTAACATATCCAAACATCATTTCTTTATAATAGACTGCATCCTGCCCATTATTTCTCTATTAGTATCTCCATTTCTTCTATTTTCTTCATCTTCCCGAGTTTAGCAAGCAGTCTATACAAGTTCATTTGTTCCTAGTTTGCAATTATTCACTCCATTTTCCCCAACAAACAGAATTAATAGTAAGATCCATGTTTTCTATATAATCATACCATCTAATATTCACTGCAGATCATTTGTGTTCCCAGCCAATGTTACGTTTAATATTATTTTCTCTTTGAATAGGGGAAAAGTGACATAATTCTTCCTAGTGTTAAACACAGAAGCAATCTTCACATGCATGTTAATGTTACATAACTTCAGGGGTGGGCTGCTATGGGTTTGCCCGGGTTCAGGAGAACCTGTAGCTAATGTTAGGACCAGTTTGGGGAACCACCAAATCCCACCCCTGGCTGTCCCCTCCCAGACCACCCTGCCACTCGCACCTCACCCTGGCCCTCCCAGAAGTCTCCACATGGCCCATTTTGGATGTGAGGTAAGTGCAGGGCCCACGCAGAGGCTCAGGGAGGGTGAAAATGGGCATCCTGGTGGCTCCAGGAGGCCAGAAATGGGCCTGTTTCCAGCCTCCAGAGGACCTCTGAAGCCCAGGGGAGGCAGTTTTCGCCCTCCCAGAGGCTCAAGGAAAGCCTCCGGAGCCTGGGGAAGGTGAAAATGCCTCCCGCTCCCGTGGTGCAGGAGGCTGACTAGGCCATGCCCACCATGCAGGCCCACCCAGCAACCAGGCAGAGAACTCGTTGCTGAATTTTTTGAAGCCCACCCTTGCATAACTTATGTAGTCCCTTTCTAAGCAAACCACTTTGCTTTTTTGAGTTTTCTCCAATTGTACATCTGCTCCTGTAACCTTATTGTTTTTCAACACTCATAGCATTTATGACATTCTTTTCATCATTCCCACTCCCTATGGTATCTGCAATTTCAGGGTTTTTTTTCCAATTCCATGCTTCTGAATGTTACTATCATTTCCATATTTTCTAAACTATTTTCAGTTTTCCTTCATTTCAATTTCTACTTTTATTTTAATCTCATTCTAATTTCTTTGCATTTCTATATCTATCTATCTATCTATCTATCTATCTATCTATCTATCATCCATCTCTATTATACATACATACATACATGCATGCATACATACATACATACATATTTATATACATGCATGCATAAATACATATATATTCACAGTTTATTTCACTTCATCATTCAATCAATAATTATTTTTAATATTTCCATTTGTATGTCTCTACACACTTCTATGGCACTCTTTACTATAATTATTTTTACACTCTTTACACACACTGTTCCTAGCAGCTTCCATGCATATCCCTTTTCTTTTCATTCTGGTGGAAGAATATTTTGCCATTTAATGTATTATACAGGACTGATCATCTCTGTTCCTGCAGTCATTCTACTTTTACTCTTGTGTCTTCTTTTATCTTTTTTTAAATACCATGCCTTCATGTTACCCAACAGAATATTTTTTGATATTAATTGAAACTGATCCTTCTGGAATATTATTTCTAACTCCTGCTGCTAACTACTGTATATGCTAAAGTGCTTGAAGTCTAAATAGATTAACTTCCAATTTGGTATATCTTTCTTCCATTTAACATTTATTCAATTTACCGAGACTACTTACTTTATTAATGCTTTTCCAGTACTAAGGACTGGAGAGTGAATAGTATCTATAAAAAAAAGGAAGCAGATTTCTGTCACTTAGCAAAGAATTACTATGTCAGCATTAAATCTGCCTTTCTTTGGTGGTCTACCAATAAGATGATCAGAAATTAGCTGAACAATAATCTTTTTTTTTAATTCATATTTATATCCTGCCCTTCTCCGGAGACTCAAGGTGGCTTACAATTTTTGGAGCACAACCCAATGCGCTCAGCAATAGCCTTCATTCCATTGTATATGCCTGCTTATTACTAAGCGGCATTTTTACAAAGTCAGCTTATTGCCCCCAACAATCTTGGGTCCTCAGTTTACCTACCCCGAGAGGATGGAAGGCTGAGTCAACCTTGAGCCTGGTGGGATTCGAGCCTGCAATAATTACAGGCAGCTGGAACTAAGTGCTAGGCTATTAACAGCCTGCACCACCAAGGCCCTTCAAATCATTTGAAATGAATTGCTGCAATTTCAGTCAGAGCCCACCCCCATTCCATTCTGAAACAATTGGCTGAGTTCTGAGCTTGGCAATTTGGTTGCAGACGTTTTGTCACCATTCGAGGGGACATCTTCAGTGCACTTTGAATTGTGCTCGTCTTTCAGAGCACTGGTCTTTAAATATATTTAGTGTGGATATTGTTTGTTCAGTTCAAATGTCTCTTGTTCAAATGTCTCTTGAAATATTTCTTAAAGACACATTCACATAATCCATTGTCTCCAATTGCCAAGTGATGTGCTGAACACACTTAGTGTTTGGGGTGGAAATCGTAACAACTTTTTCTTTTGTCCTCCATATTGTAGTTCTCTATGCAGGGTGATTACAAAGTGATTCAGATTCATTTAGAATGCATTAATGTAGCATGGTTGGCATATTTAGTACATCTGGAGAGGGAGTTTTGCAGAGAGTATCCTGGCTGGTGTATGTTTATGGTGATGCTAATTCAAGGGATGCTAATTCAACTGGAAGCATGGATTTTAAAAGAGAAGCTTCTTACTTTGCTGCCTAACTGCCTAGACAATATGGAACACTTGGGTACTCTCTCAATAGCCCTTTCAAGGTGAGAAGATAAGAACAAAGCAGACCAATCAGCAGACAGTGTGGTGCTTGGAGTTAAGGCAATGTCACTGATGTTAGATAGACAGTAAATGATTTCTCAGTTCCATGCAAAGTTCAGGAAGATGAAAAGAAACATGATTACCAATCTGTTGATTACTCTTTGGGATTCTTGAAAATAGGAGAGCAATTGCACTTACAAGTATTTTCGCTATGTACAAACTGGAGCAATGCTACACCCACAGAACTGTATTATGCGACTATTCAGTCTTTGCATTCCATGGCACACTCTGCATAGGCTGGCAATGACATACTCTCACTATCTACAGATTTGTTGGGGGGAAATCCCACTGACTAAAAGCTACCTATCATATCATTACAAAGACCTCTTATTAGGTGCTAATCTAGGCCAGCCAACATCTGGAATTTCAGTATGACAACACCAAAAGACTGCAAGGAGCCATAAAAGAAAATTCATCAAGAAACCATTGATTATGGTTATCCTATCCTATGGTATAGACTGATAAGAACATAACCCAATGGCAGTTCAAATAGTCCATTATCATTAACTTTGCTGATTAAACAAGATGATAACTGGATTGCAGCAACATTTGGAAGGCTACAATTTCTTTATTTTATTAATCAAATTTATATAACTATCTCACCAAAGGCTGAGCTCAGTGAACAGGATCTTTGGACACTAGAGTTTCATTGCCATGCCCTGATGTTGTTAACCTTTCTCTACTATGGCAGCATGTACAGTAAATAATTCAATAACATTTGCATGTTCTACCTCCTCCTTGAAGGAAGTGCAGCCTGGGGCATCATGGAATCCAAATTCAAATCTAAAGCTAGCATTGCTCCAAATGTATTTTTATATTACAGTATACCATAGTATATTCTAAGTTAACCTTTACTAATATATCATGATCCAGCCGTGCTGAAATGGCATTTTTCCATTTCTCTGGCCAGCATTGATATGTATCTATGGATTTCTGTAGTTGTAATTTGTATGTATTTAATGGTGGGAGAGGGAGGGTTTCCCCCCTCTTCCTTCCTCTCATTGGAGCTGGGATAGGAGGCTATTTTAAAATAGATATTGGTGAGGATTTTCACAGTTTTTGTGAAACTGCCTCTACATTTTGGAAAACTAAATCCTGAGTAACAAGAGGAAATGTTCCACACTGATGAACATTTTCACATGTAAACTTGAAAAGTGGTTATTGAAAAAGATTTTCCCTGTGGGGAAAAGGAGATAGAGAGAAGCTGTAGGCTGGGAAGATTGTATAAGGTTAGGTTAATGGGCAGTGATGGGAAGAGAAGGCTGTGGAAACTGAAATCTAATGACTCAAAGTGGGTGTAATTGGCATCAATGCTAATGAAACAGGGAGGAAGTAGAACATTAGGGGAAAAATATAGCGACATACAAGCATTTTTAACCTATTTGAAAACCATTTCTGGCTTTAGAAATCTTAACTATCCATAAAATCTGTTGATGCTTCTAATTGTTTAAAATCCCATCAAGGTTTCTAATAGCCATGATGAGGATGCTCACCGGATATTGTCTAATAATACATACAATGATTTAATCACTGAAGCTCTGTACAAAGAAGACTACTAATGGGGTGTTAGTCCAGATTGCATAAGCTGTATTCAGTCAAGTACAGTAAATGGCAGATTACTTAATGCTATTTTTTTACAATTTAATTGAAACCAAACCATTCAAATAGTGCAATTACAAAGATCTGTACCAACCTGAGCAAAAAGGAAAGCTGTCCAATTTTATTTTGACTGTTTCCCGAACCAACCTCACTAATGCAGGTGAGTGGGTTATGGACCAGTAATTACCTTTATTCTATACAATATTAGAAGCAGTAAAACAGATCTTGTTTGTAACTGCTTAGTCCACTACACAAAATGATTCATATGCAGGGAGCTTTAAGATTGAGTCATTCAGTGTTGTTAGTTTTTCCACAAGCACTATAAAAAAATTAGAATGATTTACTCTCCATGACAATCTGATCCTAATTTTGTCTTTCAGGTCTCTCAATAGTGAATTCATCACCTCTGTAACTGAGTCCACCCACCTTCTTTCTCTCTTCTCCTTCACCTTTTCCAGCATTCAGGCCTTTTCTAGAGAATCACATCTTCACATAATCTGTTGAAAGTAGGATAATTTGAGTTTGGTCATTTGTAAGAACTTTGAGTTGATTTGTTCGATACTTCATTTATTTATTAAAACTAACTGCAGTTAGTTAAAACTAAATGAAAGCAGAGAGTCTAGACTCTTATGAAAACAATGTGGCTAGTGATCAGAGATTTATATATATGGCAATCTTTAATGAAATCTATCCAGAGAAACACAGAATCGTAGTTTGGAAGAGAATTTGTAAACTCCTACCCACTGTTTGGCATTCCTGACAGGTAGCATTGGCAACAGCACTTAGACTTATATACCATTTCATAGTGCTTTACAACCCTCAGTTTACAGAGCATATTCAAATTGTCAAAATTTATTTTACAGATTCATCTATTCCTACTTCTGGCTGAAATTAATTCAGAAGGCTTTGATGTTGAATCATCCATAAGTGCCGTGAGAGATATTTAAGTTGGTATTTTCTTCAGCAGCTATAATTAAGAGCCTGAAAAATCCAAACCCTGCAATTATATTTTCTGGAAACATCCACAAGACATTGTCATATGCTAACTATTAGATAGATAGATGAGAGAGTTTCCAATACCATCTGTACATCTTCATATATCTGGAGTTTGAAGAAATCCACAACTCACAAACCCAGTCAGAATATGGTCAGCATCTCTTTTTTAAAAAAAAAACTATTATAAATATATTTCAGGGCAGTAGCAGTAAAACTGAGGGAAGGCTACCCATGTAGTGACTAAACTAAAAACAGTGTGTTGCTAGGAATTAACTTTCTGATACATCAATGGCCAACAGTCCGTACAGTGTTTAGAATTGGATGGCTTTTAAAGCAGTTCTCCTTCCACTCTTTGGTTCTGAAGACAGGTCTAACAGTTGCAGAAATAAAGATTCTGCTCACAAGTCCAGAGCAGCTGTCTGTCACAATATATGAACTGCATGACTGCTTTCTCTGATCTGATCTACTTCTCTTCTTAATAGGGGTATGCAGGGCAAATGCCTTTGCAGACACATTTATTAAAGTTTTCCAGATTAATCAAATCAGTTGGAAAAGATTCTCTAAAAACATTAAAAAAGCCAAAGCAAGTAGGATTAAGTAAGTGTAAAATCATTTCACTAAATTTAAAAGCACTTTTGAAGAATAACAACTTAACAAATGACATTAATTTGTCAAAAAATATGTTAGCTATTATAACAAAACATAGGTGTTATGAATTAGTAAAAGGTATACAGTTCATAAAATGTATTTGCAATAGTGCACCAGAAGAGAAGCCCTCAGTGTTTGAAAATTAAATGGTCCCACAGGAATTTCATTCTCAAAAGGGGAGAGAGAGAAAAACATGATTTTGACCAATGATTTTACCCAGAGGCCTCCTGTTATCCCACAAAGAACTAAGCTAAAGCTGAATATCAGAATAGCTCAGCTCTACTATTTACTCTCACTTTCAGTTATCCAAAGTGATATTATTATCTAGTCAAATTTGATTCTTTATATAGTGTTATGACATTATCTATAGGGTAATCCTTGAGTGAGTGTATTCACTCAGAAAAGAGAAAGAAAGCTACCAACATGCCTTTGAGGAAAGGAAGAAATTATCTCAGCCCACTGAAAATGAAATTGGACTCCTGGAAATCTTGTTTAAAAATATTTATCACATCTTTATTCCTAAACTGATTGTTGCCTATCATAACTGGTCTTCTAAGTTTTCCTTCCAAAGAACGATCATAACATTCTGGTAACTATCAACAGTATTTTTTGTAATTATAATCTGGACACCACAATTGCTTTTTTTTTTCAAAAGAAAGATGATCTGAATGTAAATTGACACCCTCCCTTCTGAAAAAAAAAAGGAGTCCAGAGAAAAATTATAAACTCAAAAGTCTTCTCAATGATCAATTTCCCTTTTTATCAATTCAGTCTCAGAAATTTTCTATAATAAAACATACACTTATTTGTGTTACATACTTTCTTGGCATTGCCTAGAAATTACATTGTCAAAAGGGAAAGAAAAACATCCTTAATGACTTTCTTCAAAGCTCACTGAGAATAGTCTTCAGTTCTTTACTTTACAATTCTCATTAATTGCATCAACTGGAGCCATTGATAGTTCTACTCCAAAACTTCTATAGAATGTTGAGAAAAAAGCATCTCTAAAAATCTCAAGAGAGTCCAACTTGAGGAACCAACACCCAAATTTTATTCATATATAAACCAATGTATGAACAAAGAAGAGCAGGGAATGATATGCTCTTCTCCCATGAGCTGTTCAGAGCATCCAGTAATGGGAGGTGCTTCAGTCTCTTCCTAGTTAGGCTGGGCTTAATTGTTAGGACGCTCCTCCTCCTCCATGGGACTCCTCCCTAGTGTCCCCAGTTTTAGCTCAGCCTTTGTAGGAACAGGCTGTATTGTTCTGCCTTGGCCGGAATAGAAGCTAAAATTGCGAATATTCAGGTTTGATTCTTCAGAAGTTAGTCCCTTGTATCATTGTTGCCCTTACAGCTCCCGACAGCTACCATAACATCGCTGGCTGTCGGGGCTCGTTAACGCTCCCGCAGAACAATAGCGACGCTCTTGGAGCGATCAGAGCGGCAGCCCAAACCACTAATCCTTATCTCTCCTATAGCTTCGCTAGACGCCGGGCAACGAGTTCTCCTGGTGCTTGGCAGGAAGCAGCAGCTTCTTAGCTAGCGCAGCAATACTGAGGAGAGACTTCAGAGTTTCTCCCATTCATCGGTGATCTCAAGACCAGGAGGCATTAAAGCCCATTACAGCCACATGGCAGCCAGCGCCATTTCAGGAACGCCTGGCAGTTTCTTGTGTTAACAGCGGTCCCATGTGGTTCTTATTCCCCGTTGAGGTTTCCCTTCCTGGGGACCAGGGGTGTAGTCTCCCTATCCCCAATTACTTTGAGGGGAGTGATTTATTGAAATTGAGCTGATCGTTAAACAAGTTCAACTGCCAAATACATTGTAGTGCGCAACGTGTCTGCAAGCGACATTTTGAGACCCACCTGGCGCCTTATTTATATTCAAGGCCTGAGAGAGGTTTATTCCCTGGCAGGTTTCCCTTTCTGGGGACCAGGGGTCTACCACTGATTCCCCAATTCCTTTGGGGAAAATTTTCTTAAGAATTTGAAATAATCCTCCAAACAACAACTAATTAAGGCCAAATCTATTCATCTTAAAAGGACCCCGGTTTTTCCACACTTGCAGGAAATAAATACTAAAAACCACAAAGCAGAAGGGGAGGATTAAATAATTCTGCTAAGGATCCCCTGCCCCTTCAGGGAGCAGGCCCCTAAGTGTGCCACCTTCATCACTCTGCAGCATATACCATATACTATAGTCTCATTAAGTATGGCAGGTCATCCTAACTCAAGGGCAACTACTTCCAGAGCAGTCTCCAAGGCCTGAGACAAGCCCTCTAGAGCAGCCAAAAAAGATGCTCATAGATGACATCAGGGCCTATAAAGACAATTAAAGAAGCATGCCAGGGAGACTGATCAAGCCCCACCTCCGCCTATTACCACTCAAGCCCCAAGTCCCCTGCCCTTTCCCCTGGATTTATCCACTCAATCCAGGCGGTCCATCAGACAGCCTCCTCCTGATTTAGAAGCGGATGTGCCAGCTCCACAAAGGGCCCCGGAAGCAACATTCACTCCCACGGTGGCCGGCCTTCACCAGGAGGAGGATTTTCTTGAGGACATCCCCATCAGAATGAGGTCATGGATGGAACTTGCAATTCAGAAGGGCATCGTGGCGGGGGTGCAACAATCTGTTCGAGCCAGACAACACTCTGCAACTTTGGACTGCGGGTCCTTCTCGGAACAGTCCCTTAGTATGATGGATCAGCATCTCCCTCAGATATCAGCTTCTCCCTGAGGGAGTTTCCTACCCTCCATGACAGGCCCCCACTGGGTTTACAAGAGATGGGGGACCAAGAGGATCGGATGAACCATTTAGATGAGGGATCAATACATAATTTTGAACAGGGGTTATCAGAGGCGGACCCATTGGAAAGGTGAATGTCGGATGACGAAGGCCTCATCCCTGACCAACCTGTATTTACGGGACTGTTCTGCCCCCAACTCTTCAAGTCCCTGTTATTCAAGGCCAAGAATACCATACGCCTTGACAAAGCGGCCCCTCCTCTGCAACCAGCAGGGCCCCAAGATGAGTCAGGGGATTTCATATTCTCCCAACCTGTCAATGAGGCAGACATAATTCCGGTCCCTCATACGTTCACTGACTTAGTCCAAAGACAATGGGCCTCTGCAGCATCATATTCTGCTCCAATGGGGTATGATAAGAAATTCTATAATTTGGCACCCGATTTTTCAAATTCTCTCAACACTCCCGAAGTAGATGACCCAATAGTGGCCCTGGCATCCTCCTCCATCATACTCACTGAGGCAGAGGAGGCTCTGAAACCTGAAGAAAAGAAGGCAGAACTGGCTCTTTGCAAAGCACATGTATCTGATGCCTGGGCCATTAGAGCAGCTACAGCTGTGTTGTTTTTTACAAGGTCTTCCCTTAGATGGCTTCGCCATCTGAGGGACACCATTCCAGCTTCAAACATAGGAGCGCATCAGGACATTGCCAAGCTGATTGCGGCAGCAGAGTTCTCTGCAGATGCCACCTTCAATGCTGTAAAATTCTCTTCCAGAGCCATCGCATTACAGGTCTCAGCAAGGAAGTTATTATGGCTTAGGCATTGGCAAGCTGACACCAAACACAAGTGCAAGCTTGCATCAGCCCCAATCTCGGCAGAGAAGCGTTTGGCAGTGTCCTCAATTCACTCCTGATTGAAACCAGGAACAAGAAAAAGATACTCCCCTCTCCTTTTCAGAAATCTGACAACAACATTTCCCAGCCATTTCAAAGAGGCTCCTTTCAGACCTTTTATCTGGGGTCCTACTACCCTCAATTTGTGAGAGTATCAGGTTACAGACGGGGCAGCAGCAGGATAGATTTGATTTTACAGACAGGAATAGATGGGGAGGACAGACCAAGAGACAGTTCTGGGGAGCAGGAAACAGGTCTTTTCATCACCCCAGATAGCTCCCATGAGAAAGCACCCATTGGGGGCCAACTAAAATTATTTGCCGACCAATGGGACGCCTCCACGTCTGACGCTTGGGTCAGGGATACAATTAGATTTGGTTTGGCTCTGGAGTTCCATCCTGCCCCCCCCTCCAACTTTTTCATGAGATGTCCACAATCTAGGGACCTCGGGAAAAGATTCCTTATGGAAACTGCTATCGCCCACCTTCTGGACATACGGGCCATACAACCGGTTCCACTGGACCAACAAGGGCAGTGTTTTTACTCACACCTGTTTGTGGTCCCAAAAGGTTCAGAGGGATGGAAAGCAATTCTAGACTTAAAATGCCTCAATTGGTTCCCAGTCTACCGCAAATTTAAAATGACCACCCTACAATCCATCTTGCTTAGTGTCAGACGTGGCGATGTTCTGACATCAATAGACCTCATGGAGGTGTATTTGCACATTCCAATTAGGCATTCCCACACTAAATTTCTTAGGTTTTGTTATAATAACATTCACTATGAGTATGTCGCCCTCCCATTCGGCCTGGCTTCGGCCCCTAGAACCTTTACTTAGATTCTGGCAGCCCTGGCCACCTTCCTCAGAAACACGCCCATACGTCTGCAATGTTATCTCGATGACATTTTGCTCTTGTCATCTTCCATTGAACAGGCCAATATTGATACTCAAATTGCATTAAGAACTCTTCAACAGCATGGATTCTCTATAAATTGGTCAAAAAGCCACTTGTCCCCTTCGACTAGATTAACTCACCTGGGGGCCATTCTAGACACTGTAGAAAGCAAGGTTTTCCTTTCCCCAGACAGGCAGGAGAGTATCAGGAGATTGTCCCAGGAGGTCAGAACCCTAAGAAGGGTACCCCTAGCCCTCCTATCTCAATTATTAGGGAAAATGATTTCCTGCATTTCCATTATCCCTTGGGCCCGCTTTCATGCCAGACCTCTGCAGTGGCTCCTGCTGCTGTATCAACATTCTGGGAGAGACACCTCCACACTTCGGGTCACAGTATCAATGAATGTCCTGAGATCCCTCTGCTGGTGGACAGTACCCACAATCAACAAGCGTTGTCCTTTCAAGGACCCACACAGATCAACAGTAACCACAGATGCGAGCCTATCTGGATGGGGAGCTCACTTCCAGTCCCACACAGCCCAAGGACGTTGGACCATTCCAGAACAATCATACAACATCAACTGGTTAGAACTGAGAGCGGTCCACCTAGCTCTATGCAGGTTTCTGCCACTGTTTCGGTCCAAACATGTCCTTGTCTTGACCGACAACATCACAACCAAGGCCCATATAAACAAACAAGGGGGCACTCATTCCAGACAATTGATGAGAGAGTTGGAGAGATTATTTCTGTGGGCCGAACACAACTTGCTATCACTCAAGGCGGAGCATATATCAGGCCTGTCAAACGTCCAGGCAGATTGGCTCAGAAGGGCCATGGTCGACCAGTCAGAGTGGCGCCTACATCCGTCCATCTTTCAGGAAGCAGCTCAGAGGTTTAGCCAACCCGTCATCAACCTGTTTGCCTCCCCCCTCAATGCCCAACTACCGCGGTTCATCTTGCAATACGCTTCACAGGGGGTGGAGGATGTCAATACCCTCCACTGTCATTGGCCTCCCGGACTGCTATATGCGTTTCCACCCCCCCATCATCCCCAAAGTAATCCAGAAGCTTCTGGAGGAGGGGGTGGAATTACTGTTAGTGGCTCCTTACTGGCCACGGCACACATGGTCCGCAGAGCTGAGGGATCTGTCAACAGAGCCACCATGGAGGATCCCATTGTCGGACGTCTTGCTGTCTCAAGGCCCAGTTCTGCATCCGGACCCGCAATGGCTCAGCCTAGCCATATGGAAATTGAGTGGCGATGTCTGAGAGGCAAACAAATTTCCAATCAAGTCATTAACACCATACAGGCAGCTAGACGTCCTTCAACGAACCGTATGTACAACGTCACCTGGGCCAATTTCTGCCATTGATATATGCAGTTTCAAATTGATCCCACTTCTCCATCTGTACCACAACTATTGGACTTTTTACAGGAGGGCCTGAACAAGGGCCTATTGCCAGATACTCTACAAAGACAAGTGGCGGCCCTGGCTTCAGTCATATCTTGGGAGATCTCACCTCCATTTCTCATCATCCACACATTTGTAGTTTCCTCCATGGTGCTAAGAACTTGTGACCGACTGTAGTATACCATTACCCGACTTGGGATCTCAATAAGGTGCTAACTGCACTTACTACAGGTCCTTTCGAACCCCTAAGGACCATGATCCTCCATTTTCTAACTTATAAAATGGTCTTCTTAATTGCAATTACATTTGCATGCAGGATCTCCGAACTGGCAGCCTTGTCCGTGCAAAAGGATCTCTGTATTTTCCATCCAGACAGAGTCATTCTTAGACCAGACCCAACTTTTATTCCAAAAATCAATTCGGCATTCCACAGAGCACAGGAACTGGTGCTCCCAAATTTTTGTCCAGCCCCATCTCACAGACTCGAACGTCAATGGCATACTCTGGACGTAAGAAGGGCTGTACGTGTATACCTGGATTGTACAGCACCTTCCAGGAAAACAGAGTCTGTCTTCGTATTCTTTCAGCCTAACTCCCTGAGGCACAAAGTTTCCTCTTCTAATATAGGCAGGTGGTTGAGGGTCACAATTGCTAAATCATATGATTCCCACTCGCTGCCAGTGCCCCAAGGCATAACAGCCCACTTCACCAGGAGTGCAGCAACTTCAGCAGCATGGGCCATACAAGCCACAATACGGGAGATCTGCCGGGTGGCAATTTGGGTTTCACCTTCACCATTTATTAGGAATTATAAAATTGATGTCTTTGCCTCTGCTGAGGCTTCATTTAGTAGGAGGGTCTTGCAATGAGTTCACATAGACTTGGAGAGGACTTCAACCCAGACAGAGTCCCTCCCTTAGGACAGTTCCAAGCTTTGGTATGTCCCACTACTGGATGCTCTGAACAGCTCATGGGAGAAAGGGCATTGGTACTTACCTGATACGCCCGTTCTCTGTGAGCTGTGAAGAGCATCCAGCCCCACCCAATTTCCATCTGGTGGGGTTCTATTCCGGCCAAGGGGCTTAGATAGAATGAAGTATAGAAGCTTTAATCACTTTGACATTGCAAAAACTGGGGACGCTAGGGAGGAGTCCCGTGGAGGAGGAGGAGCATCCTAACAAGCCCAGCCTAACTAGGAAGAGACTGAAGCACCTCCCACTACTGGATGCTCTTCACAGCTCACAGAGAACAGGCGTATCAGGTAAGTACCAACGCCCTTTTTAAGATAATTCTATATTTTCATTTTTATATTTGTTTTGAACATTGCCCACTCTGAGCTTCTAAGGACACAGCAGGCAATCAATCAACAAAAAATTGCTTGCCTTATTTCCTCTTCAGGTTTATTACCAGAATGTGCTCTAGAGAACATCATAAAGGGGTCTTTAATTTTTTAAAAAGAGCTATAAAGGAGTACAACAATTCCACAACTTTCCTGTGTATCTTGTCTTGATGTGTTGTGATGAAATACTTTGGCCCCACTTCCAGTGTGGCAAATATATTTAAAAGGATAACACAGACAAAAATTGTGTCGCAAACACTGCCTGTCACATAAAGGATATACATAGAATCACCAGAGTTACATTCTAATTTTGTTTAAAGGCACAATTTTCAATTAAAATATTTTTTATTTAATCCTTTTCCTACCTTTATTTAATTTCCTTGCCAACCTTTTATTAAGCAACGTATATTTGTATGTGTGTGAAACCGAAAATTATGACTATTTTTTTTTGTTTCCTTTATCAGCAGCATTCCATGTTTTCATCCAACTAATAGATATGTTTGTGTATGTACATGCATATGTACTCAAGAAAAATGTAAATGAATGTATTAGTCCAATCAATGTCACTGAAGAGATCAAGTATGGACAAGATGGGGCTCGGCTATACTAGAAATGGGAGAATACAACTAGTCTGAACAAAATTTGCTACAGTCAAGACTGAAATTTAGAAACTGCACTGTACTGCACTGATTTGATATGCTTCATCCTTTCAGCAAAGGTACAACATTACTTCAAATATTCATAACCAAGCTATAGACCCAATCACAAGTTTATACAGGAGGACAGATCTCCATTTCTCCTAGATTGTAGCCTGGAATCCAGATGAGTTGGAATGAATTACCTTGAAGACCATCACAAAATTCTGAGCTGCCCATTGTTGGTCAACCAATGCTGGAGCAAAAGTTTTTCAGGAAGACCCTATAATTTAGAGGTTAATCTTTGCTTCTGTTCCTAGGATGTCCATTAAAAGATCAGCTACTGGGTGATGCAAAAGACATGTCTAGAGAATTATTGCCAATTACCATAAACAATACTTGGCTAGAAGGATAGATAATTAGGCCCAATCTAAGGTAGCCACATCAGAAGATCTTAATTTCCTCCAAAAGTTTTTGTATTTGAGATACTGTCAAGTACTGACAGTATCTCAAATACAAAAACTTTTGGAGGAAATTGATTATTTAAATCAGAGACGGATAAAATGAGGCCTCAAGGTCACAGGTATTTGATAAAAGCCTTAGGTCAGACCATATGTTTACTTTCAAATTAGCCATTGAGTTATATTTTGGAATAGGAGTAATTACTAGAAACATGAGGCATCATATTAACTGTTGTCATTTCTGTGCATTTAACCAAGACTATTTAAAGGCTCAGCCACCAAAGGGTTTCTTTCCATTCATAAGTTAATAGGACCCAAGATTTTAAAAGAGTACTTCCATCAGTAGTAGCTAACTTTGCAGTTGAAATAAATCAGAAACAGCCATTTTCTTGGTCCTACTTGAGAATATGGCTCACAGGGAAACAAAGCATGATATTGCCTCATCAGTGATGACACTCTGGTTGTGCAATGCTACATAGTCAGATGTGATTGGCGGCATTGCAAGTGCTAACTAGAAATATATTTCTTTTCTCAGCTCTTTGCTACTTTTTTATTGCTATCCTATTGTCTATTCTTTTTAAATAGGAGTGTAAAATTGTTTACTTTGTGTATTACACATTTTAGTCCCACTTTGAAATACTTTCTAATAATAGAAGGCAACTGAATGTGTCATAAACTAAATAAATGAATATGGTAAAAGCAGCCCATAAATGTTTTTCTGTTCTGGGATTTTGATCTCCAACCAAAGTAGTGGAATTACCATTACCAAACTTAGTAATTAGCTTAGTAGTATTTAGTAGTATTTACTAATTTATTTTAGGAACAACAAAATTATACTCTTTATTAGAAACATTTTACTATTTTGAATAGCTTTTAAATGACTTCAAGGAGTCAAAAGAAAATGAACATTTTAGTGGTGTCCTCTTGCTATTTTTTCCATGGGAATACATTGTGAACATTGATGTATTATTCCTTTTGGGTAGGTGGAACATTATGACAGACTCATTTCAAACCTGTCTCCTATCCAAAATAAAACCACCAATGTTTCAGAATGTTCTCTTAAAGCCTGAAAATTTTCATGTGAAAGCTGGCCATCGTAGAATTGCTGAGAGATCAGGCTGAAGAAAATGAGAGTTACTTTAGAGGGGATTTTTCATGTAAGTAGTTCTAGCTATGAAAGAATGTCAATGTTACTGGGCTTTCTGATCTCATCATGTTTCCTATATAGTTCTACTAAAAATATTAACAGAACAGAACTGTGATATAAAAAATTGGAAATTGTAGCAATTCATGGAAGGATAGTTCAGAATTAAAGTGTTAAAATCTGTTGATGGTGAAGTTGGAATATAGAGACAGAAGGCCTTCTAAAACTATCCTGGCCCTTGAATATACTAAAAATATGGTGAAAAGCTTTTGGATGTAACCAGATTTTATTATGAAATGTTCATTAACATCTTTTCCAAATCAGAAAATGTCACATCTGATTTCATCTATTTTCCAAATTTAGTGAGTTTCTTAAAAATGTTGCATACCATTTTGCATTAGAAGTTATATAAAATTTCAGGGCATTTGACTTCATCTTTTTATGAAGTCTTTATAAACATACAGAAGTATGTATGTATGTACGTATGTACATATGTTGTGTAGCCACCCATCTTGAAGTAATGACTCTTCCTTCACATAAAGTACTTCTGTGTCTTTCATAGAAATGACTTCTGTTTCTCCTATAAGTCTGAGAGGTATTAATACAATAAATTCATATAAAAGTGAACAGAATGAATGGTTCATCCATCCATGGATTCAGATAAAGCCTGCTTTGAAGTCTTCTATCAGAATGTGCACATCATGGGGAACCTATAAATCATGGAAAATTAAAAGTTTTATTGTTAAATTCTCATCTAATTCTGTGAAGCAAACTAGCCTTTCTTGTTTTATGACAAGATTTAATTAATGATGGTTTATCTGACTTCCTGTCTTTTTATTAAAAATGCAGTGAATTCATAACTATAATACTGAAATCAAAGAATACTGAACTATACACAATAAACTTAGTCCATTCTTTGTATATTGGGTATTGGTTCAAGAGCTTTGATATTATATTTTATGAAGCAATTTTAGTCACAACAAATAGAAAAAAATCAAACACTTTTTTTTTGCCCTAAAGGAACAATAAATGTATCATACTGAAGAATGATTACAAAATAATATAATCATAGAAAAAATTCTTTCTTCATGCATTTATTGTGCAGGAATGCTGCTATAGATATTTTCTACTGTAATCTATTTTATTCTATAAATGTGATAAAGTATCGAGAACCTGCTCAATCAGTGACTGCTTAAGGAAATATAAAGCATAAATAGAATGAGATGAAATATTTTCAGTTTTATGCGCAACAATACAGTCAAACATGACTTTCATTATTAAAAATGTTGTTTAGGGGTCAGCAAGTACTCAGGTGCCAAGTGCCATCCTATGTTACTGTAGATGCAAAAGAATAAAATGTAAAAAAAAACATTATAAATGGCAATCTCTTATGACAACCAATATCATGGGATTTCAGCACTCTTGATATTAAGTCTCATCAGATGCCAAATCAGGTTAAGAATGCAATAAATTAATTGGAGAGCACAGGCACTATCTGGTTGCAAATGGTAAACCACTGTGTTCCTGTCTCTTATGTAATGCCTATAAATCAGAAAAAAACTAATACTGAGCAATCTAACTAGCATAGGGTGCATACATTGGATGTGTTATTAATGGTATGCAATCACATCTTCTGTCTCCAGTCCTTACAATTTCACCCCTTTAGATGTGGATGATGTCAGAGGATTTCAGATGATTAATTCAAGTGAGTTCATAGGTGAGAAAATATTTTTAAATATATGTTCCCCCAGCCATTTAGCTCTTTTTTTGCAGATCAAAACATGCATCATTCAATCTATAAAATGTATGCCAGACAACAGGGTTAAATGTCACACTTTCTAATTAACTATGGTTTCTGACACTTTTCAAGGGAAGCTTCTGCTTCTCATCATAGTAAGGTTAATATATCCCCCAGACAGCTTCTCTTTTTTTATATAACAAAAACTTCATAAGCATTAAAAATAGATAAAAAGTAAAAAGTGTACTGAATTTGCAGCAGAGGACAGGATCAACTATTTTTCATCACATGCATTCTTGAAAAGTGAATCTGGGATGTATCCAGCTGAGTCAGTTTGCTAGCAGAATTAATGCTGGTTAATCAGAGCCTTCCTTTCCCTACCATTGCTAAGTGGCAACATCAACCACTTGAAGAGATTTGAGATATGCATGGGGGCGGGGGAGGTTTTTAAGAAGAGACTAGAGAGTCACTTGTCCAAAATGGAATAGGTTCTCCTGCTTGAGGAGGGGGATGGACTAGAAAGTCTCCAAGGTCCCTTCCAGTTCCGTTCCTATCCTATCTTATCCCATCCCATCCCATTCCACTCCACTCCACTCCACTCCACTCCACTCCACTCTACTCTACTCTACTCTACTCTACTCTACCCTACCCTACCCTACCCTACTCTACTCCATTCTATTCTACTCTACGTTATTCTATTCTACTATCCCATGTAATTAAATGCTTTGATAGGTCAAAAATTGCACATTGTATCACACCTGAAACACATATTAAGAAATCAGCAATGCATAGTTTTCTTAGAATCAACAATATAGGTATAAGTTTAACATAATAGATTAGAGTTGTAGAATCTCATAATTTTATTTTTTTAAAGGTCATACTTTAAATTTGAGGAAAATGTTATGGATTTAATCATAAAAAGACACATATAAGAAAGTATCAATTTATAAAACGGTTGGTATGGCACACATTGTCCATAACAAAACACCTATTAATAAGAACCGGTAAAGCTAAAAGAAAAATAACTTACTTAAAAGACTGAATATAGGGCAGAAGTGGGAAGATGAATCCCAAAAGCACAAATGTTCCTTTTGAACCCAGTTATTCTCTTATTCTAGATGAAACTGTTCATACCTCCCCATATCCCAGTCATTCTTCTTGCTCTTCTTAACTTTAACACACACACGAAAGGTACACATGCAGTCTGACTTTTTAATATGTCCTTTCGTTGATCAGTAAGTTTTGCTTCCCTTCCTTTAGTATCAGATTTTGGCAGGGCAATGCAAAGAATGAAAACAGAAGTTCTGTCATCCAGTTACACTCTATCTTTAATAGCACTCTTTGTCTGCAAAGGGTGTTTAGAAACATAGAATATAATGACAAGTATATTCTATAAAGACTTAATTCTATAATATAAAGACTTAAAATACTGATAAGAGTAGCATTTTTTTTCCTTTCCTTTTACTTGATGCAAGCCGTATAAGAGACAAGTGTAACTTCAGAAGGCAAATAAAGAAGAAATCAGCAACTACCCAATCAAACAAGGGGGAGGCATTCTGAAAGCTAAGACCATAGAAATGGAAGCAAGAAGTAGAATAAGTTGGATGAAATTAATAAATTGTAGCAATAATAATATATTGTTCACAAATTCACAAGATGTAAGAAATAAAAGGCCAAAGAGAACATTGCTGTTACTCATCTGAGTACAAAGGTCAGTTCTTGTTTCAGATAACTGTACCTTGTTTCAGATAATGGTACCTTGATACTCAGTTGCTTTGAAATACCAAATTTGGTACTCAATGCAATTTGATATGAAAATTTTGACCCAGGACCCATCATTTGTTTAGTACTCAACACACAAGTAGAACTTGTCTGTGCTGGCTGCTTTGTGATTTGCTACATTATTCTTTATGGGAAAAATTTGTTTGATACTCATCATTTTGGTACTCATCATCCCGGAGCCAATTAACAATGAGAACTGAGGTACCACTGCAAATAGATTATATAGATTATTCCACTATTTGTCTCCTCAATGCAATCATATTTACAAGTCAAGAATGACTTGAAATGAACAGCCACAAAAATCCATTTGTGTTCAAATGTATTCTCATACCATGCAAATGTGTCATAGTAAAATTACCTATAACTTCCAAGCACAAACCTGAAAAGGTTCCTGAAACTAATAGAACAATTTTTTTTCACCACATTTGCCTACCTAAAGAAGGGAAATGAAATTTTGGAAATGAACTGTCTCCTACTTTTAGCCTTTTCCTGCTCCATTTGTTTTCTGCCATCTATATTCACCATTGAATACAGCTTACAGATTTTGTGGCAAACAGAGAATCAGAATCCTTTTAGCAAAAAGACTGAACCAAACTATGATAATTAATGGCCCCATCAAAATGCCTAGCACTTAAGTTCCAGCTGCCTACAATCCCACCAGGCTCAAGGTTGACTCAGCCTTTCATCCTCCCGGGGTAGGTAAATTGAGGACCCAAGATTGTTGGGGGCAATAAGCTGACTTTGTAAAATTGCCGCTTAGTAATAAGCAGGCATATACAATGGAAGGAAGGCTATTGCTGAGCGCATTGGGTTGTATCCTAAAAAAAAATTGTAAGCCGCCCTGAGTCTTTGGAGAAGGGCGGCATATAAATGTAATTAAAAAAAAGGTTTTCCCTTCATACCCCAGCAACATATTGTTCCTTTCCTTAGACAGGGAAAGCATGGTTAGGTATCCTATTGCCACAGTTAAAGAACAGCAAAAGTTGTATATTTAAAGAACCCATTTAAACACCTGACAGGAACCTGGATTACAAATAGTGAAATCACGTAAGCATAAATTTTCCTCTTATTGTTCTACCAAGTGGATGCATTCTAAAAGGAAGATTAGGAGCTTCCCCCCCTTTTAATCACACATTTTATAGTTCTCATCAATTTGTACATACATATTCATACAAGTAACAAACGAGTGTTGAATGGCTAATGTTTAATGTGTATAGTCACTATCCTTCATAGAAAATAGACACATAATATGTAACTGAAAAGAAAATTCTGCGCATTTCTCCATCCCTATACATATGGATATATTCCCTGAGGCATTTGGACATGAGGCTAGGCAAACTCTGCTGGTTAATGTGATTATAAATAAATAAATAAATAAATAAATAAATAAATAAATAAATGCATTTCAACACAGCTTGTTGAAAAAAAAAACATTTCTCAGCTTCATTTTGTATTTCCCAAGATAATAAGCAGGCTCTATAACAGAACTTAGTGAATGTAGTTCTCACATTAGAGAATATGGATATCTAGGTATTGTCAAGTTTGAAGCGCGCTTATGCTGTTACTACAATTATTGCTTCTCAGCTTGCCAAAGAACAGGGGGGAGGGAAGTGTGAAATGTAATGCAGGCTCCTGACTTCAAAAAGACAAGTCATGAGAGCCAAGGACACTTTGGCAGGTGACGGTCAAGACCAGAAACTTTTTCTCATAACAATACCATAACATTCAATTGGACAATGTGACCTGCACTATTAGGGGGGTGGGAGAAATCTATACTGTCCTTATAGGGGATTTGCAAGGGAATTAGGTAGATTGTTAGGTTTTTGCCTTCATCAGTGCTGATCAGTTGGAACGTTGACAGATATGTTGTATGCTAAAATAAATACTTTAAGCCTATTGGTTTAAATAGCACTTTTTTGCTGACAAACAAACAAACAAAAAGACCAGTGCTGTTACCTAGTATTATGCTCTGATCTTGGGGAATCTGGGGACCAGAAAAACAGTCATGCACATGGCCTGTGCACCATGGGATGCTTGGTCCTGGTGTAACAGATTTCAATATTCCTGGTGGTTAACATAATATAGAAATGATATATCAATATGAAAACAGGAGTTTTCTTAACAGCATTTGATGAGAGAAATAAGTCCATGAGACCATGTAATCTGTATGAATAATGATTCCACAATCAACAGGACAACTAATATTACCTTGTTTTGAGTAGCAGATAAAATTCCATTAGTGATAACTCTCAACATCCTTCTGCTGAACACCATCAATCCCCAGACTTCCTGACAGTCCCCCATGTATCTTATGTGCAGCTAAACTCATCCAATGTATCTCATAGATCAGGGATATCAAACTTGATTTCATTGAGGGCCACATCAGGAATGTGTTTGACCTTGGGGGTTGGGGTGGACATGGCCAGCTCAACGTCATTTGTGTCAGGGACGCCTGTGGTGGCCCAAGCACTCTGCCAGCAAAAAGAGGCTCCCGAGCTCCATTTTTGGTTGTAATGGCCTCCTGCAACCCTCTGCCAGTGAAAACGGAGTTTGGGAGGGCTTCCTGCAGCCCTTGCGAGCTGCGTTTTCAGCTATGATGATGACCTGCAACCCTCTGCTAGCAAAAACAGAGCTTGGGAAGGCCATTAACGGCCCTCCTGAGCTCTGTTTTTGCTGGTAGAGGCAACACGGGTGGCTTCTTTGCTGTTTCCAGGACAGCACTGTGGTCCAGATCTAAGCACCCCACAGGCCAGATCCAGCCCCTGGGCCTTGAGTTTGACATCCCAGTCATAGATGGTAATGAAAGGAAAAGTAGCAAATGTTATATCCAACTTTGGAAGAATTTGAGAATCTAATAAAGATGTATATAGGTGGAGGTCATAAAACACCTGAGTGAGAAATCACATAAAGGTTTGATATTTTTACCCTAGGGTTAAGCACTACAAATAATTCTTATCAGTATATATATATTTATCTGAGCAAGAGTGCTAGTGCCACACATAACAAAGTTGGAGGACAATGAACATCATCAAAGAGGTTTCTATCCTGTATTCTTACTTCTATCAGTTTTTAGATTCATACAATATGTATATCTTGTAGATGACCTGTACTTTTTCTCAGCTGACACTTTTTGTATTTGATGAAGTGGATTACATTCCATAATAGTCGATACTACATTTCTTGCAATGTCTTAATTGCTACTGTTTTTTCCACCATTAACATAGACTGCATACCAGTCAAGTTGTATAAATCATAGAATCATGGGACTAGAAGTCATCTTGGAGTTCTTCTAGTCCAACCTCTTTCCCCATTTAGTGTATAATTGGTAAAAAAGCTACATTTTATGAAATGCTTCTGACTAAGTTAATTGTTGCTGTGATTACCTGTTTCACCTACATGTGCTATCACTACATGATCTCTAGAGCACCAAAACTTCTCCCAGTCTCCACAAAAAAAGTTGAAGGTTAACACTCCCCATTTTTCTCAACTTTTCAGTCAGAAATAAACAAAACTAAAAATTGTAGGATCAACACTACTTAGCCTCTTTTCATCCCACTTCACTGTATAGTATATGTTTCAATAGGGTATGTGCATGTGCTAAAAATAAATCACAGATGGTGTTCCTTCACATGACTTAATTGTTCAAGTCAGTCATCAATAACACAACATGCTAACACCCTACAAGGTCCAGTTAAGCACATCATGCACATAAATATATATACACGGCTGTCTGAAATATCTAATGAATAGTGGTTTGTCACCCATAAGCATATTGGCTAGTGGTTAGAATGCAACATTGCAGGCTAATTCTGCTGACTGCCAGGGGTTCAATCCTGACTGGCTGAAGGTTAACTCAGCCTTCCATCCTTCCAAATTGGTAAAATGAGGACCCAGATTGTTGTGGGCAATATGCTGACTCTGTAAACCACTTAGATAGGGCTATAAAGCACTGTGAAGTGGTAAGTCTAAGTGCTACTGCTGTTGCTCTTTGGTTTACTTTGGTTACAGCCCAAGATTATGTATGAATCCACTCAATTGTGACTGACACAACACAACATCATCTAGTACATTCACATTTTTTTTTAAAAAAAAGTAGGTTAGCACAGCACATAAATCCAGTCGTTAAGTATATTCTAAATATTCTATGATTAAGTCTGGATTTGAGCTTTTGCTTTTAGTTTTTATCTTTATTATAACTTTAGACTGTGCACTTAACAACAGCAAAAGATTATCTACCTGTTCTAATTCAGTTCTGCTGCAAGTGCAGAATCTCTGTTCCCCATCAATAACTCCGACTGTTTTATATCAGTGGTGACTGGAGGACTGCAGTGCAGATTATTCTCTAGGTACAAGGCTACTGTCCATTGAAATATATAGTATATCTTCAGTTAAGACAGAACTCCAAATGGGACTCATGGTGTTATGAAGAACATATCATTTGCACATCCTAGCAAAATCAATGCCTTTGGGTATATTTGATCATATTACTTACACGATTCAGCTAATTTATTTTTTGAATGAATAATTTATGTGTAACCATTGATATTTCAGAAGAAATAAAAACCCCACATAGAAATAGTATGTCTTTCTCCTCTCCTCCCATATTTTTATTAGAGAAGCTGAAGGGGAAGGGAGTAAGGGAGAGACATATATTGTTTTTTGCTTCCCCCCCACCAGAAAGGCAATACATAAAGCAAAAGCTTGGCAAATGAAATATGCAATAAAATATTTTAAATACATAATGTCCAAATATTTAATTTATAGGGGAAAGTCATAAGTAGGGTTAGAAAGATTTAGTTAATGTTTAAAATGCTTATAAAGTATAGAGGAATTAATGATAACCAAATTGTTGGAAATTAGATGTTAGTTTTGTTAATGAAGATTTTTCAGAATATTACTCCACTGAAGCATTAAAATTAATAGTTCACACAACTATGCTGAGGTAAATTCTTGATTAACAAGCATGAATTTCCAATTCCCTTCCAATTATGCCCAACAGCTTGGTGTATTATCCAAAAATGAACAGGCTATCATCAGACTTTATAGAACCTCGGATTTGTAAACCAATTAAAAAATCATTGAAAAATGGGCATTAGCAAGGAGGATAAAAATGCATTTATAATGTATAATGGTCATAAAAAAACAGAGAAGAACTTGATTGCTCAGTTATGGCTGCAATTTTTTAATCAACCCAGCCCCTACAATCACCCCTGTTTTCATACATCCTAAATGACACAAAGGCGTCAAATGGCAGTAAATATGAGAAAATGTTTTCATATTTATATCTATATATGTGTGTGTGGGTGTGTGGGTGTGGGTGTTAATAATGATATAAGTTAGATTGAGAAATAAGAGTAAGACTTTGTTAACAAAGTATAGACTTTGTTAATTGGTGTGAACATCGTTACAGAATCGTTGTGGAAGAGTGAAAATTGTTTTTAAATGTTGAAATGTTGAATAAATAAATTTTAACAATGTGATAAACTGAACTGAATTCTAGGATGGGACTGTCAATATGCTCATTAACTAAGATGTGCAACTCACTGAGTGACTTTGGATCAGGACTGATCTGATTTCAAAGAAATATTGGGAAAAATAATAATGAGAGAAAATACAGATAGTCCTTGACTTACAACAGATCATTTAATGACTGTTCAAAGTTACAATGGCATTGAAAAAAATGGCATAACTATTTTTCACACTTAATGATAGTTGCAACAGCTCCATGGTCACATGATCAAAATTCGGTTGCCTGACAACTGATTTGTATTTATGACAGTTGCAGTGTCTTGGGGTCGTTTGATCACCTTTTGTAACTATCTAACAAGCAAAGTCAATGGGGAAGCCAAAGTCACTTACTTAACTTAAGTTAGTCTTACTAACTTAACAACTGCAATGATTTACTTAACAACTGTGACAAGAAAGGTCATACAATAGGGCAAAACTCACTTGACAAATGTTTCACCTAGCAACAGAAATTTTGTGCTCAATTGTGATTGTAAGTCAAGGACTACCTGTAATAGCTTTACATCTTATTTGGTATTAACCAATAAAGCCTCAGGACACAGTATCTGAAACAATGCTTTGCCTTGTATGTTTCTCCATTTTCCCCAGGAACCTCTTTCCTTTAGATGCCTCCAACTCTTCTGGCATGGTGAGGAACTGTCCCAAAATGAATTTTCTCATTAAGAGAAAATCATCTCTGGCTCTGAATGCCTTGCATAGCAAAGTCTGTCTATAACTCCAATTATATTCTCATTCCAACAGCAGACAAACACTTCTCTTTTTTTGAGTTTTCCAAGTCTTTTAATCTACTAATCTGCTTAATTTCTAAATATTGTTGACATGATGTTTTAATTTAATTCATTGAATTGTATACACATGCACACACACATAGTGCATGTGTATCTATATATCTGTTTGTAAATTTAATCTGCAGTAAATTATCTTGGGGGAGCAACTGCTTTAAAATGGTGAGCTCCCCAATTTTAAAAGTACAGGTTAAATGAAATTAAGAATTACATATTTTACCTTCAGCTCTTTAGAGAAAAGGCAAGATTCAAAATTTGTATAATAAATATATAAATATTACATTGAGATTATATAATCTCATACATGATATTGAGATTATATAATATCAAAATATAATGTAATGTAAATATTGCATATATTCCAAAATAGATTTCTACATAAATATCTCTGACTGAATGGGGAACTGCATTTCAAATATGTTGGGAAGGACTTTTCTCAAATCATTGTTCTGCAGGCATATTAATTCATTCCCAGGAATCCAAGCCAATGTAGCTGTAGGAGCTGAAATTCAGTACATAGTGCACCAGACTAAGAGAAAGTGCAGCAACTATGCATAGATACTCTTAAAAAAAATCAAAATCCAGTTATCTGGAAATTTACCCTATTTTCTTATGAAATGAAACTTCTCCAATTTAATTTCATCCTCATTGTATAATGATAATTCTCTCTGATTTTCAATAAAAAGCACACTTTTTAATCTAATTAAAATAACGTCCTATTTTAAGTATAAAATATACCTTCTATAAACTCCAACTACAAAGAGCCACTTTATTGGAACAATTATCTAGATGAGACTATCCAGTTGTTTCCAGAGTGTTTCAAGGAAGCAAATATCTGCTTTTTTTCCTGATAATAACTCTTCACTCATCGTAGTACTTTACAGCTCTTCTCAAAATCCCTGCATGGTTGATAAGGATAAGACATGGCAAGCATCTAAAGTGTGAAGAGATTTGAACCTCAGACTCCCTGGTCTGCCTATCTACTAGCTAGCATCACTTTGTATCAGGAGTCTGTAAAGCAGGGATTGGGAATATCTCAGCTTCCAATTTTTATAATCCATCTAAAGTCACTGAGAGTGGGTGGTCATATAAATTCTCAAATGAATGAATGAATGAATGAATGAATGAATGAATGAATGAATGAACAAATTCTAAGCATCCCTCACTGATGACCAGACTGGATGAACTGCAGGGAGCTGTAATTCAGTAACATCTAAACAATCACAAATTCCTTCTTTCCTGTAATGAAGAGTATAATAATTCACTAAAATATAGATTCTGGATGGTTCCTCAACACAACTGCTCTGACAATAAGAAGACAACATGGGCACTAAAAGAGATCTATAGTTTTTAGAATCAGAATAAGAGGGGCAATTTAAATATTTTACAAAACAGGGATTATTATAATTTGTCATGGTGTAGTTCCCCTTCCCCGCCCCAAAATAGTGGACAAGAAGAGGAATTATCAATTGTATTTTAGACTGTGAATGTAAAAAGAACGAGCTGGTAATGCCATCAGGGACCCACTACAACTCTAGGAATAAAACGAGAAGACATTGACAATAAACAGAAATCAATGTTGAAGTAAGTGTTGTCTGCTGCTAGGTGACCTCCAGCACATTGACTCCTTTGCTTAGTGCTTGTGGAATTACTGATGGGGGCACTGTAATAAAAACCTTGCTTCCCAGGTCAGGCAAAACAAACAAATCAATAAATAAACAGGCATGAGATAGAAGCCATTCACAGCTGTGTTCAGGTTGCAAAATTCCGAGTTTCAGTTCGGTTTAAGTGACGTTGATCTAATAATGAGAAGTGGGCACTATGATGAATGAGCAAAACCGTGTCTCAGCAGAAATAGGTTTATAAACAAGCACCTGCCATAAATCACTGAAACGGCTTTGTCAAAAGTAGCCAAGGACCCGATACATCTTTATAATTACCCATGACATCCTTTTGTTTTGCTTTCACATACATGGCTCATCACCAGGATCATTTGTTTTGCTTTGGCTGTGATCTGAATTATCTGCATTCTGTTTTGAGATATGGGTTGATATCTTGGGAAGTTTACAAGGCAAATCTTTAACAGTCACATTAGAGACAGGAAAGATATCCTTTTCATTTAATGGCTTAAATGTCAAAAAATTGTTCCTATTATCATATAGATAGATCTATTATATCAGTTTTTTCTTTCGGTATGTGATTATTTCTATTATAATAATATAATATCCTGATAATGTTGGAAATAAGAATATAGACTAGGAAATGCTGCAAACAATCTCATGCTCTTTGGACTTGCTTGAAATTTCTCTGTCTCTTTCCTTTCTTTTCCTTCTTTTCTCTGTCTCTCTAATTTTGCATATCAGCTTCAATTAAACAAGATCAAGTTGTTTTCATGGCTTGAAGTAAGCATAAAATTTACTCCTTATTGTGTTTCTTTTACATTAACGGGTTAGCTGCCTGAGAGATTATCTTCTATGGATAGTAAATGGGTTAAAACAAATAGATTAGTTGGATCTTTTCAATTTTTGTATTTGAGGAAAGTTCCTCTCCTTCCTTCCTTCCTTCCTTCCTTCCTTCCTTCCTTCCTTCCTTCCTTCCTTCCTCCCTCCCTCCCTCCCTCCCTCCCTCCCTCCCTCCCCATTTTAAGATTTATCCTGAAAGATTTCTGCTTCCTGCCTCAACAGCAATTTTCAACAATTGTGACTAAGGGAGTTTCTGTGGGGCAGTAAAGAAACTTCTAATTTATCATAGGTAATTGACAGGATGGGGATACAGGGATCATGTTCATTCAGATTCAAGGTGCTGGTGTCATGGCATTGGACCGGGGCATTTGCAGGAAACCCTGCTGCCAATAACAGCTTCCCGATGACCCATGCGCTTCCAATGGCAGGGCCTCCTCAGGGTGCTGTCAGCCAGGCAATGCCAGCTGGCAGCTCCCAGGGGTAGGGCCTTCTCTGTGGGGGCACCCACCCTTTGGAACCAGCTGCCCCTGGAGCTCTGGGTGACCCCTGACCTCCAATCCTTCTGCCGTGGCCTAAAAACTTGGCTGTTCCAACAAGCCTACCCAGACTGATGGAGGGGGGAGGGTTTTTTAGTGTTGTTTTAAATTCAATTAATTAATGAGATTTTGGGTTTAATTACTTTTTAATATTTCTAGTGTGTTGTTTTTAGTATTGTAAGCCACCCTGAGTCCTTAGGGAGATAGTGTGGCATATAAATCTCATAAATAAAATAAAAATAAAATAACATAAAATAAAATAAAATAAAATAAAATAAAATAAAATAAAATAAAAGTGCTCAGTGATACCTTCATACTGGCTGGGGCCTCTCAGCTGCCTAAAGATGCAGGATGCTGATATCAATCTTGTGATAGATTTGTGACTTGAAGATACTCTACTGCTTGGTCTCCATAAGTCTACTCATTATAAAGAGGATATATTGTTATGATTGTGATAAAACCTGTATGATTGTGACTATTGCTACCACTACTGTTTATCACAGATATTGAGACATATTTATTGAGAAGAAGGGATATTAGAGAATTTGGCCATGGATTTCTTTTCCTGAGATATGATATGTATCCAGACAGTATCCATTAAGCAAAAACAAGCGGAAGTAATTAGCATTTGTTTCATAATGTTTTTCAGATCAGAATTAGCTACAACACTACAATTATATACATAGTAAAAAAGATGCATCCACATGTATCAAATGTGACAGTTAAACTAAGTGCAAATCATTGTGGATTCTCCTGTGAATTATTTATATTTGGAAAGGGGGAATTACTGAGGATGCCCGAAGGTTATCACTGGGTTTTGCACTGCCTTGGAAATGAGATTAGCAGGGGAGGCCACAAAATTAATCTCTTTTCTGAGGATATTTCATAACACCTGAGAAAATCAAAGTTTCTTCTCTTAACACTTCTCCTAACACTTCTAGGAAATATATATATATATATATATATATATATATATATATATATATATATATATGTAGGTCTTGGTGTATTCGGGTCTTGTCCCGTGTAAGATTGAGAATACCTTGGCAACGTTTCGACGAAATCTCATCCGTCATCTTCAGGCTGGTGTCTTCAGCTTCGTTCTCCTGGGAGAAGTGTGTGATCGTGGCTGTTTTTCCCTTTTAAACTCTAGAGTTGGATGTGTTGTTACTTTTTGATTGGTTTGTGGAGTTGATGTATGCAGATTGGATGGCTTTTTCCTGAGACCCTGTGTGGCTGAGGTGCTGGCTGTGTGTCTCTCAGCCTTTTGTGTTGTAACGACCTGGGTAATGGGCTGTGTGATGACCTTCTGAGTTCTATTGTTGTGATGTCCTGGGTGTGGTGCTGTAATCTCCTGGGTCGTTGTCTGTGCTGCAACCTCCTGATGTTTTGTGTTGTGATCTCCTGAGTTCTGTGATGTAGTATCCTGGGTGGAAGGCTGTGATGTGGCATTCTGGGCCTTGGTTTGGCTCCGAGTTTGAGGTCTGGCTATGTGTTTATAGCGTGTGTCAGTTTGCTTAGTTTGGGGGTTGGAGGGGGTGTAGCAGCTGGTGTTGCAGCCATGGTCTGGTTTCTGGATGGTGGTTGCCTTTCATCTGTGGCGTGGGCTTGGGTTTGAGTCTGGTGAAGGAGATTGGTGGTGGCATCATGTGTTATTTTGGGTCGGTGTTGGTTTTGTGGCTGGGACTCGTTTGTGGATTAGGGCTAGTTTCCAGATGTCTGGTAGGCGGAAGTATCATCCCGTTTATTCATGTTATGGGGTGTTTCTCTATTTCGATGGCTTCCCTAATTATTCTCTTGTTGAAGTGTTCAGTATTGGAGATAAGTTTGGATCCCTCAAAATCAATTTCATGTCCTGTGGCTTTAAGGTGCTGGAAAAGGAGGAAGTTTTTCTTCTTTTCTGACTGCGTTCTTGTGTTCTCGCGTGCATTTATTCTCCTGTTGGTTTGTCCAATGTATGTGGCTGGGCAAATTTTGCATGGTATTTTATAAACTCCTTGGTTTTCTAGCTGGATCTTGTCTTTGGGGTTTCTTAAGATGTTGGCTATTTTTTGATCAGTGCCAAAGGCTGTCCTGATATTGTGTTTGTGGAGAATTTTGCTGATTTTATCTGTGGTGCCTTTGATGTAAGGGAGGCGATGCCATTGTCCTGTTCTGTGTCTTGGTTTTGGGGAGTCTCCCTTCGGATTAGGTTGGTGATTGTGCTTCTTTGGAATCCATTGGACATTAATACGTTAGTGAGGTGTGTAATTCTGTTCTCAAGTGGTCTTTGTCAGCTAGGCGTTTGGTTCTGGAGATGAGGGTCTTGGCTACGGAGTTGATCTGTGCAGGGTGGTGATGGGATTGTGCATTTAAGTAGCGGTTAGTGTGTGTCTTTTTCTGGTAGATGGTGTGTCCTAGGGAGCCGTTGGGTTTTTTGTAAATTAGGACGTCCAGGAACGGAAGTTGATTGTTGGTTTCTGTTTCCATGGTAAATTGTATTTTGGGGTGTAGGCTGTTGAGATGTGTGAGGAAGTTGTCCAGTTTTTCTTTCCCGTATGGCCAAAGAGTTGGCTGTGTTGTTACTTCTTGATTGGTTGATGGAGTTGATGTATGCAGATTGGATGGCTTTTTCCTGAGACCCTGTATGGCTGAGGTGCTGGCTGTGTGTCTCTCAGCACCTCAGCCACACAGGGTCTCAGGCCATCCAATCTGCAACTCAACTCTCAACAAGCTCTAGTTTAAAAGGGAAAAACAGCCACTATCACACACTTCTCCCAGAAGAACGAAGCTGAAGACACCAGCCTGAAGATGACGGATGAGATTTTGTCGAAATGTTGCCAAGGTATTCTCAATCTTACATGGGACAAGACCCGAATACACCAAAATCTACATACCTTTACCCGTGAAAATCTACGAAAACATGTATATGTATGTATACACATACATTAATTAAATATATATAATTATATATTTATTTATTATTTATTTATTTATTTTATTTTATTGGACTTGTATGCTGCCCCCTCTCCACAAGGGGCTGATGATATATATAATACTAATGCCAAATTCAACTAATACTTCCTTTGAAATTGTTAGATGGAAATAGAAAGTAGGTTAAAAATCTATCTATCTATCTATCCATCCATCCATCCTAATAGTAAAGACAATGTTCTTACAAATGGTGGTTTTATTTGAGGTTACACAAACCTATATTACTTTATCTGCCTTTGTGATCATTGTATAATTTGTCTGCTTTGTGCTCTCATCAAGCAGTAGAATTGATAAGTTAGATTTCAAACCAGCATCATGCTAGGATAAAAACACAAGAGATTAAAAGCAAACAAAATTTAACAGCTTGAAGGTACAAGTTGATGGAGTTTGACTTTCTAAAAAGTGTTTGTATTTCCTACTGTGACTTCCCTGCTTTAATTGATGCTCAATCACAATTCTAGTGTGCCTTCATACTGGTAGTTTACAAGACAGAATTGCCATAACTGTGGCAGAGAAAATTCTGAGCTGAACAATAAATGCCTGTGCACTCAGGTCAACCCATTTAATTTCCCTTTCAAATCCAATTGTTTCCCCACTGTGCTTATTAGATGCAAGCATACTGTCCGTATTTCAATGCACTGCCTTCACCACTTTGGCACTGTTTACCTGCTGCCTTGGCAATTACAGATGTATGTGTTTCTGTTCAGCCTGGCTGTACGTTTTCAAATAGGGCACAGATTAACATGTAACCAGAGCAGAAGTATACAGATACACATAAAATAACTACAGTCTAATGAAAATGCGTACCGTGAATCACCTGAGACAATGGAAGGGAAATCTCACCATTTTAGAGCACTGCTAAGTGACTTAAGAATGCAGTAAAAATGCATTGGCTCTATTATCCTTTCTGTGTTGAAAGAATGAATTCCATAGTGGGTTGTGATTAAGGTGAGCTCTAGTAGGAGAGAATTTAAAATTGTTGCTTCCAGCAGAGATGGATTCTAAGTAGAACAAGTTTGGTTGACTTATTCCAGTTTCTCCAGAAAAGAAATCTGGTTTTTTTTAAAGCTATTGTTAGATTAAATGTGGATAGAAAGATTATGGAATCAATAGTAATTAACACACAAATGAGATAAAAGCTGAAAGGGTTTGTAAAGCAAAACATAGTAGAATAAGTTCAACTGCAAAACATAACATATAGAGAAAACATCCATAGGAAAGCAATAAAATATGGTAAATTCACCAGAATGTGTGTTGATCATCTTGGAGGGAGGGAGGGAGGGAGGGAGGGAGGGAGGAAGGGAGGGAGGGAGAGAGACAGAGGGAGAGAATGAATCTTGGATTCAGTGTTGCCCTTGCCTTCTTTGTGGGGTTGAATGAGAGTAACTGGCCCACAATCACCCAGCTGATTTTCTGCTCAAGACACAATGTGTCCAGTTTGTCCAGTTGTCCAGTTTCTAACTAGTGCCTTAACCACTACACCAACCTGGTTCTCTTTACAAAATATAGGAGGTGTAAATTAACAAAACATTTGGAGATGATTCTCTAAACACACCTTATTAGTAGGTTAGATGAAATCGATTAGGAAACATCCTTGGCATACAATTGTAATTCAAACTGGCCATTTATGTTTAAAATTTTGGAAGACATGCACTTTGGGGAGAATTTTATTCAAGAGATTAAGTCAACATACACATCTCAGAAGGCACATATTATTGTTAATGACAATCTAAAATCATGTGAGACACAAAAGGGGACAAGACAAGGATGTTCTCTGTCCTTGTTGCTTTTTATTCTGGTTCTTGAGGTGTTGAACACAGACATTAGATAGGATGAGAAAATAATGGGATTGAAAATTTAAAAAGAGATTTACAAATTGAGGGCTTTTGCTGATGATTTAGTTTTGATTTTATAAGATCCCCAGTATTAGATTTAACACTTAATGAATAAATTAAAGGACTTTGGTGCATCAGCTGGCTTTAAAATAAATTAACAAAAAACAAATATGTTGGTTAAAAATGTAAGTACACAAGATCAAGGCACCCTGGTGAAAAAGACTGGCTCTAAAACTGAGAAGAAGGTTAAATATTTGAGGAACACATTGACTAATATGAATTGTATGTTGTTTTAGAATAATTATACTAAAATATGGAACAACATAAATAAAAGACAAAGTAGGGCAAACTACAGGGATGAGATGAGTGGCATAAATGAATTGGGAATTGTACATTCATGCTATTGAAACATATGAGTCATTAATGCTACTGTTATGAGTTTACCTTATCCTTTAGCGATGAGCATCTGTTTCTAATGACAATGATGCCAAAAATAATGAAATGAATGTTTTGACACCACAACAAAATCTACCTTTTTGTATTTGCATTACAATGTTGTCACTTGTCCTCCTTGTCTCCCCCATCAGTGTCTAAGTGTCACTTTCAAATATTCTTCTCAGCCAGTCTTTGAGTATTGAATCCAATAAAAACGAATCCAAACTCCAGCTTCTCTTTAGGACAATGATGGTTTATTCAATATAGCATCAAACAACTAACACTCTAATCAGACAAAAATGGCTAAAACCCAGGCAAGGTTAGAGCTGGGTTTGAGTTTGCTCCCTTTCCTTTTATCACCATTATCATGAGACACACCCCACCACACCCAGGCCTATACGCAGTTCTAATTCTGGCCACACCTAACCCATTATCCCTAAATGCTATTAACCCTAGAACATGTCTACATCCCTACTCTATTCCGATCCTCACTAACTGATCCCCACCTGGTGCCACCTTCACCATGTTTTAACCTAAGTCTTAATTACCACCTATATGTGCCCCAACCCCCTTTAACAATATGCACCACATCAAGAACCAGTTCCAGCAGCCCTGAAGTTGTTGCAGAATCTATCCTTAGCTCTGCTGAGTCATTCCAAAGCCATTGGCCAGCACACAAGAAGAAATACAGATCTGGCAGCAGCAGAGATAAGGTGACATGGCCAGCTGACTTGCTGTGAGACATATTTGGAGCTGACGGGCTGTGGGTGAACTTGGAACCCAACAATTCTGATCTCTTCATGGCAAAATAAATCTATGTGTCCAAGAGTTCTGAGGATGCTAGGTGGTATCCTTGTAGGTGGAGTTTAAAATATCTCCCCAAATATTTGTTCTATTATATATAGTATTTTCTCTTATGCTTTTCATCAGCTACATAGCTCACAAAGAAAAGCTTACATTTGCTTTGCTGTTTATTATGCATTCCTTTAAAATATATTTGTGGAACTCACTCTATTTAGTGGATTGATTCCATCTTGGTGTTTGTATACAATAGGGTCATGATCCAAACTGCAGCTTTTAAGGCACATCTATTATTATCAGACTGATAACAGTTATTATTATCTCTCTAGCAATCTTTGTTACACAGAGACAAAATAGCATTGTAGTAAAACTGAGGAGTTCAAGTTAATTTCTTACCATACAGGAATTGTTCACATGAACAACGGCATTAGAAGAATTTTGTGTGCACAGATGGGTGAATCTGAGTGGGTCTGGGTATATGTGCTTTAAAATAATTCAGGACGAAATATTCTAATCCTTTTCTTTTTACATACTTTCTGGACTTTATTCCAGGCTTATTAAAATAAGAACCCCACAAAAGATTATCAAAGTATATGAATGATACAGACACACATTGCAGTACATAAGAAAATATACCTTAGCCACACACTGGCAAACTGTCACTGCTAGTGTATAAATATACATAATATACAGAGGTGGGCTGCACTTTTATTGACAAGGGCCTCATTGGTTGCACGCATGCATGTACTCACTTTGCTCATCTGTGCCACTTTGGGGCTGAAACGCAGCTTCAAACAGGTAGCTAATTGATTCAGGCAGCTCCGGTGAGTACAGCAGGGCAGTGCGGAACTCACCTGGGTAGCCTGAAATCACAGCTGGGGGCTCGACCGTACCTCGCTGACCATCCAACAGCCCACCACTGATAATATGCACAAATATGCATAAATATACATGACAACATTAACATGAAATTCAGCATGCTCTCTTTCTTTAAAGGGGCAAATATATCTGTAAATTTCATTTATTTCTACAATTTTAATAATCCAATGATCTTACACTTAAACTTTATTCTTCATTAAGGAGCTATTTTGTATACAAATTCCATCCATATTAAACCAAAAGAAGAGAGAAGGTGTTATAGGCATTTATTTGATGTCCATGTTAACCAGTGGAAGAGACAATTGGATTGGGCAGCTTCCAAATCTGCTTAGAGGTCAACAAACCAAATCATGCAATCATGATCCAACCCTAATTTTATGACTGAATGCACCTCTATTTTTGAGAAAGTCTCTGTAATTGAATACTCTAGCAGTGACAATGATGAGGCATGTACAGAATTTCTTTTTCAGCAGAGAACACCAAACTTATGGAAACAAAAAGATATGAGAATAGATTTGTTCCCACTCTTGAAATAAATGGAGAACCAAGATGTGTACAAGCATCTTGCATTCTGGGGCCTTGATACAGAATGAATTCAGGATGACTTCCTTTCCTTTCCTCCTTTCCCCCTTCTCCTCTCCTCTCCTCATATTTGCTTTGATATTCCCTTTATTTTGGACAAAGGGTATTATATATTTTTTAATTAATCAGATTTTTTAAAGTCAGATAATAAATTACTTTGGCACCTTGTCAAACGGTGCAAGTAAATAAAACCAAACATTGTGCAATATCCCATACCTTGCAAACAAGGAAACATGTCTTATTATTCAGTTTCTCTAGAAGCTTAGAGGGGTTTGTACATGTTTCTGCCACCACTGCCAACATTATAACATAACTTTGGCTTTTCTGAAGTCTAATTCCTTTCCATTGAGACATTCATCTTTAGAAGACAATGGGTTTAGTGAAGCAGACATTAAAATTCTCCACACATGTTTTCACCTTGAGAAAAATAACCGGAAAGGAAGTCCATTCTGACTTTACAAGCATTAGAAAACTGGTCAAAACATATAAACCAAAAAGATGCAGACCAATCTCTACAGATTAAAAATCTGTTGAGCTGAGATAAACAATTGCATTCCAATTTCTAATAATGTTTTCCCATTGTCTGCTCCTTCATTTTGCCACTGAGAATTTGAAAAGTTTGAAAATAGACATAGGGGAATGTAATGGCACTATTTGATTACTGAAGATACTTTGACACAGTTGTGCTGTGATGTATATTTTCCTCAATAATGTTCCCTTTCGATGAGTTTAAGCCCTACATTTTCTCACAGAGAAAAATGCAGCAAGCAGATAAAGAGATTAGTTTTCATTAATGATTCAAATGGTGATCCTGAGTAAATTTGCCTGAGGGATATACTAATCTCATTTCTGTTCTATTATATGCCCTGAGGACAAACCATACTCTACTTCTGTCCATTAGGTTTCCTGAATTCCATTTTTTAAAAAGTCCACTGCTATAATAATTAATTGAGATAGCTTTCATCAATTTGTATTTAACTTGACTTAGAAGAAGTTCTATTGCCTCTTAATAGTCCACAAGTTCATGACAATTTTGCACTGTTTTCACACTCCTTTCTCCTGGTATATATAAACTTATACAGTTGTGCCCAAATACTGTTTGTAAGCATTTTGTTTTCTACCAGAGAAGGCATTCACTTACTATTAGCAATTTAATGTATATTGCCTTTTAAGTTGCAAAGTACTGTACTTCACAAATTCTGGAATATATTGATTTCCTCTTGCACATACTCACTATGCTATCTTGGATAATAGCTGGTTAAAAACTTTTTTTTTACCGAAGCCATGTCTCTGCTCCATTCAGGAGAATGCATTAGGAACACCTGCTTCATACACCATTTAATGGTTTACTTTGAATATCACCTTTCAACAATTTATGCATATGACTTTTAAATGTCATTGGTTTATAGTCCCTTCAGCCCAGTACAGACTTATTTTCCTTTATTTTTCTACTCCCAATGGAACCTTTCCCTTATACACAAGGAAGGTGACGCAGGGAGAGGGAGTCAAAGAGATCATAAGTGCATCAAACGAGAACAGGATTGAAATTCTCTGGAAATTTAGTTTCTGAAATCTTCTGAGAATTTACATTAGAATGTCAGCCCCATTCCAATATTTAGAAAACATTAATTCTGAGGTCCTGAAAAATAATTAAGCAAAACATCGTTTCTTTTCTGTTTATTCACTGAATGGAAAAGATAGGAGACAAATGGGAAAGTACAATTTAATTGGATTGTAATTAATACAATTAACTCTTATAAGTTCTCCATGAGGAGGTAATGATGATATTGATAAATACTACCATATCCAAATCCAAAAGTGCTAGGGAATCCTTGGAATTTCTGGAAGCTTGGCATTTAGACAAATCAGCCATTAGTAGAGATTAACACCAGATACATAGACAAGTAGAAAACAGCAGCCTAATCAAGGAACTACCAAGGAGAAAAGCATACCCCTCACCAAAATTGGCAAGGCAAGCTACTTTATATCAACAGGGAGAAAACCTACATTTACTTGCACTAATGATGTTATTTAGCTGGGAACATCTCCAATCACACAACCAAGCTCAGAGAGAAACAAGAATTGCACACTGTTACAAACAGTTGGAAATTTTATTTCCAAAAACTTCTAACATATGTCAGTGACCACATCACATCACATTTCCATGCTATGTCTTCTTTTTCCTTCAATAGGTCTTTATTAAAACTTCTGGAGATGTAACCAACAGCAATTATTTATATACTCAGATGACATTGATCACTATCCGACATTCATCTTCCCAGAGCTATGACAGTTATTTATTTGTAGACAAAGGAATTCCCCTGCAGGAAGTGGGAATTTTTTATAAAATTAGGTTCATCTTTAAGAATATCTAAGATACTACTTTTGTTCTTTCTATCTTTGTTATATGACTCTTTTGGTTTTTAACCTCTTTATCCCCAAGTCAATCTCTATATATATAAAAACCTGGGTCCCAGTTCATAAAAAATTGAGAAGTCTCCCACCCCATTCCCTCAGGACACTATATGTTTGCAAGTATTTGATTGTTATGCTTTAATTGGATTCTTGCTGAACAGAGAGTAGGCCTTGATTACCTACATAACACATTCCAGCTCCAAGGAGCTATGATTTAATATGTCTAAGGACTGTTAATGATTGTTTGGACTAAGTGTTATTGCCATGGCTTTAAATAACAAAGTATTGTAAGGGCCAACTAAATGCCACAAGTGCCTTGTGAGGCTGCATTGCAAGAACTGTAATGTCAGAAAAGTATGAGGAAAAACTGAGGACAGAATATGAAGGAAAAAAGCTGCTCCTTATTTAAAGCAGCTTCTTATCTTGTCCTTTTGATCTTATTAGATCCTTGATGCTTTTATATATAGCATCAAGGAGCAAGGAGAGCTGCTTGCAAAGAAATTTCTAAAGCTCTTCAGCAAATGAGCATGCAGAAGAATCAAAAGCTCTGTCACCTCAAGCCAGAAATGCTACAAGTCTAATTCCTCTGTTGGAAGAAATATCCATCTGGTTCTGTTCCAAGCTGGGAAAAAGGCACTGGAGTCAAAATGGAGGCTGAAGGCTGATTGGAAAGAGGGTCCATTTATTGATTAACAGGACCACATGTTTGTGGTTCTAGTGCAGCTGAACACATGGAGTTGAAAGTGGGTTTTTTTAATAGCTTATGTTCTGAAATGGTGTTGGGCAATTCCTATTATGGCTTCATGGCTTTGGATCTTGAGTGAGGGCTAATCTTATCACTCTGCCTTTGTTTCAAAATATCCTGTCTTGAATGGATTACCAAATCTGGGACTTCCTGTGACATCGTGTCATGGTGGTGCAGGGAAACCTTGCTCTGTTTCCTGTACTGAGTTTTCCACTCCAGGAGGCCGTTCAGGGCAGTGCTTGGACCCGGCAAAGTGAGGGGAAACTCTCAGAGACAGCCTGGAAGGTTGCAGTTTCTGGCTGGGCATGGAAGAGAGCCCGAAGTTTGGAGTGGGAAGAAGCTGGCCCTAGGGCAGACCCGGAGGTATGACAAGCTGACAAAAGATGGAAGAGAAAGAGACAGCAGTACGGTAGCAGCAGGCGAGCTATCAATATGGCAGAGGCTGGAAGATTGACTGTGGAACTGAGTCAGAAACAACTTAAAAATGAAGACTCCAGAGTGGAAGGGTTGAGTGTGGAGAGTAGGTGGCAGTGACTTGATTTTTGTTTTACCCTCTGGCTCTGGGAGTAAAACGGCACCTTGAGAAAAGAGAAAAGAGTGATTAAAGGAGAAAAAAGGACTAGATGAGAAGAAGAGGTGTGAAGGAGGTTTTTACTCAAGAAAACTGCCTTTTGAAACTGAGATTGATTGTGAATTCCGACAGTGGAAGATCTGGAATGATGTATGTGGAGAAATAGAGAGTGGATGAATGACTGTGCAGATCACAGGAGACCACCATTGTGAGACAGAAGAAGACTGAAGAACAGGAAATAGAAGAATGCCTGACAAGTGATGAGCAATAGAGAACTTGACTATATGAATTTGTACATTTAGATTAATATTAATTACTATATATATCAAAATCTTTACTTTTGCCTATTTCTACTATAATTACAAATCTATTTTCCTCTATTAGTATACTATTATTGATTATTAAAAACAATATATATATAATATTAATAAGAAATTTAAGAAATTTGAGACAATAGCCAGACTTTTCTCTTAGTAGTATTATTTATATAATAATTATATAATATAAGTCTTATATATATATAGATAACGTTTGTATAGAATCTGATAGAATTGTATAGAGTATTAATTGAAGATATATAAATAATTTCATCTTTATATAATTTAATATTAATGAATTGGATAGATTTAAGTATCTGAAACACTTAGGTGAATGATTAATTATAATTATAGTATAGGTATACTATCATAGTATAAAAAAGTATTGATAATATTGTTATTAGTTGATAAGTTTTGAATATTGTTATTATAATATTTATAGTTTTGCCCCCTCAGGGTTCAGTTGATTATCCAACTTTAGTACTGGGGGGAGAGAAATTGCTCCCCTCAGAATGAGTTTGCAACTTGGGAGTCCGTCTGGATCCACAGCTACAATTTGACCACAATCTTACGGCTGTGACCACAGGGACCTTTGCACAGGTTCACCTGTTACGCCAGTTGCGACCCTTCCTGGACTGTGGGGCTCTTCACATGGTTGCTCATGCCCTTATCACCTCTCGATTGGACTACTGCAATGCGCTCTACATGGGGCTGCCCTTGAAGAGCACTCGGAGACTTCAGCTGGTGCAAAATGCAGCCGCGTGAGTGATTATGGGTGCACCTAGATGTGCCCATATAACATCTATCCTCCGTGAGCTGCACTGGTTACCAGTGGTCTTCTGGGTGCAATTCAAGGTGCTAGTGACAACTTTTAAAGCCCTTCATGGCTTAGGAGCGGGATACCTGTGAGACCGCCTTCTGCGACTTTATGCTTCCCAGCGCCCAGTTAGATCTCACAGGGAGGGCTTGCTCCGGATACCGTCGGCCAGGCAATGTCGGCTGGTGGGTCCACGGGCTAGGGCCTTCTCTGTAGCGGCGCCGTCCCTCTGGAATATGCTCCCCACGGAGATTAGAACCATCCCAAATCTACTTGCCTTCCGCAAAGCCGTTAAGACCTGGCTTTGTTGGAGGGCATGGTATTGAGATCTTGAGATTTTGCTTTTCCCCCGTGTATGTTTTGGATTGGTATGAATGAGCTTTTTGTTTTTATATTGTACAGAAATTGTTTTTATCCTTTTGTACACCGCCTTGAGTTCCCCTTTGGGGGAAGTGAGGCGGGATATAAATCTAATAAAAAAATAAATAAATATAGTATTGATAGTTTTTATTATTAATTCAGCATTATATTTATTATATTAGGCTATATTTAAGATTTTAAGCCTTTCTTATTTAATATATTGATAAAGTATCATTTATTAGTATTAACCATTAACAAATAATTAATTATCAATTGACACATTAAGCTTTATAAGATTGACTTTCTGGATTTACTGTTAGATAGACTATTTAATTGAGGGAAAATCCACATAGAGACTGAACGACTCGGATGGTAATTTAGGAGAATATTTATAGGATTATAGGAGAACAGCATAAGATTATTAGGGAGATGACTAGCATTACAACTACTAAGACCAGAAAAAAACCCTCAACATTGATATTGATGCCCAGTCTGGCTACATCTAATCAGAGAACAATTGAAGGTATGCTGGCTCAGGAGAAATCAAATACAACATTTAATATGCAGATGGCTCAAACCACTTTGTTGACAATACAAAAATGATGATCAAACTACAAGAAACCATGATGAATAATCATGTGGAGATGAAATCTGATATGGAGGTAATGAAAACGAAATTAAAATTGGAGATGGGGAATAGCAAGAGGACAGTGGACCAAAAAGAAAGAGGAGTTAGAACCAGAAGCCAAAGAAGAAACTAGAGTAAATTAAAGATAAAAATAGGAACAGATATAAAAATGGAATGGGGATTGAAACTTTTGTCGATTAATGTGAATGGACTAAACATACCAACAAAAAGAAGGAGATTATTAACAAAAATAGAGAAACAGAAGAATGATATAGTATGCCTCCAAGAAGTGCACATTAAGAAGCAGGACGAACAATATCTACAAAATAAAAAATTAGAAAGATTATATACAACCTTAGCAGAGGAAAAAAAAGAGGGGTAGCAATATATATTAAGGAAGAAATAGTTTCAAAATTAATATATAATGACACAAAAGGGAGGATATTGATGGTGGAAGTATCTATAGAAAATAAAAGTATATTATTATTAGGGACATGTTCACCTAATAAAAACCAAAGCAAGTTCTATAAAACCATACATAATAAACTAACTGAAATAGGAAATCAGAATATTTGTATAATTGGAGATTATAATGCAGTAGCAAACATTCGAGAAGACTACGCCAGCAAACAAAAGTGCAAAAAGAAAAGAAGTACACTACCAAAGACCTTTTTTCAAATGTCAGAGGAATTGAATTTATTAGATGTATGGAGGAAAATGAACCCAGGAGAAACGAAATTCACCTTCTACTCCAACCCACACAAATCCTGGTTGAGAAAAGATATGGCCTGGATAAATGGAGATTTACTCAAAGACATTTGGAAAATAGAAATAATGCCAAATACCTGGGCAGACCATAACCCACTTAAAATAACATGGAAAGGACAAGCGAGGAAAAGGAATAGATGGACGCTAAACCCAGAAATTTTAAAAGAAAAAGAATACCTTCAAAAAATTTCAGAAGAATTGGAATTATTTTTTAAGAACAACAAAAAACAACATACCTCATTGCAAAACCTATGGGATACAATGAAGGCATATCTAAGAGGAATTACAATAGCTTACACAGCAAAAAGAAATAAAGAAAAATGGAGGACCCATAATACATTAATAGGGGAGATAAAGAGATTAGAAGATAAATTATAAAAAGACCCTGGGGGAAGAACAAATCAGAAATAATTTGGCATTAACGAAACATAAATTGAACATAGGAATATAGGAATAGGAAGATTTAGCAAGGAGCTTACAATATACAAAACAAGACTATGGAGTAAACTACAGATTTCGCTCTTAGGGAAAATAGCCACAATTAAAATGAATATCCTACCTAAATTATTATATTTGTTCCAAACTATCCCAATTAAATTAGATTAAAACAATTTAAAGATCTAAATAAAATGATTATGAAATTTGTATGGGCAGGGGGAAAGCATGAATTAAAGCAATTTATCTACAGGATAGTAAAAGCAGAGGTGGCTTTGGACTCCCAATCTGGGAAAATTACTACAAAGCAGCATCCTTAATATGGGTTAAGGATTGGATTAAATTAGAGAACAAGAGAATATTAATATTAGAAGGATATGATATGTAAATAGGGTGGCATGCCTTCATATGGGATCCCAGGAATAGGAATCATTCTTATTTTTTTAGACATATTTTATGAAACTCGTTGATCAAAACCTGGGAGGAAATAAGGAAAAAATCACTATACCAAAATTCCTGATTGGTTATCCACTATGAAGGCAATGTTCCACCCAAATACTATAGATATCAGCAAAAAACTCAAATACTACCAAATTTTGGATAACCAGGAGAGGCTCAAGACAATCCAAGAACTAGAAACGGAAGGAATTCCATAGACTGGTGGTTGTACCTCCAAATACAGATGAAATATAAAAAAAGATTTAAAAGAATTTGGATTTGAAATAAAAACAACTCAACTAGACCAATTATTATTGGGACCAGAACAAAAAATGATAACAAAATTATATAATTATTTACTAAACTTTGAATTAGAGGAGGAAATTGTAAAAGGAGCAATGCTAGCTTAGGCAAAAAATTTCGGACACAGTATAGCATTGGATGGTTGGGAAGAAGTATGGCAAAAAAAACCTCTCTATAACAAAGTCAGTTGCCTATAAAGAAAATTTATATAAAATGTTTTATAGATGGTACCCTAAATTAAACCCGAACTGTTGGAAATGCAAAAAAACACAAGATACCTTTTTCCATGTCTGGCGGCTATGCCCAGAAATAAAAAAATACTGGATAAAGATAAAAACTTAGCTGGAGGAAATTACACACTGCAGGTTGGAGTGGAAGCTGGAATTGTTTCTCCTGGGAATCATCACAGAAAAGTATCCCCCCAAAATTAGATATTTGATTATGCATATATTAACGGTGGCACGAATTGCATTGGCGCAGACTTGGAAAATGCCTACCACACCATTTAATAATGTTATAATCCACAAAATCTTAGAATGTGCAGAGATGGATAGGCTCACGCTGAAATTAAGGGAAAAGGAAGACAGAATATTTTTTTAATTTGGAATATTTGGTATCAATGGTTAGACAGTAAAGTACAATAAAAAGGTCACAAAAAGAATTTAAAAAGGAAGAAACAAGGGAAATAAAACTGGAATACAAGCAAATAGATAGAACGTGGGAGAAGTAGTAGGAACTGAGGAACTGCTAGGGGAAAATAAGAGCTAGATAGATATTCAGACTAGGATTTAAAATTATTTAGGTCTATTGTAGAAATGTACAGAAATATGTAATGAATGATAGAAATGTGACTCCTGTTTTCTGCTATAGCCATGGAATACTAAATAACAGCATATAGGCTATAAATATCCCGGATGTTCCCCTTAGACAGGCATGTATATATTGTTAATCTGATATTCGCTTGTCTGCATATGAGAATCGGATCTTAAAAGATGATATAGTGTGTTTATTAACATTAATTAAGAATTGAGAATTAATATTTATTTATTTATTTATTTATTTATATTTGAACTTGTATGCCGCCCCATCTCCGAAGACTCGGGGCGGCTCACAGCTAAAAACATAGAACAATAAATATTTAAAAAGACATTAAACCAACAAGCCCAAATATGAAACACAACAATAAAATACATTAAAAACATCCTCCCCAAGGAAGGGTCACGGCCCGGGTTGGTCAAACAACCAAGCAACAGAGAAGGGGCTCCAGAGGCATCGAGGAAGTACCAACCGCATTGGCTCGCCGATGGGACCCGAGGAGTCCTTGCTTACGAGCCCACACAGGGCGGCCGGCACTAGATATTGGAAGAAGACGCCCTCAGATATTGGGGACCCATGTCGTAGGGACTTTGAATGTCAAAACTAAAACCTTGAATCTCACCCGAGCGCAATCGGTAACCAATGCAGGCCACGAGGAGGGGGGTAACATGAGAGAACCGGGTAACTCCCATCACCATCCGCGCGCATTCTGCACCAACTGCAATCTCCGGATGGTATGCAAGGGCAGTCCTAGATAGAGAGCGTTGCAGTAGTCGAAGTCTCGAGGTGACGAGGGAGTAACCGCGCGTAGGGCGCCCTGGTCCAGAAAAGGGCGAAGTTGTCGAACAAGACGGAGCTGGGCAAAGGCCCCCTGGCGACGGCCCCCACCTGCTCCTCCAACCGAGCCGACATCCAGGAGGACCCCCAGATTCCGTGCCCTATCCACAGGGGTAACACTCACCCCCTATGGCCAAGGATAAACAATCCTGGCTGGGCCGACGCCGACACGCAAAGCCACTCAGTCTTGGCCGGGTTGAGTCGGAGCATGTTCCTACTCATCCAGATCCGTACCGCATCCAAACACCGGGACATCAGGGAGAGGGCATCACTGATCTGGCCAGGGGTGGAAAGGTACAGCTGAGTATCGTCAGCGATGGAATTTCACCCCAAAACCACAGATGATCTCACCCAGCGGTTTCATGTAGATATTAAATAAGAGAGGGGAAAGGACCAACCCCTGCGGGACTCCATAAGAGAGAGCCCTCGGGGTCGACTGAACCCCTCCCACTAACACCGATTGCACACCCGAGAGGTAGGAGGAGAACCACTGAAGAACAGTGCCCCCACTCCCAACCCCGGAGGCGACGCAAAAGGATACCATGGTCGATGGTATCAAAAGCCGCTGAGAGGTCCAATAGGACCAGGACAGAGGAAAACCCCTGTCCCGGCCCTCCAGAGATCATCCATCAGTGCGACCAATGCCGTCTCCGTGCTGTAACCGGGTCGGAAGCCCGATTGGTACGGATCCAGGTAGTCCGCTTCATCCAGGAAAAGCGGAACCTGCTGAGCCACCACACTCTCAACAACCTTCGCCAAAAAGCGAAGGTTGGAGACGGGACGAAAGTTGTCTAACACGGTCGGGTCCAAGGCAGGCTTCTTTAGGAGGGGTCTCACCACCGCCTCCTTCAAGGCAGAGGGAAAGACACCCTCCCTCAATGAAGCGTTGACAACTGCCCGGAGCCAGCCGCAGGTGGCCTCCCTGGCGGCATAAGTCAGCCAGGAGGGACACGGGTCCAACAAACATGTGGTGGAACTCAGTCACCGCATAATCCTGTCCACTTCATCCTCGGAGACAAGATCAAACTCATCCCAGATAACGGTGGCCAGACTACCCACAACTCGTTCCTCCGACCACTGCAAATTAGAGGACAACCCGTCCCGAATGCGAGCGATCTTATCCATCAGATATAGACAATATACTTTAAAAACTGTCAAATTCTATGTATATGTATGGTATTTAATGTACTGCCAAGAAATGATACGGAAATATGTTGACAAAAACCTTATTATAGAAACTTTTGTAAAAATTTTCTTTTAACATTTTACCTTTTGTAAACTTTTTAATATCTTGAACGTTAATAAAGTTTTGTTTTAAAATTTAAAAAAAGGATTACCAAATCTGCATTTCTAAAAGCTACTACCCCAATATCTGCTTGGGGGCAGAGAGCCGGGGCTCTGAGTTTCTGTCTCCCTTAAGGTTTTTCTCCCCTCTTTTATGGGAAATATTTTATCCTGGCTTTTTAAAATATTTCTCAAAACATTTCATTCTTCTAGGAGAGGAGTGGGTGATAATTTTCTACACCTCAAGTGGGAATTAGACTTGTAGTGGGTGATGGACAAGTGGGTGGTCAATATAGGTGGCCTTCCATGCCACTTCCAAGACTAGTGCAGCATTTCGCCAGCAGCATGCAGAACACTACTTGTGTGCAAACTTCTGATTTGTGCTTTGTACATTGTATCTTGCATTCAAAGTGAGATGGGGCAATGAAAGTTACCACCCAAACTCTCTGGGGAATACTTGGAGAAAATTCCAGGAAAAAAATGCTATTCTTTCTTTAAAATGCAAGAAAACAGATTTCCCCTGGAAAATACCTTCTGAGAAAGGTCTCCTCAGGTCTAATAAGAGTACTCCCGGAGGCACTTTATATTACCTTTCTCAGCCGTCTGTTACCTTTCTATTGTGAAAAACTAGGCATGGGTCCTCAATAGCTTGTAAGGCTTATATATAGAGTTCTAAAGTATTAAAGGTATAAAACCTGGGGGTCCTTCTGGATTCACGGCTCAAGTTGGAGGAGCAGGTGGGAGCTGTGGCCAGGGGGGCCTTTGCCCAGGTCCGGCTGGTTCTTGCCCATATCTGGACCGGGATGCCCTGCGCATGATCACTCAGGCGCTCGTTGTCTCCCGACTGGACTACTGTAACACTCTCTACTTAGGACTGCCCTTGCATACCACTCGGAGGCTTCAGCTGGTGCAGAATGCGGCTGCGCGGGTAGTGATGGGAGCCCCCCGATACTCCCATATTACACCCCTCCTGCATGACCTGCATTGGCTTCCGGTTGCCCTCCGGGTGAGATTCAAGGTTTTGGTGTTAACATTCAAAGTCCTACATGGCATGGGTCCAGGATATTTACGAGAACGACTCCTCCCAGCTTCAAGTACCAACCGCCTGGTACTGGCGCACAGACGGGGCCTCCTCAGGGTACCATCCGTGACTCAATGTCACTTGGCGGGGACCCGAGGGAGGGCCTACTCTGTGGCGGCCCCCACTTTATGGAATCTTCTTCCGCTGGAGCTCCGGCTGGCTCCCGAACTCCGCACCTTCCGCCACAACTTAAAAACCTGGCTGTTTTTACAATCTGGGCTGTGCTGACTCTTTGGGGCTTTTTATTTTAATTTTGGGGTTTTAACATTAATTCGGCTTTAATTTGTTTAATATAGTTTTAGGTAATTTATTGTTAGTATTGTATTTTAGCTGTGAGCCGCCCCGAGTCCTTCAGGAGAGGGGGTGGCATATAAGTCGAATTAATAAATAAATAAATAATAAATAAAACAGCTGCATTTCAAGCAGTCTATTTCTATCTGAGCTGCCTTTTCTTAACAATCAACAGAGGTGGCTTTTGATGTTACAGTACATTAGGTGTTTGGCTTTGTTGTTGTTGTTTTTTTGTTGTTATTAATTTCTAAGGTACACATAAAGGATTATTCCAGCTTTGTGTTTCTTCTCAGCTGGGATCAGTAAGGAGAGATGATATCATTCACTGTGCCAGGGAATTTGTGACAAATGACAGAGATTAAATAAATGGGCATTTAAGCAAACTTGCTATAACAAATGCATAGAACTTGATTAATTTTTATGCATAGTTGCCTCTTTGAGGTCTCTTGCAAAATGTCCACATTTATGAGGGCTTGGATTAAAGAAAATGTATTCACTGAAGAATCTCTAAAGGTAGTAATTTGGAGGGAATTAAACACTTATTTGAGGAATTAAGTAAGCAAAGTTACACGTAATTTTGCAGGAGGGGGCAGGGGGTATTTTATGCAACTCATTTTACATAATATTGACAAAAAGCTAGAAAAAGTTTAATTATAGGCATTTAAGTGCAGCAAATTGAGTTCTATTCTGAATTGAAATAGGTTGCATTGCAGACATTCTGTGGCATTTTAATGTGAAGATAGTTTCCTGTCAAATTTACATTTACAAAATTTCTGGAGATAGAACCTTTTCTATTATTTGTTTGTCCCTAAATGTAAATATATTATAATAACACACAAAAGTTTATGCTGCCAAAAAAGTCAAGGTAGTTTATAATATATTAATGTAAAATCACCCATGAAATCGTGATCTTAAAAATCCCCAATAAGAATTAGACTAGTTCCAGAGACGGAGGTCTACCATTGAGAATGTCATTTGCATCATGATTTCTCTGAAGCAGGCACCTGGAGATATTCCTACTAGACCTTGTAGGATGAGTAGATTATAGCTGGGAAAGATGGGTCTGAATGTACCCTGCCAATGTGAGAGAGATACATTTTGAATAATTAGTGGGTTTGGCTTTTAATTATGGAGAAAAGGTTACCAGGACCTTCCCAATTTTACATCTTATATATTACTTTGCCATGCATCATTCACTATTCTTTGTTATTTTTCTCTTAACTGAATGTGGAATGCTTCAATAATTGATAAAGTTACTGGAAGAAATATGGTTTGCATTTTGCATGCCTCTCTGATTTTCTTTGTTTCCAACCAATGACCACTCTTTCAATAATCCTTGAGACCAGATTTGGTCCTAGAACACTTTGCTACAATCCACTGATTCATAACCCAACCCATTGTCTCACAAGGATTCTTTGTATCTCATATGTCACAAATGAGGAAATTCTGCAAAGAAGAAATTCCCGAATACTTATTGTTAGGGGTGGGATTCTACTGGTTCGGACCGGTTTGGGTGACCCCCTTGTTCTGATGGTTCCAAACTAGTTCACTGCGATGAGTATGTGGGCCCTCCCACCCACCTGTACTCTTTCCTGTGCTTTATTTCCTTTGCTTAAAGCACAGCTGATTCACGTGGCAGAGGGGTTTGCTGCTCCTCAGCTGTGTGAGTCACAGAGGCTAAAGTTGACGGGAAGTATGGGCTTTTTAAAAATGCGGAGCATGCACACGGAGTGAAGTGCACGATCACTGAACCAGTTGTTATACCGGTGGAATCCCACCCATGCTTATTGTTTATGTTAAAAAATTCAGAAACCTTAGGAGAGATTAAAATTAGAATAATTACAAAATGTCATATATTTCTACACTGGAGAAAGAAAGCAAAACTGATGCTTTCTTATTAGAAGTGAACAAGTTAATGCACAAGAACAATATTCACAGAAAACTGATGAAATGTCCCCCCCCCTCTCTCTCTCTCCCTCCCTCCCTCCCTCCCCTCCCCCCCTCTCAGTCAAGATATTTGGAAAACATGAAATGGAACAATCAAATTATGGCTTCTAATGTATTTGTCAGGCCTCTGAAGTAAATTCTGGGAATGCTACTTTAATATTTGTTGTTTATTTATCTTCAAATGACTCTTGATCCTTGGCAAAATGGTTGGGCAAGATCTTGCAGTTTTCTTGGCAAGACCTCCTAAATGGTTTACTCTTACCTGCATCCCAGAGCTAAGAGAGAGGGACTGGGCCAGCTGACTTTGTGTTTAAGGTGGGACTAGCACTCAAGGTCTCCCAATTTCTAGCTTGATTCTTTAGCCATTGCATCAAACTGTCTCTCTCCACTTTATTAAACATTTTTTTAAAGCCTATATAAATTTTGCATGGTTCCATCTTATACTAAACAAAATTAGATTGGAGTTATATTGACTTTCCTGCACTCCTTCTACTTTCAGATTGTGTAATCTCTTTTCCAAGTCTCTCCCTAATGGCTTCTTTCGTCTTTCCTCCCTAAATGGCTCTCTCATATCTTCCCCAAGGTCATATCTAAATTCCCTTACAGGATTATCAATTGCTTTGGCCTAGCATTGGCACTGAATATCAATTAGCTTACATACAACATTAGTATATTTGATGGTAGTATCATTACAGAAATGCTTACAAGGTACTTTCCTTTGGTGAAATTTTGAAAAACCACTCCCTGCAAGGTACTGCAACACAACTTCCTTGTTTTTAAAAGAGAAAAAAGGGCCTTTCTTGTATTTGCTGTGTTTTCATCTTTTTTATCATGTATGTTTGAAATTGTATGTTGTTCTATGTATGTTGCCAAGAGTCCTTTTGATGGTAATGGCATAGAAATGAGTATAAGAACTAAATAAATGAAATGCGACCAAAGTGCAGCACAATGCATTTGATAATAGGTCTGAATTGTTTAATTCTCAATCTTGGCTATTTTAAAATATGTGGAACAACTCCAGAATTCTCCAACCAACATGCAGGGAGTTGAAATTCACATATCTTAATGTATCCAAGGTTGAGAAACTGAAGTTTGTTAGGTACAATTAAATGCACTGGTACACACCTCAAGAAAATATATACATAAGTATTGGACTGTCCTTGTTCTGATTTTGGTCACAGATTAATTCTTAATATTATTATTATTCTTTGTGAGTTTACAAAGTTCTAGTAATGATAAATTGTTACCTATAGAATTTTACCTAAACATTTGCTATCTGAAAAAGTCACTTTGCAGGTTTTCCAAGTTCCTTTTGCCATTTATTTTGCCCTTTTCCCAATCCTACTGAGGAATCTAAACTCTAATGAAACTTTCATATGGAACTGTCTTTTCAAATACAGCTCCCTAGGTATGTTGGTGCTGGTAGACTGAGAAGTAGTCTAGTATAACAGCAATAAATTTGGATTTGACTGCTTCAGTGAGCTAGCCTTTTGTAGAATTAGTCTCTAGAGCTTTCTTAAAAGCTGTCACACATGTTCTTGCATCACCATTGTGGGTTGGATGATATGTAGCAGCTGAGATATGCTTTGGAACATTCAACATTTAAAAGCACAAATGGTTTCTAACCGCAGATATACTATACATTAGTAGAAGCATTCACAGCAGAACTCTGCTCATCCAAAGATTCATATTAGTGGTCTCCAACCTTCTTGGCCAGTGGGCATATTTATGAGTTGATCTTAAAACCAATATTGTAGAATAGGGTTGGGATAATTTTACTCATTCACAAAAAGACTGTGATACTTTTGAGCTTTTGTTATTTCTGGAGGTGATGTAACTGCTGAGTTTCTGTTCCTTTGTTACATTGTCACTTAGTGCTCATACTTCCCAATCTGAAACAACCCAGCATGAAGAATCCTTTCATTTTCCTTAGGATTTATTTAAACCAGGGAGAACCAGAAAGGCTGCAGATGATATACAATGAAAAATAGAACATTCACACACAGACACAATCAACTCACATCTAAACACATATCACAAATGTAATCTGAAACAACATCAAAATGGTGAAATGTGTGCTGTGCTATCACAACATAAATCCAACTTATTATTATTATTTTACAATGCTACACACAAATATATAAGGCTGAAATCTACTCCATGTTACTCAGATTCATGATTTGGCACCCTTCTGTGGAACCTTCTATCACCCATGAGAATTAAGCCAAAGTCTCTTCTTAACGAAATTATGTAAATTATTCAAGTTGAATGAAAATTGCTTGGGGAAAAAAATCAGAAACTTTCACTATTTGACACTAGTTACAATATTTTTAAAGCAGAAGCATAATTTTAGACTGGCATTTGTCAACCTTCTTTATTCTCCTGGTATTATTAAATATTTTATTAAAAGAAAAATAAATATAAAACTTTCTTTCCAATTGATATTGAACTACAGAATTAAGTTAGGGGCATGCAAATAGATAAGATCCAATTCAAACTTGAGCTTTTAAGATGGCAAGAATCAAACTGATTCAAAGACTAGAAGGTAGTTTCAAAATGCTTTGAGATTCAGTTCAGTAAAACTGCAACTATTGGCCACAATGGAGCATCTGAATATCTGAGGTTGCCCTGAATCAATGTATAGTCTAGACCAGGAGTGTCAAACTCAAGGCCCAGGGGCTGGATTTGGCCTGCAGGGTGTTTAGATCTGGCCCACGGGGCCACCCCAGGAACAGAGAAGGACTGTCCTGCAGTGCTTCTGCCACTGAAAATAGAACTTGGGAGGATCATGTGCAGCCTTCCCAAGCTCCGTTATCACAGGCAGAGGGCTCGGGCCACCACCTGTGCCCTGGATATGAATGACATTGAACTGGTCATGCCCACCCTGGCCATGCCCACCCTGGTTCCCCAAAGTCAAACACAGGCCTGATGTAGCTCTCAATGAAATCAAGTTTGACACCCCTGGTCTAGGCAGTCACAGTTTCAAAGCTAGTGTCAAATAGATGGAAATTCCTATATCACACTTAACCCAAAACAAACAAGCTATCAAGCAGCTGATCCATGTACAGCAGAGTGACAATGCAAACAAATGCTGGAATATCCTGGACACAATGGGCTGACTTTAGGGAACAAGAGCTGCCCATCAACTCGATTCCAAATATCACAAAAACTGCCTTACTGATTTAAAACTAGTAAAGATAGAAAACATAGATGGATTGAGCCACATTTAGCTTTGTGGCCTCCAGATGGTCACCTCCTTCACACTGAGTCCATAAACAGCACCCTTTATGGTGCTTTTATTCACCTTTTTTGATTGGATGCCTCATGCCTCAATTTAAAAAAACCACCCTCTCTGTTGACACTGAGGATTATAGAGAAGGAAATTGTTTGATTATGATGATAATTATAAAAGGTTTTGTAGCACTTTGTCTGCATTTTGCTACTGCTGTTACTGCTCATAAGAATGCTACCTGAAGAAATTTGGCTCCAGTCATTTAGCATAATGGATCCTCCTTTTCCATTGCAGCCTACTGCTAATTCTCAGTCTTTTGCTCATCCCATTATTGTTGACTAGCAGTATAACATACAACAGGACAACAGGGCAACTTACTTGTATATTCTGTTCCTAGACAATGGCTGCACCTATCTCCTGATGCTATCCTTGTTAAAGTAGCTACTCTATCACAGTTCACACCAGTGATAAAACTCCCTCCGTTCTAGAACCTTAGACAAAAGAAGATTTTCACCTGGAGCCTGAATGATTTCTCAAGGGAATCCCCTAGTTTAAGAGGGCTGTATAAAATCACATCAGAAAAAAAGAAAGTTGAGGAACTAATGAATGAAAAGCATGTAGACATTTGAACAAAAGTAGAGGATCACACAAGGTCAAACCAAATCAAAAAAGTGCAACAGAGTAATTGAGAGTGTCTTTTTCAATATCCTTCCCTCATTCTGAAACAAATTCTAGCAGAAGGGAGAAACATAAATAGCAGAGCAATGCTTCTTAAAGGTCTGAGTGACAAGATTTATGGAGATGATAAAACCTATTGGCCCATGGCTCATATCAGCATTCAGACAACACATAATATGACTCAACTACTCATCACCTTTGTCTAAATAATGGAGGAAAACTGCAACCGCTTGCAAGCCTAGACATTCAACTGAATTTCATTGAATCACCAAATTAATTATCTCCAAAGTGATGTGACGATTTGAAGGCAAAAGTCTCTAGCCAGTTCAGAGATTCAACTCAGGCAGGTCTTTTTTCCATCATCACCTTTGCAAAGCTTTGTGCAACCTTAATGATCATGACTACCAGTTAGGAGACTGTTTAAGAGGAACTGGCAAATATATTGAGGATTAGACTACTGATGGCTTTTGATCACTAAGTGTGTTTGCTTTCCTTAGACGTGGGTGCCACCTGCCTAAAGAACACAGCATGAAATGTGATACTGAATTGGATAGATTTTTGGTCAAAATCATCATGCACTACCTTTATCCTTTTTATTCTTTCTTTTTAAATAAACTCATATCATTCTATGTTTTATTTCACTATTTCTTTGTGGTACTTGTTTGGATCATAATTGTCTAATAGTATATCTTTACATTATCAAAACCGTTTTACAAACTCTAACACTTTTTAATGCCCTTTTAAAGTTATCTATTTAGTTATCTCTTCTAGTTGTTACAATTGCATTCAGATGATTGTAAAATTGATTGTAATTTTATAAACCTCTCCTGGGTTTTAATCCCTTTGTAATTTTATATTAACAGTTTTATTTTTACCTTCACTTATTCTATCAATATGATTGCTTATTCCTACTTCTGTTTTAAACTGTTTTGTTACTATTTTATGCTGGTCAAAGACTGAAATAAAAATAAAATAAAGTTAAATAATAAATAAAATAAAATAAAGCCTTCATTGTTAAAATTTCTATCACAGTAACAAAAGCCAAACTCAACATTTAATGATTACCTCATGAGTTAATGGTTGTAACCAGTCCTGCCCTTGGATTTTATGATGAGTTATGTTATCCTTTAAATATATTAAATGTTATCAATCTTTTTCTTTCCTTATTGATTTCATATTACAAAATAATAAATAAATAAAGAGAAAAAATAAAAAAAGAAGGAAAGCCACAAAGAAATAAAAGAGGACTCATATATATATATATTTGTTTGGATGTGTGTGTACACACACCATATTATTTTTCCACTGGCTCTGCTATTTATTTCTATACTATCATCTATGCCTCCCAACTAAGCCTTGCTATGGTTAAGCATCTAAAATTTCTACAATAACTGGAAAGTAACTGAACTTGATGCCATATGAATTATGTAAGGAATAGCTGTGGCAGGTTCGGGATTTGCAACAGCTATTTGCCCACAGGAATTCACCAAGTGAAATTGGCCTTGTTAAATGTGTCATAAATCACTGTAATTGAGCATGATAGTTTACATTAAAAATGTTTCATTTTTTTTAAAGTTTATTTACAATTTTAAAAAGAAACACAACATACAGACTTACAATCACAAATAACATAAATACATCACAATTTTTCCCGCTTTTTTAGTTGCAGATCGAATATGCATTTTCCCATATAATGTTACAGTCGTACATAGCCATAAATATTTTTTCAGTTGAAATTCGCTTGGTTTGGGCTATTTTGGGGCTTTTTTCCTATTTCTTTTTCCAGATTGTTACATAACCTGTTATCTCCTGTTTTCTATGAATTCTTCTATTTACAATAGTACCTTATTTCCCAATATTCCCTTTCCCTCCGTTTTTGTGTTCTACCCAATTATACCATATTTCCCATGCCTTATAATAATCCGAGTCTTCTTTTCCATTTAGTTTGAGTGTTAATCTCTCCAATTCTACGCATTCATATGTTTTCTTTATTACCACTTGTATAGATGGGGCTATAGATTCCTTCCATTTCTGAGCTAAAGAGATTCGAGCCGCTGTTAATAAATGTGTTATCAGGTATTTGTCCTCTGGGGGAAGATTTTTTTTTTATCATTCCAAGTAAGAACAGTTCTGGTTTCCACTCCAAGTCACACTTCATCACATCCTCAATCCAATTTTTAATTCCCATCCAGTATTTTCTTATTTTTGGGCATGTCCACCACATATGATAGTAAGTGCCAATTTTATTCTGACACTTCCAACAGTTTGGGTTTGCCTGTGAAAATATTTTTGCTAGTCTAGCAGGAGCCAAATGTCACCTATACATCATTTTATACTGGTTTTCTTTATATGCCACCGACTTTGTATATGTTAAGTTTTCCTCCCATATATCTTCCCAGTCATTCAAATCCAAATTGTATCCTATATTTTTTTCCCAAGCTAACATTGGTCCTTTTACTAATTCTCCTGTTCTTTCTTGTTCTAGTAGTAGATTGTATAGTTTAGATATTAGTTTTTCTTCCGGTCCCAGAAGTAATTTATCCAAATTTGTATTCTTTGTTTCTATTCCATATTCCTTTATATCTTTATTATATCTCGTTTTGACTTGTAAATAAACCCAGCTGTCTATTAATATTCCTTGTGTTTCCAGTTCCTGTTTTGTTTTTAGTTTTCCCTCTGTATCCAATATCTGGTAATATTTAAGTTTTTTATTTAAATCCAGTGTATTAGGATGAAAGGTTGCCTCCATTGTTGAGAGCCATCTCGGTATTTTTGTATATACGGGATGGCATTCACTTTTATGGAACCCAACTGATAAAAAACAAAAACACGCAACGAAACATATAATACGTAATTCATTGATTAAAAACTGGGCAGAAATAAGGAAGAAAAACTATACAATAAAAATGTTTCATTTTATGATTATAACTAAGGAGAGACATTCAGGAGGACAAGGCAACAGATCTTAGTAGGTTCTTCAATGCACCTTCTTTCTAAATTTGATAAACCACATTTAAGCCTCTTCTGGTTTTCTGGCTCTATTCTGTATGGATTATGCATGCAAGAAAGTTTTATATTAATCTCAATTTTTTTCAGCAAGTCGGCACCAACATTTTTTTACAGTAACAAAATGCTTGTATTTTTGTAATCTTTCTTTCCAGCCCCTTTACCAGGCCAGCCAAGTAAATCGCATAAAACAGAATATCCCAGAGCATATCCCAGAGCATGAAAGACACTAAGGGGACACTAATTAGTATTGTGATGCTGTCCAGAATTAGCACAACTTTCTTATCAGCAATAGTAGATAAAATAGAGGAAGGGCTTTATTGGATGTAGGATATATTAATTTGAAGGTTCCTTTTTTTCTACTCCAATTATATACAAGAGTTATGGGCAAAATATAATTAGCATCCAATGTAATATTCTACAGTTGAAATATGAACATCATTTAAAGTTCTTTCATATTTGGAATATTCATATACAGCATGGAATATTTGACATAAAACATTGATTTGCAACATGTGTGAACTTGTTCTGCATTCAGAAAAATCTGAATACTTGTACTAATGAATACTTTTCCTGTTTCTCTCCTAGCCATTACTAGCTGGCTATGTAGTCTCCTCTTATCTGGGATAGCATCCTCTATAAACTTGAATAATGCTTGATTTTATTTTATTACCAATCTGATGACTTATGAGCTCCTGCAGTTAATAGTATTTGTTGTCTTAGAACATTCATTTTTTATTTTTATTTATTTCTTTATTAAATTGTTTATTAAATTGTTGCTCATCTTGCCACAAGGTAGCTTACAAGGTTAAAAGCAACTACAGAATTATACATAAGGTATATACATACACTATCTATGTATGCCTCTCTGTGGTATTAAAAATGGGATGGGAGGGAACAAGGTGTGCAGGGGATGAGGTGAGGTTGATGGATGAGGTGGTCCATCAACCACCTCCAGCATGATACTCCCCCATTGGGGTCCCAAGCCAACTGGCAGAGCCATGTCTTCAGGAGGATGGGAGCCAATCTTCATTCTGAGGGGGCGCAACATGTTCCAAAGGGCAGAAGTGGCTTGCCCTATCAGTCTTGGTGGGAGCACTGTTTTCTTCTTGGTAGTTCCTTGATTAGGGATGGAAGAAGGAAACAGTACTCCCACCAGCATTGACAGGGCAAGCCATTTGTATATAAACACAGAGAAAAACCCAATCCCTTCTAGCACTGATGATGTTACCTAGTGGGGTAATGAAACAACTGCGAGAAGAGAACCAAGCTTAGAGAGCACCAAGGATTCCATAGATCTGTATTTTCTTCCATGTCTTTCATATACTCCCAAGTGCAACCAATATATACAAGGATGAATTTGAGAAGAACAATTCAACATATTCCTATCACTTTCCTGGCAACCATATCTTTAATATAAGATGAATCTTTGACCTAAATAATATCATGAGCATGGGAGTTGGAATGAGTGTATACGATCTGATTGTATATTTGTTTATGTCTGAGCCTGTGTGTGCCTGTGAATATGCAGAGGCATATTTCATGTAAAGGAGTGCAATGAAACCACATCTATATTAAAAGTCAAGATTTCTCATTTGTAGTATTGCTGCTGCCTGCACTCAGGCATACTGCATATCTTGAGCTGTGAATCCCCAAAGTATCTGCAGCTAGAAGTGGTGTCTGTATACCTGTTTGCAACATAATAGCTTTTGGGGCAGTAAATCCAGATTCAAGAGCATTGTATTCAGTTTTTTCTTAAAATGTATAATATTCTCAGCTAGAACCAATTTCCTTCCTGAATTAGTCAAGGGCTCCATTTTGTTTCACAATCAGCAAGTGCTGTTTTTTTAAAAATGGTATCAAGTGGTTTAGCTGAATTTGTAACAGATTACTTGGTAGGCTTGTTTGTGTTTTTTCAGTCATCTGAAGTTGCTTTTGCCAAGTGAAATTATGGATTCACTCATTGAATCTTGACTGTTTTCTCTTACACAGCCCTGTGATCATTTACAGACATTTGGCCATAATTTTTTTTCTACCCCTTTAAATGTAAAGGCCAGGAGATGGACCTGATATATTCCAAAGCTATTTTATTCCATTCTTTCTTTGAAAACATCAATGTTGCCATGGGCAAAATTGATTTGTGATGCTGCTGATACCCTATCCACCATTACAGCTTCATTACTGCAAATGAACTCCCTTGTTCTCTTCCTTCTCCTATATTTTCTTCCTTGGCACAAAACTGAGAGACTTTCCTTCTTTAGCAACTTGTTTAGATTGATAGCTTTTAATAACAAGGGCATGAGCTGGATCAAGACATTGAAGATAATTCTCTAACTTTATGAAATGCTGTTGTATAAACTATGGAGTTTTCATCTAAACTGGAAGATGCACATATATGTCTTGCTATTTAAATGCTGAAGTGAACAGACTGTTCTTTCCCTCAATATTTGGAAGGAGTGGAAGATTTTCAGCTCAGACAGTTGAGCTTCAGAGTTAACCTAGCCTCTTTAACTGATGGCCTGGCCTTTGCTGGGTTGAGGTTGAGGATTCTTCTTCGTGATTAGTTTCGCTATAATTGAGAAGCTATACAAAAATTTTACTCTCTCTGCAGCAAGAAGAGAAGCAGAATGCTTACGCCATCTAGGTACAATCAAATCTGGTGCCGTCTAGTGGCATTGTGATGGCAGGTAATAATGCCATCCATACACATTATTGAACACAGAAGGCACCATACAGCTTCTATAAGAGATAAGGAAACTGGCCCTCCAGATTTTGTTAATATGGACAGAAGTCAAAACTGACGAAAGATATTAAGTCATTCAATAACTGGGAAGCTGTAGATTCAGAGACCAGATTTGAATACATGAAGATGATTGAAAGGAATGAATGAATAAAATGAAATGACTGAAGATGAGAAAAGAGAAAGATTATGGATGGAGAATAGAGGATGAAGACCCCTCTGACCCATTTGGAATGAGAATGTGCTTCCTAGTCAACAATTACTCTTCATTTGTCAAAAGTAATAAGATTGGAGAAGCAGCAGCTAGTGAACTTATCCAAACTCTGCTTCTTCATGTGCTCAGCTTACACATAAGAATTCCTATTTTTAATTCATGAACAAACATTAAATTGCTACATACTGTACATGGAAGGCAGAATTTCCAAATGTATACAATTATGTTCATGTATTTTTCTTAAAACAATTGATTGGTTATCCCTACAGGATAAGGGATAGGTAGAAATTGAATCGACACAAGACTGCAGCTTTTTGGAAAATATTCATTCTTTCATGAAGTTACCTAAAATCAACCAACCAAAGTAACTCACTAATAATTCTTTTACATTCTGTTCTATCTTAGGTCAGCTTTTATGCCCTTTTCCTCATTACTCCCCATTAGAAACCATCTATCTTTCTTACAGTTGTTTTTTTAATGATAAAGCAATTACAGATGGCATGTTAAAGCTAAAGACATTTACAAGTCTAAAAAACCAATTAATATGAAACAATCAGTCTTATTTTCTTATTTAACTTACATTTAGTAGGGATTGAATTTTTACAACTACAAGACTTCTTGTCAGACTCCACACTTCAGCTCCTCACATACAGAAATCTTGCACCACTTATTTTTATTATTTTATTTTATTTTTGGAGGCTAAGGAATATAACTTCAGCTGCTATCTACTCTTACCTGAGTAGAACTTCATTTGTAAGTGGTAATGGCTTGTATTCTTGCTGGATGGGATATTTGGATATAACCTTTACAGGTACACAATGGGCCATGATAGAGGTTTCTAAGCTAGCTTGGTCCATATCAGTTAGAGTACATAAGGTCTAGATGCATACCACCACAGCTCGTATACATTTTCAGATGTATTCCATCCAACTGCTGACAGGGCTGCGAGGAAAAGTCTAACTATTTTTCTTTATGGTGCACATGCACCTATAGAAGAATGTTGACCAAAGTTCTGTATGTAAAAGTGTCACTTAATCCTACTTTATATTTATTGAATACCTTTACAGGAACTGACGTTAGGCAAAAGAAAAATGTTTATGCTTCCTGAGAGTCTACTTAGTATTGCTGCCAATTGGAAGAAAGTTGAAATATTAAATATTACATTTTAAAATGTTACCACTCCTTCCCCCTCCCCCTGACCAAATCCTGAGAACTATTCCTCTGAGGGTCCACACTGAGTTGGACTCCAATTATTCATGGTTAATGGAATTGCCTGAGACATGTTCTTGTGTTATTACTTAGAAGTTTGATCCTAGTAATTATAAGAAAATAGATTATATGCAATTATTTCAGTCTGGATTCAGGGTCGGACCTAATATTGAGACAATTTTGGTCATGCTTGTTGATGAACTTTGATAGACTCAGGATGGAATAAGTTCATCCACTCCTCCTTGACTTCTCAGGATCCTCTCATACCATTGACCATAGTATCCTTCTGGATTGATTCAGGAGTTTGGCAGAGTGGTTCTCCTCCTTCCTCTTAGGCTAGTTGCAACTGGAGTTGTACTTGTGGGAAATCAATCTAGCTCTCAGAGCCTCAGGGCTCTGTCCTCCTCCTATTTTTTTTGCTTAAAACTTACATGAAACCATTGGGTGATGTCTAACAAACTATTCTTCAAATGTGGATATAGATTTTTTTAATTCTCATTTTCAGTGTTACAAATGTGGATTTTGTAAGCCTTTGGGATAGAATTTAGAGTGTTTATTCCTATACTACCATATATATATATATATATATATATATATATATATATATATATATATATATTTTTCGTAGATTTTCACGGGTAAAGGTATGTAGGTCTTGGTGTATTCGGGTCTTGTCCCGTGTAAGATTGAGAATACCTTGGCAACGTTTCGACGAAATCTCATCCGTCATCTTCAGGCTGGTGTCTTCAGCTTCGTTCTCCTGGGAGAAGTGTGTGATTGTGGCTGTTTTCCCCTTTTAAACTCTAGAGTTGGCTGTGTTGTTACTTCTTGATTGGTTTGTGGAGTTGATGTATGCAGATTGGATGGCTTTTTCCTGAGACCCTGTGTGGCTGAGGTGCTGGCTGTGTGTCTCTCAGCCTTTTGTGTTGTAACGACCTGGGTAATGGGCTGTGTGATGACCTTCTGAGTTCTATTGTTGTGATGTCCTGGGTGTGGTGCTGTAATCTCCTGGGTCGTTGTCTGTGCTGCAACCTCCTGATGTTTTGTGTTGTGATCTCCTGAGTTCTGTGATGTAGTATCCTGGGTGGAAGGCTGTGATGTGGCATTCTGGGCCTTGGTTTGGCTCGAGTTTGAGGTCTGGCTATGTGTTTATAGCGTGTGTCAGTTTGCTTAGTTTGGGGTTGGAGGGGGTGTAGCAGCTGGTGTTGCAGCCATGGTCTGGTTTCTGGATGGTGGTTGCCTTTCATCTGTGGCGTGGGCTTGGGTTTGAGTCTGGTGAAGGAGATTGGTGGTGGCATCATGTGTTATTTTGGGTCCGGTGTTGGTTTCTGTGGCTGGGACTCGTTTGTTGATTAGGGCTAGTTTCCAGATGTCTGGTAGGCGGAAGTATCATCCCGTTTATTCATGTTATGGGGTGTTTCTCTATTTCGATGGCTTCCCTAATTATTCTCTTGTTGAAGTGTTCAGTATTGGAGATAAGTTTGGATCCCTCAAAATCAATTTCATGTCCTGTGGCTTTAAGGTGCTGGAAAAGGGAGGAAGTTTTTCTTCTTTTCTGACTGCGTTCTTGTGTTCTGCGATGCGTGCATTTATTCTCCTGTTGGTTTGTCCAATGTATGTGGCTGGGCAAATTTTGCATGGTATTTTATAAACTCCTTGGTTTTCTAGCTGGATCTTGTCTTTGGGGTTTCTTAAGATGTTGGCTATTTTTTGATCAGTGCCAAAGGCTGTCCTGATATTGTGTTTGTGGAGAATTTTGCTGATTTTATCTGTGGTGCCTTTGATGTAAGGGAGGAGGGCGATGCCATTGTCCTGTTCTGTGTCTTGGTTTTTGGGGGGAGTCTCCCTTCGGATTAGGTTGGTGATTGTGCTTCTTTGGAATCCATTGGACATTAATACGTTAGTGAGGGTGTGTAATTCTGTTCTCAAGTGGTCTTTGTCAGCTAGGCGTTTGGTTCTGGAGATGAGGGTCTTGGCTACGGAGTTGATCTGTGCAGGGTGGTGATGGGATTGTGCATTTAAGTAGCGGTTAATCAACCATTCGATTTTTGATTAATTGATAACATGCCATCAAATCATTGTTGACTGTTAGCAACCACATATATGGAGTTTTATTCACAATGGTCTGTTGCTAATCTCGTCTCTCAGATTGTCTCATTGCCACTGAAACTGAATCTATTCACCTTACTGCTGGTTTTCCTCCCCCTCCCCCTCCTCTCGATTGTTTCAATTAATATATATTTAATGCTACTTTGTTTCTCTATGCATGAATTGTTTTTTTTTAATGTACTGCACGATTTTTAGAAATTGCAGTGTATCATACAGTGCCAGGGAGTATAGAACAAATTTCAAGGAAAAATACCTTCTTCTACTTGTAGATCTGGTAGTAATTGGGAAATAGTTTATAATGGTAATATTGGATAATTCCCAGGATTAACAGATATGAAAATAGGGACATTTCTGCAGAAATAAACATTTCTAGAAGATTTTCAATAGAAAGCCTTTATGCAAACAAAAAGCAACGTACAATAACTTTTTCTTGAATATCATGACTGAAAAGCACCAAAACAAGAGGCCCCAAACCATATAAGGGAAGATTAATAGAATTCCTTCACTTCCTAGAAAATTTGTTTAATTTCAGGATTCCTCTTCAAAAAGGATACTTAAGGGATTGTTATGTTAGCACATAACAATATATGCTATTCAAAAATGGAAGATACCAAAGAGTTTCAAAGTATTCTTTTCGCTCTTCTCTATATATGAGGGAGGGGAGGGTAATTATGTTTGCAAATTCTTATGTGAATTGACATGATTGATCTCTTTGAGACAAATGGTCCTGAAAATATTGGACTGGTAACAGTACAAGAACCCCACAGCCCTAGAGTTCAGTGAAAGATTTAATCCAATTGTTGCAAGGTGACAATGTCATGAGTCATGTTTATATCATCTTCACTTCATGAAGCCAAAGTGAAGATATAAATGATACCATGAGGAAGAAAATGAAGAAATTAATAAGGATGATCTTTATATGCATTTCCAGAATTTGCAGTGCTGCTTCTTAAAAAAAATAGATCACAATTTGCTCTATCTGTGCCTGCTGTTATGCCCTTCTTCCCATGGCTACGTAAGTAAGAGGAAATGGATTCAGTGGCTAACCATGTCCAATATCATTGATGGTGGCACTATTGCTGAGCGCATTGGGTTGTGCTCCAAAAATTGTAAGCCGCCCTGAGTCTTCGGAGAAGGGCGGCATATAAATGTAATTAAAAAAAAAAATTGTGGATATGTCTGCAGTGTAATATTATTCTGTTATTTTCTATTTACAAAATGGTATTAATCTACTTGCATTTGCATGCTTTTGAACTGCTAGGTGGGCAGGACCTAGGACAAGTAATGAGAGTTCACCGCATTGCCTGGCACTCAGGCCTCAAACCCTGTGAACTCTCTAGCTGACAAACTCAGCATCTACCACTGAACCCTTATGCTTGCAAATCTATTGAAATTTGATGTTTTGCACAATCATTCACAAAAAAGCAGAATAAATGTACCAATTGTAATCTCTATGCAAAGAAACCATATTAGTAGAGGTGTGTGTGTGTGTGTGTGTGTGATGCACACAGAGACATAGACACACACAACTTTCTATTTTGAAAATTAAAGCTTCTCTCATTCTTGCTTGCTTGCTTTCTATTGTACCTTCTACAGTAGTATGTAGTGGAGAAACGTTTAAACTAAATAAATAATACTAAAGCCACACTATTGAAAACATGTCTGTTCAGCTGCTGCTAGTTTGTTTAAGCCCTTAAGGTATTTTAAGTATAGTTCCAGGAAGCTTTGCTTCTCAGCAGGTGAGAGCATTGGTGTATAAGATTATAGTCTGCCATCAAGCAAAAGAATAATTTGTAAGTGTATGGTGTGAAACGGAAATTGTGAGACCTCACTGCACCTCCTATAATAATAACACATCAATGTATTCAGCAACAATCACAGAGCCGAGGTGGCAGATTTGTCATCATTCCATAAATACGGATAATTTAAAAAAGGAAAAGAATCCCTGTCATAAATCTTAGCATCTGTGGATGTTGTAATGTCCTAAAATGATTATATGGGTGGCTGAGTCTATTGGTAACTAAATGGTTGACTGCAATAGGTATTTATAGGAAGTAAAAAACTGGCTGGCATTTTTGTCTGCCTTCTCTGCTTTTCTTACAAACAAAGCTTTGAAGTGTTTTGCATGTGTTTTGAATTTATCGTCCCCAGTTTCATACATTACTGAGCTGCCTTAAAACTAGATATTGTAATAGTACCATGCATGCCTCTTAGTGTGATTTCCAACTGATTTCAAAATATCAGTATGTCTCCTATCTCGTGGCCCTCAAGAAAAATCATCCGCCCTACAAATCTGTGGTTGTTACTGTTGTTTTTAATTAACCAAGATCTATAATAATCTAATAAGACCCAAGGATTGAATTTTCAGCCTATTCCTCCCCCCACTCTCTCCCTGCATTTTGCAGCATTGAATATGCTCTTTCCTGAAGTTATATTAAGCCTTCCAGAAGCTTAATGCACTCATTTGATCTAATTTTCCATAAAAAATTGGTGGAGAAATAAAAATAGTGGGTTGAGAGGAAAAACAGGGGCTATAAGGCTATAAGTATGAGTCTTGGAACCTTCAGGATGACCATCCTTAAAGAGGGAAAGGAGAACAGGATTCTGTTGTCATACCATACAAATCACTGAAGACTTACAAGCTTAACTGATCTCCCTGGAATTCACTCCAGAATTCTGCTGAATTTTGGACAACAGTATTTAAGGTTCTTTGGAGTATGTCAAATATTTCATTTTGGGATCCTAACTCTGATGAGGAACATGAGAACCAAAATGAAGTTTTTTAAAAAAATCTTACTACAAAAGCATTAGTGTTGTAATTATATCACTCTGCTAAGTCATGTCCAACTCTTTGTGACCTCATGGATCATAGCACACCATGTCCCACCCTATCCTCCACTGTCTCCTGGAGTGTGTCCAAATTCATATCATTGCATCAGTGACACTATCTAACTATCTCACCCTCTGCCATTCTGCTCTCCTTTTGCCTTCAATGTATCACCAGTGTTTCTCAAAGTTGGCAAATTTAATATGTATAGGGCAGAGGTGGTATTCAGCAGGTTCTGACCAGTTCTGGAGAACCGGTAGCAGAAATTTTGAGTAGTTTGGAGAACCTGCAAATACCACCTCTGACTGGAGATTTTACAGTATCTTTCCCCTGCCACGCTCACCAAGCCACGCCCACAGAACCAGTAGTAAAATTTGAATCCCACCACTGGTGTAAACTCCAGCTCCCAGAAGCCCTCGGTGAACATGCTGGCTGGTGGCCTCTGGGAATTGAAGTCTATACATCTTAAATTTGCCAAGTTTGAGAAACACTAGTCTAGACTATTGGCTGTGGTATCTAGCTATAGTTTTTAATGAAACACGAAGGTAGAATTGGAGCTTTTTAAACAAAAAGTTTTTTTAACTGGAATTGCCAGAGAAAGTAGGACCTATTGCTGATCCTTCTTTCCAGATCATATCCTTTTGTGAAGGATGTCTAACTTTCAGGAAAACTGATCTAAAGTAATCATGAACGTGAGAATGTATTTGTATACATCTACAATTTCATGTTTTAACTATTTCACCAATTCAGGTTTACATTTATATAAATAAACAAGGAGGTTTATTATTGCTGTTGTTCTAATTGTAATGCTTTGCACATACATAGAACTATGGATGGAGCCGCTCCAATTGATAGTAAGGTTCTGAAAGAGTATATCAACACCATCAAGGCCAATGACATTAGTTGAAAATTTATAGTTCTGTTAAATTGTTGGAGTTTATAATCTTGATTTGTATTAGGCATTCATAGGTATTCAGGACAAAATATGGCATAAATTCCTGAAAGAAAGAATAAATTCCAAGCTAATTTTTACACAACAATACCATTTATTTTTTCAATATATGAGCCCAGCAGGGTTCAGCTTTAGTTACTGAGACTAATTCACTTCAAAACAGATTTGATTAAAATAAATACCAGGGTTTATTTTTATATAATATATGTGCTGATTTTTATATAATATATCTTGCTGATTTAAACAACACCCTTGGAAAAAAAACCCACAATTAATCTCATTATATTATGGCCATAGAAATCAGAAGTCAAATAGAATAAAATAAGTATATGTGTACTATAAGTATACACATATATGTATATATAAAAGAAAAGCACACACTACTATATACATTATTGGAAATCTTCAGTCACAGTGAAAGATGGATGTACTTATAGAGGCACAAAATTGAATAATCTTAGAGGATACCTCTGAAACCTGGTCATAGAGATTGTTTGACAGATAGAAGTTATACTCTTTACCTGGGAAACTCATCAGGATGCCATGGATGAACATCTCCTGGGATTTCCTGTAAAGAGAGCAGAAGAGAAGCATATGGCTCAAAGAGTCTTCTGAGCCAACCTCATACTTATAACTTGATATAAAGAGGATGCTTTCGTAACGTTCCAAGAAAAGCAGAGGGCAATGAATCCCACCTGGTCAGAGTAAAGGTCTTAAGCTGCAAACAATAATAATAAAAAAAGGGAGGAAGCTGTTGCATACAAATTGGGGGAGGGGAATCCCATGAACTGTAAAATAAAGGACCAAGCTTCAATTCATTTGAAAATCAATATTCCAGATATGCTGCTTCAGAAAACGTCTGGCACTTTCAAACCCTAGTAGGTAAAATCTTCTAATGAGAATCGTTAGTTAATTAGAGTTTAATTAATTAATTAATTAAATTCATTAATTAGAGTTTGTTAACAGGTTTTTTAAAGCCGTATTGACTTAAAATGTTCTTGAAACACCAAGAGGACCAAACTCATAGGGAAGAAGATTAGCTTTAAGCAAAAGTTAAGAAAACAATACCAAATCCTAACATCTTTGGAGACCATGTCCATCTGAAAATGTAGAACAACCTTGGGCAACATGCCTCAGGCACTGACCATGTGGGCGTCAACAGTATGATTATTTCGCCTTTTTCTGCATGTTATGCTCAAAACCTTGTTCTATCAAGGACAAACATGAGGAATAATTATTTGCAAAAGGAATATTTTTTGAAACACTAAGTATCCTGGAAGGAAAAAAAACTAAGTAAACAATTTTCTAGTCCATCATGGAAAACTCAAATATGATTTGAAAAACAATAAGCTAAATGAGCCTTGGTGGTGCAGGCTGTTAAATGCCTAGCACTTAAGTTCCAGCTGCCTGCAATTACTGCAGGCTCAAATCCCACCAGGCTCAAGGTTGACTCAGCCTTCCATCCTCTCGGGGTAGGTAAATTGAGGACCCAAGATTGGTGGGGGCAATAAGCTGACTTTGTAAAAATGCCACTTAGTAATAAGCAGGCATATACAGTGGAATGAAGGCTATTGCTGAGCACATTGGGTTATGCTCCTAAAATTGTAAGCCGCCCTGAGTCTCTGGAGAAGGGCGGCATATAAATATGAATTTTTTTTAAAAAGCCTACTTCACAAAGTGAAGCCCACTTGGAGCCACTTGATTTATTTGCAAAGAATGAGCAAACTTTGGTGGGGTAACTTCTTTTATACCTGAGGAAGTTTTATGATGAACAGAAATGCCACTGTTCATCTCCACAGTGAGGTAAGAGTATTTAAATTGAACACTATTATTAACTTTTATGGTTGCATTATCTTGAAATTCTTCAGCCCTCTTTTCCAAAAATGGGAATCAATTCTCCCAATCACTTGAGCTTCAATTCAACATTCTTTTTGCAATCCCCCTCAAAATAACTTTTTAATACTCCTAGTTCTTACTTAGAAAATGTTCTGTATGCCCTTATATGGCCAAGGGGTGGAGTCGGCTGGAGACTCCACTCACTGGCTCAGCCACTGGCGGGAAAAATAAAGTCCCATCATTGGCTGAAACGATGGACAGCGCTGGCTATAAAAAGCTGGTGCCTGCCGCGTGTGTGGCTAAGTTATTCTTGCACTTTAAAATAAAGCTGTTGCACTAGACTGGGTCGAGTCCTTTTGTTCTCCATGTGGCCATCGAACAGAAAATATGCACTTACTTAAAAAGTGATATCATTGCTTCCGCTGTTAGAAAACATTCTTTAGCCATGAGTTCAGTTCAGCTATCCTAGTGAAACAGTCTCTCCTAGTTGTGTCTCTATATATTCTTGTCTCCTTTGAAAAGCAGGGAGAAATGAAGGAATTTGAAAGGAAACTGAGAAGAAATGACTTCCCGATTAAATTTATTTATGTATTTATTTATATGGCTGTGTATCTGATAAGGATGACCCTGGGCAGGTAACATTTGGAACACAATAAAAATGTACAAAGCAATCAAAATTAAAAGCAACAGAAATAATGTAACATTAACACAGCAGCTGAGAAAATGCATTTAGCACAACCGTGATGAAGGAATGGGCTCACCCACACCATCAGAGCCTCACACTTAATAACATCAGGTTTTCAACTAGAACTTCTTTGAGTTCTCAAATAATGGCTGTTTTTCCATTTCTGTTTGGAGATCCCATTCAAGTGACTCATATCTATTTGAAACAAGAAATGATATACTAGCAGTTTCTTTGCAGAATAGGAGATTTGATTGAAGTTTTTTATTGTTTGGCTGACTTAGATGGAGGTTGTCCCAGAACTAGCTCTGCAGCATTTCTTTCTTTTGTCTGCTTTTCTCAGGAAATTTCCCTTTCACAGCCTCCAGTTTCTTCTCAGTCATTCCCTTTTCTTTCTCTTCTATTAGCTAACAGCTATATAAATGTATAGCTGTACAGCTTTATATAGTACATCTCAAAGAATCATGGAGGCAAGTAAGTAGGAGCTCGGGAAAATTGATGTTAACCTTCATTCACCCTCATTGTTTTCTTTCAGTTTGTGAAATATACAGTTACTGCCATGATTGAGATAGCCTATTCATCTTTGCAAAATGCAGCAAGCTGGAGAATACCATCTATGAAAGACAAAAGGGATTTCTGGAGCTGTAGGATATTTGCTTTCTCTTATTTGCTTGAGTCATCTAAAAGTATCTATATTAGTTCAGACCATACCCAGAATAGCCCTATGCGTATCAATCCTCCCCCACAACATGTATGCTGGAAAAAAAATGGTGTCGTCTGTCTGTCAGTCTCTCTCCCTCTCTCCCTCCCTCTCTCTCTCTCTCTCATCATCATCATCTTCCATTTATTATCTCCCTTTCAAGATTTATAGCAGGATTTTTTTTCAAACTTGTAATCCCACAATGCTAAGAATCAGTCTTTGCAATCCAACTACTCTGTGAATAAAATAAATAGTTCCTTGATTTATTTATTGTTTGTTTGCTTGTTTGTTTGTTTGTTTGGATTTGTATGCCGCCCTATCTCCCAAAGGACTCAGGGTGGCTCACAATACTAAAAACACAAAAATACAAAATTTAAAAGTACTAAAAGATATTAAATGAAAACCCAAACAATATCTAAAATCCCATAAACTTCCAATAAAAGACCCATAAAACCCACCCCTCCGTCCAGGCCGGCCTGTTGAAACAACCACGTCTTTAGGTCACGGCGGAAGGAACGGAGGTCAGGGGCCAACCGAAGCTCCAGAGGTAACTGATTCCACAGGATGGGCACTCCCACAGAGAAGGCTCTACCCCTGGGGGTCACCAGCCGACACTGTCTAGCTGATGGCACCCCAAGGAGGCCCTGTCTGTGGGAGTGCACAGGGCGATGGGAAGGTGTTGCTGGCAGGAGATGCTCCCACAGATACCCTGGACCTAAGCCATGTAGGGCTTTATAGGTCAAAACTAGCACCTTGAATCTCACCTGAAGGGCAACCGGCAACCAATGCAACACATGCAGGAGGGGTATACATGGGAGTATCGGGATACTCCCATCACAACCCACACGGCCGCATTCTGCACCAGTTGAAGCCTCCAAGTGGTCCACAAGGGCAGCCCCAAGTAGAGAGCATTGCAGTAGTTAATCCGGGAGGTAGCGAGTGCATGAGTGACCGTACGTAGGGCATCTCGGTCCAGAAAGGGGTGCAGCTGGTGCACCAGGCGAACCTAGGCAAATGCCCCCCTGGTCCCAGCTCCCACCTGCTCCTCCATACTGAGCCATGCATCCACGAGGACACCCAAGCTGTGCACCCTATCTACGGGGGCAACACCTCTCCCCCTATAACTAATGATGGCACATCCTGGTAAACCCGAGATGCCAGTACATACAACCACTCGGTCTTGGCAGGGTTGAGCTGAAGCCTGTTCCGCCCCATCCAGATCCGTACTCCTTCCAGGCACCGGGACATCATGTCGAGGGCATCGCTGATTTGATTCGGGGTGGAGATAAAAAGCTGGCTATTGTCAGCATACTGGTGATACCTCACCCCAAAACCATGGATGACCTCTTCCAGCAGCTTCATATAGATGTTGAACAGGAGGGGAGAGAGGACCGACCCTTGAGGAACCCCGCATGTAAGGGGTTTTGGGGTCGACCTCTGTCTTCCTGCCAACACCGACTGTGATCAACCCAAGAGGTAGGAGGAGAACCACCGCAAAACGGTGCCTCCCACTCCCAACCCCCGGAGCCAACGCAGTAAGATACCATGGTCGATGGTATCAAAAGCCGCTGAGAGATCTAATAGGACCAGGACAGAGGAATAACCCCTGTTCCGAGCCCTGCAGAGATCAACCACCAGGGCGACCAATGCCGTCTCCGTGCTATACCTGGACCTGAAACCTGATTGGTACGGATCTAGATAATCAGCTTCATCCAGGAACCCTGGAAGCTGACTAACCACCATGCTCTCAATATCCTTTGCCACAAAGTGAAGGTTGGAGACAGGATGAAAGTTGTTCAAAATGGCTGGGTCCAAGGCAGGCTTCTTATGGAGGGGCCTCACCACCGCCTCCTTCAAGGCGGTGGGGAAGGAACCCTCACTCAACGAAGCATTGACCACTGCCTGGAGCCAGCCACGTGTGACCTCCCGGGCAGCAAAAACCAGCCACAAGGGACACGGGTCCAATAAACATGTGGTGGAACTCAGCCTCCGCATAATCCTGTCCACTTCCTCTGCAGTCACAGGTTCAAACTCTTCCCAGATAACATCCACAAGATCCACCGTTCCTCTGTCATCAGACTCTAGCCAGTCAGAGTCCAAGCCGGCGCAGATCTGGGCGATCTTATCCAGCAGATGCTGACTAAACTCGTTAGCCCACCCCTGCAGAGGGTCCTCTCTCATTTCCTGACTAAGCAGGGAACGGGCGACCCCAAACAGGGTGGCCAGGCGATTATCTGCAGATGCAATGAGAGTGGAGAAGTAAGCATACCTCGCCGCTCCCATCACAGCAAGATAAGATCTCGTGAAAGATCTTAACTGTGCTCGGTTAGATTCGGACCGACTGGACCTCCAACTGCTCTCTAGGCCTCTCCTCCATCGCTTCATCTCCTGGAGCTCTGCGGAAAACCAGGGAGCCAACCGGGATCTGCAGCGAGTGAGAGGCCGCAAAGGGACAACATGGTCGAGAGCGTCTGAGGCTGCCCTTTGCCAGGCGTCCGCCAGGGCCTCGACTGAGCTGTGGGCAAGGGAGGCAGGAAATAACCCAAGCGCCATCTGAAACTCATCCGAGTCCATCAGGCACCTGGGGCGGAACCACCTGGCAGTTCCACATCCCAGAGATGAGGGGCAGCATAATGGAAGACCAGTCAGAGGAGATAATGATGGGTCCATGACAGGGGTTGAATAGTTGGTGATCCCCCACCTAGATCATTACACCACTGTCCAGAGACAAAAACCAGGTTGAGTGTGTGCCCCCCTCCATGGGTCAGACCCTGAATTATTTGGGTCAGGTCCATAGCCATCATGGAAGCCATGAACTCCTGTTCCATCCTTGACACCCCACCAAGAGAAGGCAAGTTGAAGTCCCCCAAGACAAGAAGTCTGGGGAACTCCACCGCCAACCCCGAAAGGATGTCAAGCAGCTTAGGCAGGGCCATTGTCACGCACCTGGGTGAAAGGTACATGAGCATCAGACCCAACTGACCACCAGGGCCCAGCCTCAGAAGGAGAGATTCATACCCACCTATCTGCAGAACAGTGACCTCCCTCGGACAGAAGGTCTCCCTAATAACAACTGCCACACCCCCGCCCCTACCCTGGGCTTGAGGCTGGTGTAGCACCCAGAAACCTGGAGGGCATAAGTCACACAGTGGGACTCCTCCCTCTGAGATTTGATTGAGGTTAGGTTGGATAAGAAATAAATATATTATTTTTAATAAATTTTAATAATCAAATAAATCAATGAAAGCAATCTATAGCTTTATTAAATAAATTTGTCATTAGAAATAAGACATGGGAGTAACCACCCATCATATTTCTAATGAGAAGGATTAAATTGTTTACTCTTGAACAATTCCTGAAATCTCAGTTTCATTTTAAAGACAGCTTTCTTTAGCAGATCAAAGAGAGAAAAGGAAGGAAGGATAGACATCTTTCCTTGTCTTAAATCAACTTCTTTTAAGATGGTTTTTGTCTTGTAAACTCCAGCCTGCAACTCTAGATGTTACATTTCACATGGTGAAAGCTAATTATTATTTTTTTATCAGAAGCAACAGATAGCAAATGGTGATGGCAAGTGGTGCTGTCCTCATTTACAATGCACACAGCACATCAAGGGTGGGGAGTGGTGAAATACACTAGTGTTGTTTCCCCACAAAACATTCCCAACCAGCAGGGAAGCATCCAATAATAACTTTTCTTATTGACAGCTAGGGTTGGGAAGAGGTATATTTTAACAGATGATGAGATCAGATCATTGATTGGGAACTAGCTAGCATTGGGTTGGTTATAAGATGGGCAGCTACATAAATATTATGGATGGATGGATGGATGGATGGATGGATGGATGGATGGATGGATGAATGTTCTATCAAAACTTGTTCTAATTTTAACAAAGTATTTTTTTGGATATGTGCTTTGGCTGGGAATCCCACCCTTGGCCAATTTGCACTGATAATTAATGTCTTTATTTTACATGAATGTAGCACTGATTCAAAAGTGGGCCATTCAGTAGCTGGCAGACACCAGGAGAGTTGTACCATGAAGCAATAGGGAGAACTGATTGTCCTTTCCCCTTCATTGTGCAACCTGTCCCCTACCACTACCACAAGTCAACTATGATTCAAATCAGTGCAACTCTTTGAACTGGGGATCAGCAAAAAGATCTGGCAGAGAAGATTTGGATCAGGAAAAGATGTGATATGAAAGTACCAGACTATCTTAATGCCCAAAATCAAAGAGCTCTGGAGGAGATTGGCCAGGACCTGGTCTCCAACTGGCACAGAGATATGGAACATGACCCTCAAGGCTTACTTTAAGTGATTGTGATACTGATAGAATGGTCAATAAAAGTGCATCAGATTGTGCGTGGCAACACCTTCTTAAAATGAGGAAGGTTGGGGGGAAATGTTGCCATTTTAACATGTGCATGTCTTAAGACTATTTCAATATAGGGTGGAATCAGATCATGAGGACCTCACAGGAAAATGATGTTAAGGTATGTTTGACCCACATTTAAATGGAAGTGAGAAAAAACACCTAGTGTCATAAGCAAAGATGCAAACCAGTCTGTGCATTGGTAGTAGGTATAGGCAACTTTGAACCACATTCTTTATCCCTCTGGGCCATTTCTAGAATATACCTCAAATAATGAAGAAGCTTAGTTTATCTGGAGTGATGCCCACCCCCAGGGAGCAATTTCTCTAAGCCTGAGCAGGAAGATTTCTTTCAGCTCCTTAGACATGGAATTGCCTCCACATTCCTTAATTTCTACAGAGATTGGCTTTCTGCAATCCCTGCATAGAAATGTTGAGTAATTAGAGCATTTTATCACATCTTCCAGGGGAAAAGACCTTCAAGGGTAAGTACATTTCCTCAATCAGATATATCTATGTAAGTGCATACAACAATGAAACATCATTTGAGAATTGATCAGATTTATCATAACTATGATCAGTCACTTCATATTCCCATTGTATTTGTGTTATCTCCTTTCATTTCTATTTCCTGTGATTTATCTCTGTTTTGTTGTTATATCTTTGTTGCTGTCAATCAGTCTGACAATATAGTAATGGAGGAATTAAAGAACTCAAGAGTTATAAGGACATCCATTGAGCTGATAACTGGAGAAGAAGAGGTTATATCTTTTGCAATAATTCACAGTTTTACTGACAACATAATTCAGTGTGCTTTCCTGAGTTCTAAGCTTGGAGAGATACAATAATATGTTGCTTAAATATGCTGAAAGGAAAAAAATACCAAACAAAAGTAGAGAAAATATCTGAAAGGACAAAAGGAAGATATAAGGTTGTTGATAAGGGAGAACTGCAAAAAAAAAAGAACATTTGGGGCACCCCTAAAAATAGGATATATTTCAAGTTTTCTCTCTATAAATTTCTAGGGATATCAAGGTTCCAATATTAATCTCATTGCATAATAACATTCCTGAAGAAATTGTAGAGCTTAATGGGATAGCTCTTGATTTCTCACAATCAGAAAGGTGGGAAAAGGGTGATAGCTCCAAAAACTGAAATGCTAGAAGCCCCACTCACCCAATCAAATCATTCTTTTCACTCCAGTCACTCAACTATCTTTCTACCTGTATCTCCATCTCCTTCTGAAGAGCTAAGCATGGCCCACAACAATGTGTTATTTATCTTCAACCTTTTGTACATAGTAGGTTAAATTAAGCTATATTGGCTTCACAAGTCCACCCATGTAATTTTACATCCAAATTGTTAATATTAGGAGGATTCAACTCTGTAGTCCTCAGTTTTTAGGCTTATCTAATCAGCTGTCCATGATTCAGTCTATAGGTGCCATTTGTGTAAAGGTCACTTGCTTGCCTAGACTCAATCTGATGAACTCCTCCAATAAACACCCCGAATGCATCTGGAGAATACCAAATTGGAGAAGTTATTGTGCCATTCTTGAATAGCAATTCATTATATTTTAATTACTGTTTTCCCCATGCAAAATTATGCAGCTCATTGAAAAGTAAACATCAGTTGCATAACTGAGGCCAAGTAAGTCTCCTGTTTTCCCTCTCATCCCATAATCATTTTCCTCATCTATCATCATTCATTCTTCATTTTGTTATAAGTTAGCATTAATGCACTTGGCACTTTTTAAATGAAAAAAGAATGTTGCTGAAAAAATACACCTGTAGATTATGATAACTGATTGGAGACATTTTAGGCAGTCTAGTATAGAAAGTAATGTTCTCCACTTATTGATATATTTCTGCATTTAAATTTGTCATTAAGAATGGAAATGCACCAGTTTGGAAGCAGAGGTATAAAAATATATGCTTTCTCCAAAAATTGTAACTGGGAAAAGAAAATTAGATTAAGTATAAAACTCTGAGCTTTATTTCAATGTGTTTTACACTAATTCATCCTGGCATTAAAACATAATGCAGCCTGTGTTTTTCTTTTATTATTCACTGATTTCCATTTGTTTATGAAATGAAGACTAAATTCTTTGGCTCTTGAATGCTAAATTTAAAAGAGTACAAATCAGTAGCCTAACTTCTGACATAGGAAATAAATTATGCAACTTAGACACATTTGCACAAATGAATTTTATTTGCAAAATTAGCATTGGATCGGATGAGATGGATGTGTGAGAAGATACAATATAATCTAAATTTTAATTTCTACTTGGAAATAGGTTTCATAATGTTTGGAAAATAGCTTCCCCAAGCTAGGCTGCTGAAGTTAGTAAAAGATTGGGACATAGATGAACGCAAACTTTGTGATGCAAATAATTGACTAAAAGGCAAACTTAATATTGTTTTGTTGAAAGCAGAGTCATATAGCCAAAGGCTTAAGGGATTTATTAGCCCCCAAACCTTATTTATAACTACCAGGACATCTAGAATATGGTATAGAACTTTATTTTTTTTAGTAGCAAAGAAGTGTAAAGTTATTACAAAAGTATCACATAAAAGTGATATTTTTTTTAAAAAAGTTCTTTTATTTCCTCCTATTTTACTTTAATGTTCACTTTTAGCTTATCATACATGGACGAGGGACAGTCCCCAGCTTAAGAACATTGCAAATTCCTATTCTAACCCACAAGCAGAAAAGATGTATGTAAATGAATACTTTTTCTCTCATTCATGAGTGTGGCAGAGATTCTTGTACAACAGAAGCTACAATGTTCTACCGGTATTAAATAATGGATAAAAGGCAGAATATTTGGCTCACCAATTAAAACTAAGATGAATGAGGATCTATCAGAATTCTCAGTCCAATTTTGCTGTTTTTAATCTGGCTAAGTAGGAGAAATGGGGATATATAAGAATATCCTTAAAATACTCTTGAAAGGGAGATACATTGATATTTCAATTTGTTTAAAGTCTATCCAGTGGAAGGACTAATAAAAATGTAAATCACATTTTATTATATTATCCATTTTATGGTGATATATATTTATAGCATTGATAACCCCACACCTACAATATATAAATTTGTAACTGTGATTCTGTCATATTAAACGTAGCCAAATTTTGTTATGTTATATATAAAAGGACATGGCCACATGCTTAAAATGCATACTTAACTTTATGATTAACATTTCCTGCACTTATGTATGGAGTCTTTCTATAGCACTGTTATTTTTATTGTGGTCATTGGATCATAAAGATTCCATTCCCCTTAGATATGTACCTTCAGAATGTTTAGATGTAGTTTGCTGTTCAAAAAATTGCTCACAATAAAGAAAAATATCCACATCCACATCCATTTTTTCCTGTGAGAAACATGGAAAAAAGTGCATTTGGGAAATCATGCAGAAATATATCCAACATGAGATGTACATATGGCCAGGTATGAATACCTAAACAGCACAGACACAAAAGAACTTGTTTGGGAAAACTAGAAACTCTGTGCAAATGAAATTGGCAGATTACTTGTCCATTTCCCTAAGATTTAAAACTTAGAGAGGGAAATTAAAATCCACATCTTTTTCTGAAGTACCATAGCTACCAAGCTGAAATCTGGATAAAATGAGAATAAAGGGTATCTTTGTTATCTGTTGCATTTATGGTATGGCCAATGCAGTGTAACCAGTCCATGGTGTCTAATTTAGAGGACACATTTCATATTTATATTAGTGAGTGGTGTGGTGGCCTAGAGGTGGAACTCTTGCCTTACAATCAGGAGGTTGTGAGTTCGATCCTAGATAGAGGCAGATATTTCTCTCTGGACTTGACGTCGCATTGGTGACAGGAAGGGCATCCGGCCAGTACACACTCAACTCCATTCACTTGCCCAGACTCCACCCTGCAAGGGATTATGGGGTCATTAAAAGAAGATGATGATTTGATATTTATATTAGTCCCCCTCAAGCATAATAGAATGTACAAATAAACAAATCATAAAAGCTCCAGAACCTATGTTTAATGTATATTCATTTTGTCAGCAGTTGAATGGTCTGAAAAGAATAGATTAAAATTTAAAAGATAATGAGATCAGTTCAGAAACTGTGATGAGATCCACAGATCAAATCCTCCCTGGGTTAGTGCCACAGCCAGGAGGGAAATTTAATTGGTTTTACATTAAAGGTATAAAGATTCTGTTTTAGATTTCTTTTTATAAGGGATTTTGGCAACTAGGCAGGAGATCAAGCTTTTATTTCAAAAAAAAGTTTTACTGGCCAAATATATAGGTATTTCAGATATACTAGAAGTTCATATGCTAAAAAGAAGTTTCCATTTTGCAGTATTTAATATTTGTATCCAGCTGAACTTAATTTAACTTAACTTGCATTATTTAATATTTGTATCCAACTGAACTGAACTGAACTGAATTTGCATTTACTTAATATTTGTATCCCTCTTAACTCTAAGGATTTGGTTCTATCTTAAGGATCCTCAGATCGCCCTCTGAGTTTGGTTGTTTTCTTGTAGAGGTTTTATTACCCAAACTAGGTAAACATCATCAATGCCGCTAAGGAATGGGGTTTGTTCTCAGTTTATATTATTGTAGCTTACCCTGTCAGTGCTGGTGGGATCTTGGAGTTTTTTTGGTTGGGCTGTTTGCTGTTAGCTTATTTGGCAGTTCCTTAATTGGAATATTGTTTACTTTTTGATTGTTGGTCTAGTGTTAATCTTGGAGTTAATATATGCTCATCTGGAAGTTGACTGCTGGTGTGGAGGTGTTTTGGTCTTTTTGTTCCCTTTTTGGTTATTGATTGTCTTTGTTGCACAGTATGTAGGAATTGTTTGTGTCTATTTCTATTGATGGCTGATTTGTCAGAGTGTCAGGATTCCAAGTCACAGTTTCCCAGTTGAAACTATGATTAAGTCTGTCCACATGTTGTAAAATTAAATAATTTCTATCATGTCTTCTGACGGCTAGCTATGGTTCATGCAAGCCAGTAAAATATAAACTGAGAGCAAATTCCACTCCTTAGTAGCATTGATGATGTTTAGGTAAAGAAATGTCTGCAAGAAACAACCAAGCTCAGCGAGCACTAAGGACCCTTCAATTCAATCCTGAACTACAAATACTCTCCTTTATTGGTTTATATTTTATTCTAACTTAATTCTTTAATCCACCCCCTCCCTCCGCTTCCCACTGAACTCCACAAATTTTAGAGAACTTCTAGTAAATGCCCACCTTGCCAAAATCAGCTTTGTTGCTCTATGCTAACTTATCATTTCCTCCATCTGAAGACTTGTTTTTTGAGTGTATCAAGAAGATGGTAACAGCAAAAGAAAACCACTTCAAAAATTGTAATGAGAGGTCAGGACATGAGTTTGCACAGCAGGTTCAAGAAACGTTGTCTAACTCACAGCCTGTGACAAACTGCATTTGGGACCAGTGGTCTGGTATCTCTGAAATTCAGACCAAAGCAGGAATTAGAAATGGTCCCTGGTTTGTGAACTGGAGGGAAATTAAAGGAAGGCAAGATTGTCTTTTGAAAAAAATGGAACTTTGAACTCTGGAGCTCAACTAACAATATTTTTTGGTGATTTGTCAATAAACACAGATAATAAATAGATAAACATAGTTATGAATACGAAATGATACATATGAAAAAATAAAGAAACAATAGGACAGGGACAGTAGGCATGTTGGTGCACTTATGCATGCCTCCTACAGACCTCTTAGGAATAGTAGTTGTTAAGTTTGCATGAAGAGACAGACACGGAGTGCTTCAAGCTCTTAGTTTATTAGTGACTACAGCTCAGAACGGACCCAATTTGGCTGGGCTGCGGCTGCTTTATAGCCAGCAGCCGCAGTTGCAGCCCAATCAGAGTGCAGGGTTTTCCGCACTTTTAAACCAATCATTTCCAACATTTTACAAGAACAGTTCAAACTAAACCAATGACTTCAAACCTACATACATAACACCCTCCCCACTAGGTTCAGTCCATACTCAAACCCCAACCTATCTAATGTATTCTTTTAAATAGGTGGGGCTCTTACGTGTACATTGAGACCTACATGGTTCAGATGTTTTAAGGTTCTCTTGTGAGAGAGGAAATGTGTCTGCTGACATTTCCTTACTTGGACTTGTAGGTGGAACCTGTTTGGTTACTACCTGGTCTCTCCTCCCAATCCATCTCCAACCCAATGTCAGCACCTAAATCAGGTAGTGATGTGCAATCTTCCATTTGTGAAAATGGTTGTTGGTATTGTGACAGGTTTTGGGATGGTTCCTGTCGTGTTAGCTCGTTACATGGGGTTGATTCTTACTTGCTGATTACTCTCATAATCCTCCCTTCCCCTAGAAGAGGCAGTAGGTATGGGAACAGAGAGAGGAGCAAAAGCGATGCCTCCTGAGGCAATCTGGATCTTAACTGATCAATGTGCCTGCTCCAGAGGACACCATCCTCTGTTTGTACCCTGTAAGACCTGGGGCCTGTGATTTGGGTTATCTCAGCAGGAATCCATAATGGTTCACCCATGAGGTTCTTAGCATAAACAGAATCACCCACAGTGAAAGTGCGAATTTTACTAGTGGAATCTAGTGGTGCGTTGGGTGCGTAAGTGGGATGGAGGGCGGTCAAGGGGAGACCTGAGTTTCCTACCCATCAACAATTCAGCTGGGGTTAAATTAGTTGAGGTTGGGAGTGATATGCTGAACACTGAGAAGTTTTTCAACTCTCTCAGTGATATCCCTGGACCCAATTGCTGAAGTTTTTCCTTGGTAAATCGTACATCACGTTCAGCCCGCCATTAGCAAAGGATGCCCAGGGGCTGTCAGGGCATGTCTGATACCCTGTTGTGCTAGATATGATTCAAAAGGTTGGATGTAAATTGAGGGCCATTGTCAGAAACAAGCACATCAGGTAACCCGTGAGTTACAAAAAGCTTTTAAGCTGTTTGATGACAGCTTCAGTTGTGGTGGATGCCATAGGGATAACCTCCAGCCATTTGGAATATGCATCAACTATAATAAGGAAAGTGTGCCCTCTGGTAGGGCAGCAAAATCAATGTGAATCCTGGACCATGGGCCCCTAGGACATTCCCATTCCTGTGTGGGGGAGAGAGGTGGGGCAGGCCTGACTACCTGACAGTTGGGACAAGATGCAACCCAGTTTTCAACCATTTTGTCAATACCTGGCCACCATACATAACTCCTGGCCAATCCTTCATTCTGACAATTCCGGATGACCCTCATGTAACATTTCCAAAACCTCTTTTGTAGTTTTGCAGGAATAACCACCCTGTTACCCCACAAAATACATCCTCTTAATACAGATAATTCAGTTTGCCTGGATTTAAAAGGTTGGGCGAGAGTTGAGGTAGATCTTGAAGTGGCCAACCTTTCTTAATCCAGCCTATGACAGGAGCCAATAAAGTGTCTTTGGCAGTCTCTGGCAATTTGAGCAGCATGTACTGGAAGTTTGGCAACAGTTTCTAGAAAAAAAGGTGTGAGTCTCAGGAACAGGGTCCTCAATGTGTGAAGGAAGTGGGCAGCGACTCAAAGCATCTGCATGCCCAATGTCTTTACCAGGTCTGTGGATCAGTTTGTATGAATAAGCAGCAAGAAATCAGTCCATCTCAGCATTCTTGGTGACAGGATCGTGGGCTTGGTTTGTCCCCTGCCACAATGCCTAAAGAGGTTTGTGATCTGTGACAACAGTAAATGTTCTCCCATATAAATACTCATGGAATTTTTGACAGCTGCTACAATTGCCAAGGCTTCCTTGTCCAGTTGGCTGTAGTTCCTCTGCTTTAGTCAAGGTGCGAGAGTAAAATGCAATAGGAGCTTCCCTCCGCTGGGAAGCATGTGGCTCAACCCCCCCCCACTCCAAAGGGGAGGCATCACAAGTCAGAACAACAGGAAAGTTCTCAGAGAACTGTATCAGCACAGCATCAGACGTGATTAGTCTCTTGATATTGTTAAATGCAGCTTGTTCCTTCCCCCCAGACCCAAGCAGATTTTTGTCCAGCAACCTATGTAGGGGTTCTGCAATGGTTGCCTTCTGAGGTAGAAACATATGATAGAAGTTAATGAGTCCCAAGAATGCTTGCAAATCTGTTTTGCATTTTGGCCTGGGGGCTTCTTTGATTGCCTGAACCTTTGCCTCTGTGGGGTGGATGCCATGTTTATCAATCATGTAACCCAAGAATTCCACTTTATCTGTTCTAAGTGTGCATTTTTCTTCTTTGACTTTTACCCCGCTTTTTGAATCTAGTTAAGACTTCCCTGAGTCTCTCGTGTAATTGAGTGTCATTTTCAGCAGAAATTAAAACATCATCAAATAGGGCACCACCCCTCAACAACCCTTGTAACATTCTTTCCATAAGGCTTTGGAAGATGCCTGGTGCCAGCTTACTCCAAATTGCAATCTTTTGCATTTGAAGGCACCTCTATGGGTCACAATGGTTTGGGCTTCAGCAGTGGCATCATCAACTGTTAATTGTTGATATGCCTGTGCCAGGTCCAACTTGGCAAAACTGTGCCCTCCAAGAGAGTGTAATAAATGATGCACTACTGGAACTGGATATGCTCTGTTGTAGCGCATGGTTCAATGTCCCCTTGTAGTCTCCGCAGATTCTCACAGACCCATCAGCCTTGACTGGTGTGACTATGGGTGTCTCCCACCTGGTGATCAGTGGGCTCTAAAACCCTTGGGCTATTAGTTTATCTAATTGTGCATCAATTTTTTCCTTTAAGGCAAATGGGACCCTTCTGGGTTTTAAGGATTGGTTGTACCTTGGGATCTAGGTTAAAGTGATGGGGGTCCCCAAGTACTTGCCTAATCCATGCTGAAGACCTCTGGAAACTCAGACTTCAATCTTCCCACTCAGTGTTGCTCACGTGATTGATGCCAGTCACCTCGACCCAGCGGGTTGAACCACTCAAGGCCCAGCAGCTGGGCAGGTGGTCCTTGTCCACGATGGTCAGTGGTAGGCGTTTGGTGTGGCCCTTGAATTTCACGTTGAATTCTCTTGTTCCAACTACTGGAATCTTGTTCCCTTGGTAGTCTTTAAGAGTCAATGCTTGCTTGAAGTGCTTCTTCTGGATGTTGGGAAGAAGTCTGTGAATAGTGTCCCATGACACCATAGATAGGTATGAGCCTGAGTCCACTTCCATTTGGCAAGGCCTTCCTTCAATAAGTACCTTGACATGCACTTTTCTGCTTCTTAAAGGTGATGAATGACCAATAGTTACTGTTGTTTGATGAGTTTCATTCTTCCCATTTGCTTCTGTGCTGCGCCCCATTTTCTCAGATTGTTGGGCCTGAATTCTTTGTCTTTGCTTGTAGCAACCTTTCTTCTGTTGGGTGGAGTTCTGGATGATTTGCAGACTCTTGCTAGGTGTCCTCTTTTATCACAACGGAGGCAAATGGTGTCTAAAACTTGCATTCAGTGCGGGGTGGCTTCCCCACAACCTCTGCAGTAGAAATCTTGCCTCTTTCTTCCCAGGTCTTTCTTTTTCGCTCCATTCTGAGTCTGTAAATTCCTTCCTCCACCTCACTACAGTCTGACTCAGAATCTATTTGCTCACAATGAGTTGTTGTGGACTTTTCCACATCAGGATGGCTTGTGGCCTTGTTGATTTTCTTCATGGCTGCTGCTGAGGACTTGGTAGCTTCTGCTGAAGAGGCCTCTTCTATTGCTTCCTTCAGCGTGATCTTAGGTTTCAGTAATAACTTGCTCTGTAGCACCTTGTCTTTAAGGCCCAGAACAAATCGATCGCGCATGGCCTCTTCTAAATTGTTAAATTCGCCACCCCCAATGTCTCTTAAACTTGCCATGAAGTCGTTTAGTTTTCGCTTTCCCCTTGATCATGACGGTAAAACTCGTGTCTCTAATGAGGCACGATACTTGTGGCGTAATGGGCTCTTAACAGTTTTTCTAAGTCAGGCCATTCCATTACCTTCACGTCTGCAGCTCCCGCCAATGCCTTCGCCATCTTGAAAACTGCCGGAGACTGCGATGAGAAAGACCGCCCTCTTCGCTTCTGGAAATGTCGGCAAGATCGTTTCCTCCAGATACATTTGGAAACGATCTGCATACACTCCCAGTCTTCTGCCGTCCGGATCGAACGGGGCTGGGGGGTGTTCAGTGCAGCCATCTCGCTCTCCTTCTGTTCCACATTGCCATCTTCTTCAGGGGAATCCCACCTTCGTCGCCAGTGTTAAGTTTGCATGAAGAGGCAGATGCGGAGTGCTTCAAGCGCTTAGTTTATTAGTGACTACAGCTCAGAACGGACCCAATTTGGCTGGGTTGCGGCCGCTACTTATAGCCAGTAGCTGCAGTTGCCAGCCAATCAGAGTGCAGGGTTTTCCCGCACTTTTTAAACCAATCATTTCCAACATTTTACAAGAACAGTTCAAACTAAACCAATGACTTCAAACTTACATACATAACAGTAGTAGCATAGTAATATACTAGTATTAGTATAGTATTATAATAGTTATTATAAGTATTATAATATATAATTATTAGTATTATAATGGTAGTAGCAGTGAAGCAGACTCAACAATATCAGTGTTTTGGTGATTAGAAAGCAAACACTGACCTTGTTCTAATGATTATATCTGTTCATTTAATGCTAGCACTGTGATCTTAAGCTGCAGTAACATGTCCTTTGGCTATTCTGTAAGAATTTACCCCATCTCCTTCAATCATTGTGCATTTGTTCCTAAAATAGCTGTGTTTCATTTATTCTGCACCTTTGCTGGCTCCCCAAAATCTCAGCATAATAACTTATCCAGAACCAGGCTGCCTTTCAAATTATTTTTTTCCCATAATTGTTTGATAGCTCTTTATTGCATTTCTATTGTTTTTATTGTTTGGTTTAACAGCCAAAAGTTTTATTGTTAAGGAGGGTGAAGATTATTGCCCAGTTTCTGTGCATCACTCTGAATTTCTTTTTTTAAAAAGAGCAGGATAAAACTAAAATAAAGAGATGATCCTTTCCACCCTCTATTAAATATTTTATTCTTTTACAAAAAAATGTTTCATTGCAACATTGCAAATACAGCAACTGAGATAACAGTCTTGGTTATGACTTGTCAATCTGTCACATGTGAAGAAGCCTCTACTTCTGGAAACTCTGTTTTTTCTTGTCATTTTTCTTGTTCATTAATAAGAAATGTCAGCTTGTTCATAAAATCTATGGATTATATCCACTTAAATTGAATCAACATGAGCAGTTCATTTATTTTTATTTTTCAAAATAGCTTCTAAACTAATCTTTGTTGCAGGCAAAGTTTCAACATTAATGTAAATTCTATCAATTTCTCAAATGTAATTAAATCAGACTATTAACACAACCACCAACTGCGACTTACTACAGTTAAATGATGTGTCCATGTTTCATTTTATTCCAGGTCAGATACCCCTGAAATCAGAGCTTAAGAAATGCTTGCTAAATACTTGACATAATTGTATTTGTTAACATAGTAAACTCTCACTCAGTCTTAAGAATTAATGGCTTTAAATCTAACCTTATTATCTGTCAGTAATACTGTCTATCCATATATACATCATAATGTGCTTTTCAACAGTGGAACTTTGGCTTCAGGAACTTGCTTATCCTCTGTGGGTCTGTCTGTCTGTCTATCTATCTATCTATCTATCTATCTATCTATCTATCTATCCCATCCATTATCTTTTCTTTTTCTTCATTAAATTGTGTTCAATTCTCAGAGATGCACTGGACAAATTCCTGCAGTTTTCTTGGCAAGGCTTTTTTTAGAAATGACTTGCCACTGCCTGCTTTCCAGGGCTGCAAGAAAGTGGCTGGCTCAAGCTCACCCATCTGGCTTTGTGCCTAAGGTAGGCCTAAAACTCATAGTCTCCCGGTTTCTGGACTGAGGCCTTCACCACTATACCAGTGTGATTCTTATCATCTTATACTCCACCACAATCCAATAACTGTAACACAAATCAAAACATTTCATTGATACCATTGGAAGGATTATGATTTTTCCCCATCATGCTTTCTATGAAAACTAATTACCTAATTTTCTTCCTGTGACTGTTTCTGCTGGACTTTTGTGTAGTATATTTTTTCATATTTAAATTGTTTTGTTTGTATTTTTAAAAAATATATCCACAAGCTATATCCAATATTGTCATTCCTCAAGCACAATGGGTTGTAACATGAATGCTGAAGTAATTTGAATAAAAATATGTTTGGATTTTACTGCAACTTTGGAATGGAGATTTTTAATCTGTTTGTTTATTCTTTTTTCATAATATTTGGAGACAAATATTTTCCTGTTGACGCCTGTAGTTTTAACTCCCTGAGAAAGAATTTTTTGGTTGTTGTTATTGTTGCTGTTGTTGCAATTCCCTCCTATCACAACATCCTATCATATCAACATTTTTCCCTGCCTATTGTCACATCTGTTGACCCAGCTTTTCTGCTGTCATTCTCAGTTTATTTATCTAATGTTAGTCTTATTATCCGCTGTTTTGTGTGCTTCTATCATGTTTCCCAATTTTGCTTCAGCCATTTTAAAATATCCAACAGATACTTTTCTCTTGCATTCAGTGTGAATTCTTTTACAAGGGGCTATATAAGTTGTCCTAGCAAAGACATATCATTATGTTTTGTTATACAAGCAAAATCAATTACTCAGACTCTGGAGTAAACCTGTCTTAATTTATTAATTAAGTTTTATTTGGTCCTCTAATGAAGACTGAAACTAGGAAAACAGGCTTCCTTTCCTCTAAGGGGAAGATAACTTATTTTTGAGTGTAATTAAATGGGGGGAAAACATGGAATTACTGTGTAAGTCATTTTTGGCCCTTGAAGGCTTTCTGTGAGGATTGCTCCAATGTTTGGAAAGCATAATGGAAAAAAATTATAATTAGAAAGATAATATATAAATGCTTTCCGTCTCTTATTCTCCTGTGCCATATAATTTTGTGTCATCCTATTTGTGAGACTTCCAAGTCAAGATGTCTTTCAGAAACACCCACACTATCACATGTCAGCTGGTTTCCCTAAGAATGGTGCTTATTAGTTCACCAGTTCTTTTTAATTTTAAAGCTTTTCATATCACTTGCAATTTTATTACACTTTGTTTGCTTCTGGTTCTCAGTCAAGGAATTCCGCCCCCCAAATAAAATACTGTCTAATTCCATTTAAGAACTTGTGGGCTCAGTATTAATGCTGTTTGCCAGAAGATAGCATGGCCTTTTTAATGTTTATTTAATTATAAAATTAGTTTGCCACCCATTTTGCCACAAGAGAAATACTTTCACTTTCACAAACAAGGAACTATCTCTTATCAGAAGATGGTTGCTGAAATAAAATAAGTATTTTTTTTCTTCCACCAGTACTGCTTTAAAACTTTACTTTTTTATTTATTTATTTATTTATTTTTGGGACTTGTATGCCGCCCCATCTCCGAAGACTCGGGGCGGCTCACAATTAAAACAACAACAGTAGATAACCACAATAAATAATTAAAAAAGGATTAAACCAAACAAGTCCAAAAAACAGTTTAAATATAAAATAGAAGAATAAAAACCACCCCGCCCAGAAAGGGTCACAGCCCGGATTGGTCAAACAACCAGGTCTTCAGATCATGGCGGAAGGTGCGGAGGTCAGGGGCCAAACGGAGCCCCAGGGGCAGTTGGTTCCAGAGGTCAGGGGCCACGACAGAGTAGGCTCGTCGTCGAGGGACTGCCAGTCGGCATTGGCCGGCAGACGGGACCCCAAGGAGTCCTTGCCTATGCGCTCGCACAGGGCGGCCGGCATTCGATGTCGGCAGGAGTCGCTCCCTTAAATATTGAGGACCCATGTCATGAAGGACTTTGTATGTTAAAACTAAGACCTTGAATCTCACCCGGAGCACAACCGGCAACCAATGCAAGCAGCGTAGGAGGGGGGTAACATGGGAGAATCGAGAAACTCCCATCACCACCCACGCCGCCGCATTCTGCACCAGCTGCAGTCTCCGGATGGTATGCAAGGGCAGTCCCAAATAGAGAGCGTTGCAGTAGTCGAGTCTAGAGGTAACAAGGGCATGAGTGACTGTCGCAGGGCATCCCGGTCCAGAAATGGGCGTAGTTGACGTACAAGGCAGAGCTGGGGTAGATGAACTGGATTAAGTCAAAATTATACAATGAACTATGTCAGATCTGCATTAATAATTTCACTCTTCTAAGAGATAGACAAGTTTTTCAAAGGTTGTTGTCCCAGGTTATTTCTCACACCCAATTTTTATTTATTTTTTATCCCTGAGGGTCACACCTAGATCCAGAGGTCAGTGCAACAATGTGGGTTATTTTGTCAAGGGTTGATATATAGAAAGTGTTCAGTCTTGCGAGGTATTCCAAAGGAAAAGATATATTATGAAGACTTGAAACTTTGTTTATTCAACTGAATGTTAAATCAATGGACAAAAATGAAAAAAAAAATAAAGACTGTACCAAACCACTTGTGGCAGTCTTATATTGCTGGCCTTTATGGAGGACACATAATATAGTTCAGTAACAGCTCTTAAAATCTAGAGTTATCAAGCAGTGTGCTTTGATTCCCATCACTGACATTTAAAAACAACAGCACTAAGGTTGTTTCATGGTTAAGGTTCCTACCTGGACCAGAAAAGCTAAGGTTCAAGGCTCTATTCAAGCACAGCCAATAGCAAAAGCAACTCGCAGAATCATCTGACAACTCAGAGGTGCAGATCCGAGGGACTGGGAAGGTCCACGCAACGGTGCCTGATCACCACCCACAACAGCGTGAATCCGATTCTGAGGCCAGCAACAATGACGACAGAGAGGTACATAAGCTGAAACCCGATAGGCCAGGCGGAAAACCTGGAAACAGAGAGTGCAGTGGCTGCGGCGGAAATCACCACTACTTGGCATGCCAATTCTGAAACACCATGTGCCAACAATGTGAGCACAGAGAGTATGCCGTGCAGCGCAACCAACCGGCAAGCAGGGTAGGCGAACAGCATCGCCCGCGAAATAATGTGGCCATCAAAGGGGAGAGCGGAAGAACTTTGGTGGGAAATTCAAAAAGAGGGAAGATACCAGGGAAGAAGCCCACTTCACCTTCGTGGACTATGCACAAACCGGAGTGAGACGCACCGATGTTTTCGAATCCAACAAGATAATGGCAACAGTCACAGTTGAGGGCAAGCCCTGCCGCATGGAGGTAGACTCGGGTTCCTACATATCTAAAATATCGTGGGACACCCTTAAGAGCCTCCAACCCAAACAGAGGCATGACCAGTTGGAGTCGCAGACCATCACCTTGAGAGACTACCAGGGCTGCCACATACCAGTTCTGGGAAAGAAGACAGCCCACATGGAATATGGCAACTTTTGGGGTAATCTACCAATCACAATAGTACACCAGGACCTACCCAGTCTGTTTGGAAGATAATGGTTCCAACCACTCTAAATAAGTGTTACCAGCATCCATGTGACAGGGACCACCACCCCCAGCCTGGCAGCAGACATCGCAGAGTTGGAGCGGGAATTCAGCAACGTTTTCGACAACCAGCTGGGCAAGTATACGGGGACCCCAATATCATTTAATCTAGACCCAAATGTTGCTCCGGTCCACCTCAAACCACAGCAAGTCCCATTTGCCCTCTGCCCAAAGGTCGAAGAGCAACTAGATAAGCTAATAGCACAAGGGGTTCTAGAACCAGTGGACCATGCCAAATGGGAGACCCCAGTCATCATCCCAGTAAAACCAGATGGGTCGATATGAATCTATGCTGACTGTAAAATGACCCTGAACAAGGCCCTCCAGCAAAGCACCTACCCAATGCCCGTAGTCCAGCACCTCCTGCACTTCCTGGGCCGAGGGACTATATTCGCTAAATTAGACTTGGCCCAGGCCTATCAGCAGCTGCCAGTAGATGAGGCAACTGCCGAGGCGCAGACCATTGTCATGCATTGGGGAGCATTCAAGTGCAAGAGACTTCAATTTGGAGTAAGCATAACCCCAGGCCTGTTCCAGAGTATCATGGAATGGCTCCTTCCCAATATACCAGGGGCCATACCCTACTTTGACGATGTAATCATCTCAGCCAGTAGCAGGGGTCAACTAATGGAGCAGCTAAGGGCAGTCATGGGAATATTTCAGGAAGCAGGGCTGGAGTTAAAAAGGAGCAAATGTCACATAGCAGTCCCACAAGTGGAGTTTTTGGGGTTCCTAATTGACGCCGCAGGCATCCGACCCATGAACAGAAAGCTTAAGGCAATACGGGAAGCCCCCACACCACAAAACAAGGCGGAACTGCAAGCGTTCCTAGGATTGCTTAATTTTTTTAATGGGTTTTCATGAGCTGTAAGCCATAATCATCACAATTATGACAAATCACAGCTTGAACTATCTTGCTCTTGTAATGAGTCTATCTCATATATTAGTTTCACCTTTTAAGTTGCATTACTGAAATAAATGAATTTTTGCACGATATTCTAATTTTTTGAGTTTCACCTGTACAAGCTATATCCACTGTATTTATAACTGTTCTGCAGAGGGAATTCTTTTTTTTTAAATTACATTTATATGCCGCCCTTCTCCGAAGACTCAGGGCGGCTTACAATTTTTGGGATACAACCCAATGCGCTCAGCAATAGCCTTCATTCCATTGTATATGCCTGCTTATTACTAAGTGGCAGTTTACAAAGTCAGCTTATTGCCCCCAACAATCTTGGGTCCTCAATTTACCTACCCCAAGAGGATGGGAGGCTGAGTCAACCTTGAGCGTGGTGGGATTCGAGCCTGCAGTAATTGCAGGCAGCTGGAACTTAAGTGTTAGGCATTTAACAACCTGCACCACCAAGGCTCTTTCTGCATTTCTCCTTATTGCTTGTGCCCCACAAGGTCTCTTAAGAACTTGGGAATATTCAGGAAAAGCTTGGGAAATGAGATAGATGCACCCAGCAGTAGAAGAGAAAATCAGAACATATTGACACAAGGAAACCCATACAAGAAGCATCTCCTTGTTTTACCTCATCCACCATGCAATCTAGCTTTGGCATCATGCAACTTCCAGGTTTTCACACAATTGAAGGAATATCTTCATCTGTTTGGTTGATGAAGAGGTGAAAATGATTGTCAGGACTTGGTTGAAGGGACAAAGTATGGATTCCTTGTTATAGTTTTAGGAAGCTTGTATAATATTGGCAGAAGCAGGTAACAAAAAGTACGTGGAAAAATAATTAGCAGTGACAAAAGAGCATGTTTCAAGAACTGGTTTCTTTTTTAGTTTATTAAAGTAGTCCTATTTAAACTAAAGTTATGAAGGTGGAGGCATTACTTTTTATTCAACCCTTATACATTACTCAATTTCCTAGAAGGTCATGTTTTTCAGAAAATAAGATCATAATTGCAAGAAACAACACCATTATTTTGGTTGCATACAACTTTAAAAATACTTCCCAATGAGATATAAACTAAAGTTGTCTTTCCCTCACAATTTTCCACAAATCAGCTTCATTAGAAATTGTAGTATCTATCCGGGTGAAAGCACATAGGTTTTGATCTTGTTTTGTTGAATTGATGCTTAAATTGTTTTACTCTATGGGTTCATGCGTATTTGTGTATCTGTGCACATATTTTTATACTCTCACACCCCACATTTTAACTTTATTATGTCTAGTTCTGAGAATTAAATTTAAAAAGTGCCTAAAAAAAGAACTGCTTCCATGCAGTGAGTACTTTTAAAGTATGTTTTCTGCTTGGAAAGTAGGAGATTACACAAGAACAGTTACAGAAAAAAAGTGAATTTATTTCATTGCACAATAGCCTCAAATGGTCCCAGATTTCAAGATGAAGGAGTTATACCCATGTCATTGCATCCATATGAAAAAGGGTAATTTCAGTCAATTTACTGAAGCACTTGAGAAACAGAAGGTAAAGGGCTATAAACACAAGGGGGGGGGAAAGCACTCCAAAATATGGAAACGTATCTAATACTAGAATTGAAATCTGGTTGTAATTATATTGATATCAGGCATGAGTAGAAACATTCAGTCTACTAAATTTCATAGGATTACATCAGTTCAAGGGCCATATTACATATTAATGTAAATGTATAGTTAGTATCTTTGTCCTCTTTTTTCTTTTCATATATCTTAGAACAATTAATGGTAACTTTTCTGTGTTAAAGGCCATATTCCTCACATTTGGAGGCCAAATGGCATGCAGGGCCGAAGCAAGCAATTAGCCAGTAAAGTATTTAATTGGGTGTGGTACCAGTCTCTGACAATCACGCCCACCTTCATTCTCTTTTTGGCCCTTTCCATTGTTTCCAAGGGCTGAACTGAACTTTTGCAGAGATTTTTGAAGGTCATGGGTAGAGCTAACCTATAAGAATCTACTTTTCTTCTACAACAAAGCTCTAATGTAACGAGTGTCGGATTTTAATTAATCAAGGAGACAACCAACCTAGAACAAAGGAGAAATTTCCTGACAATCAGAACAATTAATCAGTGAAACAACTTGCCTCCAAAAGTTGTGGATGCTCCAACACTGGAGGTTTTAAAGAAGAGATTGGAAACCTATTTGTCTGAAATGGTATAGGGTTTCCTGCTGAATCTGTGATTTGTTAACTTTTCCACACTGTATTCCTGATCCAGACTAAGCCTCACACAGTTACATACATTGACCCAAACTGATGTCTACCCCTGACAAAGTACCAGGTGGTCTGATCAATATCATTCTGTGCAAATTACTACATGATTTCTACACATCTAAGTGGAAATCAGCTATAACAGTTGGCAGCACCTAGCTAAACTAAACAGGGTTGAATTAGTACTCCGATTAAGGATCATCCAGGAATTTCCGGTTATTAGCCAGACTGAATAGTCAAAAAAGATCCTAAAAGAAGTCAAGGACAATGACTTGAGATCCTAAAAGAAGGCAAGGACTATGATTTAAGATCAGCTATGAGAAAATGTGCTACCAGCAATAATGGAAATAGATATTATTTGCTACAAAGCAGGGAGAATTTGCAAGTCCTCTCTCTCCTTAATCTATCATCTAGATAAGGGGTGAGAGGTACATTCACATTAGCCCAAAATATAATGCTGATGAATGTAGTTTTGGATCTAATTTTCAGTAAGTTATGATATTTTTACTCTACACTGTCAGAAAAGTGGAATAAACATATAGTCATATATGGATTCAGGCCATCTAGAAATGTGAATATTATCTATAAACTTCTAAAGAACTCAGACTGATTTCATTTTTTTTTCAACAGCTTAACCTATCCTGATATCATCTAGGACATAGTTAGTTAGTTTTTCCCTCTGGTTTCCAAATTCAATAGGATATTAATAAGAATGCATGTTTATATTTCATGGCAGTAACAAGGGGTTTTTATAGTTCTGTCTTTTAAAAAGGGGAAATGCACATCAGACTTCACAATGATGATGATTAAACCAAAACGTGGATTAAAAATGCAAAGCTGAATGTGTTGTTGTTTTTTTAAAAAATAAAACATACTTCTTTTATAAAGTGTACATTTCTACATTTTCTGTCTTAGAATAGGCTAAGGGTATGAAACACTGCTGGTGACAAAACTAACATAGGGCAAAACTATAATACAGTTAACACAAGGAGAAAATAGTTGGATGTGACCTTTCCTTTCTTTCTCTTGTGATAAAGACCTTTGGGCAAATACAGCTCCACTGATTGATTTATATTTTATTGCATCTGGAAGAAAAGTGTCTTCTGAGTTCTGATCATTTTTTTTAGTTCAGAGAGAAGTCTGAATTTGATTTCACAGCATTACACTTGCAAGGAAGTTTCATCCTGGGATAGGTGAGAAAAGGTCAGCATGTGGTTATGATTTATTGTCATACAATTATTGTATCAAATTGCCCTTTAAACTCAACAACATCTTGACATAAATAACACAAAATCCTGGGCAAAAATAAACAAAACTACTCTCTAGTGAGATATAACTAATCAAGAAAACTAAAGCACCCTGCTAAATGCCTAAAAGATGTGAGTGGAGGGGAGAAAAGGGGAAAAAAACATCTAAGACCTAATTATATTCTTAACTAATTAAGAGTAATCAGGTTCTGCAGATACCACATTTTGTTGCTTAATTGTAGTCACAGAGGAATAAAAGGCCTTTTCTGCAAAACACATACAACTTTGTCTCCAAATGTACCTATTAGCTGTCCAGTCCAGCCAATATAAAATTTAGGAATTCAATATTTCCAACTATTAATCGTGGATCTTAAAAGAAGAATGAAAAAAATCTAGATTACTTATATATTTCTTTTTGTTTATTCAGCAACTTTTAAGTACTTCTCTGTAAGCAATTCAATTAAAAGTAATATATCACTTGCATGAATCATGGCTACAACAAAATATTTAATATTTTATTTATTATTATTAAATTTGTTTGATGTCACCTCGCTGCAATATTCATTAATCTTAAATTTTTATGTCCTGAGATGCAGGGCTGGAGAGGTAGAAATGCTTTAATAATGTGATGGAGGTCTTAAAGGTAAAGGATTTTGCAGAAAGAAAAAAGGAAATGAAATTTGACTTTATGAAGTTATGAATGAAGTCTGGGTAATCACTTGTGATAAACACATATAATGTAGTTTTCCTATAATACATAAAACATAGCAACTAAAAACTAAACAGAAAGTTCATAGAACCTCCAGCCTCCTCTCCAGTAATAGATTTTAGGCAATACCATTCATTTATGTTAAAAATTATTTTCATTTTCCAAAGTTTGCTCTGCTGCAATCATAGTATTGATGATACACTGATAAATACTACATTGGTCTAATAATGATTTAAATTTGGACTTAGCAAGAATATACCAAGGCAAGGCAAGGCAAATGGGGAATGAGGAATGAGGAGGAAAGGGAAGGGAAGGGAAGGAAAGGAGAAAGAGAAAGACTTTCAAGTGAAAATCACTTAGTAATACCCAGTCTTCTATTTGCCCTTGGGTGGATGTCATGTCCTTTTAAAAATGCCTTAGTAAGCCCTTACAATAATAGGACGTACACATGCCAGTAGCTCATATACTTCATCATTTAAAAACATGTGTGCCAAAGTTGAAAAGAATCGATGTTAAAAGATTGGATGTGGGTTTTTTTCCTTAGTTCCAAGCTATAAAAAGTGATATAATGGCATTTTGTCAAAAATACTGCTTAAATGAAGTCAGGGATAGATAGATATTTCCCAGTTACATTAAGCCATCATATTTTATTACTTACACAATTTCTGTTACATGTTCTAGTGATGGTAAATCTTTCACCCAGTTAATGTTTTAAAAATCCAAGACTTTCCTCTCAAAATCTGATGATCTCCAATAGTTTCTGTCTCTTCCATGCAATCAACCAGAGTTCAAGGTTCCACTAACTAAACAATAGTGTTATGGTCCATTGCACAGTTGGCCAGATGTTGGGACTGGGTTTGGTAGTTTTGGCCATCGATTTATTCTTTCTCAAGGATCTGGAATAGGCAGGTGTTGTTTTGATATTTTTTGGTATCATCACAGAATGTAAGCTATTCCAAGCAATTGAATGACACTGATTTGTTAATGACAATGGTGTTCAGGTTGTGCTCCAGTTCAGCCAATGCACCTTTTACTATTGATGTATCTTGGCTTTATTTGGTCACATCCATTCTATTTCTATTTGCAGATCTTTTTATTTACACATTATATACACAACAATGTGGAATGCGTGGTGCAGTGACCTAGACGTGGAGCTCTTACCTCACAATCAGGAGGCTGTGAGTTCAATCCTAGGTAGCAGCAGATATTTTCCTCTTTGGACACAATGGGTAAATATCAGCTGTGAACTCTGCATTGGCAACAGGAAGGGCATCTGGCCAATAAACACTCAGCTCCATTCAGTTGCCCCAATTTCATTCTGATGCAAGGGATTATGGAGTCATTAAAGGACAAAAAAGTTACATAATAATGTGGAATCACAGCTGCTAATTGTTTAAGCTGTTGTTGGCTTTCATACACATCAAGTTTTTACCAAGAACCTAGAATGTCATAATGTATTAGCATAGCATATGTGCAGATCCAAGTAGTGTGGTCTTTTGCAATTGACAGATGGGAATTGTCAATGTGCATATTTTCTAAGTGCTATCCATGAATTTTTGATATGGTATCCAGTGTGACAATAATCACTGCGACCACTGTGGCTGGTTTATGCCATAATATTTGAATTTTTATTTTCAGATATTTTGTGGTCTTTGGTTCTTTGTCTGCTATTCTACCATCACCTAGTATTGCCACATCAATTTTTAACACTTTTTGACTTCATCAGTTTGTATTCTGAAATCCCACAGTATTTAAACCTTCTCATTTTTAAGTGTAATATCTTTGTTGCATTATGAAGACCTTCCTTTAAATATCAGTTGACCCTATGTATTAGGACAGCCCAAATTAAATTTCCACTGAGCCATTAATTTCAATGGTTGACCTAGAACTATCCAACTAAACTACTTCACAGCACAGTGTGAATGATAATATGAATTGGGAAGGGGGATGAGAAGAACTTGAATAAAAAAACAAATAATGACATATTTGGGGATCTGCTCTAAGAATATAACTATTGTTCTAGACTTAAACTATTAATTATATAATTTATAGTTGCATATGCTTAACCAACCAAGTAACTTCATATGCTAAAGTGTGACTTTGCTGGGAATGCTGATAGTGGCTCAGTAGTTACCCAATCAGAGAAAAATTTGGGCTGCTGAAACTCATCACAGAATCATATTTACAAATTGATTAGAATAAACTAGTCAGCATTTTCCCTCTTGATTAGGAATTGCTTTTCATCAGCAGCACCATATTGCACCATTGTGTTGCATACGAGAGCAAAAGGATTGATGTGGATCAAACTTCAGAAGTATGGCCAGTTTTTGTGTGTGTGTGTGTGTGTGTGTGTGTGTGTGAAAGCTACCTTTTGCTTCAGTAAAATATGTAAGCAAGCAAGCAAGAGTAAAGTGGATGCAATTTGTGTGGCATTCTTGTATGAATCACTAAATCATAGTCCTGTCTTCATAATAACTTAGAAATATTCTGTTCAAATAAAGTACATGGCTAATGTTCAAGAGATAAGTGATACACAACATCTTTTTTGAGAAACTTTTTTCAATAAGGAATCCTGTCTTGTACATTTTGTGAAGTGGGATCACTACAACATAACTTCCGTCTATACTTCAAGTGATAAAAGAAGCCCCAGCTCACATGAGAATAATATTAGCATATTGTCTTCTTATATGATGATGTATGTCTGTTCTTATATTTGATAAGGAGCTGTATTTCAGTTGCTTGCAGAACTGAAAAAAAGTAGACTCGAAGAACTGCTGCTCTGTTGTACCTGGAACAAACCATCCCCCACCCCACAAAAACAAAAAAATGAAACATGCCATATTTGTGTATATGTGTGTTGACTCCAGCCGTCTGCCTGGAATACAGGTAGTCCCTGCAGTTTTCCTGGCAAGAAGTAGATTATCCTTGAGTGCTTCCCAGAGAGAAGAGACAGAATGACTGGCCCACGGTAACTCAGTTGGCTTCTAGTTCTTGCCTAAAGTAGTATTAGAACTCATGGTCCTCCAGTTTCTAGTCTGTTAATTAACCACTACATCAAACTGATTCTTAAGATGCCTTATGTTGCCACTGAATTGTGCTAAAGTGCTCATCAGACGCAGCTGAACTGGCCTATGGACTATGACAACAAACTGGAAAATATAGCAGTAAACATTTAACAAGCTGCCTATACCTTTATCCTTAGTGATTATTCATCCATCCATCCATCCATCCATCCATCCATCCATCCATCCATCTGTCTATCATCTATCTTTATATCATTTCAATTTATATGATGGACCGTCTTGGCTTCATGATTCTGGCTAACAATATGAAACATGTAACAGTAAAACATTCACAAAAATAATTAGTAACCACTGCGAGCAAGATCCTCAAACTTGGTGACAAAATCATCTCTTTAAAGCCTCTCCTCTTGGACCTAATGAGATAGAAGTTAATTATGGAGGCACAGACCCTCAAATAATTCAGCTGCAATGATGTTTAGCATTAAGGATGGAGGTTAGAACTGAAAGGGCTATCTTGTCTTCAAGACATTTTCAAAAACCCCAGGGCAGATGAAGCACTGTAAAAGTAACAAAAGTGGAACAAGTGGATTAAAGTGAATTCAGAAGGTAGGTGTGTGTGTGTGTGTGTGTGTGTGAGAGAGAGAGAGAGAGAGAGAGAAGTGAGTAGGTCAGCAATATAAATGGCAACCCAAAATATCTTGAGGAGAATTTTTTTTATGAAACATGGACAACTTGAATTTCAGGCTCCATTTCTTTGCTGCTGCCTCAGGCATGCTCATTTGTTGCACAGAGCTTTGCTAGGACTGGAAGGCATACCAGAAATTGTGTCAGTCATGATGCAGATGCAACACTGCATTCTACTTCCATATAATATATACTTTATATTGAAACTTTTAAACAAGAAGACAAAAACTAATGCAAACTAATATAAAATAGGGAAGAAAAGAGAAAAAAAGAAAAAATCAAAAGAAAAAGCACAAAATGTAAGAAAAGAAAAAACACAAGAAAAATAGAAAAAGAAAAGGAAAAAGATATACGGAAACAGCTCCCAATATTCTTCACAGCTGTTCTAAGTACAAATGTATTTTAATTTCTGTCTCTAAAATTATATCATATTCTTCTTCTTTCTATAATCTGTTCTTCCAATGATTCAAAACCATGAATCACAAGTTTTATAAAAAAAATATGTATGAGATCATAACACAATATTAATTCCAACACTTTGAACCACATTTTCCCATTGATCCATATTAAATTATTAGCATATCATTACCATATTAAATTATTAGCATATTTCATTATGTACATTTTTAACCTGTTTCAAATTTCCACAAAAGTTTCTACATTTCATCATTGGTACACTATATTTCAAATTCTATCTTACTTTGCTCCATAACATAAAACTTTCTATCCATTTTAAATCTTTCAGATAACAATAAATGGGAAAATCACTGAGAATTATATCTTTCAGCTACTAATTACTCTTTATGTTAAGTTTGCATGAAGAGTCAAACGTGGGGAACTTCAGTAAAGAGTTTATTCAGTGACTACAGCTCAAATGGACCCGAGTTGGCTGGGCTACAGCTGCTTCTTATAGCCAGCAGCCGTAGTTGCCAGCCAATGGGAGTGCAGGGTTTTCCCGCACTATTTAAACCAATCCTATTTGACATTTTACAAGAACAGTTCAAATAAACCAATAACATTCAAACCTACATACATAACACCCCTCCCCACTAGGTTCAGTCCATACCAAACCCCAACCTATCTAATGTATTCTTTTAAATAGGTGGGGCTCTTACGTGTACGTTGAGACCTTCGTGGTTCAGAAGTTTTAACGTTCTCACCCAGTGAGAGAGGAAATGTGTCTGCTGACATTTCCCTGTTGGGACTTCCTGTGAAAGGAGACCCTGTTAGACTGTTAGAATCTGGTCTCTCCTCCCAACCCATCTCCATTCCAATGTCAGCACCCAAGTCAGGTAGTGATGTGCAATCTTCCACTTCTAAGGATGGATTTTGGCATCGTGACAGGGTTCGGGATGGTTCCTGTCGTAATGGCTCGTTACACATGGGGTTGATTCTTGCTTGCTGATTATCCTCCTGTTCCTCCCCTTCCCCCCTAGAAGTGACAACAGGTGAGGGAACCAGAGAGAGACAGGGGCGATGTTCCAGAGGGAACCTGGATCTGAGTTGGTCAATGTGCCTGCTCCAGAGGAGGCCATCCTCTGTTTGTACCCTGTAAGAACGAGGGCCAGTGATTTGAGATATTGCAGCAGGAATCCACAAAGGCTCACCTATAAGGTTCTTAGCATACACAGAATCACCCACACTGAATGTACGAACTTTGGAAGTGGAATCCAGTGGTGCGTTGTGCGTGGGATGAAGGCGGTCAAGGGAAGACCTAAGTTTCCTGCCCATCAACAACTCTGCTGGGGATAAGTTAGAAGATGGGCTAGGAGTGATGTGCTGAACACTAAGAAGTTTTCAAGCTTCTCAGTGATGTCCCCAGGACCCAGTTGCTGGAGCTTCTCTTTGGTAAAGCGTACCATGCGTTCAGCCCGTCCATTAGCAAGGGTGCCCAGGGCAGTAAGGGCATGTCTGATACCCTGTTGTGCTAGAAAGGATTCAAAAATGTTAGATGTAAATTGAGGGCCATTGTCAGAGACAAGAACATCAGGTAACCCGTGGGTTACAAACAGTTTTCTGAGCTGCTTGATGACAGCATCAGTTGTGGTGGATGTCATGGGAAATACCTCGAGCCATTTGGAATATGCATCTACTATAACAAGAAAATTGTGCCCTCTAGTAAGACCTGCGAAATCAATGTGGATCCTAGACCATGGGCCCCTAGGATATTCCCATTCCTGTGTGGGGGCGTGAGGTGGGGCAGGCCTGACTACCTGGCAATTGGGACAAGATGCAACCCAGTTTTCAACCATTTTGTCAACACCTGGCCACCATACATAACTCCTGGCCAATCCCTTCATCCTTACAATACCAGGATGACCCTCATGTAACATTTCCAAAACCTCTCTTTGCAGTTTTGCAGGAATAACCACCCTGTTACCTCACAAAATACATCCTCTTAATACAGATAATTCAGTTTGCCTGGACTTAAAAGGTTGGGCAAGATGAGGTAGATCTTGAAGAGGCCAACCTTTCTTAATCCAGCCTATAACAGGAGCCAACACAGTGTCTTTGGCAGTCTCTCTGGCAATTTCAGCAGCATGAACTGGAAGCTTAGCAACAGTTTCTAGGAAAAAGGTGTGTGTTTCAGGTTCAAAGTCCTCCTTGTGGCAAGGCAGTGGGCAACGACTCAGTGCATCAGCATGTCCAATGTCCTTGCCAGGCCTGTGAATCAGTTTGTATGAATAAGCTGCAAGAAATTCAGTCCACCTCAGCATTCTTGGTGACAGGATAGTAGGTGTAGGTTTGTCTCCTGCCACAATGCCTAACAAAGGTTTGTCATCTGTAACAATGGTAAATGTCCTGCCATACAGATATTCATGAAATTTCTTGACAGCTGCAACAACTGCCAATGCCTCTTTGTCCAGTTGGCTATAATTCCTCTCTGCTTTGGTCAAAGTGTGAGAGTAAAATGCAATAGGGGCTTCCCTCCCACTGGGAAGCCTGTGGCTCAAAAAAGCCCCACACACTCCAAAAGGGGATTCATCACAAGTCAGTACAACAGGCAAATTTTCAGAGAACTGTATCAATACAGCATCAGATGTGATTAGTCTCTTAATACTGTTAAATGCTGATTGTTCCTTCCTCTCCCAGATCCAAACAGCCTTCTTATCAAGCAATCTGTGCAAAGGTTCAGCAATGGTTGCCTTTTGAGGTAGAAACATGTGATAAAAGTTAATGAGTCCAAGGAAGGCTTGAAAATCTGTTTTGCATTTAGGTTTAGGGGCTTCTTTGATTGCTTTAACCTTGGCATCAGTAGGGTGGATGCCATGCTTGTCAATCACGTAGCCCAGGAACTCAACCCTGTCTGTTTTAAGTGTGCATTTTTCTTCCTTGACTTTTAACCCCGCTTTTCTGAATCTGGTAAGGACTTCTCTGAGTCTTTCTTGAAGCTGAGTGTCATTTTCAGCAGAGATTAACACATCATCAAAGTAAGGCACTACCCCTGGCAGTCCTTGAAGCATTCTTTCCATAAGACTTTGAAAAATGCCTGGTGCCACGCTTACTCCAAATTGTAACCTTTACATTTGAAGGCACCTCTGTGAGTCACAATGGTTTGGGCCTCTGCAGTGGCATCGTCAACTGTTAGTTGTTGATATGCCTGGGCCAAGTCCAATTTGGCAAAGACTGTACCCTGCCAAGTGAATGTAACAGATGATGCACAACTGGCACTGGATATGCACTCTGCTGCAGCGCATGGTTCAGTGTCCCCTTATAGTCTCCACAAATTCTTACTGACCCATCAGCCTTGACTGGTGTGACTATGGGTGTTTCCCATCTGGAGTGATCAGTGGGCCCTAAAACCCCTTGAGCAATTAATTTGTCTAATTGTGCATCAATTTTTTCCTTTAAAGCAAATGGAACCCTCCTGGGCTTTAAACAAATTGGGGGCACCTTGGGATCTAAGTTGAAAGTGATAGGGGTCCCCATATACTTGCCCAATCCTTCGCTGAAGACCTCTGGAAACTCAGACTTCAAGGCCTCCTCCCATTCAGAGTTGCTCACGTGATTGATGTCAGTCACCTCGATGCCTAGTGGCTTGAACCACTCAAGTCCCAGCAAGCTTGGGCGATCCTTGTCCATGATGGTCAGAGGCAAACGTTTGGTGTGGCCTTTAAACTGCATGTTGAAATCTCTTGCTCCAACTACTGGAATCTTGTTCCCTTGGTAGTCTTTAAGAGTCAGTGCTTCCTTCTGGAAATGTTTCTTCTGAATGTTGGGAAGTAGCCTGTGAATAGTGTCCCATGACACCATAGATAAATAAGAGCCTGAGTCCACTTCCATTTGGCAAGACCTTCCTTCAATGAACACCTTCACGTGTACTTTTCTGCTTCTCAAGGGTGAAGAATGACCAATGGTGATTGTTTGGTGAGTTTCATTCTTCCCATTTGCTTCTGAATTGCACCCCATCTTTTCAATGAAGTTGTTGGGCTTAAAATCCTTTTCAGGAAATTTCTTCCTACTAGGTGGAGTTCTGAATGATTTGCAGACTTTGGCTAGGTGACCCCTTTTCTCACAACGTAGGCAGATGGTGTCTAAGAACTTGCATTCAGTGCGGGGATGCCCCCCCCACAGCCTCTGCAATAAAATTCTTCCCTCTTTCTCCCAGGGTCTTTCCTTTTCTTCTCCATTCTGAGTCTAAAAATCCCTTCCTCCACCTCACTGCAATCTGAATCAGAGTCTATTTGTTCGCAATGGGTTGTTGTGGATTTTTCCACATCAGAATGGCTTGAGGCCTGGCTTGAGGCCTTGTTAATCTTTTTCATGGCCGCTGCTGAGGACTTGGTGGCTTCCGCTGAAACAGCTTCTTCAATGGCCTCCTTAAACGTGATCTTAGGTTTCATTAACAGTTTGCTTTGTAAGACCTTATCTTTGAGGCCTAAGACAAACCGATCACGCATGGCCTCTTCTAAGTTGGTAAAGTCACAAGCACCCCCAATGTCCCTTAAACTTGCCACGAAGTCATTAACATTCTCGCTTTCCCCTTGATCCTGACGGTAAAACTCGTGTCTCTTAATGAGGCATGATACTTGTGGGGTAATGGGCTCTTAAAAGCTTTTCCAAATCAGGCCATTCCATTACCTTCAGTTCTGCAGCTCCCGCCAATGCCTTTGCCATCTTGAAGACTGCCGGACCGCAGTGCGTGAGAAATACCGCCCTCTTCCGTCTCTCGAATATCGGCGAGGTCGTTTCCTTCCAGGTACATCTGGAAGTGATCCACATCGATTCCCAGTCTTCCGCGCTGGATCGAACGGGGCTGGGGGTGTTCAGCGCAGCCATCTCGCTCTTCTGTTCGCCTTCGCGTTGTCTCTTCTTCAGGGAAATCCCACCTTCGCGCCAGTGTTAAGTTTGCATGAAGAGTCAAACGCGGGAACTTCAGTAAAGAGTTTATTCAGTGACTACAGCTCGAATGGACCCGAGTTGGCTGGGCTACGGCTGCTTCTTATAGCCAACAGCCATAGTTGCCAGCCAATGGGAGTGCAGGGTTTCTTCCCACACTATTTAAACCAATACCATTTAACATTTTACAAGAACAGTTCAAATAAACCAATAACATTCAAACCTACATACATAACACTTTAGATTATAATTTAAATTCCTCTTGATAGTTTTCCAACAAGTCTCAGTATGTTAACCATAGAACTTTGTCTGCCAGTTTTCTTCTATGGTATGCAACAGTGTTTGTAGGCACAACCAGCAAATAGATATGAAATATCTATTCCATATTTTAAATATGACACACCTAATAAAATGATTTTTAAAGTTCACTTTAATTTTATTGTACCATAAATATCCATCCATGCAAACCACAAGTTGTGATCTTCTAATTGTAAAAGTGCCTTGTTTCCCAGCAACATCCCAAGCAGCAAAATATTTCTTAAATATTGTAAACCCAATCCTCCCCTTTTCTTTTCATCCTATATAACTTCTATATTTAACTTGTGGTTTGTCCTTTCATATAAATGTAAATGTATCTAAATTAAATTTGTTTATGCAGTACATCCATTGTCAAAACAAGCATTGTATGAAAAACAAAATTCACCATACTTGGCAAAACATTCATTTTTATCATGGAAATTCTCCTCAGCAGTGACAATTTAAATTTCTCCTGCTTTAACGTGTCCCTCTTAATTTCAAGTCATGTCTTAATATAATTATTTTTAAATAACATACAATTTTTATTTTATATACTACAACCCAAGTATTTTATTTTTTTCTCAATCTCAAAGCCAGTTTTATCCATCCATCATACTGTATTTAGCCTTCTAATTTATAATTTATAGTTAATATACAAAAATCTTTTAATTTTTTACATTAATGCCTCTACTTTCTTTAGTGGGCCTTCCAAAATTAACACCAAATCATTCACAAATGCCCATGCTTTATGCATTTCTATTTTAATCTTAACTCCCATAATTTTCTGATCTTATTTTATGTGTCTGTTCAAGACTTTAAGAGCACCAAATTTAATAAAAATGAAAATGACATCCCTGTCTTGTTTTTTTTAACTCATAAGATTGCATTAATTCTCTACTAACAATTATTTGTGCTTTCTGAAAAAAAATAAATTGAACTTACCCATTTCATAAAATTATCTTCAAGGTCCGTAAGTCCCAAAACAAAAGTGCAATTCAAACTGTCAAATGCTTTCTTTTCATATTCTAAGATTTTCAATGCAGCTTGTTTTTTATTATGTTGCTCCAGCTTTTCCAGAAAATTAAAACATTTCTGATATTATCTCAAAATTGTCTTTAGGTAAAAACCCACATTGATCTTCAAAAATAAAATCCTGTAAAATTATTTCCAAGCTTTTATGATAAACAGTTTATAATCACTGAATAACATCCATTGTTTGTTGTAATAGTTGTAAACATTCATCTTGAAAACATTTAAACTGAAAGGCATCCCATCCAAACCAGGTACCTTTCTTGTTTTAGTCATCTTGATAGCTTCCACAGTTCTCTCATTGTTATAGATCCATCCAAAATTTGTTTTTAAATGTCTGTTATCTTTAGTACATCCTGTTGTGCCTTTATCTACTTTTTCTGAGGAAATTTCTTGACCTTTGTATAAAATAGTATAATACTGATAAAACATTTTTCACACATTTGCATTATCAGTTATTGCAGTATTTCCTTCTTGTAATTTTAATATAACTGTGTTTTCTTTTCTTTTCCTTTTGTATGCCAAGCATCCCCATAATTCATTTTACAAATCCAAAATTTCTTTATTTTGCATGGTTCCTCTTTATTTTAATTTCTCACTGTTAACATTTGTAAAAGCCTTTGTAAAAGCTTACTTTGGTTAGTAATAATTGTTATCCTTAAATATTATTTAAAAACTCTTCTTCCTTTTCTTAGTCTCACCCAAACTCATCTGTATTTTCTCTTGCTTTCTCTTTTTAAATTCACTATTGCATTGTATAAAACATCCCCTTACAAAAGCTTTCCTTGAATCCTAAACTATCCTTATTTCTGTCCTTTTATTGAGATTATTCTAAAAAAGAGGCTATGATGACATAGCTAAATCTAGAAGGATTTCCAGAACATTAACTGGAATGCAATGAACCATACTTCAGAGGGAGATAATGTTCTGTAAAGCAAGCACCATGGAAGTAAAGACCTACCAAGAATAAGTCCCTGCAGCATGCCTTCTCTGCCAGATCTGATGGAATGGGTAGATCTAATCAGGGAAAAACGGTCCCTCAGATAACCTGATTCCCTTTCATGCAATTTTTTAAAACCAGCACCTTGAATTGGACCCAGAAACAAACTGGCAAACAATGCAGTTTGTGGAGCATGGTGTGATGACCTGGGACATGGCACAAAAGCAACACAGTCAGATAATCAGTAGGAGTCCCTTTATTAGCTCCAACTTTGCCCCCAGTGTCTTAGTTACCTTCTGGGTTGGAGAAAAACTCTCTCACGAACAGCCTTTGGCTGCAGGGAATCAAGTCCAAAATGTGGTCAACAAAACCTGTAACTATAAATCCAATCAAGGCAAGATGAGGTAATTAGTCCGGCAGGGCAAGAGAAGGAATGGCAATAATTCAACATGGTTGGGAGGATGCCAGGAACGCAGATAACCAAAGTCAACACAAAATAAACTCACATTTGTTCCCAGCAGACACCTCACTCAGCTTGCATTTCTTTTAAACTCCCATTCCCAGATATGGCTAATGAAGGGAATGAGGGCCCTTTCCTCCCCTGTAAGCCATGCAACCCACATTGCTCTCTTCTCCGTTCCTCCTGCATGCCCTAGAATGAAGAGGGGGTAGGCCTGGGTCTTCCTCTGAACTCCCTCTCCCTTGTTCTACCTCTTCCCTGCTCTGCCCAGCTGGACTTTGCCCTTCCCCAGTTTTCTCCACAGCCAACAGAGCCAACTCCCATTCCCTGTCAGCTATTCATCTTTCTCCTCAGATTCAGACTCCGACAGGGGCATGACACATGGGTGGTAACATGTGTTGTTCTAGAATACCAGTGGTGGTATTCAATTTTTTCCCCTACCAGTTCTGTGGGTGTGGGTTGGTGGGGGAGGGTCATGTGACTGAGTGCTCATGTCCAACTTGGTATCACTCATGCCCACTCAGTCACATGACCCCCTCACCAAGCCATGCCCACAAAACCTGGTAGGAAAAAAAATGAATTTCTACCTATCCATCTATTTTCTGCCCAGGCAGGCCTGGCCTAATGTGTAATCCTGCCTGTTGCCTGCTCTCCCTTCACCTGTTTCCCCTCTTTCAGAGGCCCCAGACCTTAATCTCCTCGTTTCCTCCCCCATGACCGCCTCTTTCATTGTCCCATGGCCGTGACTTTACAGGGAAGGCAAGCCAGGGCTGAGCCATTGTTGTCACTGGTCTCCCTACCAGCCCACATCTCACCCTTGTCATGAGATGCCTGCAGCCACCATGTGTTTTTTTCAGTGCAGCTGGACTCCAGCCACACTGAAAAAAAGATGTGGCAGCTGTAGGCATCTTGCAGCAAAAATTACCAACCTCCAGATTTGCTCCGCTTCTCCAACACACCGCCGTGGCTGCGTTCTAGGTGCCAGCCCTGCAGGTACACCCCATTGAGCTCACTGCACTGGAGGGACTTGCCCAAGCAAGTCGGAGGTCGGTAATTTTTGCTGCAAGAAGCCTACAGCCGTCGACCTCTGGCTTTGCTCTGCTTCTCCAATGCGCTGCCACTGCTGCCGTGTTGTAGGCACTGGCCATGCAGGTTCACCCCATTGCCTGATGCACCATTCCACTTGGACTTGCTTGGGCAAGTCCCTCCAGTGCAGCAGGCTCAATGGGGTCCACCTGCATAGCCGGCGCCTAGAATGCAGCTGCGGCGGCATGTTGGAGAAGTGGAGCAAAGCTGGAGGTCAGTATTTTTCACTGCAAGAAGCCTACAGCTGTGTCTTTTTGCCACTTCTTTGCTGGCCAGAACCGAGCCAGGAGTGGCGGCTGGAGGATTGTCCTGTCAGCAAAGAGGGGCGGCTGGATACTACTTGGCGGGGGGAAGGTGACATGGTGAGACTTGGCCGGGAGTCAGAAGGCATCTCCTGCACCCTGCCTGTCCCTTTTTGGTCCCTCCCTCCACATCGAAGTACCTTAAACAGACAGGCTGCCTTCTGAGCTGCAGCGGAGCAAAGTGAAGGGAGGCAGAAAAGTTCACCCAAGTCTTCTCCTCCTTCTCGGGCATACACAGAGCATGTGCAATGCATCTCACGATGCCACAGGGACTCACCCACATGCCGTCTGCTCGCAGAAGGTCCCGGCCTCACATGTGCACAGGTGAGATCCCAGGACCTTGTGCTAGGAGGTAGCTCATGGGCTACCGGCTCAGTTCCAGCTGACAAAGAAGCAGCACCTGGGACTCGCTGCCCTGTTCTTCACACCAGGGTGCACCCCATTGCCTGCTGCACCAGAGTGGAGGTACTTGCCCAGGCAAGTTTCTCCAGCACAGCAGGCAATGGGGTGTGCATGCATGGCCAGTGTGAAGAACAGGGTGGCAATGAAGCTTTTTTTTGGCATGTTCGAAAAGTGGAGGCTGGTAGTTTTCAGTGCAAGGAGCCTCCAGCCAGTTGGCTGAGTTCCAGCTGCCAAAGAGGCATCATCTGGGAGGCTTCTCACACCGAAAAAAAGAGGCAGCGGCTGCAGGCATCTCACAACAAGGGGAGCAAGATGTGGGCTGGTGGGGAGCCCAGTGGCTCTCAGCCCTGACTTGCCTTCCCTGGCAGCCAGCTGCAAGAGGAAGGTAAGATCATGGCCACAGACGATGAAAGAGGCAGTTGTAGGGGAGGAAGCGAGGAGATTAAGGGCCAGGGCCTCTGAAGAATGGGAAAATCATGGTTAAGGGAGAGTGAGTGGCGGCTCTTGGGCAAGGCCAGGGAATCATGCGTTCCCCCACCCAGCTGAGACAGCTGGTGGCTCCAGGGCCTTGGGGAATAGCGCATCCCTGGGGCCCTGGCCCCCGACCCAAGGCGAAGTAACAGCAGGTGGCATGCATTGCTTACTTTTGGTGAGCTGAGATGACCGGGCATCAGCAAGGCAACTGGGCGAAGTGATTAGTTGGACCTCGTGGTACAGCAACATATATAGGGTGAGGGTGGGCAGGGCAAGCATCAAGCAGCCAGAAGGGGTGAGTGAGCGGTGACCCGGTGACCTGGTTGGGGGCATGGCCAGCCAGAAGTCGTTACTGGTTCGGTGACCCTGGCCAAATTGTTGCTACCGGTTCTCTTGAACCAGTGCGAACCAGCTGAATACGACCACTGAAGCACACTTAACTGACAGTACCACTGCATTCTGCACTGTCTGAAGCTTGTGGATACTACATATAGCATGCACTATAAGAGTGGATGACTAGAGTGCAAGTGATGATGAGTCGAGTCTCCCACTCTTGGAGCAGGCACAAGTGGTGCATCACAGGAAGTGATTCAAAGGCCCTTCTGGCAACAAGTGCCACCTGCTCTTTGCAGGAGTTGTGTGTCCAAAAGGACCCCCAGTTCAACCCCATCCAGCACCAATGATAGCAAAGTCCCAGAACCATGAGATCTCCAAACCCAAAGCCACTCAGCCTTGTCAGGGTTCAGCTGAAGTCTGTTGTTCCCCATCTAGACCCTCATAAGCCACAACTGAGATGCATCAGCATACTTAGGATATCCCATGGTGATGGATGAGTTTACCCAGTGGCCTCATGCAGATTTTGCTACCTTGCTTGTTACCTTTATTTATACATACTATTACTCAGATTTTCCTGCCCAAAAGACTGGCCAACTGCTAGATGGAGATGACATAATCCTATCATAATATTTTAATTATCACAATCATGAGACCCTTGAAAAAATCCTTAGGTAAAAGAAAGTAAATGTAGACAAGAATGAAAATAGAACCATCATTAAAGGAAAATATTTTAACTCGGGGTTGAAATGAGGGGTCCTTGGTGCTCTCTGAGCTTAATGGTTTTCTTGCAGACATTTCATTAGTCATTAGCATTGATGATATTACCTAGTTGGGATAATGAAATGTCTGCAAGAAAACCATCAAGCTCAGAGAGCACCAATGACCCCTCATAGGACCATCATGTTTTGCAGGGTGGAGCTGAAGTTCATGAAACAAGAATAAAGTGAAATAAAATTGTTGTGTTGACTGAGAGCAGTTCTTTTTTTAAAGCCAGTTTCTGTCCTCTTAAAGTCAACCACCAACTTTCTTTTAAGAGACTAAGTGGCCTACACACAGAGAACAAGATGCATTTTGTGACAACAAATAAATAGCAAAGCACCTGATGACATAAAGTGTTTAGGCTGCCAGGCCTGGGAGGGAATCTATCTATAGGGAAGAAGGAGAATATGTTTACTTGGGAAAGAAATGCTTGTATCAGGTGCAATGTTCATCTAAGGATGGAAATACTTGTTACATTAACAAGATTTACTGACAGACTCCATCTGTGTCTTTCCACTAAACAAGGTCACTCTGTCAGAACCTTAGAAGCCTAATGAGCAAAGTGCCAACTCTCTGGAGCGATAATGGAGGTTTGCTCTTACTAATGCCTCAGGCTGCAGCAATATTTTAGTGTGGGGAAAACAAATAAAATATAAGGGAGGTCATAATTTTTATGTCATTGCTTCACCTTGAGGAATATTGAGGTCTGGGCATGCTCGCCTGGAATTTGTTATGTTGGAGACTTCTGGCTGATTTCCCCTCCCTCCCTTTCTTTCAAGTGGTCCTATATATTATAGTAAATAAAATAAATATCAGATTAACAACAAAGTGGGACATTTCCAAGGGCACACATTGCTTATTTTTCAAAATGCTACTGTCAATTTCAGACATTTTTGGAGACTTTTGGGAATTATTAAGCTATAGATTTCACATTTGTAAAACCATGGAACATAAGAGACCCATTACCTGCTTTCAATCTATATTAAGAATTTTTAAGCTGGTGGCACCTAAAATAGTAGGTGAGATCAGATGTTGAAAGCCCCAGCCATTTTTCATTGATTGATAACTGATATACATTGATAGAAGCGAATATTTGTAGTTAGGGTTGAACTGTGGGGTTCTTGGGACTCTCTAAGCTTGATGGTTCTTTTACAGATGTTTCATTACCAAACTAGGTAACATTATCAGATGTCTGCAAGAAAACTACCAAGCTCAGAGGGCACCAAGGCCCCCATCATAATTCATATGTTGCAATTAATTTCCTTTTTGAGTTGGGAGAATAAATCTTGCTAATAAATAGTAATTTGAATAAATTCCTCTGTATGTGATTTCATACTGGACTAATTGATACTAGTCAAGCAAAACACTAATTTTAGCATATTTCAATACTCTTCCCACAACAGTTTTGGAGGACTGAAACAAATCTATTATGAACTGAGGCTGTGACAAGGGGCAGTTGAAATTACAGCTCATGTCTTGAGTCTTTTAAAGACTCAGAGATCTGTCTTATGACTACTCATGTAGTAAAACATTTGGGAAATTCTGATTGTTTTTAAGTACAGAAGTTATTGTCAAATCAGCATGATTCAGTCTTCTTGGATCAATAGTTAAATTTTGTTACACTGCCTGAAAAATTAAGCAGACTTTTGTTATCCACTAACAAATCTACCAACAGTCTTGTTTTGTTTTTACTTTATTTTTATTTTAAATGTGTTTTGTTTACAATTCTCATCAGTGACCATGATAAAAGTATTTATAGTCATCTCTTTTTGTCAAGCTTCTAATTGTTTATCTATTTAATAATGTATATCATGTCTTTCTGTTTATCTCATCACCCAAGGTTGATTTAATTATACTATTTAAAATGTACCATATTAAAACAGAACACAATCCATACAATTAAAATCAATCATTAAAGTGGGTGAGTTATATTTTCATAAGGTGTTGCTTTTGTTTTGATTGCTGTAAGGTGTCTTGCATGATGGTATAAAGGGAAAGGTATCTTGTAAATTATACAATAGATAAAATATTGCGCTATTACCATGGTAATAATTTAATATAAATAAAAGAAATGATAAAAAGAAAAGAGTGAGCCCACTTCTTCCAGCTTCCTCTCTTTACATGTAAAACTTTAAAAGTAGCTCAGAAGACATGATTTGTTCTTTACACCTGACTACCCATCTAGAATTCTTACTGTTCTCCCAGTCCCAAAGCATCAGGGCTGCCCATGGTGATCATGACTGATTCCAAAATGGTAGATATAATCAGGTAACAAAATCCCACCTCTTTTTACAAGCCTGTAAAAAGTGCACTTTAAAAAAAGGCCTACCTTCATTGACCTAGCCACTTTTGCAAAAAGTTTTTTTTTTGCTTATTTAATCATTGAATAATCCTGTTAAATAAAAATCCAACCTCCATTAACAGAATTCTTCATGGCAGATGAGTTATTCAACTTTTCATTCTGCAACTAAGAGTAGAGTTTTTACTAGTCACAGCTGATGTTTATAGTTAGCCATTGGCAAACATTAATTCCTGTTAAAGCCGTCAACCAATTAGCTGTTGATGCTGTCAATCAATCAATAAGTTAATTAATTAAAATGCTAAAGTATGTTCATAAGATTTTTATTTGAGGAAATTTAATTAACAGAAGTGTTTCTCTCAAATAAATAAAGATTTAATATGTGAACAACTCATCTTAATATGTTATTAAAAGTCAGGGTTTTGTTTGCAACAGTACAGTTAGTGACAATTGATTATACTAAAAATGACAAACAGTCCTAATTTCCTCATGTTGGCCTAGATCAGGGGTGTCAAACTCATGTCATCATGGTGGCATCATGTGACATATCGGGAGTTTTTTCCCCTTTGCTAAACAGGGTGTGGGCATGGCCATCACGTGACACATCTAGCCCATGTGCCGGGAGTTTGACAGCCCTGGCCTAAATCAACTTTAGTCACCACACCAGCTGCACTCTTGTAAGCAAGCAATTTTCCTATAAATAAAAATCCCAACTAATCAATAAAAATTGCTACTTCCTGCTTTGTGGTATTCTAGTTTCTGCCCTCTTGTTAAAGCACGAGACCAAGTTGCTTAACACCAAACTGTATTTTCTGAAATCATTGTTTGTTTTCCTTTTAATCATTTTTATTTTCCCCTTACATTTCTGCTACTGTCATGGTGGTATAACACATTAAAAAAAACCCTCAAGTCCCGTGTCACCATAGGGAGTTGACAAGTTCAGTCCCCATGTCACAGACATGTAATACAGGATTGGTTCTGGAATCAGACACTGAAGAAGAAGGAGATACGCTGCTACAGTAGATCTCCAACCAATCCCACATGCTATCTGCAACCTTACCTGAAAATTTATGATGGTCCTGTGAAGTGCATGAACTACATTTGATGCAGAGCTTTATAGCAAAGGGAAATGCATGCGAACCTTGGCTTGGTTTTGATGTTTTTCATCCATTTGCCACCTCAATGTACTGCCCTTATTTTATGTAAGAACTTCTGAGAGCCTTTTTTAATGGACAAACTCTATCACTGTCCTGCTGTGGGAGGTGGGGAGCACTGTAGTACTTACAGACCAGCTTTTGTGGGGCTCTTGGACCGAGGCTGTAATTCAAATGAAATTTGCTTTTGATGATACAAATAGCCCAATGATTCAGTTAGCACCTTGTCCATGTCACTTTTGCATACATCTATGAATAAGCCCATTCAATTCTATTTTTGACTTCTCAAAGTTTTTTATTATATTTGTGTCCCAGCTTTATTACTTTTACAAATAACTCAAGCCAGTGAATATATCCAAAACACTTTCTTTCTCCTATTTTCCCTGCAATGTCAATCCTGTGAGGTTAATTGAACTGAGACAGAGAGAGAGATAAGCACTTTCTTAAATCAACAAAGAGCACATACTCAAGCACACACGAGTTTGGTGAATGTTTAACTCCCAATAGTGTTACCATAGCTGAGGGGATATTCCCATATCTGATTTGGCCAAATGCAGAGCACAAAAGGATACTTAGGTAGATGTTGCTGACATGTGAAACTCACAAGAGGTGGTTCCAAAAACACTTGTTCATAAATAGAGCATGACTCGTACCAACTAAGAGATTATTGTACCATCAGATCGACATGGCAACATCAAAATACTGAAAACTATTGTAAGGGTCATGGAGAGACAAAGATGAAGTTGTGAGAAGAATTCATTCAGAAGGATGTAAAGCAGTGCATTTTAGTTATAATATTTTCTTTAGAGCCAGAAAAAATTCTTCCAACCTTTGTCAGAGTTCATCTAGGAAACATACAATTGCCTCTCTACCCTGACTTTCAATAACTGATTGTACCTCTGACAATTAAATAAAATTCTACAGAAATGATTCTGTCCACAATTTAATTACAGTATTTTATAGCATGAATAACAATTAGATGTATTCTAGTTTGTGTAATTCCCTTTATGTCCCCTTACACATAAAGAATGAAGTACACATTTACCAAGTCCATATTTTTATGAGATTTCACTTGTATTGCCAACTAAGCTTGGAAAACCCTGGATAACACATTAACAATAAAAAGGCAAATAAAATAAAAACAAATATTTCATTTTCTGAAGAAAATGGCTATTGCTGAGTATCTTCAGCTTTCTAGATTTTCATGGTGATGAGTAGTTTCAAATCTTTTTGCAGTGCTTTTAGCCTGATGAATTTGCATCATGGATTTTTATCACCAGCTGTTTTCGGACATGATTCAAGGTTAACTTTTTAGTTTGAAATGGGATGCAGGAATTTTATAGTGCACGGGTAACATCACCTTTTACTTTAAAGTAATTAATTTGTATTATGAAAGGAGAAATAGTGGTCCCTTGAACACATTTTAACAAGACATTTTCTGGAATGAGGAAATAAAACGAAATTGTGAGTGTGTATGTAAAAGAGAGGGGTGGGAGGGAGAGACAGAGTGGGAGGGAGGGAAAGAAAGAGACTTGTTGAATTACAACCCACAATGAAATTCAAGGAGTTTAAGTCTGTGTTTTACAGTCCCACTGCATTAAATCCAGACTTTGTCAGGGTTGGATTAGGTCCTGTCTAATCAATAGCATTAAGTTAGTTTGGATTTACTTGTAGGTGCCTATAATATATCAGTATTTTAAGTGTTATTAAGTAACAGCCTATAGTAATTAGTCCATACTAATGCCATGTTACATATTCCAAGTGGTAGATGCTCAAAGTTTCAGAAAGGAGCTTTTCCCAACCCTACAGTATCTTGTGAACATCAAAGAATGAAACTGAGACATTTTGCATGCAAAGCAAGTTCTCTTATATCATTGAACTGAGAATTATTCCTCTACTTAAGTCAAATATCAGAGGAATTGTACTGCAGGCTGAAGCAGCAGTTCTGCAAATGTTAATCTGGAATAAATCCAACTGAGATTGGTGAGAATTACTTTCCAATAAATATAGAAAGGATTGAATTAGAATAGTGACTTGACTTCCTAAAAAGATCCTCTCCAAATTGTCCATTTGTATCCAGTTTCTGGAAAAATTCTGGGGAAAAAATCTTATTTGCAGGATGTATCAGGAAAATTTTAAAATGATGTGCTCAGACTATATTCTTTGAGGGATTTGGTACATATATGGTGCCAAAGCTGTGTGACCAGAGGTAAGACATTTATTATCAAACACTTGAGTTCTTGCTCTTATGTGCAGAATATAGTGTTGTTTCTATTTCATTTGTGATATTATTATTATTTTACTGGAATGGGAATTATTATCACTTTACCTGTCTTAAAATCGAAACTGTGATATTAACCTTTGATTCCCTGGTCAGTAGTCATATTTTTCCCCCATTTATATACCAAGAGAGATAATACTAGGATAGATATAACTGAACGGCTGTTAAAATGCCAGTTCTATCTTCCCTTCTAAAACAGAAATGCTATAGAAAGAAAGAGGGGGGGAAAGAACTTGCTGGAAAGGGGAGTTAAATTGGCTACTTGATCATTCAGTCAGTCATTGTTGGTAACTATAATAAAGACTAAAGATGAACTCCATTGTTACATGGTTTTTTTACCTGATTCTGGAAGAAACTCCATAACTAATGCATTTCTCCTTTTGAAATGCAGGAGCAAATATACAAAAGTAAACACATCTTCAAGTTGTGCTGTTTCCTCATGCCTACATGAACAGGGCAACAATCCTGAAGTGGCCTTGGCCTTATTTTTAATGTGGTCTGATGTTTGCATTATTGTTAAATGCTCAGCCTAGACCAGTGTTTCTCAACATTAGCAATTTAAGATAGGTAACTGCAACTCCAAGAATACCCAGGCCAGCATGCTCACATACCTTAAAGACGCCCAGCTAGCTAAGGAATTCTGAGACTTGAAGTCCACTCACCTTAAAGCAACCAAGATTCAGAAACACTGATCTAGACTAAAGTCCTGGAGTTTCCTGGTAACCTCCCATCCTAGAACTAAGCAGGCCTGATTTTGCTTAACTTTTTTTTTGAAGTCAGCCAGTCAGATAGATGCTGCCACCTCACATCAGGTTTTTAATTCAAGGTATTAGTGACAACATATAAAGTCCTACATGGCTTGGGTCTGGGGTACTTGCAGGAACGCCTCCTGCCAGCACCACATTCCGATCACCCTGTACGCTCCCACAGGCAGGGCCTCCTGGGGATACCGTTGGCCAGACATTGTTGGCCGGCGGTGCCCAGGGGTAGGGCCTTCTCTGTGGGAGCACCCACCCTGTGGAACCAGCTCCCCTTGGGCCTTCGTTTGGCCCCTGATCTCCACTCCTTCCACCGGGACCTGAAGACCTGGCTATTTCAGCAGGCTGGCCTGGACTGAACCAAGGGGGGGGGGTTCTTTTTTAAAGTAATTTTAATTAGTTTTAGTGTATTATTGGGCTTGTATTGTTTAATTATTTTTTAAGTAAATTATTGTATTGTGTTTTATATTGTGGGCTGCCCTGAGTCCTTAGGCAGAGAGGGCGGCATACAAGTCTAATAAATTATTATTATTATTATTAATGTACAATATAACCACTGAACCAAAAATAGATTATTCTAAAGTCTCCTTTCATAAACCTCTTTTCAGCTATGTATCTAGAGTTAGCTCTCAGTGCCTACCAATATGCTTACCAATTCCATCTACTTATTTTATTATTTATTGTATTTATTTATTTGTCAAAAGCTTACAATATAACAGAAACAAGAATAAACATAAGTTTAAATACAAGAAATAGGAACTAATAATTGGGGACAACAGGACAGGGACAGTAGGCACAATTGTGTGCTTATGCACACCCCTTACAGACCTGATAGGAATGGGGTGAGGTCAATAGAGGTTAGTTTGAGGGTAAAGGAGTGCGGGTTTGAGCAGGTGACAACAGAATCAGGTAGTGAGTTCCAGACATTGACCACTCTGTTGCTGAAATCGTATTTCCTGCAATCAAGTTTGAAGTGGTTTACATTAAGTTTATATCTGTTGTGTGCTCTAGTGTTGTTGTGGTTAAAGCTGAAATATTCATTAACTGGTAAGACATTGTAACATATGTACAACATACGTTGTAACATATTTCTGGCAAAATTGTAGTACAGACTAATCTAGAGAATGAGATATCAGTCTGCCGTGCTGAATCCAAGCAATCAGAGAAATGGAAACATATGTAATGTTTTCTGTACACACCACTAATAAAGATTATAACTCACTTGTCTTCATTTTGTTATAAAGAGTGGTTGCATACTCCAAGGTCCAGATTATACATTATGCAGCAAAATCAATAGTTTCATCTCTTTCCTGATTTCTAAAAATTAAAGGCCTTCAAATGCAGCTTTCCTAGATGTTATTTCTTTTTTGGCAGCACCATCCCTTACTAAGAAACGTTGAAACTTTTCTGCCTATGCCGTTTTGACAATGAAAACTCTATCTTCAGGATGCTTGTATCTTGCTTTCTATGGTTGGTTTTGGAAAAGGCAAGGTCAGGCAAAGCAAGATAATTCCATCAGAGATCACACTATATTGTGTGCTCTTTGGGCCTTGTCTATATAACACAACCGAAGAGTTTGTCCAACAATTGGATGCGTGGTATTTGTTTATATAACTTATATACTACTTCACTTTGACAGAGCTTTAAATGATATATATGTTGGATGTCCATTGGCTACTTTACAGGTGAAACACGAAAAATTAGAATATCGTGCAAAAGTTCATTTATTTCAGTAATGCAATTTAAAAGGTGAAACTAATATATGAGATAGACTCATTACATGCAAAGCAAGATAGTTCAAGCCGTGATTTGCCATAATTGTGATGATTACAGCTTTTACAGCTCATGAAAACCCCAAATCCACAATCTCAGAAAATTAGAATATTGTGAAAAGGTTCAATATTCTAGGCTCAAAGTGTCCCACTCTAATCAGCTAATTAAGCCATAACACCTGCAAAGGGTTCCTGAGCCTTTAAATGGTCTCTCAGTCTGGTTCAGTAGGAATCACAATCATGGGAAAGACTGCTGACCTGAAAACCATCATTGACACCCTCCATAGGGAGGGAAAGCCTCAAAAGCTAATTGCAAAAGAAGTTGGATGTTCCCAAAGTGCTGTATCAAAGCACATTAATAAAAAGTTATGTGGAAGGGAAAAGTGTGGAAGAAAAAGGTGCACAAGCAGCAGGGATGACCGTAGCCTGGAGAGGATTGTCAGGAAAAGGCCATTCAAAAGTGTTGGGGACTTTCACAAGGAGTGGACTGAGGCTGGAGTCAAGAGCCACCACACATAGACGGATCCTGGACATGGGCTTCAAATGTCGTATTCCTCTTGTCAAGCTGCTCCTGAACAACAAACAACGTCAGAAGCGTCTTACCTGGGCTAAAGAAAAACAGACCTGGTCAGTTGCTCAGTGGTCCAAAGTCCTCTTTTCTGATGAGAGCAACTTTTGCATCTCATTTGGAAACCAAGGACCTGGAGTCTGGAGGAAGAATGGAGATGCACACACTGCAAGATGCTTGAAGTCCAGTGTGAAGTTTCCACAGTCTGTGTTGATTTGGGGAGCCATGTCATCTGCTGGTGTTGGTCCACTGTATTTCATTAAGGCCAGGGTCAACGCAGCCATCTACCAGGAGATTTTGGAGTACTTCATGCTTCCTTCCGCAGACGAGCTTTATGGGGATGCTGACTTCATTTTCCAGCAGGACTTGGCACCTGCCCACACTGCCAAAAGCACCAAAACCTGGTTCAATGACCATGGGATTACTGTGCTTGATTGGCCAGCAAACTCACCTGACCTGAACCCCATAGAGAATCTATGCGGAATTGCCAAGAGAAAATGAGAGACATGAGACCGAACAATGCAGAAGAGCTGAAGGCCGCTATTGAAGCATCCTGGTCTTCCATAACACCTCAGCAGTGCCACAGGCTGATAGCTTCCATACCACGCCGCACTGAGGCAGTAATTGCTGCACAAGGGGCCCAAACCAAGTACTGAGTACATATGCATGCTTTTACTTTTCAGAGGTCCGATATTGTTCTATGTACAATCCTTGTTTTATTGATTGCATGTAATATTCTAATTTTCTGAGATTGTGGATTTGGGGTTTTCATGAGCTGTAAGCCATAATCATCACAATTATGACAAACCACGGCTTGAACTATCTTGCTTTGCATGTAATGAGTCTATCTCATGTATTAGTTTCACCTTTTAAGTTGCATTACTGAAATAAATGAACTGTTGCACGATATTCTAATTTTTCGAGTTTCACCTGTATAATCTCTCTTTAATTCTTAAAAGAGCCAGTTAAATGTAACCAGAATGTTATTAAATGAACAATATATTTTATATGGATCCTACTCTTGATTTAGCCAAAATACCTGGGTGGGGGGGGGAGAGAGAAATATTTTCTGAACAATTCAAGTCCCAGAATTCCTCATGTAGCTTGGCATCTTTAAAATATGTGTGCATGCTGGCTGAGATATTCTTGCAGTTGGGAGTTCACGCATTATGCTAGACCAGATACGGATAACATATATCTTGCAAGCTGTGAACCACATCCCAAACACCTCCAATTTATGTTCTTGAAATGCAGCTGAAAAATTGCACATTTTCATCACCATATCAGGTTTTCCGGATTGTGGTGTACAGTTCCTATATTTAAATTAAATCACTTGCAAACTTCTGTATTTCCATTTTCACTCAGCATTAGTATTCTCAACACTATAGAACAATCTTTGAGACATTGTTCCTCTGGATAAATTTTGGGGGGGGGGGATGTCCACATGTGGGGTGATTAATTTCAAAAGTAATACTAATATTGCTCTTTTTTAATAAATAGAAAATTGCACTTACATAATTATCTACAAAGAAAGGATATTGGGACTACATTCATCCTACAAGCCACAAATTGCCCATCCCTAAAGGGAAAATTGTTCAAAGACCAGTCCAAAATTTCACATGTGTGGTAGATATAACAGTGATGGATTATTGACTTGGTTTGAAGAAAATCAGTCATGACTAGCCTTGCTTTCCTGTACAGAGTTGTCATTGCAGCCAATAGAACCTTTCAATAATCATTCCAAGGATTTGGACACCATTCTCAAGTCTTAGCTGTCAATGGAATTTAGTCAGGAATAAACTTTTGTTGGACTGATGTGGCTCTCTACTGAAGGAACAGGCAGCAAGATTAAATTGTAGGTATAACTCTAATTACATCTGTCAGAATTTCATGCAACTTGTGATCTATTTTCTAACTTTCTTCTGTCAGTTAGTGACATTTGGAAGATTTTTCCCCCCTCAATCCCAAACTCCTTCACTTACAGTAAAATGGACGCAGCTCCATTTATGTCAAATAATTATTTGGAGGAGTGAAAAGAACATTGAAATGATTGCTAGGCATTTATTTTTCTGGCTCAGAAATATTTAAAATAACTGACAGTACTCTTTCCTGTCTAAGATACTGCAGTTGTTGGGGGGTGGAATGAGAGATTCCAAATGCTCGCTGAAAATATCTTGTCAGTGAAGAAAAATTGGTGGTGAGGAATTACACATACTTTGGCACCAGGTAGTCAAGCCTGGGGGAATGTAAAATTTTTCAAAGTGTAAGAAATTGAGGGTTTTTTTTGCAAAGTTTGCATGAGTGTTTTTTAAACAATTCTTTCCCAATTAATTGACTCCTTTTTCTTTGCAAAAGCAATTGTTGTTCCACAGTTGTTGTTACTGAGCTGGGTAATGAAATATCTGCATGAAAACAACCAAATTACAGAAACTTTAATTCATTCCTATTTTCAGGTATGAAAGACCAGGTCCATATGTGAAGGTTCAGTTTAACTGATTTATTGCTAAAGCTATGCACATGAATCTTCTCAACTAATAGTCAACGCCTGTTACTGTTAGATAAGGACCAACAACTATCAAGGCAGGTCTTAGTTCTGTTTGTGGCTATGTAACTATTTCAGGATGATCCCTCTTTTGCTCTTCTGCCTGGTTCTACTTCTCCTACCTCTAGGAATTAAAAGCAACTTCTTTTTTGATAGCTACTTCACATCTAACTACTTCCATTTCCTTGTGAAATAAGGAAAGGGGAATTATATTTCAGGGGAAATAGTTCAGGGGTGGGATGCAACTGGTGTTACTACCGGTTCGTTGACTATGTTTTGCAATTATCTATGTCATTTTCTGATGGGCAAAATTGTACATTTTCAATCTTATATATAGCTTGCTGGAAAACATGTCTTTAAAAAAAACCTCCTACTCTATAAATGTATTGTTATTTCTTCGTGTGCAGGTTCAGAGATAGACAAGACCATAATTTTGCTTTGTATTTTTAGATTCTGTTTTAGGTGTTTTTATGTATTAACATTAATATCATATCCTTTAACTGAGTGAAGAAAATAACTAGTGGAAGAAAGCCCAACAGAATTGGATATTTTGCTTCTAGATTAGGTACAGATTGGCTGTAATTTAACATTTTCATCTTAGTAAAGTCTTAGTAAAGAAATTTGAGCTAGAGTTATTTGAGGTAAATCTTCCAACAACTCAACTTTTCCCCACAATCCTGTTCATTTAAAACTGCTATCTTCATTTATCATAAGTATATATTGGTTTATAATTGCTTTTGCTTTGCATTTTAGTTGCCATACTACAGTAATGTCTGCAATTCTATGCCCATTCTAATAGAAGTAAGACCTACCTAAATACAGTGGATGCTTGGAAAAAAGGTTGGTATAGCACTGTATTTTAACTTTATAAGGATTTAATTATACTCTTTTAATATCTCAATGTTTAAACAATGGGATGCTAAAAGAAATTCAACTTTTATGTCACCCCCCCCTCTCTTTCTATTCCCCCCCGCAAAAAAAAACTGGTCTCAGTCAAAGCTAATATATATTTATAATATTTTTAATCAAATGAATTTATATTCAGAATGACAGCTGATCTTTGCAAGGGAAGCAACTAGGCCATTTTTTCCATCAAAACCTGATTTAAAACTGTCTTGTCCATATGTTAAATTAACCTGTCTGATTGTGAGAACTCTGTTAGGCAAATTAAAATTTTGCAATGGTTCTATGAAGAATATTTGTATAAATAATTGCTTTAACTTTTCTGGTTGTTGTTTTTTAAAGTCCTTTGGAAAATGTTTGATTATATGGCTACTTGTTCTTCAAAAGCACATTTTGTATTTTACAGCTGTATCTACAAGGAATTGACTTTCTTCTCCTCAAACTTGCCATTTTCCCTTTGTTTTGGTATTTTAGCAATGAATAGTTACAATTTTAGTAGTCTTGTTATTATTTTAAATACTCTCCTCTTCTGAATAAAATCATTGCTTATTAAAATAAAGTTTGATTGGCTATCAAGTTAGTGAGGGCAAATGAAGCCTTTTTACATGAGAAAAATGGTAAAATAGGATATCTGTCATCAATCCAGTATTAACATAATAATCAGAAGACAAGTTTTTAAAAATGGGGAAACTAGAAAACAGTATCTGTGGAGTAATAGAAAGACATTTTTCAGAATTACAATGTGCAAAAGAATTTTAGTCAATGGATTGCCAGCAGTATATGTGTGTGTATGTATGTTTGACTCTCAAATTTTAAGCTAAAAAAGAATGGAAGGGCAGCTGAAGGACATGTCTGGTTCAGAATTTAGACACATGGTACAACATATTTTAAACTGAGGCTGAGTACCGTTATGGTTTCTTGCTTGTTAAATGTTTCTCAGTTTTTCCGTTGGAAATTGCCTAGGAAATGTAAGAATATTACTTTTGCTAGAGGTCAATCAGTCAAGAATTTAGGTTGTCAAGGTTTGACTTTGGAGGTCAATGTGTACAATTAATGAGAATCATTGACTGCACTAGGCCCAAGAATGCAATAAAAATGTGCCATCTGAATGTAATTTTTCTCTATCCTCTTGTGGCACACATCTCTTTTTTTCCAAATCAGCTCTGATAAGAAGATGTTAGGATACAATGTCCACTTTCCACACATTTCAAGAGAAAGCACATGACTCTGAGCCAAAAGTGACTTAGTTGACTAATATTCTGCTAGCTGGCGTCAATGCTAAGAAGGGTCTGGGTATTTTAAGTCAGAGAAGCACAAATTACAGTGAGCAATGAGCAGGGAAAGATTTATAGATCACAACTATGATGTTATCTTCTCCTCTAGGAGGACAGCAAAGTAAATTCATGATGCTACTTGCATAAATGTCAAGCACCTTGACTAGGTAATATATTATCAAACCTTGTTGGTTAAGTTTGTCAGGAAATAAAATGGCTTTTATGCATCTCATTTCATTATCAAATAGGAAGGGCAAAGATTTGTAGCATTTTTCAAAAGACTTGAGAAACTATACCTCTGTGTATGTGTGTGTGTGTGTGACACAAAAATAACACAGTCACAAAAGTAGAATAAATTCCCTTTAATGCCTCCAACTTGGGCCTCAGTGTCCAATTACCCTCGACTTGATATCAAACTCTTCCAAAAACAGTATACGAAGAGAGTAAATGCAGTCTGAACCAAAAGTAAAAATAATTAGAAATTTAAAAACCCAACACAAACCACACTGGAGTCATTAACATGACAGGCCAGGATGATAAATTGCAGACTTCCACAAGATAACACAGCAACCACAGTTAGGAAGATGCCAAAACCCAGATAAGCCTCGACTAAGATAAAGCACGCTTTGCTTCCAGCAAAGAGCTATTTAAAATGCCCCACTTATATCCTGTTCTCCAAGCTGCAACTAATGAAAGGGATCAGGGCCTTTTCCTCTCCCATAAGACACGTTGCTCCCTTCTCTGTTCCTGCGTGCCCTGGGATGAAGAGGGGATGGCCCTGTGCCTTCCTCTGAATGCCCACCTGGACTGTGGTCTTCCCCCGTTTCTTCCACAGCCACTGGAGCCACACTCCCACTCCCTGTCATCTCTTCAATCTCCCTCTCAGAATCAGACTCCAACAAGGTCATGACATATACTATCTGTCTATACATATTGTCAGCTACTGGATTTTTCCCATTCAATTGAAAAGAATGAACTTCTGATCACTGGATGTTTCAAAAGGAATTATCTATTGAAATGAAATAATTCCAGCAGGATTCAAAGCAAAGTCTAATGGTTCCCAGGCATGCAGTGGTAGATAAGGGAAGTTAGGACCCCGCCCCTTATCTTGATGTGTATTTTGTCAAACAAAGACCCAACATGTTAATTCCCCCTCCCCTTCTTTGGGAACGATCTTTTGAAGAGTTTCTCAGGGCTTATCTTCTGGAGCTGAATTTTTATGGTCCCTTCTGCCCTTGCTGTCTCTTCAAGAGGTGATAGGTTTCTGGACATCTGGCCCCCAGCCTTCAGTTGTATATCATGTGTAGGTTATACAAATTGAATATAAGATCTAATATATTCAGGTTACATCAAAAAGGATTACTTATACCAACTTCCCTCCCCCCTTCTTCCATTGAAGAATGGCAGATACACGGATCTGACATTCTGCCCTCCTTAAAAAGCAGATAGATCTACCTGGAAAACAGAAAATGTGTTACATTTACAATTTAGGATGGTTTGTGAGGGTATTTCAGATGGAACTTCCATAGTAATGTGGGTGCTTTTACGTTTGGCTACCCACTCATTTTCTGAGGAAGGAAGGTGTTTCCAAGCTACTAAATATTGGATGGATCCATGGTGAGTGCATGAATCAAGGATATCTTTAATTTCAAAATGTTGTTCCCCATGTACCATGATGGGAGTTGGAGGTGTGGGAAGGAGGGGTCTGAGGATTGAAGTGATCTCTGGTTTGAGTAAGCTACAGTGAAATACTGGATGAATCTGCCTAAGTGTTTTGGGAAGTAGAAGTTCTACCATAACAGGATTAATAATTCTGGAGATGGAAAATGGCCCAATGAATTTTGGTCCCAGTTTCTTAGAGGGTTGAAATGATTTAAAGAATTTTGTGGACAAATATATGTAGTCCCCAACTTTGAATGGTTTAGGATCACAGAGTCTTTTGTCCACTTGAGCTTTAAATGCTGCTCTAGCCTCCTGTAAAGCTAGTCTTACCACTGGCCAAGTGGTTTGCAAATTATTAATCCACTCCTTAAGGGAGGGAATTTTAGGTTCCTTGGTGGGTAGTTCCAGCATGGGGTTGAATTCTTGACCTGTGGCTACCTGGAATGGGGTGAAACCAGTGCTGCTGTGGACCAGGTTGTTGTATGCTACCTCTGCAAAAGGAAGAAGGTCAGTCCAATTGTCCTGTTGGTAATTAATAAAGCATCTTAAATATTGTTCTAATACACTATTGGCTCTCTCTATCGAGCCATTAGTCTGGGGGTGATTTGATGATGACAACCCCTGGGTGGAGCCTAATAGGTTTAAAAACGCCCGCCAAAATGTGGATGTGAATTGAATACCCCTATCAGAGATAATCCATTGGGGAGCTCCATGAAGATGATAAATGTGTATTAAAACATCTTTGCCAAGGTTTTGGCCATTGGGATCTTTTGGCAAGGGACAAAGTGAACCTGTTTTGAAAAAAGGTCAGTTACAACCCAAATGACAGTATTTCCTGCACTTTCAGGGAGCTCCATTATAAAGTCCATAGAGATCTCTTTCCAGGGTGTTGAAGGTTCTGCTACTGAAAGTCCAGGGGATTTTCCTTGTCTTCTTTTTACAGCAGCACAGATGGGACAACTAGCAACATAGTTTTCAATGTCCTTTTTGAGAGATGGCCACCAAAATTGTCTTTTGATGAGGTGCAGGGTTTTTACGAAACCAAAGTGTCCCACTATTTTTGAGTCATGGCAGCGTTTCATGAGATCCACCCTCTGGTTAGCAGGGACGTGAAGTTTGTTTTCTACCCAGGCTAACCCATCTTTGAGTAAGCAAGTGTTTTTGTTAGCCTGGAGCCAGTCATCCTTAAGTAGTGCCTCCTTAAATATTGAAGTCGTTGCTTTGTCAGTCAGTGATTGTTTCTTCTCTTGTGCCCAAGTGATTACTTTGGCTGCAAGTTGGGTCGGTTGGATCATGGGTTTTATAACTTCAAACTTTTTGCTGTTGTATTGGGGTTTTCTGGACAGGGCATCTACCAAAAAAATTTTTCTCCCTGGAAGATATTTGAGAGTAAAATTAAACCATTTAAAATATTGAGCCCACCTTACTTGTTTTTCGGAGAGTTTCCGTGGAGTTTTCAGGGCTTCTAGATTTTTATGATCAGTCCAGACTTCAAAGGGGATTAGGTTTCCTTCCAGGAAATGTCTCCATGTGAGGAGTGCTCATCTTACAGCATATGCCTCTTTCTCCCATATGGCCCATCTTTGCTCTGTTTCTGTCAGTTTCTTGGAGGTATAGGCACATAGTTGTAGCTGTCCACTTACATTCTTTTGGAGTAGGACTGCTCCAACTGCTACATCACTAGCATCTGCTTGGATTACAAAAGGTTGTTCGGGGTCTGGGTGTTTCAAGATTGGTTCTGCTTGAGAACAGACATTTGAGTTTTTTGAATGCCACTTGGCATTCCATTGTCCAGATAAGGGATTGCCTTGGTTTGGGTCCCCCCCCCCATTCGTTTTTAACAAGTTCGTGATGGGGAGGGCGATATTTGCAAAAGCTGGAATGAACTGGCGGTAAAAGTTCACAAATCCCAGGAAGCTTTGCAGTTGTTTGCGAGTATGGGGCATCTCCCAATCGATAACAGCTTTTACTTTTTGTGGGTCCATCTCTATTCCCTCATGGGATATTCTATATCCCAGGTAGTCAATTTTTTCTTGGTGGAATTTGCATTTAGAGAGTTTTGCATATAGTTTGGCGTTTAAGAGTTTTGTGAGAACTGCTCGGAGTAACTTGATGTGTTCTTCTTCCGTTTCCATGTAGATTAAAATATCATCAAGATAAACAAGAACCCCTTTATATAAAAATTCATGGAGGGTCTTATTAATTAATTGCATGAACACAGCAGGAGCTCCTTGTAATCCAAAAGGGAGCACTTTAAATTGGTAGCATCCCAGTGGGGTGTTAAAATCCGTCTTCCACTCATCCCCTTCCCTTATCCTAATGCGGTAGTATGCCTCTCGTACGTCTAACTTTGAAAAAAGTTTCCCTTTAGAGAGGTGGGCTAACATGTCCTTCATGAGGGGGAGTGGGTACATATTCTCCACCGTGATGGCGTTCAGGTTGTGGTAATTAACATATAGAAGCCTCAAGCCATCTTTCTTTTCAGGGAATAATACTGGGGCTGCTATTTTTGGTTGGGTAGGTTCGATGAAACCCCTTTTTAGATTTTTATTGATAAATACTCTGAGTTCTTTTAGTTCTCTGGGGGACATGCAGTACATTTTCGGTTTTGGAAGTTTAGCCCCTGATAGGATTTCAGTAGCGCAGTCTGTGGCACAATGGGGTGGGAGCTCATCAGAAGCCTCCTTGCTAAATGCTTGAGCTAAATCCTGGTATTCGTTGGGGATGTTAATGGGTTCAGCCGGCTGATGGGACATGGACAGTTCTCTGTTCCCTGTCTGATTCCTTTCCTTTCCTTTGGGCTATTTGCAAATGCTATGTGTTTCTGGAAATGCACGGTTCCTCTCTTCCAATTTATTTTTGGATTCCATTTCCATAGCCATGTGAGACCTAGGACTAGTGGCCCTTCCATTCCTGGGGCTACAATGAATGTGAGCATCTCACTATGGTTCCCTAGTCTTATTTTCAATGGTTCTGTGGCAAACCTGGCTGGCTCCCCCGCTATAGTTCTATCTAATTGGCAAAAAGCAATGGGATTTTCCATTTTTTTCAATTGGATTTCCAATTTCTCTGCTAAGGAGGGGTTGATTAGGCATTGGGTGCATCCCGAATCCAGTAACGCTGCAACTTTCTCCCCCTTCCCTTGGCTGGGGATAAACAGTCTTAGAGGTAGAGTGATTGGTTCAATTGGGTCGCTTACCAGTGGGTCATCTTCCAGTTCACTTTCAGACTGGCTCAGGTCTCCTCAGAGCATTGGGGATTCTTCCTCTGGGTTGGGGGGGACCGGAACCTCACAGCTTCTCAGCTTCTGAGGCCAGTTTCCTTTCCTCGAAGGTTGGATGTTCCAGGTTTTCCCCCTGCTGGGTGGTCTGGCTTTCTGGCAGGGGTTTTTGAATGGCATTCTGCTGTGTGGTGTCCCTCCTTTCCACACTTAAAGCAGCCAGATGGTCTTGGGGTCATGGTGGTTTGGGGTTTGAAAAATTCCCGCTTTCCCTGGAGTGGGGATTTTCTCCAAAGTTTGCCCCTGTGGTACCGGTTACGGGTCATGTCTATCTCCGCCTCCTCTGCCATCAGGTACCATTCATGCAGGAGGTTTGGGGCCCCACGGGCCAGACATGCAGCATACAGGTCATCACTGAGTCCATCTTTGAACCAACAGACTAGGATATCTTCTGGCCAGTCGACTCGGCTGGCCAGGTCACAAAATTCCTCGGTGTACTCAGCAACCGGGTGACGGCCTTGCTTTACTACTCTGATGTGGTCGTGGGCTTTTCTATCAGCGAGGGGTCTTTGAAGTGGTGGTGTAGGGCTGTCATGAATTGATTGAGGTTCCTCAGTTCTGGGGAGTTGATGTTGTGGAGAATCACCATCCATCTGGCTGCTGCCCCTTCGAGTGCCAGGGTGACGACTCGAGCTCCCTGAGTTGGGTAATTCCACCTGTATTCTTGCATGTAGGTGAGGACTTGTGCCAGGAAAAATCCCAGTTTCTGGGGGTCCCCATCGAATTTTACCCCCAAGGGCGGGACCTTTCTTTGCAGTTGTATGTCTCTGTGTTGGCCAGGGTTAATCCCCTGCTCTGGGGCAGCAAGCGGTTGGGTACCTGGTATGGCTGCTGGTTCTTCAGCTTGTTCCTCTGCCCGACCATTCTCAGCTGGATCAGGGGCAACAGCTCAGGTTCTTTCAATTTCTGGAGCCCTCGCTCTCCTACGTTGGTGTCCTGGTGCATCCCTCACATTGAGGTCCTCCAGGGCTTGCCTCACGACGTGATTTATGTACTGTTTCAGTCAGTCATCTGCTGGTTCCTCAACCCATTCTTTCTGATCAGATAGGGCCTCCAGCTCCAACTTCCACCCGGGTTTACAATTACCCTGGGTAAGGGTTACTCCCTTGGTTCTTCCATCCCAGCTGTCTCTCTGTCCTATGCCTATAGAACACCAGGGCTTTGTGGAGTTTTCGCAGGCAGCTTCGTTGTCTTCGATGGGGTACACCGAGTCAGTGTCTGGCTGGGTAGATGTCAACATTTCTCCCCAGCATTTGGCTTCCCCATGCTCCTTCCATTGAAGAATGGCAGATACACGGATCTGACACATATAGACTATCTATAGCAAGGGTCTTCAAACTTGGCAAGTTTAAGACTTGTGGACTTCAACTCCCATAATTCCTGAGCTAACATGACTGCAGGATGAATTCTGGGAGTTGAAGTCCACAAGTCTTAAACTTGCCAAGTTTGAAGACCCTTGATATAGTTTATATGTATAGACAGATAGTCTATCTATATATAGTCAGTCTCTCTCTCTCTCTCTCTCGTGTGTGTGTGTGTGTGTGTGTGTATATATATATATATATATATATATATATATATATATATATATATGTTTTAGCATGTCTGAAGTGACATAGTGTTAGAAAAGCTAAGGTAAAATGGTACCACCTTGGACCCATTAATTACTTACTTAATTAAAGTCATAAAGTGTGACATGTTTATTAAAACAACAACAGATGCTATTCATCAACACGGTAATGGCTGAAATTTATTACTTGGAGTGAGTTGCTTCATAGGAAATGCATTTCAACAAAAGAACAGGGTTTCACTGGCTTGTACCGTCTAATAATATTAAGTCAATGACTCTCCTGCAGCAATAGCTGTGCTCAGAACAATATGAAGAGATGATATATTGAACTTCAAAAATTGTCTCTTATCTTTGTTTGGCTGTGCAGAACTAAAAGTATAATAAGATCCCTTGAGGAAACTATGGCCCATAGCTTAGAATGGGGAAGGAAATGGAGAATTGTGTAGAGTAGGAAAGGAAATGCTATCAATAACATACTCAGTGCTGCAGCAAACTGAGGAAGAAAATATAGCATATGGTGCACTGTGGCCTGTCTTGTCATCCATCATGGACACATTCATTACTATTCAGGGGACATTTTGACGTATTTTATCTGCTGTAGACTCAGGCCACAATTTGTAAGGATAAATACTTTATATCCTCAATGGCACAGTCCCTAGCCTATAATTTCCCATTAAGTAATGATATATGTTTTACTAAAATATAAGTCAGTTCAGATGTTAAAGTTTTCTTAACAGCTGACTTGGGTTGATAGGTCCCAGGCTGAATTTACTCACAGAATGTCATTAATGACATGACACAGAGATCTTCCAAATTCCTGAATGATAGTATCACCTATCCATTACCATGGCTATAAATTATTAATGTACATAGACTTTATATTCCCATAGTGAGGTTGAGGAGGCCATGAATTTCTAGTTTACAATACCTCTTGATCTGACCAATTTCCACACTTTTGAAATCTGAAAAACAAATTATCTAAAATAACCTGGGTATATGAAGGAACATTTGGGACTACCTCAGCATAGTGAGGAGAGAACATAAAGCTAATATTCAGAGATGTGTATCAATGTACATAGAATTTTCTGAGCTTTGCATAAAATAAGTAATCTTCTGGTGAAGAAAAATATCTGAAGTTTGGTCAGGTATGTATCTACATTTGCCTAGAAGATTTCCTAAAACATTGATTTCCCAGAAATTCATTATTTAATTGCCTGGCTCAGACATGAAAGAGGCCAACTGTGAAAGTCAGACAAGTATTGATGGTTGCTTTCCTCATTTGTCTCCAGAGGGTTCTGCTCTGAAGTGTTGAGTTCAGCTCATTAAATGATATTCTGCCAAACGTCCACTTTGAATTTTAAGACCTGGGTGACAGCTTCAATGGCAAAACTGAAGAAAAAAGTTTTGATGCAACTTCTGCTGCTATTTAAAACAAATCCATGGTATGTAAAATTAAAGAATAAAATCATTAAATAAGTCCTTGTACTGAGTCAGTCTCTCTCTCTCTCTCCCCCACCTTCTCTCCTGCCTTCCCTCCCTCCCTCCTCCCTCTGTGTACACATATAAACACATGAATACATACCCCAAAATAATATTTTGTATGTGTCTTCCTGTGTATTTATTTATTTATTTTATTCGTTAAATTTATATGCCACTCATCTCATTATCCAATGCAACTCTACTTATGATGCAATAGAATCATAAATATAAAAACATTAAAATTATCAAGATTCAGATGAAGAATTACAACCAAATGGATGGAACCACTTGTCAGAACATTCATCGTTTAAGCCTTCAATTAAAACTTTTGATGTTTTTCACAAAAATAATTGGTGTTACAAAGCAGCATGAAAACAAGTTACATAATAGATGATTAGACTTAGCAAGCAACAGCTTATCTGCAGTGGAAGAGAGTAAGAATCCATGGTTGAGATGAGGACATCTTACAGATTTTGGTGGCCTAGGTCAGTATTTATAGGACTGCAACTTAAGGTTTTGTTATTTGAATTAAAAAAGTTTAAGTGTCTCAGTCACATTTGTGGGGGGAAAGAGCCATGAATTTGATAAGAAAAAAATGTGTCTTGAGGTCCTGTTTTTATTTCTGCAATTAATACCTACTAAAATACTTTATGTATAAACTCCAGAAGATTGATTGACAATGACAATAAATGGATGAAAAATATGTACAGATGAAAGTTTGATCAGTGCAATCATTATAATGAAGAAATTAATTGCAAAAATGCAATAATATTTCCATAAAAGTCCCTAAATATTCTCTTCATTATCTTGCAGAGAGAAATATTTGAGAATATGGTATAATTGATGCTTAAAGCCTCAAAGTGAAGAGCAGCCTTCTCCCCGATGAACCTGTCTGGATACTGAGATCAAGGCCTTTCTGGGTTTTCCTCAGTGAAGCAACAATGGTGAAGAATGGAAAGAGCTTCTGCTGAGGGATGGCAAATTGAGATTCCACAGTTAGAGAAAGGTATCTACAGTCCAAAAGGCAACTAGATTCAAGATACAGACCACAAACAATTTCTCTGGGGAAAGGACAGTCTTGAGATCACCCATGCATACTCAGGACACCTATTTTTTATGTGAATAAATGGTAGGAACATGTTTTTGTAGTCTCTTGTAGACACAAGATTGTGGTCTCTGGGAGACACAAAATTTCGCTGAACTCTGAGCCATTAGCCTCTCAGAAATTAGGTTAAAGTCACTTTTTAAGTCACTTTGAATTTTACTTTTCTTTTTCTTCTTTTTTCTGAATTTTAAAATTGAGAACTTTCAGTATTATTCACAAGGTGAATTTTCATTTACTCCTTTAAGAAAATTACAAGTTTTAAGTTTTGCAAGATTTTTTTAAAATATACAGCAGAAAGGTGATTACAGTATTGATTTTTAAAATCTATAAGACTTGAATTAAGTGAAGACTTTGAGGTTGATTAAAAGAATCCTTCCTTTCATGTTGGAATTGTCTATGTTTATAGTTGGAAACAGCTGATAAGATGGCTTTGACTTATCTTAGAATCATTAGGTAGAAATAAATGTGTTAATGGCCACTTTGAGAGAGATTTATGATGAATGGGTGAAATCATAAAGTTATCTGCTATTATATATGTTAATATAGATGGAAGATATTATGAACACAAACTACAAAAGAATACAAAATTGGTTTATTTGATCAATATTAACATAAATGAGTTGTGCTATTTTTATGTTTAGTGGATTTTTGCTAATTAGGATTCTGTGACAATGTTTTAAAGATTTTGCTTATTTGTAGAGAAGAACTAGGGGGGAGGTATATTTCTAAACAGAAACTAAGATATAAATGTAAAAGAAAAGATTCAAATTGGTTTGAATAGATGTAGTTGGTAATAGTTGTGTTATTTCTGATAACCCTTAATGGACTTCTGCTGACTAAAATGGAGAGGTGATATTTTAAAGGTTAGTTTATAGAGAATGAAATGAGGATATGGGATAAAGAGATGTTGATTTTGCTTTAAGAGTTACTGATAACTTGCAAGTATTGATTATGCTTTCTGGAGACAGTTTCTTCTTTCTTTTTTTCCCTGCAGTTTTTTATCTTTATTCCCCTTTTTCTTTTTAATATGTATTTTTATATTAAGCATAATATATTTTATTTCTATAATATAATCTTCAATAAAATTATTAAATTAATAATGGTGAAAGAAATCATTTGCTTTCCCACATTCAATTAGATCTGGAAAATCTAATTGAATTTATTTATAAGCTAATTTGGAACCCCCAGTCCTGTTTTATCAAAAACAGGAAGCCTATTCTGAAGCATTTGGAACCATATGTAATCTGCTGCAATCTAAGAATTAGTCTTTTATAAAGCACCCAAAAATACTGTCATTCCATTCCTGCCAAGTAGTTCACTTCCAAATCTTGACGTTCAAACATTGTCCCCAATGCCATATTCCGTGTAGCAGCTTCATCGGAACAGAGTTGGCATAGAGCAAGTGGCCCTCGGGCAAACTTCTGTTCCCCTGGTGTCTCTTTTCTGGCCCTCACTTTGCTTTTCACCTGTGCCTTTTTTTCTATTTGTTTTTTGTCATTTCTAATAAGGGATGGTCCTTGTTCTGTTTAAGTACCATGAAACTCACCTTGGGGGTTCTTCAGGCTGGGAGAGTTTACATCTACCTTGTTCCTCACATCATCACTGAGACCAAAGCATCTCTAAGGACTTCTTGAATCTCAGGTTTTGGGGGGAAAGCATTCTCTGAATGAGGAATCATGAAGAAAGTCTTGATCACATCTGGCTTTTTATGTCCTTTGTTTACTTTCTGAATGCCCAATTGCCCAACTTGAACTTTTCAGTAGAATTGCAACAAGGTGGAGGAACTATATTAACCCCCAAATATAACTAAAATATATAAAATTTCCCCATAGGATATCCTGCTTAAGTCAGCTCCTTAAAGGTAGTCACATCATATATAAGTGGCATCCCAAAGTGCAGAATTTTTCACAGCAGTTGCTGGACATTGAAAAGAATGTCTTTTATGACAAGCAGTTGATGTATGAAATGAAGTGAAAAACTGCATTAATAATCTGAATGAAAAGGCTGAGAGAGGGGGTGTATTTTTGCCAGACATAAATATGTAAGTAATTATATTCTGGGAAATTCTGACATTTCAAACTGAAAATAAGATGACCCAAGGAAAAAAAACAGTTTTTTGAGGTTAATAAGAAATGTCTAAAATTAGTTTGATTTTTTTAAAAAATTTCCCTAGACCAATTATTTTCTATATACCCTTTGCCATATGAGAAGAAAAGGGAGGGAAGAAAATGATCTTCTTCACAATTCCAATTGGCAATTAGGCTAGGAAATGCAAACTAATAAGGATGCAGGTATTTCCCTTAGCTTGTTTTGCTGTCTTTGGGGCTCAATACATGAAGCTATTTCCAAGTAAAATAATACGGTGTTAAGCAAGTTACCTCTTTAGGTAGGCTTAATACTTCTTACAATAACAATGAACACCAACATTTCCTTGGTTTTGTCATTTGCTATTCCAATATATCTCTGTCTGAGTTGTATATACAAGCCAAGATCACAAAGCAAGATTAAGCTTACCAAAGTATTTAACCAGAATTAACCAGCCATGAGTGGGTCAAATTAGTAAGCTTGTGGACCACAAACAGCTGAGTAGAAGTCTCCCCCAAGCTTTCAGGCACATAATATTTTTATTTGATGCCTATAGCACATACCTTGCATTCTTAAGCATTTACCTCCTCAAACCATTTTTGTTTTGCAATTTCCAGGAAGTCTTCCTGATAAACCCAAAGCAAACAACATCTTGACTAGATCCTAAAAATACTGGTAATCTTTCCTTTTGGAAAACCAATACACAGAGAGCCTGTTTGGTGTTATAGCTAGCTTTTTATGTTTAGGAATGTTGGGTTTAATGTTGGTCTCCATTTTATGAGAGCCATGTGTCTATAGCAATAACAATAGCACTTAGAGTTATATACCACTTCACAGTGCTTTACAGCCCTCTCTAAGTGGTTTACAGAATCAGCATATTGCCCCCAACAATCTGGGTCCTCGGAAGAATGGAATGCTGAGTCAAACTCGAGCCTGGTGAGATTCAAAGTGTCAAATTGCAGACAGCCTGCAGTTAGCAGAAGTGGCCTGCAGTACTGCATTCTAACCATTGCATCACCATGGCTATAATTGCTTTACACATTCAAAATCCTACCTACCTATCAATACCTATCAGGCTCTGTCACTGAACCTTTTTCTCTTACTTTGTCCATTGCCTAGAATGCTATATTGTAAAGAGAGAAGACTAATATTTCAACAACGCTTGGCCTACCTTAGTGCTGTTGATATTCTGTAATCTGAATCAGCCTACAAAATTCAGAAATAACAAAAATGAGTCATCTTTGACCAGTTAGAGGAATAGCACTTATATATCACTTCATAGTGCTTTACAGCCCTCTCTAAGTGCATACTGCCCCTGACAATCTGGGTCTTAATTTGACTGATCCCAGAAGGATGGAAAGCTATCAGCCTTGAGCCTGGTGAGAATCGAACTGCTGGCAGTTGGCAGAATTAGCCTGCAATGCTGCATTCTAACCACTGTGCTACCACAACTGTCTGTGGAGCAATATTAATACTGTTTTAATACATACTTTTTACAATATCAGGTTCATTTCCAAATGACAGGCTCCTGTATAGAACCATGGATGATCCATCAAATACATGCATGGCTCCCCTTTGACAATAAGAACAGTCCTAGGTAGTGGCAAGGAGATATGAAACAACCAGACAGGGTACCAGAAAAGAAAGTAATAATGCCAACTTTTGTAGGGGCCCCCAGCACAATACAGCAAGGCAGTGTTATTATAAAAGAGACCTATCAATTCAAGGCATTTCACTGCCTGTAGAACATCTAGGTTTCTACCTGCCTTTCATGCTAAGGCTACCATTTTATAATTTCTAGTTTCATTGTTCAGAAAATACTTTCAGCTGACTTCCTTACATAGCATTTCCATTTAAAAACCAATCCATTATATTTCATCTTTTTGTGGATCTCAGAAAAGAATTCATGGTTCCCTCTTCCATAATATTGTCATAACAATACCATGACCTTTAAAACTAAATGGGGGTGATGAAATCATGTCTTCCCACTGAACTCTGACACTTCAATGAATGCATGTCTTGGTTTTTCAAAATACATTTCCAGAAAGCCAGCAATATACATTTAGAAGGATCTTTTTTCAGTCCAAAATAAAATTATTCTTTTATTCTCATAGCTGTAGCTGATTAAAACTTTTAAGGCATTAGCCCCAGTGGGGCACCTTTCCCTAATCAGTTCCTCCTCTTTTTCCCTTTTACCACTCTACTTGCATCACCTTGATAGCTAGCAGACATTAAAAGCACTATTACAGGCAGTAGAAATCTATACACTATTTTTAAAAAAGCCTGCAAAATATGCAATCAAACCAATCAAATCCTACCTTTGAACAGGCTTAGCCTCTAGTCTAAAATTACTGTCCTCATTAGTTGTGTACCTTCAAAGGCAGCAATGGATAGATTTGGCTGTATGTCAGCTAGAGTTTGAGAAAATCTTCAAATGGTTTTATTTATTTATTTTAGCAAGCCAAGGTGGCTAATGATCTCTGGTAGTCGTTTAGCAGACATGCTGGAATGCAGAAGTGTTGAATCAATGGTCCCTCTTGTTTGTAAAGAAGGTAAACCAGGAAACACTGATTTATATGATCAACAATAAAATGACAGCCTATGACAACTGATAAATTTCACATAAGAAGGACTGATGAATTGATTAAGGACAATTGTTTGTTCACTTAAAGGAAAAATTACTGTCAGGTTTGGCATTACACAGGAATGTGTGTGCCATACTGTATTATTAAAGTTCTTCAATAACAGAAGATCTGTACAAATTGGGTTCCTCACATGCTGACAGCTTCATGGATTTGAATTTGCCAACAGTTTTGTTAAGCTATGAAAATGAAGGTGAGGAATGTTTTTTCCACAGCATCATAACAGTCAAGGAAACATGGGTCAATATTAGGACCCAGGAACCTAATGCTAGTCTTGGAATATTATCATAAAACTGTTTTTAAAAAAACAAATGTTATCAGCAGGATAATTCATACTTACAGGGTTTTGTTTTTGTTTTTAACACAGATATTATCCATATAGATTTCTTGAACCTGGCATTACTATCAACTCCAACTTCTTTAAAACAACAATTAAGCAGAAACATAATAAGGAATTTTGTTGCCAGGTGGCAATGCTAGGCCTCACACCACCTGAGCTATCCTACAGATAATTGCAAAGTTAGATCTCACCATCTTACTCTATTTACCATAGACTCCAAACTTAATGCCATGTGATATTAACCTTTCCCATCAAAACTGAATGAATATATTTGAGAACATCTTTTTGACTAGGATGAAAAGGTGAAAATGACTATTGGGTCTTGTTGGAAGATACAAACTGTGGGTTTTTTTTTCCTTGACCATTTAAAAAACCTTATCTACTGTTGGCAGAAGTGGTGATAATGTGAAAAAGCAAAGTCAGATAACAAAAGAGCTAATTCAAGGATCATTTTCCTGTATCAAAATATCAATATTTAAACTAGAGATATGGAGGTGGAGCCATTATTTTCATTCAACCCTCACACTGCATGAAAACATGTTATAGATGCATTTAAAGGGTAAGATGGTAGAACATATGAAACTTAAGCCAAGTTTAATGATAAGTGGCAATCTAATTAATCATTAATTGTACTTTTACTACCACTTTAGGTTGCTAGCTGAAACTGTAGATGAAGCAAGATAGAAAAAAATGTTTCATGTACAAACTGTCTAATAAAGATGGAGTTTTTTTGTCTTGAGGTAATCAAATCCAAAATGGAGTTTATTGCAGGAGATGACCAAGCTGAGACTGAGGCAGGAGTCAAATGCTTCATCAGTCATGAGTCCCTGATGGCCCACAAGAGACCTAAGTCCATCCCACCTTGAATTCTTTTCTTAACTCCTAAGCTAATTTCCCTGGACCATTAGTAGTTCAGATTCTTGTAGAAAGCTTAAGCTTGCAATAAATCTTTATACTCATTTGAACAGCCTGAATCTTTCTATTTCCAGGGTGCTTGACAGTTATTGACCAAAAGACCCTGCTAAATGTGTGCTATCTCTCGGCCTCCTAATGGGTTGCTTTTGCTGATCTATGATCTCCAAATTGATAGAGATGGGCAACTTTGTTGAGAATCCTACTGAGTTTGGGAAATCTGTGACATCCATGATGTCTACATCTTCAACCACTTGAGAACACTAAATAACCTCAAAAGATCTTCAAACTAAATTCTGAGTAAATTCTAAAACACATTGAGAAAAAAGTAGAAAAAAACCCAGCACTCCTTTGTAGTGGAAAAAAATGGGAAGACAGTTAAAAGCACAAGACTGGTGGCTAGATTGGCACATTATGTTATTCTTACTTAATAAATTGGACTGCAATTTTACGTGATGTGCCAGTTTATTATAAATCTGTCCTGAAATATTCATGATGTGTACCTGCTGCCTAAAGTATAACTGCTAAAATTTTTTAGGTTCCTCTTATAAGTCAACTTTTCTTTAAGTTTGCAGACCTGAGTGGTTGAATCAGTAATGAGCAATTTTATATTATTATTTTTTTAAGTGAAAAGTTTTTCTATAAAGCAGCAGAAAGTGTTATGTTAAAAGCCCCATATTGTCTCTGCAAAGAGAGAGAACAGCTTTAAAATTCCACATGCCGTCTGCTGAAAGGTTTAATAGTTAGTTCTAAAATGGAAACACTTACCATAAACAGAACTTCTTTAGAATAGCAAGAATCATCTGGTTAAGAGGAATGTCTTGCCCTATCCACAACCATTGTGCAGATTTCCCCATAGACTGCCAATTCTCAGCAGGAGAAAAAAAATTGTCTAGCTACCAATGCCCCCGATGCACAAAATACCTTTTAATGTATCTTGGTAATTGCAACTGAACTTCGGTCTTTGTCCTTCTCAGATTCTTTATTCCCATTCACAGCAATCTTTTTGCCTTTGCTTTTTTGCATGCTATATTATAATGGGAATGGAAATCTAGTCAAAAGTCAGATTATAGAGGCTATTGGCTGTGAAAGCCTCAATAGTTAGGGTAATGGCACAAATCCATATAAAGGCATCTTTAAGCAACATACAGATAAAGAACCCTTTCCATGGTTTGAAAAAGAAATATAAGGCACTGCAAGTAAAAATAAAATGGAGAACAATGGTTACTCAGTTGAAATTCCCACAGATCATGTTTTATGAAAAGTTATTTAGCTGAAAGAAAATTTGATCAAAAAGTATAATGAAAATTGGTTGGCCAAGAAATAGGAATGACTATTTCAGCAAACTCTATTATTTAGTTTTAATAGAGAACAATTTCTACTACTCAGAAGATAAAACTACTTTTCAAAGTAAAAGTAGTGATGAAGGCATTCACGGCTATGAAAATAGTAAGAATAAAGTCTATATACCACTTTGAGGGTGACAAATCTTTCTCAGAAGCACTGAGCTGTCCAAGTAAGAAAAACTCCAACTTTCCCATGATGTGTGTGTGTGTGTGTGTGTGTATGAGAGAAGTGGGGAGGGAGTGGGAGAGAGAGAGAGGGAGAGAGAAGAGAACATTTTCTATTTTTATCTGGATCAGATTGGCTGTGCTGAAATTATTTTGGTCCTTAGCTATTGAACTACATTCTAAATTCTACAGATCTGAAAATTACAACAACAAAACTGAATTATAGCTGGCCACTCACAGTGGAGTATGCTTTAATAGGACTCTAACATTCCTGCAGGTAAATGGAGAATATTTTTCCTACATTCACAAGAAACCAAATAAATCATTGTCTTGAGCAAAATCTGGATCTTCTGCTTCATTGGAATCCAGATTTGCCCTGGAGCTAATTAAGCAGATGCTGTAGTACAGATAAAAGAGGAAGGGCCCTAAGGGGAGATCATATACTTCAAGAACTAATTAAAGCAAATATTGACTGCTAGTCCTGGTTCAGGCAACTCTATTTACCTTCATTGATCACATGTCATCATAGACTCAAGGATTAGGGCTTATCTATTATTACCCACATCTCTAAAAATGGGGAAGAAATCTGATCCAGCAGCCAATTACCACCCCATCAGCCTTCTTAGCATTATCAGCAAACTATATAACAGACATTTATATTATGAAAATTGCTTGGCTGAATTGGACAAAAAATATTTTTAAAATGAACATGAGAGATTCGCAGCAAACCAATCAACTTTGAGCAGAGTCTAATCTCCCATTGCCTAATAATATAAATACATATCTGGAGTTGGTGGAACACTTCATTCTAAATTTGTAGCTCTCAAATCAGCTTTTGATCTGGTCTTCAGGGAGGCATTATGAAATAATTTCATATAGAGATATCTACCAATATTTAGCACCTCCTGATATTAATGAATGTTGTAGGATAATTCCTCAATACAATGTTGACAGCCAACTATCAGGTTTTATTCCAAAACACAGAGGGATCAGGCAAAGAAACATATTAACCCTATGGTGTGTGTGTGTGTGTGTGCGTGTGTGTGTGTGTGTGTGTATTCACCCCAGTCCCAGATTGTCCAATAGAGCTCCTGGAGTGCTTGAATATGCAGGTGATGGGATTGGTCTTTGCAGCATTTTGTCACTTCTTATGAGACAAAATTACCAAAGGCAAAGGTTATAGTCTTTGCAAAGAGACCAATAAAACATAGGTGACAAGTAAATGGAATTACCATTGAACAGGTCATGCTCTTTAAACACCTGGGGATTGCTTCCTCCCAAGCAAAATATGCAAGTCAGAGTGCATGTGGCCAGTACTTCTTAATGCTTTTCATTCTACATCATCCATAATTAAAGAAGACTAAGGTGATTTGAATGAGCTCCAGCTATGTTTATAAAAAAAGTAATTGTCCATTAGAAGTAATTCAGTCAAAATTCCTAAGGGCAATCTTGGTACTCTCTTCTGTATCATAGGTAGTTTTGCATCTGGAGATAGGTTACATTTCAAAGGAGGCACCAGCATGGATTCAGCTACTTAGTTTCTGATTTAACATTCTTCCCCAGGGCCCAGGGCCCTCATTATTATTAATTAGACCAATCATCCCTTTGGAGAAGTTCTTTGGAAGAACACTGCATCTTCAAAGGCACCTTCTCTTCCACCCCGCTCCCCCATCTTTAATAGGCTTAGGATTTGATACAGCTAAATCAACATTTAGAAAGCCAGTTTGGTGTGGTGGTTAAAGCATCAGACTAGAAACCAGGATGCCATGAGTTCCAATCCTGCCCACAAAGCCAGCTTTTTTGGGGGGAGGGGTTGGATCACTCACTCACTTCCCTCTCACTTTAGGAAGTAGACAAAGACAAACACTTCTGAAACTTAGCCCCCCAAAATTGCACAGACTAGTCCAGGTAATCACCAGGAATTTAAAAAAAATTAACTTGAAAGTGTGTGTGTGTGTGTTGCACACATACACATCAGCATTTAAATGAGTATGGGACCCTGATCATCAAAGTGATTTGAATATATTACACATTTATCCTAGGACAAGAATAAGGACAAGTTTTATTCTTGTCTTTACAATGCCCTACTGCAAATAAACAAAAAGCTTTTACAGTGAAAAGTGTTAATGTTCTGTATCAGCTCTGTTGGAGGGCAAATGCTGTAACACACCTATTTCTGGGTACACATTCTCATGGGAAATTATTTAAATATAGTGATAGGTCACATACTCCTATGTTATCTCTACTACAAAGGCATCCATCGCATCTATAGAATACATGTTTAAAATGCCAGGTAGGATGGATTACCTATGCTATCTTTATTTTTATCAGGTTAGCTGCATCTTAGAAAGTATGAAAGTTCTGCACAATCATATCACTGCCCACCAACATTTAGTTGAAGTGGTGATGGGTAAATTCTATGTATTTTTGTGCATTGACTAGTTTATGATTTTATTTCTAATAAACTGACTGTAAGTTACACAGATGGACAGAGGGATTCATCCTCAAATATTATCAGCTTTTAAGCTGATTATATTTGAAAAAAGCTGAGAATTTTGTTTAAAAGAGAGCACAAATGAAGCATATTTTCTTTAGATGTTGAAAAGCTTTTATTTTACATTGCCTTACAAAAGGCATTGTGATATTTGAATTTGATTTGCAGTATCATGATACATTGTTGTTAGTTGCAAAGTCATGTCCAACCCATCGCAACCCCATGGACAATGTTCCTCCAGGCCTTCCTGTCCTCTGCCATCCCCCAGAGTCCATTTAAGCTCACACTGACTGCTTCAACCATTCCCAGCATTAGGCTCTTCTCCAGTGAGTCCTTCCTTCTCATTAGGTGGCCAAAGTATTTGAGTTTCATCTTCAGGATCTGGCCTTCTAAAAAGCAGTCAGGGGGCATGCAAAGAGCATGCATCATGATACATATTTGTACATTTATAAAATCTATTCTTCTTCTTTTAGAAAAAAACAAAGAAATCTGTATCTGAATTGTGAATTGTGAATGACAATGATTGGGATCAGAATTTCAATCAGCAAATGAAGCTGCCATAAAGTTGGTTGTTGCATGACTGAATTTCTTCATGAGTCAATTACTGCAATCCCCTTTGGCATCTTTAAGGGAGGGATGTGGGCTTTAAGCAAGGACTCCATCTAACTGAACTTGTGACTTCCTGCCAGCTTCCAACAAGTACAGACAATGGGGAAGCCTGCAGAAAGTCACAAGTCATAGTCATGACAAGCCTTTCCTTGGGTGGCTCACAAGCATGCTGTGGGTGAGAGCTGCAGAGTGCTGCTAGGTGGGAGAGAAGAGTTGTGTGGCACAGTGGAAATGCAACAAGGCTACAGGGTGGGCACATATTATATGAGTGTGGCCCACATTTGGCTGCCATCTGGGAGATAATTGGAGAAAAAGGGGTGGGAGAAACTTACCAATGCAGCTTGTGACCTTCCCTGTCAATGACCTACCTCATTAACTCTGCTTGTAGAGAGCTGGCAGGGAAGGTAACAGATGGCAACCATGTGATTGCAGGACATCCAGTAGCCAAGAATCTGAATCACAATCACATGACTGTGGGGTTCTGGGACATCTGCAACTTAAAGAACCAGTGGTAGGTACTTCAGCACTATATTAAATCTGAAGGCTCAATTATGTTTGTAAAATGAGGACCACATACATCATGTTATTTTATCCTATTTATTGCAGACAGATTTTGATTTGGTAGCAATATCTTTTGAGAAAGGAAGGAAGGAAGGAAGGAAGGAAGGAAGGAAGGAAGGAAGGAAGGAAGGAGTCAAGAGTCAATCCTCTAAGGTGATGGAAAAACCAGCCCCAAATCTCTTAATTACCAAAAGCCTAAATTAGTATTCAGCAGAACCAACAACGGCTAAAACAAAGATTAAATTATTGAGTCTTTCATAACTCAAGAAAAACTGAATGTGATATAAGCTGGTGTTGTTTGTGGTATACACAAATGCTATTTTCATTTGTCTGGCTGATATCACTAGTCATATAAGTTTTCGGGATCTGAAACAGGAAAAGAAAACTTTCCCTCAAAAAAGAAATAAATCTATATCTCACTAATATTGCTGGGCATAATGAATCTTCTAATTAACACTTATTTATCTCTAGATACTCTGCCAAACTTAAAGAATAAATTATGTTCAGTTAAGTGACCCATAAATGTGGTTTCCTTTATGATAACCAGCTGTATATAAAAGTGCACAGATAATTTATTTCAACTTTCAGGACTTCTTTACTAACTTTTTTTTCCTCTTATGAAGTTTGCAGCCCCAAAAGAAAATAGAGCTGCAAGTGACATGACCAATTCAGCCAATTAATGATTGGAAAACTTCCTATCTAGGCTCGAGGGAATTCCAAGAGAAACTTAGAGTTAAGTATAGTGACACAGATGTGGAAATCATATTAAACTAAAGGCCACTTTCTCATTCTATGATATTATTCTCCAAAATTGAAACTATACAATGAATTATCTAAATACTGTGGACATTCAAGTCTAATAACCCAGTTATATTTCTGTTCTGTTGAGTTGCCATAGCAACTGTAAAAAAAGTCTTCACTCAAGGCATGACAGTATCAAATTCCTAAACTGTAACAGATTGATTTGGGTAAACCAGTGATCTCTTATAGAAACTCACTATATTAACCAGGAAGTTCCAGCTAAACGATTTACAGGATCAGCTGATGACAAATGAACACTTACAAATGAAGGCTGAAGGGCGTAGCATTTCAGAAAGTTGGGTTGTGCCCAAGTATCCACAAGTGCTAAATCTCATTGACTTTTATATAAATGGATGCAAAATTATAGTCAAAGGAGATGCAGCGGCAGTGTTTGCAGAAAACCATCATCTTGCAAAATTGGTAATACTTAAACAGAGATGTCATTATGCAAATGCCCTCCCTATTTGCATCCCAATGTCTGATGCAAATATATAAGTCACAGTGTTTGCAAGATGACATATTCACAGGAGGTTATCATCTGCACCCTTTGCACAAACTCCCAGATACCCATGGTCTCATGAATGTGCATTATTTGCAGCTGTACTTGCTAAATTTTAACCTATTAGACCTCTCAGCGGCTTTTGATACCATCGACCATGGTATCCTTTTGCGACGCCTCGAGGGGCTGGGAGTGGGGGGCACCGTGTTCCAGTGGTTCACCTCCTACCTCTCGGGGCAATCGCAATCGGTATTGGAGGGGGGGCAGAGGTCGACCCCGAGGGTGCTCTTGTGTGGGGTCCCTCAGGGGTCGGTTCTCTCCCCCCTGCTATTTAACATCTATATGAAGCCGCTGGGTGAGATCATCCGTGGTTTCGGGGTGAGTTACCACCAGTACGCAGATGACACCCAGCTGTACATCTCCACCCCGAACCAAATCAGTGATGCCCTCTCCCTGATGACCCAGTGCTTGGATGCGGTATGGATCTGGATGAGCAGGAACATGCTTCGGCTCAACCCGGCCAAGACTGAGTGGCTGTGCGTACCGGCATCTTGGCCCAGTCAGGAATATCCATCTTTGGCCATGGATAGGGCCATGGATAGTTGCCCCCTGTGGATAGGGCGCGGAATTTGGGGGTCCTCCTGGATGTTCGGCTCCGGTTGCAGTAGCAGGTGGGAGCCGTCACCAGGGGGGCCTTTGCCCAACTCCATCTTGTTCGCCAACTATGCCCATTCCTGGACCGAGATGCCCTGCGCACAGTCACTCATGCCCTTGTTACCTCTAGACTCAACTACTGCAATGCTCTCTACTTAGGACTGCCCTTGCATACCATCCGGAGACTGCAGCTGGTGCAGAATGCAGCAGCGCGGGTGTTGATGGGAGTTTCCCGATTCTCCCATGTTATCCCCCTCCTGCGCTGCCTGCATTGGTTGCCGGTTGTGCTCCGGGTGAGATTCAAGGTTTTAGTTTTAACATACAAAGTCCTTCACGACATGGGTCCTCAATATTTAAGGGAGCAACTCCTGCCGACATCGAATGCCAACCGCCCTGTGCGAGCACACAGGCAAGGACTCCTTGGGGTCCCATCGGCGGGCCAATGCCGGCTGGCGGTCCCCCGATGACGAGCCTACTCTGTCGCGGCCCCTGACCTCTGAAACCAGCTCCCCCTGGGGCTCCGCCTGGCCCCTGACCGCACCTTCCGCCATGATTTGAAGACCTGGTTGTTTGACTAAACCAGGCTGTGACCTTTTCTTTCCTGGGGTGGTTTTATATTTTTAATGTATTTTAAATTTGTTTGGGCTTGTCATTGGGTTTAATTTCTTTTTAATTATTTATTGCTGTTGTTTCTTAGTTGTGAGCCTGAGTCTTGGAGATGGGGTGGCATACAAGTCCCAATAATTAATTAATTAATTAATTAATAATAAATAAATAAATATTGTTCTCAGTCTGCAATTATTGATAGCCACTGATCACTTCCTTGCAGATCCAGGAATACATTCCTCCTGAACTCTATGACCTGCTATTTTTTGTGGAAAGTCGAGAATATAATATGAGCTAAATTCATAGAAAGGCTTAATGAACTTGAAACAAACTTATTCAAAAAAAGATGCATCCTTTTCTAAGATATTGTGATATTGTTTGTCTGTTCCTCAAGGTCCATAGCTGCTACAAATAATTTCTTCCAGAAGTTAGCCCTCAGCTATAAAATTTACACAAAATAAGTTTGACAAAGAATTCTCTATGGCAGTTTTATTAGTAACTTGGAGCAGTGGTTGTCGTTATTGTTATTGTTAGTGTATGGCATTGTTACATTATCCAGGAGACCACAATGCTATTGCAGAGTAGTAGTTTGGCTGCCAGCTCTGTTATAGGATACACTCAAGTATTTCCCAAGGTGTGCCACAGGGGGGCAACCTGGCATTGCACTAGAAAGAAAGTCAAGCAGCCCTTCCTGCAGCAGCATCCAAGGTGCTTTGCTCCCCAGAGCCATCTCACAAATGGATGCCATTACCAGAAAGATTCAGAGCCGAAATCTGATTGCCTGCATGGAGTACCAACTCGTCTCCACACCAAAATGGTATCTATTTATCTACTTGCATAGAATATGATTTCAAATTGTTAGGTGGACAAAAGCTGAGGTGAGTGACAGGAGCTCATGCCAACATGCAGTGCTAGGGCTCGAACTGCTGAAGCAAAGATCATCTCTAGCATCATTAAACCACTGAGCCACTGTGCCTCTTACTTGAAGCAGTCTCCTCTCCTATTGAATCCACTGGCTCCTTGGAAAAGAAGCCTCTAAAACCTGACCTGGAAAAATCCAGATTACCACTAGAGTGGTTAAAGATATACTGGAACCAAATACAGGAACCCCTTTTCAGCTACTTAGTGGCCCCAAGAAAGCAAAAATGGTTATGTGTGTTAGAGACAGAAAAGTCATGGATCGATGGGGACACATGACATCCCTTCCCAAAAAACAATGCCAGACATCAGCATTCAATTATGCAATGCATTTTTTTGTAAATACAATATAGGAACAATTTTCTCCAGGTATATTGTGAAGTTCCGTAAATTCATGAAAATAATTGCTAGTGATAAAACTATGTATCCTAGAACTGACAACAAGAGTGACAATTTAAAATTGTCCAAGTAAATATAACATTAGAGTTTATTGTTAAAAAACAGCTTGTTTCTTCTGTTGTATAATTTATAGGGCAAGTATCAGCATCTCCAGGCACAAATCTTGAATCCAGAATTCTCTGCTAAGGGGGTTTGCTAAACATATTATAGCCAAATTAGATGATGGATGTCTAGGATGATGTAATGGTTCTACCATGTTAAATCAAAGACCATTTTTAAACATTCTGTGACATAAAAGACAAAAACAAAATGTACATCAAAAGACCAAAAACAAAAATAAGACATCTATATAACTAGAAATTCAAGAATAAAGTTTTTCCCGCCCTCAGCTCATTTCATCTAATTCTTATTTAGTTTTCAGGAAGTAATCCATAGGCATATAGAAGCATTAAAGATATATTATGTATAGTCTGAAATAGTATCCCCTACCTTTTGCATGGTTACTTATTCACGCACCAGAAGTAGACAATATGGTTGTATTATAATCATCTATTTCTGTCTAGTTTTTTTAAAACACAGCAACAAAATAAAACATGGAGTAAAAGTCATAGAAGAGGAAAAGGTCTGAATAACTGCATTAATTCATGCATAATAAGTGTTCTCTATGTGGAGAATAGATAAGGTACACCCTAGGTGTACCTTACAGTTTAGTCTAGTGGTTAAGAAGCTGGGAGATCTTGAGTTTGATTCCTACCTTAGACTCAAGAGTGACTAGATAACTTGGACCAGTCAGTTTTTCTCAGCCCTAGGAAGAAAATATTGGCAACCCACCTCCAAAAATGTTGCCAAGAAAACTAAAAGGTCTTGTCCTATAGCAAGGATGTCAAACTCAAGGCTTAAATCTGGCCCACAGGCCCAGCCTGGAAATATCAGAGGATCAGCCCCCGGTGCCTCTGGTAGCTAAAACAGACTGCGTGCGCCTCCCCCCCCGTGCCTGGTTTTCACCCTCCATGGCCTCCTGCTGCACTCTGCTGGCCGAAAGCAGCCCCCAAAACAGCCCCAAAAATGGCCAGCAGAGTGCTGCAGGAGGCCATGGAGGGTGAAAATGAGGTGCAGGGGGCCACATGTGATCCCCCAAGTCCCGTTTTGGCTGGCAGGGTCCTCAGGAGGCATCCATCTTGCCTCACCATCGCCCCACCACCGGCCCATGGAGGAGAACTACAATGCTGATCCAGCCCTCAAAGAAATCCAGTTTGACATCCTTGTCCTATAGTCACCAGGAATCAGAGTTAACTTAAAGGATCTTAACACTGTAACATATGTTTCTCTATTCATTTTTTTAGATTTATGTAGCTACTCACCTCAGATACATGACCTTGAGTAGCTAGCAATATTCAATATATACAATATATATATTCAATGCACACACACACACACACACACACACACACTGTACTCAACTGCTTCAAAACTCAACTAATTTGGTACTCAAGATATTTTGACATGAAAATGTTGTCTCAGTGCACAGCCTTTGTTTAGTACTTCCTATAGGAAGAGGTGGGACAGCTGCAAGGAATGGATGCGAAGTCATCCATGCTGGAAAGTCACTGCAAAAGGGGAGGAATAGCCACAAAGGGTAAACAGGGAGTCAGCCCTGCTAGGTAGGTCACTGACATAGGAAAACGGACAGATAGAAAGTTTTTTCCCAGTTGAAAGGAAGGGTTACACGATGTGATTTGTTTGGGACTCATTCTTTTTAGTACCTGTTGCATCTCCTAGAACCAATTAATGCCAAGTAACAAGGTGTGTGTGTGTATTAATATATATATATATATATATATATATATATATATATATATGTACAGTATATTATAGTAGTCAAGAGAAATTACAAAAACATCAATCAAGACAACCAGAAACAAACTTTGTCACATTCCCAGGGCCCCCAGATTAAGGAAAGGGAAAGGTCTTCAAGGCTAACAGGATCAGGACCAGACCTCAAATATAAGCTATGAAACTGGAGATTCACCTTTCTCTGTCATATGCTGTAGATATGTCTTACACTATGTCAAGGCACTGATAACTCCATTTCAATGCTGTCTGTGGGGAAATTGTCAGTACTCTGCAAGATTTTGGCCAAATGTCTTCCCAGCTTTACTTGGAGATGAAGGACCACAAGGATTTTTGAATGAAGACTGGTACATCTTCTGTCAACAACCAAAAAACTCTATTTTTATGTGGCCAGTTGAGTTTTTAATCTCAGGAGATCTGGCAACTCTAGTCATGGTAAACAGATGCTGGTCATACAGTTAACAAATATACTTCTGTGCCCAGAATATAGATTGCTCCATCCTATGCCAATTCTAGGTAAGCAACTGATATCTTTAAGACAGCCAGCCAAATAAATGGTTGAATTCACATATTGCACTAAGATGTAATGTGATGTATTTGGGTTTGGATTAGTATGATATGTAAATCTAAACCCTATGGTCATAAACCTAGACTTTAAATCACTAAATTTAGCAGTTTGTAAACCAGTCAATGGTTATTAAAAATGTAAAACCATCTGCAACACAGTATAGAATATAGAGTGAACTCAACCAATATTCAAGTTCCAGCAGGATTGAAATCAGAATGAATATCAGATAGAGTAGAGGGACAGCCAATAATTTTAGGATAATGTCCACAGCAGTGGTGGGATTCAAAAAAATTTACTACCAGTTCTCTGGGCGTGGCTTGATGGGCATGGCAGGGGAACAATACTGTAAAATCTCCATTCCCACCCCAGGGAAAGGATACTGCAAAATCCAATTCCCTTCCCACCCCACTAAGCTGCTTTCCAGCTCCGTTCTCTTGTGCAGGGCAACAAAAGAAGACCCAGCTGATTAGATGGGACAAAGGAGGCAGAGAATAGATGGGGCAGGGCCAGTCAGAGGTGGTATTTGTCAGTTCTCCGAACTACTCAAAATTTCTGCTACCAGTTCTCCAGAACTGGTCAGAACCTGCTGAATACCACCTCTGGTCCACAGAGTCATTACTAATCCATGTTTTGTCTTTCTCTCCAGTAACATGTAGGTTAAAATAACCTGATTATTCATTAGATACTGGTTTTTCTTATTAACTTGACTAAACTTAATAACATAAAAATGCCAGTTCAAGTCTAAACATCTGGCTGACTGTGCAACAAATCATAATAATGATAAAAGATGGGAAAGTGGCTTGAAAAATGCAAGGACATTTGAAAATTGCTTGAAAATTCCCCTCTATGCTCCTTCATCAACAATGAATGGTGGAGGGTGATGCCAATTTAATGTCACATTACATTACGTTTTCCTCCATCCATTCATTCCAAATTCATAGAAATGGAGAGATTTCTGGTATTCTGGCATTTCATGGCATTCATTAACAATTTTCAGATCACAATTGAATTCAAAGGAAAACCTCAATAGTTTCTTTCTTTAATACACTCAAACATTTTTATTCTCATCTTGAGTCAGGTCTTTAGGAATGTGCTCACATTAGATTCATGAAAAAACAGAAGTTTTTGTGAGCAAAATTGGGGTCTTCCTTGCCAGATAATTCCACATTCTAAAGATGACCATAGCGTTATATATAGCATAAATGTTTCATTTTGATAGCCATTAAACAAAATTTAGTTACTTTCTAAGGTACCTTCCATATCTGGTTCTACAAGAACATTTCAATAGAAGCTGTCAAAGCATCCAGGAAATTCTTTAATAAAAAAAGGGTTATAATTGCACAAATCTCTATGAAAGGCACAGTAGAAAATATACGAATCAGCAATTCCATCATTTTCAAGCCATAGGGGTAAACAAATCTGACTTAAGCAATTGTGCTCAATCTCTATTCTAAAAATGGAAAGAAGATATGTTAAAAACAAACAATGAAGCATTTAGGAATAGAGAGCAAAATGCAATATTTGGAGACTTACAGCAATTGACCTAAGACTCCATGGATGGAAATTTTTCTTCCAGCACCTTGTATCCAATAAATTCCTTTTTAAATCAAGCTCAATTCCTTGTGACATCTACAAGGTTATCTTGATGTTAGACAGAAATGGCTTGTCCTTGCCTTTTTTGTGAGATGACTTCTCTGTGTTGTCTATAGCCTCAGAATTCCTTAAATGTCTCCTTGTCCAAGATCCAAGAGTCCAAGAGTCAAACCTAACTCTACCCAGCTTTTAAAGCCAGACAAGGTCAACTAGGTGATTCTGGTTTTGCCCTAGTTTTCCAATCCTCACTGCCACAGGAGTATTGTGTGTATATATTCATTCATTTTTTCTGGGGGTTTTTCTTTAAAAAGCAATCTTTAATTAATATATAATAAATACATATTGATTGAAGATTGCTTTTTAAAGAAAAAAATTCCAGAAGAAATTAATGGATATATACACACACACACACAAGCACACACACAACTGCACTCCTGGCAACAGCCTGGAGAATCACCTTGCAGTTTTCTTGCAGTATTTTCATAAGTGGTTCTCTATTGCCTCTTTCCCAATTCTGAGTGAGAATGACTGGCCAAGGTCAACCAATTGGCTTTGTGTCTAATGTGGCACTAGAACTCACAGTCTCCCAGTTTCTTGCCCCAGGCTTTAAGCATTCCCACAATCATTCATCTCAAATACCATATACAATACGTAAAAATAAAATTTTAAAAATCTATTTCCCTCAAGACTGGGGGTGAAAAATATGTAAAGTCTCATACATGGGGACACAAAATAATGTAACATCCGTATCTTTTTGCTACGCAAATTTAAGGGAAGATGAACTGCATTGTGATAGCTAGGGGGGAAACCCTATTGATTCTAAAAAGAATAAGATAGATCAGACTGAAAAACAGCAAGCTTGGAGTGAAGCTAAAAACAGGAGTATGAGGGCCATTTGCAATGGGCTGCGAGTGTGAGAGGGATGATACTCAGAAAATGGTGAGTACTTATCTTAACAATGGAGAAAGCAGCAACTACAGATTTTGCCCTAGTTACCTGATCCTCACTAATCTAATGTTCACCTGGCCTAGTTTCTTTAAGTCTTTCCTACAATGATTTAGAGAAAGTCAGAAGCTCAGAATTAAGTAGTGATCAAGGTGAGGTCTGACTATGCAGAATACAGTAGAATTCCTGCCTGCCATGATTTTTTAAAAATCTATTGAATCAACCGCTTCCCTTATTCATTACAATCAGTTTGAAGGTATCTTTTGTCTTCTAGGTAATCTCATCCAGTTGTGCCTCATTTATATATTACCTCTGCCTATTCATCCTAAATATTATTTGGAAATATTGAAGAGCAGTAGGTTCATGACTAAATTGATGGCATCCCACTTGGTAGCTCATTTCACGTAGATGAGACAACCATCGATGAGCATACTTCAGATACAATTTCAAGCTGACAGTGTCTTCATTTAATATACAAACCATGTCATCCAACCAACTCTCAACTAGTTTTTGCTAAGCAAGCTGCCATTGGATATTTGATCAAATGCTTTGCTACAATCTACTAAAGAAGTTTGTCAGTCAGAAAAATGAAATAAATTTAGTCTGGCAAGGCTTGTTAATGACAAATTCATGCTGAATTCTAGCAATACTGCATTCCTTTTAAGGTGGCTACAAATCAATTGCTTTATTATCTAGTCTAGAATATTCCTGCATCAATATAAAACTGTCAAGTCTGTAGTTCCCTTAGTTTTCCTTTTTCCTTTCTCTTGAAAATAGGGAATTTGCCTTGCTCCAGTTCTCTGGCATTCGTCCAATTGTGCAGGATTTCTTAAAGATAATGAACATATCCTGGTGGATCCAAGCAAAAGTGGAATACCATGCCTATGAAGTTTTTAGGTTCTATATCTTGTGGGTGGGGATGAGAAGAAGCTGGACAGTTCTTGTCATCGATGGTTCAATTGGCTTTCCTATACATTGCAGAGGGTTGCACTGCATGATTTTTAAGGTCATTTTCAGTTATACGCTTACATAGTTTTATTATCCTACAAATCATTAACAATTTCATTCAGTATTTTAGGATGCAATCCATCCAGCTCAGGAAAGTTAAGCTTCTTTGAGGTCAGTAGGCGTTCCCCGAATATCAAGATTAAACTTGAGAAAAAACTTGCTTATTTTTTGCAGCAACATTGGCTTCTCTTGTTGACTTCCTTTCTACACTGAAATAGTTTGCATTGTTCTTTCAGTATCTTGTTTTTCACAGGCTATTGCGGAGCGCATTGGGTTGTGCTCCAAAAATTGTAAGCCACCCTGAGTCTTTGGAGAAGGGTGGCATATTAATGTAATTTTTTTAAAAAACTCTTTTTCAAATTAATTTCTTCTATCATGAAATGCTACCTATCATTGCTATGATTTATAAAATATCTTTTATTGAGGGTAAAGATGTACTGTTGATTAACTTTAATTTTGCTAAATGTAAAAAAATCTAGCATTTCACCAACATTTCTTCCCAAAATTTCCACAGGGTAATTAAAGTTTCCTATCAATACTACTTTAAACTACTCTGTTAAGCAATTTAGTTTTGGGAAACATTATCCAAGTTTTCTCTGTGGTTAAGTGGTTACTAGCACAAACCAATAGCAGTGCTTTTTATTATTTCCTCCATTTATTTTGACCAGATGCTCTCAATAATACCACTAAACTTGGATTTCAATGAAATGTGAGCATTTTAAACATCTACTATATTTCTGCTTTTTCTGTTGCTTCTAACTGAACAGAGAGATATGGCTCATAACAACTTAGAGTCTAAGTTGTTTCTTTGTTTGAGTTCTTCTATGAAAAACCATCAGTGGTACATTTTCTCATACATATCGTCTTCCAAGAAATATTTCTATTTACTATATTGCCCACTTAAAAATAATAATTGCTTGTCTAAAGAAACACATAATAGATTGGAACCATTTAGATCATCACTAAAACAATATGCGCAAGAAAAAAATTGTTTGAGCTTTCCAACATAATCCAATAATTCAGTTTCCTGGCAATTATATCTATAGGATCAAAACAATTAACACTGTTATCAAAATATCTTTTTTAAAGGTGCAGAAAGTCATCTTCTTAAATCAGATCTTAGGAATCCCAAATCAACACTGTACAGGAATCTTAGACCCATAAATGGAAGGGACTCTAAAGTTCATCTGCATGATCATCTCTGAGAAATTGTCATCCAGCGTCTTTGAAGGCATCTAATGAAATGTGGTAGCCTTTTCTTGGTTTGTCCAGTTTCACATGCTGTCTAGCTTGAACATGCATTTTCTGGTTCCTGTCTGTTCTGTGTGATCTCCTTTTGGATATTTGAAGACTGCTTCCCAAAGCCCTGTCTTCTGCAGTTTACTCTGTTCCTTGAATTTTTTCTCATACAGTTTGGTTTCCAATCCCTACACCAACTTGGTAGCCTTCTTCTAAACTCAATCCAGTTTGTTACTATCCTTTATGAACTGTGGTGCCTAGAATCTGACATAGTACTCAAAATGGGATATGACTAGTGAAGAATAGAGTGGATTAATGACTTCCCAATCTGCAGACTTTTTGTTTCTGTTCATGAACTTCATGGTAGCTTTCACCTTTCAAAGCACTGCATCACAGTCCCGATTCATGTTTAACTTGGGGTCAACAAAAACACCATGTGCTTTTCATGAACTGTTGCCAACCAAAGTATCCTCCATCCTACAATTCTGCTTTTTACTCTTTCTCTTCAGATGCAGAACTTTATATCTCTGCTGCTAAATTTCATTTTGCTTGTTTCACTGCTCAAGACTGCTTAGATCTTTTTGAATCTTTTGTCTCTCCTCCTGTAAAGTCATATAGCTTCTTGTCCCAGTCTCAGATAAAATCTGTTACATTCCCTTTTCTCCCCTGGAAGAACTCTCATTTTATGTGTCAGGCATGTCAGTATTGACATGAGTGGTCTTGGTGATTCCTTGATTGGGTTGTTGTTTGCTGTTAGCTTGTTTATCTGAATAGACTTGATTGGGATATCGTTTGCTTCTTGATTGTTTATCTAATATTAATCTTCATGTTAATTTCTGCTCATTTGGGTGTTGATTCATGGTGAGCAGGTGTTTTGGTCAGTATGTTTCTTTTTTGACTCTTTGATTATAACTTTTGAATGGTATGTACCGTATTTCTCAGAAAATAAGGCTGGACCTTATTTTTTTGACCCCTCCCCCCCAAAACAGCTAGGCCATCTTTTCGAGGGATGACTTAATTTTCCCCACCCTCACCTAGATTGCCCCCCGTGGGCAGCTATGCCTCACCACCAGGCCGCTTCTATCAGCTGTTAGGAGCGCCCCATGGGCAGCCATGCCTTGCCACCAGGCTGCTCCTAACGGCTGATAGAAGCGGCCTGGTGGCAAGGCGTGGCTGCCTGCGGGGTACTCTAGCTGACACTGTGTGTGGGGCAATCCAGATGACCCTGCCAGCGGGGCGCTCCTAATAGCCAATAGAAGTGGCCTGGTGGTGAGGCATGGCTGCCCACGGGCCATGCCTAACAGCCAATAGAAGCAGCCTGGTGGCAAGGTGTGGCTGCCTGTGGGGTGCTCCTAATGGCTGATAGAAGCAGCCTGGTGGCAAGGCATGGCTGCCTGTGGGCCGTGCCTAATGGCCAATAGAAGCAGCCTGGTGGCAAGGCATGGCTGTACGCGGGGTGCTCTAGCTGAGGCTGTGTGTGGGGCGATCTAGTTGAGGCTGCCTGCAGGGCGCTCCTAATGGCTGATAGAAGCAGCCTGGTGGTGAGGTGAGTCTGCGCGTGGGCCGCTCTAGGCGAGGCTACACGTAGGGCAATCTAGCCAAGGCTGTCCACGGGGCCCTCCTAACAGCCAATAGAAGAGGCCCGGTGGTAAGGCGAGGCGTGGCTGCATGTGGGATGAGTTCAGCAAGTTTTCCCCCCCGCCCTTCTCCCCTTATGTCTCTTCATCTTGTGTTGTTCAAGCGATGTGAGAAATGGCAGGGAATGCATGCTTTAAATAGGCCTAAATTTTGGAGGCAGGACTTAATTTCACTGCATGCATAGAAAGCAGTGCTGGACCTTCCTATTGTGGGAGAGGTGTATTGTTGGAGAAACATGGTAGATGTTTATCTCTATGTGTCTGTTGATGACTGATTTGTCTAAGTGCCAGGCTTCCAGGAATTCTGCAGCTTTTTTTGGACTTGGCTTGGTCTCTAGGATGTTCTCCATTTCCAATTGAAACTATGATTAAATCTATGTATTATGAAAATAGGCATTTTCATCATGTTTTCTGACTGCAAATTGGTGTTCATGGGTGCTCTCTGCTCGTGTTCTGCTGTTTGTCCTACACAGCGGATGTTGCAGCGTTACACTGTATGTTGTAGATGACTTCTGTTTTCCTTCTGGGGTTGTGGGTCTTTTGGTTTAATTAGGATGTTTTGGAGGGCTTTAGTTGGTTTGTGTGCTACAATGAAGCCATGTGGTTGTAATAGTCTATTGATGTTTTCTGAGATATTTTTAATGTTTGAGCGTGTTATTCTTTTCACATCTTATGTCAGTTGTGCTATAGTGGTCAGACACTTTTTAATGAAGTTGTGTGAATATTCATTTTGTTGGAAGATGTTGTATAGATGATTACTTTTCCTTTTCTGATGTTACAGATTGCTGCAGTGTGTTTGTGCTCATCTAAATACAAAAAATTCTTACACAGTTTCTCTTGTGGGAGGGTGGATTGTTACTTTGGTAGTGGAGCATTTGGTTGTTATAGTTTTACAGTAGGCTTGTGTTTCTAATTTATCATCACTGCCTCTGCTGCTGCTGCTACCCAGAAAGGGTAGTGTGTTGTTTTCTTTTTCCCATATGAATTGTATTCCTTTGAAGATATTGTTGATGGTTTTGTGTTTGTTCTCTACTCAAACTTTTTTTACAATAATTAAGATGTCATCTAAGCACTAGATCCATACTTTGGGTTGCATGCAAACAACTACTATAGATACCAGGAGTTGCATTACATTTTCTGCTATTAGTCCTGAAAGGTTGTTCCTTTGATTTCTTGATATATGTGTCCATTGAACTAATAGTACCAGGTAAGGCAAAGGTTGATAAGGTTCATGATTCTGGTTATTTTAATCTTGGTTAGGTTGGGTGTGCCATCTAGTAGTGCTGTCATGGATTCTTTGATTAATTCTGAGTCTATGGATTGAAAAAATGCTGTGGCATTAAATAAAACCATGATTTCATCTTCATCTATTATCATGTCTTTAATTCTTTGGGGGCACTATAGTGGGGAGTTGGTAGAGTATTTGCTGTTCTCTATGTGATGTCCAGGCTTTTTGTCAATTCTTTAGTGATGTTATAGGTTGGGGTCCTGGTAATGATACAATTATTTATAGAGGTATGTCTGGTTTATGTGTTTCCATAGAAGTGTGGGAGGATGGGTTCACTATTTTTCATCTGTTGCATTTTCTTTGGTAATTTGACTTTCCTTGGTGACGTCACTGAGAGTTCTCTTGATCTGATTGTCTAATTATTGAATTGAATATGTGTTCACTCCCATGTAGATTTCTTTGTCTTCTAGTAATTCTTTCACTTTTTGTATATAATGTAATCTGTCCATGATAATGGTGGTTTGGCCTTTCTCTATTGGTAGGATGATGATTATTTGGTCATTCTTTAGGTATTTGAGGGTTGCTCTACACTCTGCTTTGAATTGTTTTTTAAAAATTAAATAAAATCAATTTATTTAACCCTATGTGGTGTTCCAAATCCCAATGTTTCTCAGCAATAAAAATTTAAACATGAAAAATAGTTAAAATTAAAATTAAAGAAAAAAAGTAAAAATCTAGGTAGAATTAAAGATTAACTTTCTTAATTAAAATTGTCAATTAAAGAAGATGTATCTGATGATTTTTCAAAAGCTAACAAAATTATTAGGCTTCTTCCATCTCCAGACAGAGCATTCCAAAATTTAATATCACTAGATCAACTGGTAGTTTCTGAGAATTGTAGGCCAATCTGAAGGGAAGATAGTTTAGGGAAGCATTTCTTTATTTATTTAGATGTCTCTGAGTTACTGTTCACTCCTGGTGACTGCTTTGATGTAACCTTGAAATTTTCTTGGTGTGACTGGTCCAAGATCACCCAGCTGGGTGTGTGCCAAAAGTGGAACTCATAGTTTCCTGCTTTCTAATGTGGTTGCTTAATCACTACACCAAATTGGTTATTAGGGAAGTACAGACTATTTTAAAAGATAGGGAAAAGCTACAATGAATTTCTAAAGACCCTAGTCCTGGGGAAGATGGACATAATTTTGTAGAAGTTACTGAAATATAATGCCTTGCCTTTCATCAAAATCTGTGTTGTGAAATTTGCAATTCAGTATTATTCATCAGGCTATAGACGTGACACCTTAGAAGTGGTCTAGGAATCTGGTGATCCAAATCCCTGGAGAGGTTTTATTTCTTTCTGGCATAAATAAATGAATGAATGAATGAATGAATAAATAAATAAATAAATAAATAAAACCAACATACTAAGAAATTTAAAAATATGAAGAGTGTCAAATTTGTATAATACATTTCTATATTATTCAAATCTGAATGCAGAGGAGGAAGAAAAATGGATAGATACTATATGTTGTTTAAAACATTGTCTTGAAACACCTTACATGATGACAAAATATTTGTTCCATTTTTATAAATCCTTCTTACATTTTTGTCAATTTGCAAATTATGATTTTTTCTTATCCTTCCTTTTAAGTTCAATATGTATGTATACCCAACTGAACCTGTAATTGTTCAAGGTTTTTATACATACATAAAATGATAAATCCATAGTGTGCCGTTACCAATGTTTTTCCTTGTCTTTTGATAGGCAATTCATTTATACTATGAAATGGGAGAATTATAAAGGGAAGGATGACCATTCCCAGCCAGGAAGCTATCACTGCATCTGTTTGTTCCCTCCTTCCCACTTGCTAAATTGTTCCCTGTAATGCATGCATTTAGTTGATGAGATCAGAATACCCTGTGTCCGAATGATTTAGCTTCTATACAACTTGTACCAATTCTTAAGTGGGCCCTGTCAGTCAGAAACTAGCTAAATGAAAGAATGTCAAAATAAAGTAAGCTCATGCAGCTGTGGTGGTTGAGAGTAACACATAAGAGCAGCTTTAAAAAAAGATGATGGGTCGCTACAAATTCCATATTAAAAAAAGGAAATATTATGCACATCTTTGCTTCTGTTCAGAAATTAGCCTTTCCCCTTTGCTGCAAGTACCTATGAATAAAGAGAGTGTGGTTAAAGAAAAGTGTTGCCTTAAAAGACACTGCTCCCTTATTTGCTTTTCTTCCTTTGCATAAATGCTGACAGGTCTTTTGTCCTAGACATAGATGGGCTACAGTTTTGGAACTATAACTACTTGTTATGTTTCTTTGCAAACTGCTGAATTCTTGGAATATTCTAGGGGTTTACTGTCAAGTAACTTCATAACACAGCACGCCACAGTTGTCTTCTTGTCTTCTTTGAAATAGTCCTCAACTTATGAACACAATCAAGCCCAACATTTCTGTTGGTTAGTAAGACATTTGTTAAAAGTGTTTTCCCCATTTTATGACCTTGCTTGCCATAGTTGTTAAGTGAATCACTGCAGTTGTTAAGTTAGTAACACAGTTGTTAAGTGAATCTGATTTTCCATTAACTTTGCTTGAAAGGGAGGTCACAAAAGGTGATCACATTATCCTGGGACACTAACCATCATAAATATCAGTATGTTGCCAAGCATCTGAATTTAGATCATGTGACTATGCTGCAATGGTTGTAAGTGGAGAAAATGGTCATAAGTCACTTTTTTCAGTGTAGTTGTAACTTCAAATGGTCACTAAATGAACTGTTGCAAGTTGAGGACCACCTGTACTGATTTTTCCACAGGTCAAAACTGGTACCATTAAGCTTCTGAGATAACTATTGTTTTAAGGGCTTTTCAGACAGAAGCCATTTTTCTTACCATCTCATGGCAAGCCATTGCAAGGCTGTCCAGCTATCTTGTCCCATCATTTCTTAGAGAAGGTTGTACCATCTGGGCTGCAAACCTCAAGGAAATTGCAAAGAGTAACAGGAATTTCTAATTTGCCTCTACAAGTTTCCCAGAATTTTGCAAGTTGCTGATGGCAATCCTATCTCAATTTGCTATCTTCATACATTGTTTGGACTACAATTCCCCCAAATCCTCAGCTAGAATGCTGCAAGCTGTAGACCTAAGATATCTGGAGGGCACTGAATTGGCTATTGCTGTAGTGTGAATACAGCAATAGTTATGGCTTCTTTGAAGGGAGTGACTCCTGTATAGTTTCAATGCCCAAAGGGACCTTGATCCCTGCTATTGAGATGATGGTATTCTTGGTTTAAAAATCACTATCAAAATGCACTTAAAATGACCTTGTTTAAAATAATTAAATAATAGATTGAGAAATGTAAACATTTCCTCCCAGAATCTGGTGGTAAAGTATGCTCAACACATTTGTAAATAAATTTATATTTATATTCCTATATAAGTAAACAATTATTAAGTGTGTTTTATACATAATGTACATGTGTATGCATATACTTACATGAATGTACACACAGAGAGAAGATGTATCTATGTATATACACACACACTTATATGCATGTACACACAGAGAGAAGATGTGGGCGTATGTATACACATTTACATACATATACACAGAAAGAAAAGTTTAAAGAAAAGAATAAAATACATTTAGAAATGAAAACACATGAAATTTGTACTGGCTGATCTGCCCATCATTAATGAAAAATTATCCATTATATTTAATGAGTATGGTTACCCAGGAATGGTGCATGCCTTCCTCCAAATAGAACTTGGCTGGAGGGAAGAAAATACAGGCAATGCTTTTTAAAACAGTATTACCTAGACTTGCAATATTTTAACTTATATAAGCTGAGCTAAGAAAGAAATGCCAGTGAGTGATAGTTGCATATGAAATTGCCAGCCTGAGTTGATTTATTGCCTTGAGGTCATGAATTATATTATACCCATTAGATGAATCTCACATTGTCAGCTCAGCCTCTGATTCTAACGTTTATAGCTGCTTACATTACTGCAATAAGAGTTTCGAAGTAGAAATAAATTGCTGCTGTGGTCTTTTAGCATTTTGCACTTATTTTGCACAGGTGTAAATTGTTTGGCATTTGTGGGGTTGTTTCTTTTAAAAAAAATTTTTTTACTCTAAGAATTTGTCTGCACAACATACCCCATAAATTTCCAATTCTGACTCTATCTGTGAAATGAATTTTGCAAATAGTTGATCTACAGAGTCATCAATTCTTTTGGGTCTGAGAAGAGAAAAACAAATAGAAACAACAATAAACAATGAACAGAGTGGGATTTCATTGTTTTTGGGGGTCTTCCAAGGATACAGTCTCTGCTATGTTACTGAACAACTGCCAGTGTGATATCCAGTTCCTACCTGAGCTCTTCAGAATGAACAAGCAATGTTTCTAATTGAAAATTCAAATTACATTAGGAATAAAGATGGAAAAAAAGAGAGTTTGGTAGATTTAAAGACCTACTTGTCTTGCATAATATTATGCCAATTATTTGGGAGTTTAGGATGGTATGCATTAGGTTTTCTCTTTCTTATAAGCACTTCAGCCAATCATTGATTGGCTACTGTAGAAATAAAATGCTGAAATAGGGTGGACTTTATCTTGATCCAAGAAGGCTATTCTAGTTTCTTACCATTTGTTTTCGAACATTTGGTGGGGACACCTAAATATCTCTGGGACACAGAATGTAGGAAGACATTATAGCTCTGATGGAATGTAAGTAACAGCTTGAAATTCTGATGGAAGTATGTCCTTCCTACCCTCAAGAAATTTTCAATCCGTTAATGATGTCAAATACAATTTCAATTAAACAATAATAACATTCTTACAGTTTATGTTTCTGATTGCAAAGGATCCTTCTTTGCCAAGCATGGTGAGAAGTCATACTGATATCTGTTCTCGATGAAATTTGTCAAGTGGCGGATTAGGGCAAATCTGCATTTGGGTCTACAATAATTTCTAAATGGAAGAATGGCTTTATTCCATGTCTAACAAGCAGTAAATATTAATTGTTGATTTCTGCAGAAATTAATTACAGAGAAGGATGCAGCTTAGCATCAAAGCACGTTGTTAGCATACCAAAAGTTCCAAGTGTTGTTGTTTTTGTCCCCAGAGTAAAAAGAAGCAGCAGTTGAAGAATTGGCAAGATTTTGGCTTGAATCTTTGAAGAGTTCATTAGATTTAATAGTGACATTATGAGGCAACAGTTTGACTCAGGCAACATTCTGGGTTGATGTAATGGTATGTGGGAATGAATTTGGGAGGTAGGAGAAAGATCCACAGATTAACCAGTGGTCAGATAAGAGGCAGAAGAGCCTGAAGAAGAAATGGGGACATGGAAAATATCAAAAGGGACCCTCTGCAGTTTCTTGGATTGTAAAAGTGAGGAACGAGTGATGTAGTTTCAGACTTGCAAGAATGTGTTATTATAACATTACCATAAACATAGAGTTAGTGGTAAAAACTATCCTGTAATCTGTAACTCTTACACTGCAAAAACATATGGACTACACAACTCGATCAGGGCAAAACAATAGACGCAATCTACATAGACTTTTGTAAAGCCTTTGATTCAGTGGTACATGACAAACTACTATTAAAACTAAAATCTTATGGTATCTCTGGACACTTGCATAACTGGATAGAAGCATTCCTGGCAAACAGACAACAAATGGTCAAAATTGGAAACGTCCTATCAAATTTGGTACCTGTCAACAGTGGTGTCCCCCAAGGCAGTGTTCTACGACCAACTCTCTTCATACTATACATAAATGACCTCTGTGATCATATTAAGAGCAACTGCGTTCTCTTCGCTGATGATGTAAAGCTATTCAACACCACAGATAATTCTGCTACCCTTCAAAAAGACCTCGAATATGTATCAGAATGGTCAAATAAATGGCAACTTCAAATAAATGCTCTGTCTTACATATTGGCAAAAAAATCAGAAAATAAAATACAAGCTGAATAGTCAAGACCTTGTTGATGATCCAAACTCTGTCAAGGACCTTGGAGTACTCATCTCAAATGATCTAAATGCTAGAGTCCACTGTAACTATATAGCCAAAAAGGCATTAAGAGTTGTTAACCTAATCCTACGTAGCTTTTTCTCTGGTAATATCACACTACTAACTAGACCATACAAAACATTTGCTAGACCAATACTTGAATACAGCTCATCAGTCTGGAACCCACATTACGTATCTGATATTAACACAGTAGAGAAAGTCCAGAAATATTTCACAAGTTCTCAACTCCTCTACTCATTGCAGAACACCTTATGCCACCAGACTTGAAATTCTAGACCTAGAAAACCTAGAACTACGCCGCCTTTGGTCTGATCTAAGTATAGTATATAAAATCATATGTTGCAATGTCCTACCTGTCAATGAATACTTCAACTTCAACCATAACAATACAATACACACAATAGATACAAACTCATGGTTAACTGCACCAAACTTGATTGCAGGAAATACGACTTCAGCAACAGAGTGGTCAATGTCTGGAATACTCTGCCTGACTCTGTGGTTTCTTCCCCAAACCCCAAAAACTTTAACCTTAGACTTTCTACTATTGACCTCACCCCTTTCCTAAGAGGTCTGTAGGGGGTGTGCATAAGCGCACCAATGTGCCTACCATCCCTGTCCTATTGTTTTTATTTTTCTTATATGTATCCATGTATTCATAACTATGTTTATACTTATATACCTATTATCTTGTAAGCAATTGACAAATAAAATAAATAAATAAATATAGAGCTTCTGTGTATGTTGTTTGTCTGGACTACCTTACAAGGCTGACATTTACAGAGAAGATATTTGTCAAGAGCTTAAACTTATACATTTTAATTTGTCTTGATTCAAAAAGTAATATTCGGGAAATGTGGATTACAGTACATGCCTATGTAGTACATATATATTATTTTCTTGGATTTTGCAGAGAATCATTTTAAAAATGAGATAGTTGTAGCTATCCTACCAATTGTATATTTGTAGCTATCCTACCAATTGTATATTTTTTTCTGCAATATTCCACATATTTTTCTTCTCTGCTTACATGAGTAGTTTAATGCAATATTTTCTATATAAATATGCAAATATATAATTTATTTGTATATGTGCATAAACTTATTATCCTTTGCAAAGTAACTTTCTCAATGAATGCTTTTGTTTTCCTTAGGATGATGAATGCCAGAAGAATCCCTTCAGTGTTGTAATGGCACCTGAAGCATGGACATGGACCAGGTGATAATGTTAAATTCATGATGTGTTCATGTCTTAAAGTAGAAGAAAATAAAACAAGGGGACCTGATGATATCCATTCAAAGGATTTTGTTTGGACTCTAGAGCTTTTCTGAGCAGTCTCAACTTTCAGTAAGTTAAAATTAAAATTTAACAATAAGATTAGGTAATTCTTATGGTGTCTTCCAACTTTCCATATCTACTGTTCTACATAGTCACTAAGATATTTAAACCATGGCTTTAAAACAATGTAATTCTTACCTTAAATGTACTTAGCTTCTGCTCTGGCCATAGCTTATTATGCTCTTCCCCTTTTCCAACATGTCCCACAATCTATTCTTTGAGACTCACCAGTGGACTTCAAACCATAATTGGAAAGGGAAAAAAAGCAGAGTTGCAATGTGACATTTGAAGCCATTTGCTTCTTCCTGTACATTGTTAAAAAGGAACAATATCCCATATCTCCTTTTTGACCATGTCAAGTTCTGCTCTAATTTAACATGTTTAAATTTGTTTCAAATTCAACCAGGCAAGACAGGAGTCATTCCATATAGAGAAAGCTGAGAGGTAATACTTATTAGCCAGTGGTGTTCCAGCTCAAGAGTCAACATGTTTCTCCATTTTCCTCTGAAATCCCCGACTCTTTTATAGAGCAACACAATATAGGCCTCAGAGAAACAATGGCAATTTCCATTGTAAATATAATTACATTCTCGCCCTTGCTACATGCATCCCTGTTTAACAGTTACACATAAATATTCTCTGTCACTTTAACTTCTCTTTCATCTGCATCAAGACTTTAATCATGTTGCATTTGTACAACCATGTTCCAGTAGAACAGTTTAATATAGTCAGTTAGGAAATGTAATTTCAGCATCAGTGGAACATGTTGCCATTATGAATGGTTTCAACAAAATACAACCTAATGTTTGCAAAAGGGATGGATGCTTAATGTTTATTGACTACATGTAATTTCTTGTTGTTCTGGAAACTTAATAATTCAGTGTCTCAAGGAATTTGATGAGCAACATAAGTAAAATCATCAGCTGCAATGTTTAATTTCTCTTCCCTCACCTATCTCATCTCCACCCTCTGTTTCGATTCATATAAGCTTTACAAGGGAAAAAGCTGGCTGAGACTGCATTTGTGAAGCTTGGCATTCTACAAAAGCTCACACTGATTTATATATGAAGCTCTATGCATTATGCAATTTGTAAATCATGTTTCAGAGAAAAAATACACTGTTAGTCGATTTGTACATATATAAATACACTGCAAACAAACTATGTGTGTTAATAGAAGTAGTGATTCTAGTTGTGAAAGAAAATATCCCACTTTAAGTATTTCCTACAGTAAATCCTAGAACAATTCATATGGGCACTGAGCAGCAGGGCAACTCTCCTGGAATAATTTAGTTGGCCACCTTGAAAATTGAGATGCCAACTACTTGAAAAATTTAGTCTGATTCATCTATTTCTTCTTACTTTAAACCAGTGTAATGAGGTAGTAAAGGCCAGAAAGATACAATTTCAATTTCGTCTTCAATTACAGATGTTTTCTGGGTACTTTGGTCCAATCAAGGTGGGCCAGTCAAAAACCACCTTTTTCTCAAGGTAGTTGTTGGGAAAAACTGTTAGTTTCAGTTTTACTTCCAAAATGTTTTCCCTTCAGTCCCAGGAGTTTAGTTCTGGGGAAAGAGATGAGATAGTCTAGATCAGGGCTATCAAACTCCTGGCCCACGGGCCAGATGTGTCACATGCTGGCCACACCCATGCCCATGCCCAGTTTAGCGAAGGGGGAAAAAGTCTGGACATGTCACATGCTGCCGCTGTGATGATGTGAATTTGAAACCCCTGGTCTAGATGGTTCCTCTGACAAATGAACCCATCTATTCTAGGAGCATAGAAGAAATTATCTCTGGAGCTGGCTATATTAACATTGAAAAAGCATAACATGATGACATCTGAGCATACCTCAAAATGATTATCATCACATTGTTATTAAGTCTATTCAGTAGATCAGCAGAAGCAAGCTCTCTCTATAAAAAAACATTGGCTATACACATTTTGAATATTACTGGTCAGGGTGAAAGACAACCCTTTTTCCTGGCCTGCTAACTTTCTATGTGCAAAGATATACATGAATAAGGAATTAATTTTTCCCATAGTATATTGGGTACATGATCCCTGAGGTATTATCCTCCTACAACTAAGCTTAAAAGAAAAAAAAGCAGGGGAAAAAATCAATGTCCTTAATGAAGTTTATTCCAGTGAGAAGGAAAACATTTGTTGAGAGATGAAGACACCCACCCATACATACACATGCACATTGCAGCAATGCTCACATCCATTTAATTTTACTCATTTTCATTCAGAATAGTATCACCATATCCTTTCTAATGCTTTCTCCCTGTTTTCTCATTCTCTCCTTATCAATCATATTTTGAAATACATGACAATTATTTCTGAAAAGCCTAACTTCATCACCAATAGCCCCAACTATGCCAATTTCCATTTGATTTCCCTAGCACAGCGTTGTGCATATTGGCTTGAGGGGTGGGAAATTACTTCCTCAAGGACACAAATGTTTTCTAATATCTGCTCGCACAGCATCCTAAGCCTTTTGACAAATCATTATTAAAGCTCTACGGAGCTAGAGACTTGTGGCTTGATATTAAAACCTTAGATTCACTCATGGAAGTTTTGTAAATATATCACTGCTGTGTCTACCCTGAAACCTTTCTGTGAAAATAAAAAGGTGGCCCGTTGACATGTCTACATTTATTTGTACTGCAGGAAGGAAATGACAAGAGATAAGCTTGTGCTTGCAGATGAACTATCTTCTGTCATTACATTATTTGTGGCATTGTTATTAGATCATTGGATTTGGATTGTGTGTGTATTATGTATATCTTTGTATGTGTATGTATGTATGTATGTACGGTATGTATGTATGTATTGTGTGTGTGTGTGTGTGTGTGTGTGTGTGTATGCATGTTTGGATTCATTATCTTTCTTGTATTGCAAAGTTCATTGGTGAAACAAACCAATGCTGACCTGCTTAGAAGTAAGTCTTACTGATTTTAACGGAGCTTATAAACTAGATAAATCTGCACCAGACTGCAAACTGGATCAAAATGTATTACCTCTGTCTTGATGAAGTGAGACATAAGTGGAAAGTCTTAGGAAATAAATGTTTTCTTTTCTTTGCTGTAACCATCCTCTTATGACCTAAGAGCCATTCTGCTTAATACTTCTTAAAGAGACTGCTTTAAACAGTAAGTAGGTCCAGCCTATTTAGATAGATATTTATCTCTCAAACCATAGGAATTGATCACTGTTACGGATTTCTAAATTTTGATCAGATATATTTGTATTGGCAAACCTATGCCATGCATACCGGAAGTGGCACGCCATTTCCCCCGGAAGTGGAGCCATTTCCCCCGGCACACAAGAGGTCATCCAGGACGTGCTGCGCGCAAGGGAATCGTGCATGCATGTGCAAAGATGCATGGCACATGAAGGTGGAATTGTGCGTGCATGCGCAGATGTGTGGCACATGAGGGGGAATCGTGCACACATGTGCAGAGATGCACGGTGCATGAGGGGGAATCATGTGTGCATGCGCAGACGCATGGCGCAAGAGGGGGGAATCATGTGTGCATGCACAGAGATTGCGGCACACGAGGGGGGATCGCGTGCGCATGTGCAGACACGCATCACACGAGGGAGGGTCATGCACGCATGCGCAGGAAGCTTGGGGGCAGCATGCATTGCCTTCTGGGTACATGAGTGCACGCAAGCAAGGGGCCTTGGTGGTGCAGGCTGTTAATAGCCTAGCACTTAAGTTCCAGCTGCCTGCAATTACTGCAGGCTCGAATCCCACCAGGCTCAAGGTTGACTCAGCCTTCCATCCTCTCGGGGTAGGTAAACTGAGGACCCAAGATTGTTGGGGGCAATAAGCTGACTTTGTAAAAATGCTGCTTAGTAATAAGCAGGCATATACAATGGAATGAAGGCTATTGCTGAGTGCATTGGGTTGTATCCCAAAAATTGTAAGCCGCCCTGAGTCTTCGGAGAAGGGCGGCATATAAATGTTTTTTTTTTTTAAAGTGCACGTGCAATTATTGGCATGGGAGCCATAAAAGGTTAGCCACCACTGAGATATATCATCATCCTCGTCATCAATATATTATATAGAGTCTATTCTTTGAACAAGGAGCTCAGGGAGATTCTTGTAGCATTCTCTCCTTTCTTCCTTAATGTAACTCTTAAACAGAACTCAGTTTCTTTCCCCAAAAAGCTTGATATATGTAGAAATGTTAATCAAGTCCTTCCCTGTATCAACCCAACATGTTAATTTTGCTATACAGAGTTATTTCTCTTTTCACTCATCTGTAAATCTTAAGGTGAGTACATGTTTCAAAATGGAAGGCCTTGAATTCACAAGTTTGATGATTTAAAAAAAAACATTTATAAGAATTGGCACACAGCCTTTCCTTTACTCTCCTGTACCCTAATCATTAAAGATGAATAAAGCTTCTGAAAATAAAAAAATAAAACCAATAGAGGTGAAGGCTAAGATGAAAAGTCATTTGATTCTTTTCCGATCTCCATGGGAATATTTATATGGAGCTCTGTAATTTATGGGGTCTTTGATCAACTGGGCCGATCAAAGTTCTTTTCCTCCCATCCATTTCCTTTATCAGATAATATATTTTAGCCCAAAATAGGAAAGAGAACTGCTCTATCTCTTCACACACGTTCTCTGAATTGGAGCTAGAAACATCCGCAAGGCCAAGCAGATGCTTGTGTGATCAACAAAAAAAACTCTAGCAACATTGTCAGCTGCTCTGGAAACAGCGGCAGACTTTGCCAGAGGGAAGATTTGGGTAGATTTTGTTATAGGAACTCATCCAGAATTTGAGATGAATTTAAGGCTGACTCTTTCCATGAAACACAGCAGCAAATGCTTAACCTGAAATTGTTCTTATCTAATTTTCCATGGTTCTACTGGCGATGAATTCAAATGACCTTCAAGTAATTATATCCCAACCTGAGAAAAAAAAAATCAACTGAATTTTAAAGTACACTAGAGCGTGTTTTAGAATAAATCAACACTAAACACAAAGATGAGAAGCCGGTCAGTAAAACTTCTCCCACCAGGGAGGTTAGTTTTTCTACAATATGTTTTGTAGCCAGATATCATCATGAGAATCTTATATAAGTACCAATAATATTAACCACAGTGGGATGCATTTACTTTGACTTGAATGGGTTTCTTTCTTTTTCAGTACTATTTCCTCTGAGTCTCTCCTTCCCTTTTGAAATTAAAGAAGAAACTTTAGAAAAATATGAAAACATTTTTTCCTCATTCCTCTGTATGTAGTCCCTAGTGTAGTCCCATGTAATCCCTAGTCCTCAATGTATGACCACAATCAAACTCAAAATTTATGCTGCTATGTGAGACATTTGTTAAGTGAGTTTTTCCCCATTTTATGACCTTTCTTGCAATGCTTGGTAAGTGAATGGCTACAATTGTTAAATTAGTAACCCAGTTGTTAAGTGAATCTGCCTTCCCCATTGACTTTGCTTATCAGAAGGTCACAAAAGGTGATCACATGGCCCTGAGATACTGCAACCATCAATAAATAAATATAAGCCAGTTGCCAAGCATCTGAATTTTGATTATGTGACCATGAGTATATTACAGTTGTCATAATTATGAAAAATGGTCATAAGTCACTTTTTTCAATGTCGTTGTAACTTTGAATGGTCACTAAATGAAGGGTTGTAAGTAGAGTACTGCATGTATTAATCCAAATATTCTATTTTCTAGACCAAATCAGTGCTATAATATAATGACACAACCTAACAATTAGATTGGGCATTGACTTGTATATGCTCTTGGTTATGTTAGTGAGAGATTTCTGTATCTACCTCAAACAACCCCCAATTTCAAATAGTGTTTTGCTCAAGGTACTGTTATATATTTTATGTATTCTATATGCAGCTTTTAATGGAGACGACTAACCAAAATTTGGCCTTGGGAATAAAGATGCTAAGGAAAAAAAAGGTCTACACTGTCCTAAATCACACTTCTTTGATAGTATGCAGATCAGAACACAATGATACTTCACATCACATATTTGTCATAATTTTATATTGCATGCCTTGTTACCATTTTTTAAAAATTGAAACTGTAGAATAATGGGAGAAGTTTGATAGTGCCTTTGGAAATTGAACTAACCAAACCAAATAAAACATAGTAAGGAAAATACATAAAGGAGTTCCATTTCCATAGACTCTCACACTATTTTTTAAAAAAAATGTTTTGAGTCAAGATGACCCATGATCTCATGGTACCACATATCATGATCTATGTTTGCATAAATATCTCTGCAACCAAAAGGCATGGATCAAGATACAGAAATCACAATATACCATATATCTTTGCTGGAATGGTACCATGGCACAATGCAAACTCAAAGAGCAGAATAAGTGACATTTTGACAGGCTTGCAAATATGCTCTAAAACAATAAAAAAGAGAAATGTTTGTATTTATTGGATTAAACACTATGCTTAAGTCTATATATGTTCAGTGTTTTCTAATGTGCCCACTCAAACAGAGAAAATATTGTGCTAAATGTCAGCTATTATGTCCTTTTCAATTTACTTTGAAAGATATGACTGGAAAGTCTTTGAAATGCTGAGTTAATTTCACCCGATAATTGCAAGTATTAAACAATATGCTGAAACTTGTGGCATTTTTTTCTATTGCTCTGGTAATTGCTATCCTCTGTAATTTACCTTTAGATTAGTTTCAGAATTACATTTAGATTTGCCCAAGGAATATTATGTTGTTGCTGTTCTCATTGCTAATTAATTAATTAAACAAATGGAACCAAATTCCACCAATCTAGTTCTTTGTAATAAAGGAGGAAGAGAAAGGAAAGGAAGGGGAGGGAAATGTTTGGGAACCTAGCAATAATATCTAAGGTACCAGAAATGTTCAAGTGAAATCAGGGCAGTGTATATAGAACATATAGAAAGCTGAAGATGCTCCAGAAAACATATAGGAAGCAGGATGGACACCAGTGTTCCTTAAAAGTTAATTATTAACATTTCAGACTTGAATAAAATAATAAAATAAGTGCAGCCTAATAATTGTTAGAGAATCATTTAGCTAAAGTTTTATATTTAGGTGAATCAGAGTGATTGGCAGAACTAACTGGGAATCATGGGGATTGTAAACAGATGATAATTTAGCTTACTGTGCAGTAAAGGTACTTAACACATTTCTACACAGATTTTCCTATGCATTCAAGACTAATCACAACATACACAGCCATGAAAGTGATAAACACAACAAATGTACAAATGACTTCAGATGTTCGCTTTAAATCATGAAAACCAATTAGGAACAAGTCGAGTATATTAACATTATTCACAGGCTAAAATAATCCCATTGGATTATTGGAAAGAAGATGTATGACAAAGGATTAAAGTCCAATGGCTTCCTTTAAATGAAATATTTTTGCTTTCTATCAAACAAGAAGATGGTGAATTATATCAGCTTCAAAATGGAATTCTGTAGTGGAGGAACAGCAAAATACACTGTGAATATTTTATAAAAGAAAAGCATTGCTATGATGATGGTGGAGTACCAAAGAACTCTAAATTCTTTTCACTTTTCATATTATAATAAGAATTTCCATTAAAGTCTTTGAACAATTCCAGAAGGGCTGAAATTTATATTTGGATATTGTGGCATTAGGCCAACAGAAGATATAGAAATAATTACAAATTGTGATGTTACCAGAAATTTATATGGCTTCTTTTTAGCCCATGTCTGACTCAAGCAATAATCTTAAATGGGGTTGTTAAGTGTGTGGACATACACATTGAGATACAGAGGATGACTGCAATAGAATTGTCCCAAAGCTTGCCGTGAAATAGTAAGGAGAACATTGCTGTGAAATGCCTTTCTCTCAAATTAGAAATATAGTTTCTAAATGTAGTTTCCAATGAGCCAGGCACATGAGTCACTCAAGTTCTCAGCCACAGAAATCTGTATCTTGTGTCAGAATCAAAGGAGAATATTAAACAGGTCAGCAATTCTTTTGATATTTAACCAGATTTTTCAAGAACATCACTATTTGGCCAGCTAAATGAATGGAGAAGGAATTGAACAAAACCAAGGATTAAATGCTAAATGTTAGCAGACAGCTGCCACAAAAGAAGATACAAAGAAGGTTCCCCCGAAGTCTGATCCTTCTTTTTAGCTCCCCTCTAATTTCAAATAATTTCCCAGGTAGTAAAAACAATCTGCAAATTGTTTTCATTTTAAGCAATAAATGTTTAATGAAGTTTATTTTTTTGAAAAAATCTACATATGCTCAGTACATTTCTACTGAGCCATCAAATCCACAATCCTCTTTTATTGTTTTGTTTTCTAAATGCACAGTGAACAACATGCCTTGTAAGTGAGAATGAATTTATAGAAATCTATCATCAATTTGTACCCAAAAGGTACAAACAGAGAAGCTATCATAGCATTTAAAAAGCCAGGAACTCCAACAGAAAGGGATATCATCATCGTCTTCCAGAGATGGCTATACTTGCCAGAGCCATATATTTCTAAGACTTCAAGATCAAATTTATGGGATTTTACCAGCAAGATATTACTTGCTTGCCCTTAGATTGAAAATCTAATAGAGAAATGACGATGATATCTTTAAATACCACATTTTAGGTATGTATTTGGAAAGGGCATGAGGGAGGAAGAAAGGGAAAAAAGCTTTCTACAAAGGTATCTGTTAACTAGCCCAAGGTATCCCGAGAACCTTCCCTCTTTTTAAAATTAAACTTCATAGTAAAGATGTTCAAATGCCACACATGACTTACTTCAAGAATTGCTTCATCTGAAGGTATCACAGATTCTCATGATTTAGCTGACTGACAAGTTGTGAAATAATGGTAGCAATTAAAGGCCAAGACTACCATTCCTGGGGCTGCAGAGACATTGGTGATATGGAAGACAAGGGGAGAGAAGAAAACTTGTGGGGAAAATAAAGAACTTGAGGTGTTTGAATTTAGGGGACTTTTCTCCAATCCCTCTCTCTCTGTTGCACTTTCCCACTAAGCCACTAAACCATGGAAGAGCAAAGAGATAAAGGTAAAAGATAAAAATGTTAAAGTGGAATAGCAAAGCCTTCTAGACCAATGGCTACTTCCCACATAAGAATGGTATCTACCCTTATTTTACTTCACTGATCTCATAAGTGAGATAGCAAGGTATTTTCCTCTACAGATCTGGCTGCCTCTCAGCTTCTATTTGAGAGAAGGCAATTGGTTGCTTCTGAAGAGGGAAGATAATAACAGACTGTTCATCAGTTGTAACCAATTTCCTCAATTTCCTGTTGGCTTCTCCACTCAACTATGGATTTCTCCAGATTTCATGTCAGCTAAAAGTAAATTAAAATGGCACAAGGCTTTTTTATGCAATCCCACATTCTGAAGCCTAGCAAGAAAGAACTGGTACTTGAATTTTTTATTTTTATTTCCCCCCCCCATTCCATTTTAATTTTGCATTATGTATCCTATTATATAAGACAGCATTATATAAAGGCAATATATAATTATGTATTAATTGCCGCTTAATGCAATCAAACATTCTACTGAAATTCATTGGAAATTTCTCCTACTGACTTCAGACATTAATAGATTAAAATAGAAGGCTTTAATAGGTCAAATCCAAAATCAATTCAGAGTACTTTGGGCCAGTTCTGTGAGTCACTGAAGTGTTTTCATCTGAAGGAACTGGAACTGAATTAAAATTGCCACAAGACTCTTTGTTTTATATGATTCAACATTTGAAGTCTAGTGAAAAGACTGTGCATCTGAAAAAATGGCTTGTTTTTCATGGTTTCCATTTTTCTTTACAATGCTAGGGATGGGGGCTGAGAGGGAGAGGGTGGGGAGTAATTGATAACTACCTTCTAATCACAAGGAATTGTTTAACAAGAGTTCTCCAGTCACAATGCTGTGACAGGAAAACAATATTTTTCAAATGAATAATTCTGTCTAAAAGCAAAAGAGTCATGACTCCTCTCCAGTTTTATTTTTTTTCAAAAAAAATACATATTTTAAAGGAATTTATCTACACAGTGCCTGCATTGATCGTTCTGTAATGGGGACAGATTTCTCACCGAGTGACATTACTTCAGATCATCAAAAAGAAAGATGAAGAAATCACATTTCCCTTCACAGTATGTAAAAAAAAGTCATGCAAAAAACTTTTTTCATATATCTTGTTGGAAATTAATCAGATTTGTCACTGTTGTATGGAAGACTATGCCTGAATATATCCTATAATTGTGTCTAAAACTTACACCGCTGAAGGCTGAACCTGGCAATGTGGACTGATGTTTCTTAGACCAGATAAACTTATTGTGTAAACATGGTGCAGATGGATGGTAATCTCAAGGGTGGGAAGTAATGGACAAAATTCTGCTTGCTCAAAAGGAAAGGAGGAAAAGGCATGAGAATCAAAGTTGGGAGTTGACAAATATACCTGGCATGATTTTTCTGTTCTTTGGCAAGTTCATATTCTAAGTATATTTGTTTATTCCATTTGTATGGCCATCCACTTGACCCCACTGCATTGGGTAGGCAGCACACATCCATATCAATAACTCTAAAGACAGGCTCATTTAATGGAAACCCTTGAGGTCAGGGCCATCTGAATCTCAGAAGGTTTCTTGATGCACAAACCAGGTTGAAAGACAGACAAGAAATGGTTTCCAGGTACCCTCGGGTAACATTATTTAATCAGAAGGAACCAAAGCATGCCAAATAGGTTGGATCTCATAGAACAAGCAGACAATTGAAGGCAAGTCATCCTACTTTTATAAAAGACTGGAAACTCTTTGTGGATTTTTTCCTAAAACTGGAAAAAAGTTTTTCTCTTACCTTCTATTGTTTTCAACATCTTTTACTTTATCTTTCTTTTTTCTATACTATTTTATGTTTAACTTTTAACTTTGTAAAACAGATCTTTAAAAGAAGTATTAAAAAAGAGATGGTTGGCCTTGCAAATAATGCAGCCCTGTACCTTGAAAGGCTTCATGGTGATAACCAGCATCTTGAATTACTCTAGAAACTTTTTTTTAAATTCATATTTATATCCCGCCCTTCTCCGGAGACTCAGGGCGGCTTACAATTTTTGGGATACAACCCAATGCACTCAGCAATAGCCTTCATTCCATTGTATATGCCTGCTTATTACTAAGCAGCATTTTTACAAAGTCAGCTTATTGCCCCCAACAATCTTGGGTCCTCAGTTTACCTACCCCGAGAGGATGGAAGGCTGAGTCAACCTTGAGCCTGGTGGGATTCGAGCCTGCAATAATTACAGGCAGCTGGAACTAAGTGCTAGGCTATTAACAGCCTGCACCACCAAGGCCCCTAGTAAGAAACTTACTTGTGCTGTTGCAGGTAAAACCAGATGCAGTTTCCAAGTAGTCTGCAAAGACAGTTCCACTGTAATAATCCAACTGGGGAATGATCAAAGCATGAGTAATATTGAGCAGAGTCTCATGCTCCAGATCTAGGTTTAATTGATACCAGTAGCAATAGCAATACACTTGTATACAACACTCCATAGTGCTTTACCAAAGATGTGTTTATGCAAAAGCCCTCCTAGCCACAACTGTGATCTGATTTTTGAGCAGGAATCAAGAGGATACTCCCTCACCCACCAGTTATGCATACGTTCTATCAGGAGCAATGTAACCCCATCCAGAACCAATGATAGAAAATAATCAGATCTGAGGCCCTAAAATCCATAGGTGTTCGATCTTGCTAGGATTGATCCTAAAGCTGTTACTCTCCATCCAGACTCCCACAGCTCCAGACACTAAGAAAAAGCCTTGATTCCATCATTTGGTGAATGAGGAGTTAGTCAGTTAATATGTTGATTGATTGACCCTATGCTGTTGGATGACCTCATTTATTAGCTTCAGGGAGATATGAAATAGAATTGAAGGCTTTAGTCCAGATCTGTGACAAGCAAACACAGACTTTACAAAGCTCTGATTAGGTAGGTCAGAATGAAAGCCTACAACATGAAGAATGCATACAACAGAAGATTCTCCCTCTCACACTTTGATAACTGGATACTATCAGGCAGAAAATGTATAGTAAGAACTTCATTTTCTGAACCAAATAATGTACATATTTTGTATCAAAACAAAAGGCATAAGCCGAAAGTCAATCCAAACATATTCCTCTGTGCTGAAATTTTGTCCATGTGATTGAGCACCAAGGGAGATGGAGTGGCTCTATTTATTTTGTTCTGCTTCATGAGCTTTACCTATTTCAAAGTTTGCTGTCAGTCACTCTGCACATTCTTGTGTAGATGGTGAGATTTTCAAATTGCTGTTCCTACCAAATATCAAGAAATAAAATAAAAAATGAGTTTCAGAGGGTAAGGGAGAGATGTTTAGAAGTAAGAAAAGTCAGGCATTTGATTTGTTTTTTACAAGTTGCCCTCTATTACCAGAAAAGCTCCTTTTCTATTTATATAGAAACATAAAGCATGAAATGGAGAGGAGAAGGTTAAGAGCTGGTATATTCAGAGATCTACAATGAAGGGAGTTGTTAAATAAAATTGATGTAATAAATACATATATAAAGATGTGTGTGAAAAATAAGTGTAAGAATTTTTATTAAATCAAATGATTATTTTCAGATTGATGCAAATTCACATAACTTAATTGACAAGAAAGAAGAGTTAAGAGGCCACTAATGACATTAGGCAACAATTTAACTAGAGATACTGTATATTTGGACTGTTGATTTCTGAAAGCAAATAAAAACTTTTTATGTGGAGGATGATTTATTTCAGATCAAGGACCTTCCTTCCTTCCTTTGTTCCTCATCAGGTTTTGATGATTGTATAGTTCCATGAGTCAGCAGAAACCAACAGTGTCTGCAAGATCTAAAGCTTTTGTGAGCCAGTTAAGATTTATTTCATGGAACAAACTCTCTCTAAAAGACAGAATGTTCAAGAGCAAGAAAATGACAGCAAAATATCATATTCACATCCAGTGATGGGAAAGTAAGCAAGTGAGAAAGAGAAGTAGCAAGAGAAACCATCCTTTATATTTTGGTTCGGGGGGTGGGGAACACCTGAAAATGCACATGCTTAAGACAAAAGCAAAAAAGGAAGAAGGAGGGAGGGGAAATGATTGCAAAGGGCCTAAAGCATAATGCCCATTTATTCTGCAAATGGAAAAAACAGAACAGAAATTTCAGTCAGAAGGATAAATAGAATGGCATCTAATAATAAAGAATAACCAATCAATTACACTTAAGAATAAATAAAGCGAGGGACTTTCAAGTATCATTTACAGCAGATCAGCTACCAAGGATGCAATCTAGAGAACTAATGTTGTTGTTGTTGTTGTTGTTGTTGTTATTATTATTATTATTATTATTATTATTATTATTATTATTATTTTGCAAGGCTGCTGAAGGCATAATGTATATTCAGGTTGCTTTTCTTTTTTTCTAGCATGGGCAGCATTGTTAAGAGATGATAACCTGGACAAAACATGAAAAAGCAGACAGCGTCTGGGGCACAGAGGGGGAGTAGTTACATTTGCTATTTGTTGGGGCTGATAATGGATCTACTGTATTCATGATGACAACTTTGACCAACAATAAAGACTGTGCTACATTGCCAATTTGTACTGCCCCATCTTATAGTCCCTTTACAGGTAGTCCTCGACAGTTCATTCAGTGACATTTCAAAGTTACAACAGCACTGAAAAAAGAGAATTATGACTATTTCTTGCACTTACGACTGTTGTGGCATCCCCATGGTCATGTGGACAAAATTCAGATGCTTGGCAACTAGCTCATACTTAAGACTATTGCAGAGTCCTGGGGTCATGTTTTTGCGACCCTTTTGGGATCAATTGTAGTCGGAACTCAAGGACTACCTATATTTTGTGAGAATTCCCCTTTTCCCCTACTCTTTCCAAAATAAAATTTGGTAGGAGATGAAGAACTATTGGCATTATCATTTTCTTCACTGGGGAACAAATGGGTGTGTGACCATCCTGCTCCCTTTCTTATTTGTGATCTCATTTTCTGCAAGACAGAATGGTTTATTATACCTAAGAACTCTCAGCATTGGCCTTATTCTCATTATCTTCCTTCCTTCTTTCTTCCCTCTCTTCCTTGAATTCCCACTGGTTTCCCATTTGTTTTGGTTGTGAGAAATTTGCAAGGTGTCATGCAGTTTGGGAAGGGTGTGTGGTTGTATGCCAGAGATGCCATATAGATTGGGGAGGGTTGCATAGGTCAAGAAGAGTGCCAGGGGTATGTGAAAGGTCCTGTATGAACTTGGTAGGATGCACCAGGTGAAAGAATAAGAAGGTCAAAGAATAATGCATAGGGTCACAGGGATGTGCGAGAGGTACTACACTGGTCAGGGATTGTGTTTGGGGTTGCCCAAGGGGGAAGGCACATGGTATGCAGCATAGGTCAGAAAATGTGCATTAGGGTTAGGGTCACGGAAGGTATATGGAGATGATATCAGTCAGGGAAGGCATGCAGGGAGAAGGCACATTGCAGGGGAGCTTGTGTGAGGGGAGCTTGTGTGAGAGGAAGTATGCATGGGGATTCTTTCTTCCTTGTCTATTCAGGGGTGGGATTCTACCGGTTCTGTCCGGTTCTATAGAACTGGATGTTAGGGCTCCCAGTAATTCGGAGAACCGGTAAAATGGCCTCCTGGCTGGCCCCACCCCTCTCAGCCCACTTCTCCTCCCTCTGCCCAGTCAGTCCCTATTGCACATGTGCAACATTGTGTGCATGTGCAACATGCCTGCAGCCTGTTTTTGCCCGCCAGGCCAGCCATTGCTGCCTGCCTTCCACTATGGCCCTGCCATTACTGATCTTCCTGGGTGACTGAAGCTCTGAAGCCCCGGTCACTTTCCCCCCAACTTACCTTTTGCTGTCATAGCTGGTCGCCTTTCCCCTACCATTTGCCTTCCCCCAAGGAACAGAGGCTCCCAGAAGTCCCCACAAGGCTCATCTGGCTACCAGGTAAGTATAGGGTAGCCTCCTGGGAGCAAAAATGAGTTGGGGGGGTCCAGCACCGCCCCCCAACCCCGTTTTTGCTCCCAAGGGGCTCCAGAGAGGCTTGCTAACCTGAAAACGGGGTGTAGGGGGGGTCCATGTTAAGGTAAAATGCCAACCTCTTTATTCATATAAGAAAAAATTTTCATTGTTGTTCTCATATTAAGCATACAAGTTCCATGACGCATCACTGCATATTCCCCTCCCACTAGGTATAAAAAGTACTTACTTTTGGTTTTGAACTCACTCTCATCCCTCTCCTGAAAGAATGATGTACCTAAGAGAGAACATAGACATGATGTTTATATTTCTACAATAAAGGGATTGCTCTGATCATAAATATTTTTGAAGATTAATTTTGGCTAGATCCATTGAAAGTTATCAACAAATGGTAGCAGAGGTCAGTTGCCAAATTAACTTGAACAAAACATGTCAGGATCAGAGAAAAAATCATCAGAAAAATCCAGAATTAATACGAGAGCCTTCACCAGACAGATGGCAGCTCAATTGACACCAATGGGAGCAATAATAGGAACTGCCTTGGATGAAGAAAGTAAAACTCCTAGAGCTGAAAGAAATGAAGATCCACAACTAAATGCATCTCCGCCATTTACGCCACCCAAGAATGAAACCCAGGAGAAAGACAAAATAACTGACAAAAATGAAGATTTAAAATCAACCCTACTCAGAATCATCGAAATGTCAACAGGCAGCAAAGACCCGATCGCAGAATTAAGAGCACTTTTTCAAAATATAGACAACCTTCAAAATGAAGAAAGGCAAACAGAGAAAGAAAATAAAACAGCAAGCACTGAACCGGTAAGTCCTTTACAATCTTGTTTAAACTTACTGGAGGCGGGAAAACATGCTGAGATGCCATTTTCAGACCTACACAGCCCAGAGCCACAGCCAATAGAAACGGCCGACCAGCAGCCAATCACTGCAGGAATTTTGAAATGGAAGGCGGGAAAAAAGGAAAAGGATAACCCTGAAAAGAATGAGGAAGGGAGAAACAGGCAGAATGATCATGAAACTAATGAACTATTTTGTGAGGGTGGCTGGTTAGTTCTTCATTTGACAAGACCAATAACACCAGATAACAGAGAACCAAAGACTAACACCCAAAATAAATGTGTCAACAAGAACCCTCCCTCAGAACAGGAAATCTCAAGAGCTATTGAAACACTCACAGAAGCATTTGGGGCTGCATTCACACCCCCGACTCCAAAACAATCTCAGACAATGAGCACCAAACTCCCAGCTACCACAGGCAGTCTCCCAGCACCTTCAATCAACATTCCAAAGGCTCCAGAAGCAGCTGCAATGATCGCAGAAGCCACGTTCCCCCTCAATAAGCCTACAGCAGTTATCTCCGATCTCCAAGCAATTCAGCCCTTCTCGCTCCCAACAGCTTCCCTGACTTCCGCAGCGGTCCTAGTGCCTCCAGATTAATTGCTAGCCCCACAAATAGCAGTGCTTCAGGATGCTACGGCTCTCCAGTCAGGAATTAAGAACAAAACCACAGCTCCAATGCAATTTTTTAACCCTTCACCTCCTGCAGCAGCTCTTCAGGGAACATCCTCCACAGGAAACCAACATAAAATGAACATGGCACAAATTCAAAACACCATGCATATGCAGTCAGCACCAGTCATCTTGCAAGAAAAAAGGACAGTAAGTTTTTCAAACTTAACAGCGTGCATACCAATGTCCTTCTGCTAGTATGCACACATTCCAGAGCACCAGCAACATCAATTTCTGAATATCACCCCTGTCCAACACAACATCTTACCTAATGGTTTCCCCAACCTATGTGCCACAGGTAATAATCTAATGGACTGAGCACAGCAATTTCAGATTGCACTAATGAAGGAAAATGCCCTTTTCCTCATACTGAATCCACCCCAAAAACCATGGTCTATACAGGTGGATTGTATTCACCATCGGGCATTTTGCTTAATGCTGAGTTCCCTCGAACCAGCCATATACCACATCATACCCAATGGGTCCACCATCTCTGAAATTTGGGAAAAGATATGTAACCTGTTTTATAGCAAAAATAGGAGTACCACTAGCAGAATATCTAGAGAGTTTCATTCTGCTAGACTAAGACCAGGAGTGAGCATGAGCGAACATCTGCTCAACTTAAACGCCATGAGATCTGATCTGTTACAAAGGGGTGAGACAATCACAGAGGGAAGTTTTATTAGTATTATAATTAATTCCCTTGATTCTAGCTGGGACTATTTTCTTAATCAATTGGATAATCTAAATTATGACAACATTTCACTCGAAACATTATCAGGAAGACTGGTGGCTGAGGATAATCTCAGAAAAGATCGAGCTTTACTTCACAAGGAACCCAGGGTTATGAAAAAAGTTAACTTTGTGGAACAGGTAAATGCGTTACCAGGGTGTTATACATGCGGTTCGAAAGACCACTTTAAGAGGAATTGTCCTAAGGCAGAGGACCCTTTGAGCATCCCCAGCCCTACTATACAAGTTATCAGAGAGAAAGGACCAACTCTGGACAAAGATATCAAGATAGACACCCCAGTAGCCAAAGACACGATGTAAACCCGAGACGTAGAAAATCACCAAGCCCAATAAGGAGCAGGAGATCCAGTCAGGAGAACAATGGGACTGACACTGAATCCGTGAATGGGGTCAGAGACGTAGAACCAAATCTTGGTGCAAACTTAAGGGAACAATGTTGGTTAATTGACTCCGGGGCAACAACACACACATCTTGCAATAGAGAACTGTTCACCTCTTTAGATGAGGTGTCGTTTAAAATTAAAGTTGCCAACCAAAAATTCGTGCAGGTGGTTGGGAAGGGGGATGTCCACATCCCAGGTCTTGGGAGAATCAAGGAAGTCCTTTTCATACCTGAAATACCATATAACGTCCTAGCTATAATTAAATTAAGCAAAGGTACCAAAATCGAGGTGTTATTTAATAATGGCACCATCCAACTTACCAATGATGGCAAGGAGGTAGGGGATGTTATAGTGACCAGTGGTTTAGCTTATTTTATACCCACCATGAATACTACCGCACAAGTTATAGCCAATTTTTCAAATGATGGTGTTAAGAATGGGAAGGAAGAAGGAGAAAAGGATGATAATGCCGACAGTGACACTAGTGATGAGGAAATAGAAGGGCAAAGTGATAGTGATGTTAATGATGTAAGTGTTGAAAATGTTGCAACCAAAACGAATGACTCAAAACATATTTCAATTGGTAAACCTTTACATAATAATTGTGCACATATCTTGCATAGGAAGCTAGCACATATTGGTTTTCCTGTTGTTAAAAAAATGTTGCATTGTTCTGAGGGACTCAAAATAAACAATTGTGAAAATTATTTAGAGTGTTCCATTTGTAAGAGTTCAAAGTCAAAAGAAAAACCCCGACCAAAGAAATCAGAAAGGAGCACCACACACATTTTTCAGCTGATACACATGGATCTAGTAGGCCCCTTGAAGCCCTCTATTGGCCACAAAAAATATTTCCTCACAATTGTTGATGACCATAGTAGATATGGTTTCGTATAAACCCTCAAACACAAGGGGGAAACATTCACCAAATTTAAAGACTTCTGTAAGAGGGTAGAAATCCAACATAACATTAAAATCAAACAGATCATGACAGACTGCGGTTCTGAATTTCTTTCCAAAGAATTCAGTGACTGGATTAATAAACATGGTTTAATACATTTTACAACTTCGCCATTTTCCGCCTTTTAAAATGGTGTGGCGGAACGTAGGAATGACATATTACAGACTATGGTTAGATGCATATTAGAAGATGCCGGATTAAACTTTTCATATTGGGGAGAAGCCGTCTTATATTCAAACTATACTCTTAATAGAATATGGTCAAGTGTGATACAGAAAACCCCATACGAAATAATGTATAATCAGAAACCCACATTAGCACATCTTCATGTTTTTGGGGTAATTGCCGATGTGCACATACCCAAGCAACTCAGACGAAAGGGAGATAAAGTATCAAAAAAAACTCAAATTTGTTGGTTATGAACCCAAAACCAAAGCTTACAGATTCACGGATAGTAATCACAAGATAATCATATCGAGATCAGCAAATTTCCATGAAAACACAAACTGGAGTAAGATACATTCAAATGAAATCATAATTGGCAAAAACACATTCAAAACTGATCAGGAACAAATATAACTTCACACTCACACTACAAAAACAAAACCCAACAGAAATAGCATTAAGGTTAAGGCGTGGAAAGAAGGTCACCACATACTCAAAACCAAAGGTACAGATGAATACAGCTCAGATGACTCATTGGAAAAAATATTCCAACCGAAAACATACCCAGGAGATCACTAAGATCTAATAAGGGCAAAATTCCCAATACCTTAGGGGACTATGTGATGTCTATTGATACCACCATCGTCACACCCAAAATTTATAATGACATACTCGCACTCCCATCAGATGAACAGCTAAAATGGAAAGAGGCCATGCGGAGGGAGATGGAAAGTATTTAAAAAACTAGAAGTATATACCCCATCAAGAGTTCCAGAGAACAAAAAAATTATCGGTACCAGGTGGGTATACAAAATAAAACCCCTAGAGGATAACAAAAATCTATACAAAGCAAGACTGGTGGCACAAGGTTTCTCACAAAAATTTCCAGACGATTACATAGACACATATTCTCCTACAGTGAGGGCAGAGAGTGTTAAGACAGCCTTGGTCATTGCCTCAATTCTAAATGAACATGTGTATCAATTCGATGTACAAACAGCATACCTACACGCACCACTAGATAAGGAATCATACGTCAGAGCACCACCAGGAATTGACTGTAATGAAGGGAAAACCTGGCTGCTCAATAAAAGTCTCTATGGTCTGCAACAATCGGGTAAGAGATGGTACGATTGTATTTCCAAAACTTTAAGGCTAATAGGTTTCACCACCACATCAGCTGATAAATGTGTATTTATTAAAAAGGATCAAGGCATATGTGAAAAAGTACTTGTCTATGTCGATGATATATTGTACATATGTAAAAGTAAATTTAAATGTGACCAATTTGCCAAAAAACTTCAAAAACATTTTTCATTGAAATCTTTGGAAAAAATCGATAAATATTTAGGAGTGCAGATTACCGAATCACAGAATGGTTTCATACTGTCACAAAAAGAAAAGATATTAGAATTACTGGAGAAATGCAATATGTCTGATGCCAAACCATCAGATACCCCCATGCAGACTAACTTCCTAAAGAACATGTTTAATAATGATGAGATATTTAAGGACAATGCAGTTTATCGATCTACAATTGGTTCACTACTTTATAGAGCCGATTGGACTAGACCTGACATAGCATTATCAGTCAACTTACTCTCAAGACATGTAAATAACCCAAAATGTACCACTGGAATGCGATCAAAAGATTATTAAGATATCTGAAACACACCGCTAATGCAGTTTTGTCACTTAATCCAAATACATCAAGCACCCCTAGACTTTCATGTTACGCAGATGCCGATTGGGCCGGAGATGTCAAAACACAAAAAAGTACTTCAGGGTATGTTATTTTTCTGAATGATAGTCCTATACATTGGTATACCGGAAAACAAAAACTTGTATCAACTTCAACTACAGAAGCTGAATTTGTTTGTTTATCAAAGGCCGCAAATAACTTAATTTGGTTCGACGATTTAGTGATGGACATTTGGAAAGAACCTTCATACCCCATAATCATTCAGGAGGATAACAAAGCAGCGATAGATATATCTAAAGCCGATGCTGTAGGCCACATTGACATTAAGTACAAACATGTGAGACAGTTGTCAGAAATTGGATTCATAAAAGCTGTACATTGTGAGATTAAGGAACAAACTGCAGATATTTTGACCAAGCCCCTTCCCTCAAAACAACATTCATACCTGACAAAGAAGCTGTAAATGATGTATGATAATATCTATGTTAATGTCCCCCCAATGATAAATCAGTTTGACCTTATAAGGGGAATTGTTAAAGTAAAATGCCAAACTGCTTTATTCATATAAGAAAAAATTTTCATTGTTGTTCTCATATTAAGCATACAAGTTCCATGATGCATCACTGCATATTCCCCTCCCACTAGCTATAAAAAGGTACTTACTTTTGGTTTTGAACTCACTCTCATCCCTCTCCTGAAAGAATGATGTACCTGAGAGAGAACATAGACATGATGTAAGTTTATATTTCTACATAAAAGGATTACTCTGATCATAAATATTTTTGAAGATTAATTTTGGCTAGATCCATTGAAAGTTATCAACAGTCTGGCACCACCCCCACCCCATTTTTGCTCCCAAGAGGCTCCAGGGAGGCTTGCTAGGCCCCATTTTGGGCCTAGGAGGCCTTCCTTCAGCCTCCTGGGAGCATCCAGCCATCCAGTATGCCTGGATTCAGTGTTTAGCAAAAAGAACATTTGGAGCTAATATAGTATTGATTCCTGCCTTGGGAATGTTCTGGGTAATCAAAACTATGCAGTCCCCTAAAACTGTTGGAGCCGATCTTCTTTCTTTCTTCCATATCCTCCTCTTCAAAACTAGTAAGTTGTTCTGCTTTTTAATGCCAGGCTTAGTGTGGTAAGTTCAGAGTGGATTTTATAGAGAACAGCTTACCTTTAGGTCTCATTCATTTGCTCAATTTCAGAGCATACACTACACAATTTCCAAAGCATAATTCAGACTATTCAGCAGTTTGCCTAGCTGCTGCTTCATTACTTCTATTGCTGTCACAACCTTTATGTAGTGTCCAATGGCCTTTTAAGTTTGACAAGCAAAAAACATAGTAAATATTTCTCACAAATATTTTCCCTCTTCCACTTTGTGGTTTGATGTTTAACATACAAAATTATGTGCTGTGTACTATTCAGGCAGTTTGCAAACTTGTGTTTTTTGTTATTGGAAGGCAACTCTTTAATTTTCTTGGTAATAAAATGGCAAGAAAGGCTCACTTCTACTTGCCATTTAGAAAGGTTTCGTAAAAAGTAACTTTGGAATTGAAGCCATATGTGTTAAAATAAAATTCTTTCTGTATAAATACAAGTATGCAAAAAGTTTCAAGATTAATCCAAGATGTTTAATGGCTTTAAATATCTGGGTGTTGTACTAAGGTTTAAGTCAGAGGTCTTCAAACTTGGCAACTTTAAGACTTGTGGACTTCAACTCTCAGAATTCTCCAGTCAGCATAGCTGACTTAAACCAGGAGACCCCTGGTTTAAGTAGAAAGAGGTTCCAGCTGAAAATATACCATGAATACCATAGAGATTCTTTCTTTCTTTCTTTCTTTCTTTCTTTCTTTCTTTTTCTTTCTTTCTCTCTCTCTCTCTCTCTCTCTCTCTCTCTCTCTCTCTCTCTCTCTCTCAAAAGGAAGAAAAAAAGAAAGGAGGAAGGAGAAAGAGGAAAGGAAAGGAATGTGAATGAGATATGGATGGATGGATGGATGGACGGATAGAGGGAGGGAGGGAGGGAGGGAAAGAAAAAGGAGAGGAAGGAAGGACCACAAACTCTGGCACTAGATGCAGCTTCAGAGGTTGCTTTGAAACAGCACAGAAATCCAGGGCTGGAAGGGACCTCAGAGGTCATCTAGTCCAACCCCGCACCAAGAGCATTGTTAAAGTGAATTTCTATCTTTTGACCCACCCAGTCATGTGACCACCAAGCCACACTCAGCCAGTCACGTCACCAGCAAGCCATGCCCAGCCAGTCACATGACCAGTAAGCCACACCCACAAATTAGGCCATGCCCACAGAACCGGTTATTAAGGAATTTGAATCCCACCCCTGTGTTTATTCCTTTCTTCTTCTCTTCTCTTCTTTTCCTGTGTAATTTTGAAAGAGAGAGAGAGAGAAAGAGAATGAGAAAGAGAAAGAGAGTGGGGGAATATCAGTCAGTGGATATAGTCCTCCTTTCTTATTTTTCCCCACAACAACAACCTTGTGAGTTCAATTTGGCTAAGATATATTGATTGGACCAAAGTTACCCATTAAGCCTCTGTGGCTGAGAATGGACTTAGAACTAGATCTCCCTAGTGTCAGACTAGCTTCTTAACCCTCACACAAATTACATATGAACACCGTGAGTGCATATGAAGAGGATGCATATGAGTAGACAGCTTTTTCCAGTTCCTTACAATCTTTTCTAGGTTGATAGGTAAAAGAGGACTCCATTATTTGCTGCTATTCATGCCATAGTAGATGCTGCCCAATCATAGTGCTTTGATTTACATCTCTATTATCATTTCAATGGTATGCTGAAAGGAGTTCTTTCCATCTGCCTAATTGATCAGGATAGCTAAAAAGAGACACAGTAACTCCAGGACACAATAGTTCCATCTGTCTGGGTTTTTCTGAGCTTCTAATTGTATCCAGAGACACCAATGCACAACCTGTGGAAGGACAGATAAGACACACAGTGGCATGAAGAAATGAGTTAGGAGAAAGAAGGAAAATATAAAACTGTGCCAATGAAGGGTCTGAAAGCCTGGTCCCCAAGGGCAGGCGTACAATACTGATAAGCAAGAAAAACCAGTCAGTGTCAGTCAGTTAAAATAGTACATGAAAGGAAAAGCCAAATATTGGAATAAAGGAGTAATAATTGTATCTCACCTGACATAAAGAAATGGTCAGTTGAGGCAGCCCTGAATGGAAAGCATAAAGCATCCTGAATGAATGGCAGACACAGATAATAGGAATAGAAGAAATTGAGAAATAAGAAACAGAAAAAAAAAGCTCTGAAATGATGGAAGAAAATGGATATTACTGTATGGTTCTTTCTTGCCTCCAATAGAGAGAAGGTCATAGCTGTAAATCATAATATGAAAGTTCAGAGATTCAATCTTGGCCAATGATCAAAAATTCTCTGAGGGGTGGGAAGGCCTTTGTTTCAGGGACTGAGATCATATTACTAAATCTGGTGCTTATGATTCTTCTTTGGTTTATATATTTATTTCCTTTGTTGATCTAAAGGCATTTCATCCATCCTCTGCTTGCCTGCTTATATTCTGCTCTAGTGTCAAGACGAAACAGAGATGGGAGAAGTTTTAAGCATTCTGTCCATATGAACATGATCGATATGATTATTACTTAACACTATATGATTATTATTTTTAAGAGCTCTTAGATTTAATTGTTAATAAAGAACATTATTGAGAGGAATAAGGCAAAAGGGGACACACTTTTCCTTCAGGATTTTTTCTTTTCAAGAAAATGTAAGAAAGACCAAATTTGCGCATGTCTAAGATGGCGGTTTGATGGTGAGAGGGCTCTCTCAGCATTTGGAGGTTTTGTTGATTTTTTGAGAGAGAGGCTCGTCTGCTGTTTCTGCTTTTTCCCGGAGTCACCCCTGGAAAGTCGCGGGGTGCCACCAGAGCCATTTCGGCAGGAAATGAGCCGGCGGTTTCAGTGTGACTGGGTTCGTCCCCCCCACGGCCTTTACATTAGCCGCAGCTTTGCTGGCCGGATTTGGGGCGTGGCAGCAATGTCCTTTGCCCTACGCCGCGTTTTCGTGAGGTCCTGGTGCCAAGAAGTTATGGCACTGACGGCAATGGCGATGGCTCCCGTGGACCCGATGTTGTCGCCGGCGGTGGTCATCAGCTGTTTGTTGCTGGCGATGGGTGTGGCGAAGCTGGGGTCCAACGGCAGCGGCGGCAGCAGCAGGCTGTGTAATTTACGATTCTGCTGCGGCGCCGGGGTTTTGGCTCCGTGGAGGACGGTAACAACAACAGCAGTGGTGGTCTGTGGCTCCTGGTATTGTGGCTGCCATGAAGGTAACTGCGTGGAGTCCTCCTGACAGCAGGACTGCTGGCCCAATGCTCCCCCCCCTTTTCTCTGGTTTTTGGATTGGGGTAGCGTTTCTGCAGCCATCCCCGAAGAGCTCCCCCTTCCTTTTCCCCAGAAGTGAGAGTTCTGGGAGAAATAGACCTACGGGGTGGGGTGGAGGCCTGCAGGTCTGGAAGGCCCAGAGGGGAGACGTTTGTGGCCATGGCCTGGGCTGGATGAGCCGGCTTTTCCAGACGGGGTTGTGGGTTGAGTCTTTAGGTGACCCCAAGAAGGGACGGCGTGGGGCTCTAGACCCGTGGTCATGGCCAGTATGTGGATGTTATACTTCTTCTGGACTGCTATGGACCTGGTTGCCCTATGTTGTTTGGGCATTTCATCTGTGACCACCGCCTTTTGCCTGTCTATGTTACTCTGGACTTGTTCGACACTATTGATGGTGCCCGGTTCATCTATACCACTCACCTGGACTTGCATTTTGCCTCTTTTCTCTGGGGCTTGGCTGCCTCCCATTGCAGTGAGAGGGCAATGGGAGGATGTAACCCCCCTGCAGTGAGAGGGCAGGTTGCTCAGGACTTTGCCACAAGTCACTGTGGTGGCAGAGCAGTGACTGGTTTACTTTGACTCTAACCATCAGCAGCTGTGAGAGAGCTGCTGACTGGACTATCTCCTGATCACTATTACTGCCTGTCTTTTTACATTATATTTCCAGCATTACAATATTTCCATCTAATCAACTACCTCCTGTATCGATCTGCCTTGAGATGTATGTGTTATGCTTGCCTACTCCCTGCTAGAGTTACGGGCCCTCCAGACGGTTCCCCAGTCTGTGAAGTGGCCCCTCATGCTATCAAGAGCTTATCTTAATGACGGAACCTGGGATCCCGAGAGGTGGCATGTTGCGACTAATGGGCTAAATTTTAAATTTGGGAGGAAGGGGAAACTTTTAAAATTTTTAATTGGTCATCTTAAGGGGTTAGGGAGGGGGACAAATGGGTCTTCTTGCAGCCCGCTTCATGGCATGGGGGCAGGGGGGGGGCCGGCAGGGCTCCGGGGTCTCAGGTGGGGACCGCGATTCCCAGGGTGGTTGGGGCTGGCAGGAGACGTTGAGGCATAGGCCATATCACGCAGTTGGAGTAAGCACTGCCGCCATCTTGTGTGGGTTGCTCGCTCCGACCCTATGGCCTCCTCCCCAAGGGGCATGGGAACTGGGACCCCTGGGCTTAGGCTGGTGTATTTTAATGCCAGGTCCGTGGCTAATAAGTCTACCCTCCTCTGTGAGATCATCGAGGAGGAGGCTGCGGACCTGGCTTGTATCACTGAGACCTGGCTGGGCCCAGAGGGTGGTGTCCCTCTGGTGGAATTATGCCCTCCAGGTTTCCGGGTTGTGCACCAGCCGCGAGCCCAGGAAAGGGGTGGTGGGGTGGCTGTGGTTATTAGGGAGACCTTGTTTCCAAGGGAGGTGGCTGTTCCAGAGATAGGCGGAAGTGAGACCCTCCTCCTGAGGTGGGGGCCTAATGGTCAGGTGGGCTTGCTGCTCGTGATACCTTTCTCCCAGCTGTGTGACAGCAGCCCTGCCTGGGCTTCTTGACATCCTCTCGGGGTGGCCGGAGTTCCCGGCCTTATAGTCCTGGGGGACTTCAATCTGCCCTCCCTGGGGGGTATGTCGGGATTGGCCCAGGAATTCATGGGCCTGACCCATTAATTCAGGCCCCACTCATGAGGGGGAAACACTTGACCTAGTTTTTCTCTGACAGAGAGAAAGTAGTGACAGAGGGCAAGCCACTTTATGGCTTTGCCTGCTCCATGGTCTGATCACTATCTCCTCACGGCTGGTCTTCCAACAGGCCACCCCACTGCTGGGATGAGGAACCGCTAGATGGTTCTCCCCAGGCTTTATGGACCCAGATGTTCTAGGCGAACTGGGGTCTCTTTCCCTCTTCCCTGCCCACAGCTCTGTTGAGATCTGACGCCGCTTGGCATCAGGCCGCCGCCGATGCCTCGACAGGGTTGTCCCATGCACCCCTCACACACGCCGTGATCCCGGATGCTCTCTTGGTACTGGAGGAGCTCCGGAGATGAAACGCTTGGAGGGGCTTAGAGAGCAGGTGGAGGTCCACCTGCTCCCAGGCCGCACGAGCCCAGCTAAGAGCCCATATTAGAACTTACCTGGTAGCTATGAGAGCGGCGATAAGGTCTTATCTCTCCGCCCTCATAATGTCCAAGAGATAGCCACCCGCCACTTGTTTCGGTTACTCAGCTTCTCCTCCATCTGGAGGGGGGGGCGACCCGCTATGGGGAAGGGCTGAGGAGTTTGGTCAATATCTGTCGGATAAGATCGCCAGATTCGAGCGGTTGTCCTCTGATTTGCAGTGGCCTGAGGAACAGGACATAGGCAGTCTGGCCAGTTGGGATGAGTTCGATCCTTTTTCCCGAGGATGAAGTGGACGGGATTATGCGCGCGCCTGAGTTTCCTCCACATGTTTGTTGGACTGCGTTCTTCCTGGCTGGCTTACGCCACCAGGGAGGTCACCTGTGTTGATCCGGCAGTTGTCAATGCTTCAAGAGGAGGGTGTTTTCCCGCCGCCTTGAAGGTGGCAGTGGTGAGACCCCTCCTGAAGAAGCCTTCCCTGGACCCGACCGTGTTAGACAACTTGTCCAGTCTCCAACCTTCGCTTTTTGGCAAAGGTTGTTGAGAGTGTGGTGGCTTGGCAGTTTCCACTTTTCCTGGATGAAGCGGACTACCTGGATCCGTATCAATCAGGCTTCTGACCTGGTTTCAGCACGGAGACGGCATTGGTTGCGCTGATGGAAGATCTCTGGAGGGCTCAGGACAGGGGTTTTTCCTCTGTCCTGGTCCTATTAGACCTCTCAGCGGCTTTTGATACCATCGACCATGGTATCCTTCTGCGACGCCTCGGGGGGTTGGGTGTGGGGGGCACTGTACTTCAGTGGTTCACCTCCTACCTCTCGGGGCAGTTGCAGTCGGTATTGGCAGGGGGACAGAGGTCGACCTCGAGGGTGCTCTCTTGTGGGGTCCCTTAGGGGTCGGTTCTCTCCCCACTGCTATTTAACATCTATATGAAGCCGCTGGGTGAGATCATCCGTGGTTTCGGGGTGAGTTTCCATCAGTATGCAGATGACACCCAGCTGTACATCTCCACCTCGAACCAGATCGGTGATGCCCTCTCCCTGATGACCCAGTGTTTGGATGCGGTACGGATCTGGATGAGCGGAAACATGCTTCGTCTCAACCCGGCTAAGACTGAATGGCTGTGCGTACCGGCATCTCGGCCCAGCCTGGATTGTCCATCTTTGACCATAGGGGGAGTGGTGTTGCCCCCTGTGGTTGGGGCCGGAATCTGGGGGTCCTCCTGGATGTACGGCTCCGGTTGGAGGAGCAGGTGGGGGCCGTCGCCAGGGGGGCCTTTGCCCAGCTCCGTCTAGTTCGCCAACTACACCCTTTCCTGGACCGGGATGCCCTGCGCACTGTTACTCACGCCCTTGTTACCTCCAGACTCGACTACTGCAACGCTCTCTATTTAGGACTGCCCTTGCATACCATCCGGAGATTGCAGCTGGTGCAAAATGTGGCGGCGCGGGTGGTGATGGGAGTTTCCCGGTTCCCCCATGTTACCCCCCTCCTGCGCTGCCTGCATTGGCTGCCGGTTGTGCTCCGGGTGCGATTCAAGGTTCTAGTTTTAACATACAAAGTCCTTCATGGCATGGGTCCTCAATATTTAAGGGAGCAACTCCTGCCGACATCGAGTACTAACCGCCCTGTGCGAGCACATAGGCAAGGACTCCTTGGGGTCCCATCGGCCGGCCAATGCAGGTTGGCGGTCCCCCGATGACGAGCCTACTCTGTCGCGGCCCCTGACCTCTGGAACCAATTTCCCTTGGAGCTCCGCCTGGCCCCTGACCTCCGCACCTTCCGCCATGATTTGAAGACCTGGTTGTTCAACCAATCCGGGCTGTGACCCAGTGGGTGGGGTGGTCTTATTTTTGTATTATTGTAATTATTTATTTATTTATTTATTTATTCGACTTGTATGCCGCCCTACTCCCTAAGGACTCAGGGCGGCGAACATTAAAACAGAGAAAATTTACAATAAAAAGAATTAAACAAATAAACAAGCCGAATACAGTTAAAAAATTAAAACCCAACCCCGGGTCATTCCAGGCCGCCCGTTGAAACAACCAAGTCTTCAGGTCCCGCGGAAGGAGCGGAGGTCAGGGGCCAAACGGAGATCCACGGGGAGCTGATTCCAAAGGGCAGGTGCTCCCACAGAGGAGGCCCTAGCCCTGGGGACCGCCAGCCGACAATGCCTGACCGACGGCACCCCAAGGAGGCCCCTCCTATGAGAGCGAACAGGGCGATCGGAAAGTGATGCTGGCAGGAGGCGTTCCCGCAAGTACCCTGGACCCAAGCCATTAAGGGCTTCATAGGTTGTTACTAATACCTTGAAGGCAACCCGAGAGGTGACCGGCAACCAATGCAAGCCGCGCAGGAGGGGTGTAACATGGGAGTATCAGGATACCCCCATCACAACCCGCACAGCTGCATTCTGCACCAGCTGAAGCCTCCGGACTGTCCGCAAGGGAAGCCCCATGTAGAGAGCATTGCAGTAGTCGATTCTAGAGGTGACGAGCGCATGAGTAACCATTCGAAGGGCATCTCAGTCCAAATAAGGGCGAAGCTGGCGAACCAGCCGAACCTGGGCAAAAGCCCCCCTGGCCACAGCTCCCACATGCTCCTCCAAACCGAGCTGTGAATCCAGGAGGACACCCAGGTTTCGCCCTATCCACGGGGCAACACCTCTCCCCATGACCAAAGATGGTACATCCAATAAAGACCGAGATGCCGGTAAGAACAGCCACTCCGTCTTGGTGGGGTTGAGCTGGAGCCTGTCACTACCCATCCAGACCCGCATACCTCCAGGCACCGGGACATCACGGAGAGAGCATCACTGATCTGGTCTGGGGTGGAGATATAAAGCTGGGTATCATCAGCATACTGATGATACCTCACCGCAAAACCTCGGATGATCTCACCCAGCGGTTTCATATAGATATTAAACAGGAGAGGCAAGAGGACAGACCCCTGAGGCACCCCACAAGTGGGGGCCTCGGGCCACCTCTGCCCCCCTGCCAACACTGACTGCGAGCGGCCTGAGAGGAAGGAGGAGAACCAACGCAAAATGGTGCCCCCCACCCCCAATCCTCTAAGCCGCTGCAGAAGGATACCATGGTTGATGGTATCAAAAGCCGCTGAGAGATCTAACAGGACTAGGACAGAGGAAAAACCCCTGTCCCGAGCCCTCCAGAGATCATCCATCAGTGCGACCAATGCTGTCTCTGTGCTGTGTCCGGCCCTGAAGCCCGACTGATACGGATCTAAATACTCAGTTTCCTCCAGGAACAAGGGATGATGCTGAACCACCACGCTCTCAAGAACCTTCGCTAAAAAGCGAAGGTTGGAGACAGGATGATAGTTGTTCAAAATGGCCAGGTCCAAGGCAGGCTTCTTGAGGAGGGGCCTCACCACCACCTCTTTCAAGGCGGCAGGAAAGACTCCCTCACTCAAGGAAGCATTAACAACTGCCTGGAGCCAGCCGCACGTAACCTCCCTGGAGGCATAAACCAACCAGGAAGGACACGGGTCCAATAAACACATGGTGGAAGACAGCCTCCGCATGATCCTGTCCACCTCATCGAGGGATACCAGGTCAAACTCAACCCAGATAGGATCCACCAGACTCATCACCACCCCATCATCAGACCACTGCCAGTCAGAGTCCAAGCCAGCATGAATTCGAGCGACCTTATCCGCCAGATGTAAGCTAAATTCCTCTGCTCTGCCCTGCAACGGGTCATCCCCCCCCCTCAATTGAAGGAGGGAGCGGGTCACCCGAAACAGGGCAGCAGGGCGATCATCGGCGGACGCAATCAGAGCGGAGAAGTAAGCACGCCTTGCCGCCCTGATTGCTTCCAGATAGGTCCTGATATATGCTCGCAACTGGACACGGTCGAATTCGGAGTGGCTGGCCCTCCATCTGCTCTCCAGGTGTCTTCTCCGCCGCTTCATCCCCCGGAGCTCCTCGGAGAACCGGGGGGCCCATTGGGGTCTACGGCGGGGAAGAGGCCGCAAGGGGACAACCCGGTCGAGCGCCTCCAACGCCGCCCATTGCCAGGCGGCCGTCAGCGTCTCGGCCGAGCTGTGGTTGAGGTGTCTGGGGCGGAACCATCGTATAGGCTCCTCATCCCAGCAGCGAGGGACAGCCAATTGAAAGACCAGCCGCAGGAGATAGTGATCTGTCCACGATAAAGGGAGGGTAGATGGAGAACCGTCCCCCAGATCACTACACCACTGCCCCGAGACAAAACCAGGTCAAGTGTGTTCCCCCCCTCGTGGGTGGGTCCTTGGATCACCTGGGTCAGGTTCATGGCTGCCATGGATGCCATGAACTCCTGAGCTAAACCCAACGCCCCCCCCAGCGACGGCAGGTTAAAGTCCCCCAGAACTATAAGCCTAGGGAACTCCACCGCCACCTCCGAGAGGACGTCGAGCAGCCCAGGCAGGGCCACCGCCATGCAGCTGGGGGACAGGTACGTTAGCAGCAAGCCCAACCGACCACCAGGGCCCAATCTCACGAGGAGGGTCTCACACCCGCCCATCTGCGGGACAGTGACCTCCCTTGGAAGCAGGGTCTCTCTAACAATTATGGCTACCCCTCCGCCCCTTCCCTGGGCCCGAGACCGGTACAGCACACGGAAGCCTGGGGGGCATAAATCACACAGAGGGACAACCCCCTCCGGGCCCACCCAGGTCTCCGTAATGCATGTCAGGTCCGCAGCCTCCTCCTCCATGAGCTCACGGAGGAGGGATGACTTATTGGCTACAGACCTGGCATTCAGATATACCAGTCTGAGCCCAGAGACCACGTCTCTCAAGGCCCCAGGGGAGCGGGAAGTGACCTGGGGGTCAGAGCGTGGCACCGCACGTAAAATCGGGGGCGTGCTCCTGGCACATAATTTGGCCCCCTGTCCCCTCCCCCCCGCCATAACCGATCGCCCTGTCGATGGTCAACCCCGCCCTCTCCCCGTCAGACCCCGAGCCCCCCCGCCCCCCCCGCCTAGACCAGAAGCCGGTCTGGAAGAACTGTGTGGACCCGCAATTCGATCACCCACCCCCTTCCCTAACCCCTTAAAACAACGAATTAAAAAATTTAAAAGCTTCCCCTTTATCCCAAATTTAAAATTTAGCCCTCTGGTCGTGCCATGCCACCTCTCAGGATCCCAAGATCCGTCATTGAGGTAGGCTCTCGATAACCCAAAGGGCCACTCCAAAGACAGGGGAACAGTCTGGAGGGCCCGTAGCTCCAACGATGAGTAGGCTGGCATCGAATATCACATTTCAAGGGGGGAAAGAGGGCAAAACAGTCGGTTTGATATTACAACTTGCATAGATGGAAACACGCATAAAGGACCAGGCATCCAAGACCAAACCCAAACAGTCAAACAACCCCACCAACAAGCAGCTCTCTCACCGGTGCTAGGGCCAAGATTGAAATGGCCAAGCCACTGCTCTCCCACCGCAGCGGCTTATGGCGGGATGCTGATACAGACAAAACCCCCCATCCTCTCACAACAGGGGGGGTTCGTGCCCTCCATTGCCCTCCCACTGCAATGGGGAACAGCCAGGTCCAAAGGGGAGAAGAGGGTCTGAGAATGGAAAAAAACAGAAGGGGAATAGTCGTTGGTGGTAAGGTGACTTCCAAGACAGCCAGAAGGAGGGTTCAAGATATCACAAAAGGGCAAAAGCAGCAGCGCATGGAGGCAGGTAACCTGCGGTCTAAGAGTAGAATAAAATAGGTACGGCCAAGTCCGGAGAACAAGTTCGGAGCCAGAGAAGCAAGTTCAGCGTGGCAAAAGATCAAGAACCACAGCCCCAGGTCCAGGGTCCGGCGCCAAACCTTCCGCAGGGGTCACTCCTCCGATGTAAAGTCCACAGCTGACCCCTGCCCGGCCGGCGTCTATCCGTCCAACCCAGGCCGAATCACCAATGCCCACAGTCTGGACTCCTCGAAACTCCAGGCCTGCACCTCCCCAGCGCTGCCCAAAATAGGGCTTCTTCCTCCGGGAATTACACCCCCGGAGGGGAAGAGGAAGGGCAGCGGCGCCAAGGGCCATACTAAAAACAAAGCCCCCAGCAAACTGCTGCCCCCCCAGCAGTAACCAGGCCCCAAAAGATGGATGACATCGGGCCAACAAGCCCCAGAGGAACCAGGCCCAAAGGGACAACACCACTATGGGCTGAGAAGCCTCGGGGCAGCCCGCAGACAGCACCGGCGGGCCTGGAACGATGTTATTGCCGCCTCCAGCATCGCAATGTAGCAGGCCGCTGCCACCGCGACCGTCGCCAGCGCCTCCAGGCAGCTGGCAAAACTCAGGCCACAGCATTCACAGCGGCCTAGCCTCTAACCGTCCCTGCTGCCGCCAAGCCTCTGCCACCGCCTCTGTCGGAGTCGAAGTCGTCAGCCCTCTGCCGCCACCGGGGACACAGACACCTCTAGGCAACCGACACCCAGCTGGGAGGCCACCAACACAGCCGGTAAGCCTCCATCGTCGCCGAAGTCCATGCCGCAAGCACCGCTAGGCCGCCGGACAGCTGACGAAGCGCTGAACAGCTGATGAGCCGCTGATGGAATCCCCACCGCTCCGACGCTGAGAAAGGCTGAGAGAGCGAGATCTTTAAAAGCCTTTCCGCTAGCTGAATTTGGCTGCAAAAGGCACAAACAGCTCCCGCCCACGATCCCCCAAACGGAGCCTACTCAAAGTGCGCCCGCCATCTTGGGCATGCGCAAACCAGAGCCCAAACCAGATATTCTTTTTGGGGCTTGTTCTAGTTTAATTCCTTTTTAATTATTTATTGTGTTGCTGTTTTAGTTGTGAGCCGCCCCGAGTCTTCGGAGATGGGGCAGCATATAAGTCCCAATAATAAATAAATAAATAAATAAATCATGTCTCTCTTTTGCCATTCAACCAAAGAAGACAATGAAATTACTTTCTAACTCAAGAGCATCATTGCACAGCCAATCAGAGTCAGATTCAGTGTCACTAAGGGCAAGGAAACCCTTCTCTCATTGCCCTGAGTTTGATTGGAGGCGACACAAAAATGCATTTCCAAAGCAGTCTGATTGACATTATGATTTTACCATGCTTTGCTAGCAATAAAGCTGCCAAGACATGCCAACAAAACCAGGAATATATATTCAGTTGCCTTAGCACTGTAATCGTAGTTAAGGTATTCGGCTGTGGACAGATAAAGATAGAAGCTTTCTTTGCTTGCAATAGGTACACCACCCTCTGTCGCCTAACATAGATTTGTCTCTTGTTCTTTGGGTGAATTGTGTAGTAACAGTTTACAGTTTAGTAAGGGACACTATAACAGCAGCTCAAATGGGTCTTGTAGAGCCATTATTTGTCCATGCACAAAACAACAAGACTGAAAACATTAGGATATCTTCATGATACTTCGTTGTACCAACACTTTTGGCCAATTACTTAATGTGGTATCAGGCCATACATTTAGAACAATTGATGTACTGCTTTGTAAATGTGTGGTGGTGGTGTCTCCATATAGGAAGGAAATGAATACATGGTATCTTACCTTTTTCATGGAATTCATTTTCAGTGTAAATTCTTAGTTTCAGATCCTTTTTTTTTCCTTTTTGTCTCTTCAGTCCCATCCTGTGCCTAATTCCCAATCTTTTCCTTTTGCCTAATGAAATTGCTGGGCTCAGTTGTGCAGGATGTCAAAGTAGAAGAGAAATGGTGTTTGGTTCCTAATGTGCAACTGTTAATAAATAATCTTGTGGGGAGGATGACACACATTGAAAGGAATGGTGTGCACCAAAAAGTATGCTGATAGCAATAGTACTTGGATTTATATACCGCTGCACAGTGCTTTACAGTCCTCTCTAAGCAGTTTACAGAGTCAGCATATTGCCCCCAACAGTGTGGGTCCTCATTTTATACATCTTGGAAGGCCGAGTCAACCTTGAGCTGGTGAGAATCGAACTCCTGGAGTGAGCAGAGAGTTAGCCCTGCAGTACTGCGTTCTAACCACTGCGGTTCTAGATAAGAAAGATCTGCACAGAGGGCAAACTGGTTATTCATTTTAGAATAGCTTTAGCTTTCTGAAGTGCACACTAGTGTAGGGGATATTATTTCATTAGTTCTGTCTGTTGATTGTCAACGTTTGTATGCTATATTATTTTGCAATATGAAATTCAAACATAGTCTTCTTTAAAGGAATTGTCTGAACCTGAATCTGCCTGTAAAGAATTGTAACATTAATATCAAGTTATAGTTTAAACTATAATTATTATAATTATTTTTGGTAAACCTGTGAATTTGAAGAGTAATTTTAGAATGAAACCTCTACATCTATTATTAAGGCTCCATGTGGCATGAATGGCAACAGGGCACAGATGCTCATAACTGTCCATCACCTTCAAAATTCTAGAAAAAAACCCTTATCTTTGGAAAAACAGAGCAGTATAAAGTACAATTAATTGCTAAGAATGTATGAATCTTGAACTTTTAACCAAAATCCAGCAGCAAGAAAATTCAATCAGAATTGATCTGGAGACCTGAAATTCAGTTTAATAAAAGATTTAACCATAGGCTATAGGGAAGGGATGGAAAAGCTATCCATGGATACTTCAGTTTTTGACAAAGCAGGAAGAAAATATCACAGATGGTAGACCTTTTTAGAGAACATTAATTGCGCCAAGTTTCAGCCATGTAACATCAAGTAGTTCACAGAAACATTTTTTTAAAAAAATCATCCTGTACCTTTTTTTAGGCATGGATAGTAGGGATAGGAAAAAGATAGTAGATATACTGCCAAAAATGTTGTGGTGAAGAACATTTTGAAGAAAATGTCCAATTTATTAAAAAAATCTTCCACATGTGGTTGAAATGTAAAATCATACTAAAAAAATCAAATGTCCATCAGCTTCTGATTATTTTGTTTTGCTGGGTGGTAGGCTGAATATGGGTCAATGGCATGGTTAGCTTCTTCTGGGAATAAAGTTTTAAATGCAGCTCTGTAACAATTTTTAAAAGTTGGAAAAGTTTGTGTGCTACAAGTATTAGTGCTGCCATGAAAAGCTCACCTATTGCAAGTGGAGGCAGAGAAGAAACCAGATGGAACCAGAAGATAGGGGAGGAACATGAAAGGTGGCAATGAAGTCAGATACAGGCAAGACAAATAGCTTGAGAGTCAGGGAAAAGTAATTTGGAAACAGTTTGTGATTCACACAAGAAAGATCAAATTACAGGGGGTCTGTAGTGCTAATCACCAGTTTCAAAGTAGTAGATCAGCTAGGTGGCTTCTCTCCTTGATTAATTTCCATTCATTGCTTCTTGTCCTGCCTTCAGATGCTTGGAGAATAAGTTGACCCCTCTCTTCTTTGTGGCAACCCCTCAAATACTGGAACACTGCTATCATGCCGCCCCAGGTCCTTCTCTTCATTACACTAGACATACTCAATTCCTGCAATCATTCTTCATATGTTTTAGCCTCCAGCCCCCTAATCACCTTTGTTGCTCTTCTCTGAATTATTTCTAGAGTCTCAACATCTTTTTTATATTGTGGGAACCAAAACTGGATGCAGTATTCTATGTGTGGTCTTACTAAGGTTTTATAAAGCAGTACTAATACTTCATGTGATCTTGATTCTATCTTTCTGTTTTTGGTTGCTGCCGTACACTGCTGTCTCATATTTAAGTGATTGTCCCCTAGGACTTCAAGATCCATCTTACTGTTACTGCTATTGAGCCAGGTTTCACCTAATCTGTACCTATGCATTTAATTTTCTTGCCTAAGTGTAAAACCTACTTTTTCTCTACATTGAATTTCATTTTGTTAGATATCAGTCTAAGCCACGAAGACATAAATTCCTTCGAAGACATAAATTTAAATTTTATTTCCAAGCAAGAATGAAAAGTATTGTTCTGCCTATAGAACATAAAATGTTACACCTGTTTTTGGAAGATAGATCCTGGTTGAATGCTAGGGGAAAAAGTCCTAATGGTAAAAGCAGTTCAACAATGAAACCAAATACAAGGTGGTGAGCAACTCTTTCTGGGATGAGTCCAAGCAGATGCTAAATGGTCGTCTAAATTTGGATTCTGCACTGAATTAGACTCGGTAATCTAAATGCCAACTCCCAATTTTACAATTCTATTGCTGCTTTAAAATCCAAGTCAAATTGCAACCTCATGCTTATTTAGATGGCAGAAGACGTAAAGTACTCCATGTGATTGATCTTTGAGTAAAAATGTAGAAAGTTGGACTATATATAGATAACCCAAATATTGTTATTTTACCATGCAGTATTACAACCTCCATTGAGCAACCTCTGAATTTTATTTACATGTTAAACAGAGGGGTGTGCTATTGTCATCTCAGAGGTCCCTGAGGATTTTGCATCTATGAACTATTGGTGAAGAATTAGACTGAATTCACAAGACACAAGAATGATGAGTGACTCAACATTGATAAGAGTGCCTAAGCACAGGGATTCAAGTTGCTTGTAAAAAAAATTCATTACAATGAAAATTATAAACAAAAGCAGACTAATCAAATATAGAGCATTAGATATGAAAACAATGCATTAAATGAAGCTTATTCCTTGTAAGAGCCACATGGGCACAGTGGTTAGAGTGCAGTACTGTAGGCTACTTCTGCTAACTGCCAGCTGCCTGCAATTTGGCAGATCAATTCTCACCAGGCTCAAGGTTGACTCAGCCTTCCATCCTTCCGAGGTGGGTAAAATGAGGACCCAGATTGTTGGGGGCAATATGCTGACTCTGTAAACCACTTAGAAAGGGCTGTAAAGCACTGTAAAGCGGTATATGTCTAAATGCTAATCGCTATTGCTATCTATTGCTAGTGGATTTCTGACTTGTAACATGGCATCAATTTGGGAGGTTGTTATAGGCACGGCAATAAGATGGATCTTCTTATTTTGTTGTATTTTTATTTTTAAAATCAGCTAAAGAATAATCTTCAGTAATTAAATGGCTGCTTTATTACAATAGTGATCATTCCTATTGTGACACAGTTATTGAGATCAAGCAATACCAAATAAACAGGATGAATGCCCACAGGTGGAAGGATTAGAATTTTAACTTTCGGTGTTGACTGATTACAAGTTGATGTTAGCAATAGATTTTATTCATTAATATTTGTTGTTAACATCACTCTTCCAACTGTCACCACTGTAACCAAGTCTATCCATTTTGCTGCTGAGATTCCTCTTTTGGGATGAAAATATTGAAGAAAAATCTAATCATCTCCCTGTAGATATTTTAGGCAATATCTACCTAAAACCACATACATCTTTAAATGACACATATGCAACAAATATATATAGAATGGGTGGGATGGGGTACAGCCTATCCAAAATAGATATTTCTCCTAAATTCTGAAGTCCAATTCGAGACTTAGTAACAACTTGATCTTCTCTGTGTTGTTTCGGGTTTTTTGTCACATATAAAGTCCCCCTACAGAGTGGAAATATCAAATTCCCTGAAGAGGTAATAATGAAACCAGTCCACTAACAACTTTCATACCTTGACTCCAGAGATGTGTATTCTTTTAAGAATTTAAATCTATTCAAATAAAATTGGGTTCCACCCAGTCCAAATCAGCCTCAGCATTAAAACGGAATCTGATTGATTTTCTGAAGCAGTTCAAACTTTTATATGGATAGATTTTCCTCGAATGACTTGAATATTCAAAGGGATTTGTATTTCTCTACCATCTATCTCATCACATTTATTCATTTATTTATTATCTTTAGAGACTGCCCATCTCTCTCACAGAGCAATTCTTGGTGGTGTACAAATAGACAGTAAAACCATAAAAGCATTGGTTTTGACATTGGTTGTCAAATTGTCTATTGCTTAGTGTTGTAATTCCAAAATATTTTTCAGTCCTTCCCCCCTCCCCCCAATTTCTTTTTCCTTCACTGTTTATATTTCAGTAGTATGGGTTGCTTTCTATTTAATTATGATTTCATTTCTCTTCCATTTCCACTTAATCCATTCACACTTTCTTCATATATTTGTTTAGCAAGTCCTCATTTTATTTATATGACCAAACCTCTTTAACATACTTATTTTATATTTGTCACTGTTATTTACTTATTTAATATGCCACCCCTCTTTTGCATTTAGTCCACATTTATTCAGCATCCATTTCCTTTTCCCCCTTTGATTGTTTAATTATATAAAATGCACACACTTCTTAAGTTTAGGGCTGAAAAATTCAGATGCCCATTCACCAATGAAAAATTCAGATGCCCATTCAGTATTTAGCATTGTAGGCTGCAAAAACACAGCAAAGAGCTAAAATTTTTTTTAACTTTTTCCTGCCCTCTCATGGTCATCTGGACACTTACAACCACAAGCTGGTAATCCTATTAAGGAACTCATTCTTACTGAATTCAACTTTACTTTTCTGTTTCTGTGAACCCCACAATTTTCACATCCATATAACAAGGGGGAGAAAAAGCACAGTTTCATTCTCATTTTTTCTTTCTTCTTGTTTGTTAACATATTTTCTTTTATCAACAAGAATAAAATATAAACAGAAAAACAGATAAACAAACATCCAACTCTAACAATGAAAAGAAGAAAAATTGGTATACAAAAAAAGGGAAAAGAAAAAAAATTCAAATGTCAAATAGATCTAACATTAAACATAAAGAATCCATCCTGGGCTAGACATTGAAAAGTAAAAAGTAAATTTAAAAAGAAGTTATCTTACATAATGGATTTACAGGTAGTTATAAGCTTTCTCATCCTTATTTTACAAAAATACTATATAGAATAAACAAATATTCCAGATGAGGAAGTCTGTTTAATAAACAAATCGACCCAACATCTAATCTTAATATATATGTAAAAAATGTTATTCTTCTATTTTTAGCAAATATTTTATTGTGATAGACATATTCCTCTATTTGTTTACCATGCATGTGTAACTATCATGTCCCTTCAAGTTTCCCTGTCAAATACAATTACTTTTGTTCTTCAATGCATTATTATTGATACAACAGATAATTGTAATATTTCCCATGTTATTCTACTCAGTCAATGTCATCAGTATAAATAATGTTAGGGGAGATCCACATTCATAGAAATATGGAGAATATTTTCAGTTTTACTGCAAAACACTGATATTGCATGCAGCTTTCCTTAATATATTCAATATTGTACATATAACTTTTCCAAAATGTTTTTATACAGTTCTAAATCCCAGTGGATTTTGGTAGATGACATAATGTTCTGTGAAAAGAACTATGTGGTCAATTTCTCTAAAATCCTTATTGGAAATTAATGCTTTGAATAACTGCTGATCTCATCCAGATGAAATATCATTTCTAATTTCATTACCATTTCCCACTTTTTGGCACAATCCTCACTGTTTACATATAGTACTGCATTCCTTTTTTAATATCTGGTTCTACCAACCATTACGCACTAAAATAGAATGCAACAAAAAAAATCAATATAGGGGATATTTGCAATATTGCAAAAGCTATTCACTACCTGATAAGCCACACAAGCTTACAAACCCTGCTTTAAAATTTTGATAATCTGTTTTAAGCATATGTTTGCCGATTCAGGAGATAAATATAATGATTGTGAGTTTATAAATATGATCTCATCTCAAAGTGTAGGCTAACATGAGAAATTTTTAAGATCTATCTGCGATGTAGCTTGACTTGCCTTATTCTATTAGTATTTTCAATAACATGTTATTGGATTTACTTCACAAATAAGACCTCATTAATTCAAAAGTATATCTACTATACCCAGTACTGTACAAAAGTATTTGAAAGTTTCACCTAAAATGTAAAAGTGAAACTGTAGCAATAAGCCATTGATCGGAAAAATTGGAGGGCCAGATAAAATTGGTACCCGCCTCAAATCTCCTTCCAAGCCAGTTATCAGAAGGATTCCAATTTCCTCTCACTTATGGGTGCGAAATCAGTTGCCTTTCAAATCTTGCTACAACTGGATTTCCTAGCAGTTCAATTCAGTAACATTTGAATGCATACAAGTTCAGCCAATCACATATTCCCGTCTGATAGGAAACCTGGTCTCTTCCAGGTGTTTTTATTAGAAGTCCCACAAACTATTTTTTATTGGCCCCTTTGGTTTGGTCTAATGAGAATTGAAGTTCACAGACTTTGGAGAGCACCAGGTTAGGTACTGCTGATTTTTTTTTTTTTTAAACAAATTTTATTCAATTTTTAACAATTTTTTAAAACAACTCTTTTCAGTAGACAGCATGTTCCCGGGTCATCACTTTTACATGCAAATATGACAGTAGATCTATATTCATTTTAAACATTTGACTTCACTTCTATTCCATTTTAGCGGACAAAGGGTGAAAGAAATTAATCCTAATCTCAAATCTTAATCTCAATCTGTATAGCCCCCAGTTCATTTCAAGTTAATTGCAAATATACATATATATTTTAAAAACTTCATGTATAAATCTTACAAATAACAATATATTTGCCCATCATATTAAAAATAAAGTTCATCCATATCTATCCTTTAATTGTCTTCACATTGTTAATACTCTTTCATCATTTACAGAATTCTTTTATCCGTCAGATTTGCCCTTTCATCACATATTCTCTCCATAATTCTAAATCCGTACCAATGTTAACACTAAAAAGAATGAAAAAAAAACCTAGACTTGCCCCCTTTTACTACTTTGAAAGTGACACCTCAGTGGTTAATATAGTAGCATAATCATAATCATTCTCTTTAAAACGAAAGATAGAAAAAAGAAAAAGAAAAAGGAGAAAAGCTCCCTTACAATATATCTCTAATCGATCGGGTTCTGCAACACATATCCCCCTAAGATTGATTTATAGTTCCAAAATAATAATAAAAATAGCTAATCTTGGTTATTGACAAATCTCATTTTAGGCATTTTCTAAGATCATTTCAATTAATTCAATTCATCTAATCATCATTTAGCTTTCTTTTGTGAATAAGAAATGAAAAATGTGACCTTTTACCAGTAAAAATTGTCAGTAACCCCTACTGTTTTACACTTTTATAATTACAATATATTCTTATTACCATTTCTTCATGCAGAACCCCCTTTTAAATACGTTAACCATTGTCTCTATGCAAACAAGTTCCTTTCTTTATTATGTAATTCCGTGTCTCTCTATCTTTTGTTCTTGTTTCTTGTTCCTTCTCTCTTTATCCGCTATCCCCCTCTCTATCCAGTTTAAATCCCTCTCTCTCTCTTTACCTTTCTGCTCTCTATCCTTCTGGACCTTTCTATCATGCCTAGTTTCATAAATGTTCCCCTTTTTAATTATCTTCTTAAGTTTCATTTTTTGACCATCCTCCCTTTCCCTTTTATTTGTATTAATCTTTGTGTTAATTGTCTTCTTAAAATGGCTTTCGCTTGTGCTGGCTCCCTTCTCCTCCCTATTATCCTGCTCTCCCCTTCTCTATCCAGTTTGAATCCTCTCTCTCTCTTTACCTTTCTGTTCCTTTCCTTCTGAACCTTTCTAACATGCTTAATTTCGTAAATGTTCCCCTTTTTAGATACTTTCTTAGGTTCCGTTTTTTTAGCCACCCTTCCTTTCCCTTTTATTTGCATTAATCTTTGTATTAATTGTCTTTTTAAGATGGCTTTCTCTTGTGCTGGCTCCACCCTTTCCAAGGCTCCTTCTTTATTCAGCATTTGAATGCCCATATTTTCTGCAACATGCCAAGTTAGTTCAGTCACTTCCTGTAACAGTTCTTTCATACTTTTAAACTCCATTTTTAATTCTTTGGATGACCACCAAAATTTTAATTTTCCTTATTTCTTCTTCTTCTTTAAATTTTCTATGATCCTAACCCAGGTCCAGAGTCTATATCAGTATCACCAATTAGTCCGGCAATCCGTCTTTGTGTATTCAGGCTTTCACTTTCTATAAGTCTTGTGTCTCTTTAAAATGTAACAACTCCAATCCACAAAGGAACAAGATAGTTTCTTACTTCTTTAGCTTCCAATTTTTCTCCACAAAGTGGCACTTTCTGCACAGAGTCTTAACCCTTTCCTTTTATTTTAATATTCAAAGTTTTCCAAGCCCCAAACTTAAGTTCTTACGCTGACTTCTTCCTTTCGGTTGAAGCCCCTTATAGCTGTCAAAAATATTTTACTTATTTTTCTTCACTTGGAACTGCGCCGCTTCTGTTTCTCTTTTTAAAACTCATCTTTATCTTAATCCCGGGTGCCTTGATCTTACCATCCGATACTCGGTTCCTCTGCTGTCGACTTCTCTCTTTCCTCCTGCACCAATCTTAATCCCGTTGAGACCTTCTCTTCGAGGTGGCCATTTTGACCACCACTTCTTGGCGTCTTCGGAGGAAGGACCAGACCAAAAGGGGAGATGCGGCTCCCCTCACTCTGGCTGGCAGATTTCCCTTTCTCCGCCGCCCCTACGAGGCAGCTTCAGCCCCGAACCTTGCAGGATCGGGGCTTTCCGACGCAAGAGCCAGGCTGCGGTCGTGGACGATCACAAACCGCCGCCTGTTCTCGAGAAGGCTCAACCCGGAAGTTTCCAGGTACTGCTGATTTAAGCTGTTTTTTAAGAAGCTGGAGGAGAACATACTCTCCATCTCTTTCCCACCAGGGTCTTAGTTCCTCCTTGTAATATAGACAGGTTTCCTGACGTAGCTCTTGCTGCCCAAAAAGAACTATGGGAATGCAGATATTGCTTTTGCCATTGCTGGTTCTCCTGGTTCTCTTTTATGTAAATATTGTATCCAAGAAGACCTCATATCTTCTACTTATCCTGCCTTCTGAATGTGTCCTTACCATTGCCATTACAAAACTTCAGTCCAGCTGCGAATTAGTTGTCTGATACTTTTGCCCTTTCCTCTTTCTCTGCCTCATTCCAAGTCAGGCCAAACAAAGTAGGTGTGGTGCAAATGACCTTTTACCAGAAGGAAATAGTATAAGCTATGTCAATGTGACACACATTATGATGTCATCACACAAAAAGGTAAATTAGTCGTCTGTGCCATTTGTTCTAAGAGATCCATGCACACCTAATATCACTTCTCTGCAGATGCTTTATGCTATTTTTTTTCTTGATTTTGTGAAACAATTTTTGTTATGTATGTAGGTTTGAATGTTATTGGTTTATTTGAACTGTTCTTGTAAAATGTTAAATGGTATTGGTTTAAATAGTGCGGGAAGAAACCCTGCACTCCCATTGGCTGGCAACTACGGCTGCTGGCTATAAGAAGCAGCCGTAGCCCAGCCAAGTCGGGTCCATTCGAGCTGTAGTCACTGAATAAACTCTTTACTGAAGCTCTTCGCGTTTGACTCTTCATGCAAACTTAACAATTTTTATATCAAAAGTCATACCAAGCATCTACCATGTGGCCAATTGTAAGGTATAATTTACCCCCAAATAGGTATTTTACAAAATAAATTTTGAATACAAGACAGATTGTTTTAGAGATTAAAAAAAAATCAGAGGATTGACCCACTTAGGAAGGCCAGGTCAATCCATATCAATCCTGAAGGTCGCATATAATCTTCAGAATAAACAAACCAAAGAAAATATGAAAGACAACCCTGGAAAGTAAAAGAAGAAAAGAAACAATGCAGCTTTGGATGAAGGGATTTCTCCATCTTTAGATCTTCCTAGCACCATTAGCCAGATGGATTCTTAATGATGGGACTAATTTAAAAACACATTAAAAATGCTTCAGGTTAATCATTTATTAGAAGGACTTTGCAGATTTCCTGCTTTACATTCACTTCTGTTCTTGCTATAGTATTTCAATTATTAAATAAGAAAAGGCTGGCAGTGAGAGTTGCTGTGATGAAACGGATGGTTATATAACTTGAAATAATAAATCAAAATAATAACTAATAATACCTCTGGGTAATATGCAGATAAATAATTACTCTGGGTAATATGCAGATAAATTTTCTTCTTTAAAAGTAATTTCTATATCTTTGCAATATAATTGAATTTTTGTACATGTCTACCACATATGAAAAGAATCACTGAACTCTTCCACATAGACACTACATTTTAATATGCTTAGATTTACATTTTGTTAAGTATCTATGATGTACAACTATTATAATTTATTTTTTAAACTATAGAATTCCTAATTCCATAACATGGCATTCCAGACTGGTTGTTGGGATGAAGAAATTGTCCCATTTCTTGCTTGCTAGTTGTCCATAATTATGACACAACCTTTTTCTCCTTTATAAGTGGCTTGTCTGGTGTCTTTATCCAATCACGATTACCAATAATTTCATCTATATTTTCTTCAAACTCCATGCCATTCAGAGCCTGGATCTTTTTAAATCACAAGAAACTCAGTATTTTTATATAGAAGTCAGCTGTATGACAGTGAGAGATGGGCAATGAAAATCAGCAACGCAGTTATAGATGCTTCTGAATTGTGGATGCAGAGACTATTATTAAGAGAGCTATGGACTGCCATGGACTCAATCAGTTTTGGATCAAACACTGGCTGCTGGCTGCCTCACAGCAATGAGTAGTGCATAATGTGTATTTGGGGCAGTGATACAAGCAGATAAAGGACTAAAAAAACCAGTTCAATCTTTGACATGGTTGAGGGGAACTAGAAGAAAGGAGAGACTAGTAATTAGATGTATAGATGATAACAAGGAGATAAGAGGAATATTTTTGAAAAGGCTATGATTTATTGCTGGAGGCAGTTAAGATGATGAGCATTTGTCCATGCTGTCACACATCTGATCCAAGGAAACCTAGCTTATCAGCGTATACATTGGGTTCGTATATTTCCTGAATGTACACATTGTTGTAAATAACATTTTTCAAGCAATTACAATCTATGTGCACTTTTTATATTATGATCTGCGCTGCAAAATCCAGACTCATGAGCAATCTGGTGGAAAATTACTCTGATTGGTACATTAGTCTGGGAAACAGGAATTAGATCCATTTGCTTAAAGATGTGGACCAAACAAGGGGGTTCAGAATGTCATCTGCCATGAAACACTGAGAAGTATCTTCCTCTTATGAATGCTCTCCTATTCTTTCAATATGTTTAGGATGATAACTAAAGTTTAGTGTGTAAGTCTTTAAAGCATTGATGTTAAACAATTACTAGCTGCATAAAATGTTTTCTATTCCTTTTTTTCTTCAGTGAAGGAGAATATTTTACACAAGCTTCAAAATCTCCCATGAGTTTACATGGGTTTCCCTTCCCCTTTAATTTACATCTATTAGAAACCAGCTATGAAACTGTCAAATCCCAGTTTCTTCAGTGCAATTTGCAATGAAGGTATTGTGTGAAGAGGCACAAAGAGTAAGAATATCAGTGATTAATGGGAAGTTGATTGCTGTCCAGATATACATTTGATATAACGTGAAAGGGTGAAATAATAAAGGACATCTATATAGCCTTATGTCATTTGGTGTCCATGGTCCAGAGAATTTCTTCCTTTCAAGTAGTAGGGACAGCTTGTCCCTCAGAGGAAAAAAACAACAACCAATTCTCCTTTCTGCCAGTATGGTCATATGATCAATATTTTGGCACTTGGCAACTGGCATGTCTTTATGACAGTTTCACTATCCAGAGGTCACTATTCATAATCTTTCCAGCTAGCTTCTGACAAGCAAATTCAATAGGGGAAGCCAGATTCACTTAACAGCTTGATGATTCACTTAATAACATTAGTGATCCACTTAACAACTATGATCATAAAATGGGGAGCAACTCCTTTAACAAATGCTTTGTTTAGCAACAGAAATTGTAGGGTCAATTGTAGTGGTAAACTGAGGAGCACCTGTATTTTGCCCAGAGAAAGGAAGGTTTTGGGGGAGACATGATAACGGTTGTACAGTATCTGAAATGATGTCATGTTATATACAAAGGAGACTTAGAGTTGTTTCAGAAAGCAAGGCAAGAAATAATGAGTTTCATTTACAAGGAAGCAGATTTCAGATGGCCATTAGGAAAACTATCTAGTGTTAAGAACTCTAAATCAATGCAGTCAGTTGCCCTGGGAGCTGGTGACTCTCCTTTGATGGATGTGTTGGAACAGAGGTTTGATGGCCACTTCACAGGGATGGTCTAGTGGGGGAATTCCTGCAGTGAGGGAGTTGATCTAGATCAGGGGTGTCAAACTCATGTCACAGCAGCATCACATGACGTATAGGACTTTTCCCCCCTTTGCTAAACCAGGCATGGGCATGGCCAGTGCATGATGCATCTGGCCCGTGGGCTGGGAGTTTGACAGCCCTGATCTAGATGAACTCCATGTCTTTCTCTTGGAAAAATAGGGCTCACCAGGAATTGCCAGTGACTTTCGTTCCTTTTTTCTGAGGATAACTCAAATTTTGAAGTATTTAGAAAATAATTGTTCTAAATGGACATACAATCCTAGTTGCTTTTCCTTCCTTTCTGGCTTCTTCTTCATAGAAAATTGAGGGATTGCAATTAAAGCTGGATTTTTTCCCCTAGAGTATAAGTCCTGTACACAAACAAGGGCTGGCCAGTGACAAATAGTTTACCACAATTCTCCCCCCCTCCTTTTTTTTTTTAAGATCTGTCTCCCACCTTTGCCCTCACTATGCCCAAGCTACTGAAGAAAAGCAGAGCCCAAGATATGTCTCTCGGGAATTGCAGTCAGAGATTTCACACTATGTCACTCACACCAAATTTAACATTGGCAGACAGTTGCCCATTAAATCATACATGAAATTGCCTTATTGACTTTCAAAGCACTGCAATGGGTTGCTCTCTCTAATTCACAGATCCACTGTGTAATTATCTTGCAAGTTGTTCCCTAGGGTCAAGCAAAGCTTGCTCTGCTGTCATTTGAACTGAAATCTCGGGCTATGATGGCTTTATTAATGATGCTCCATTTTTTAGAGTTCATTACCCAAGAACTGTTAACAAGGGGTGGGGTCAAGCATCAACATTTCCCTTGCGTGACAATCACTGGCTATAAATCAACCCATTGTAACCCAGTTATAAACCTAAGGCTGTTCCAGGTCAGGCAGAAATGATATGCACATTTTCCTTTAAAGGGCCAATAAAGGTTTACTGTCTTGGCAAAGGGTATTAGCACAGTTTGAACAATAGCCAAAAGATTAAAATCTGTATCCCCACTGAGAGATAAATCACTGTTCTATGATTACAACTGAATTGGAAGTTGCTGATGGCAAGCAGTGAAATCAAGAAAGATGAGCCAACAATGTCCCCTAAAGTCAAATGTAATATTGGGGTGCAATATTTAGAGGACTGGGAAGATTGCCTAAGTTGGTATTATGTCCCAGGGCAAAATATAGCTCAAGCAACAGTTTTCTTTAATTTAGAGATGAGCTCTACCGCAAATATCATCACTGGGCAGACTCAGTTGGGATAATGCCCCTTTCCTGACTCGAGTGAATTTCACCTAGCTAGCACTGCAGATAGCAGATATACAATTAAACAAAACTGATGGTCCTACTTTATTCCAGCATACTGTACACCGTCCTGTTTATTCCTACCAGCTTTCCTAGGAGGCTATCACATTGCATGGTCTGCTGGTACCCAGTCTTACTGAATATATATGTGAGACTTCATTGAGACTCACATCACTTTTTCCAGCCTGATAAGAGTCCTGACAAGGGGGCAGGAAGAGGGGGGAAGAATGCAAGATGTGTATTTGATGGCCTCTTGAGGGACAAGCTCCATTCTGTTCCAGTGTCATCCCCAGCCTTTTTCTCATCCGTGTACTTTTATGGCTGACTTCACATTTAGCCACATCTGTCACCAGAGACAGTTTCTGAAAAGCACCTGTCAGCAACTGGTGCCTTTTTTCCCCCAGACATGTCCTTCTGATCATATTTGCAGTTTTTACATTTCTCTGCTCAGATTCATAAAAACCTGGGAAAGACAGAGACCAGCAAGACCTGATTCCTTCAATTCAGTCCTGCCCTTTGTGTTTAGATGAAATTAATTGGCTTATTTTGGGTTCTAAAATGTACCCACTGTGTAAAATGAGAAATGAAAGGAAATGCAGCTTGGAAACTGAACAAAGAACAAATACTAAGGGCACTGGGCCATTCTTTTAATTTCACACTCAATGGTTTTCATTGCACAAAATATTTCACCCTTTGGTTTATTTATTTATTTACTGAGCCACCATTATGCATGCCAAAAAAAAATCAATCTTAACCGTTAATCAAAATTTGTTTGATTCTGACAGATGCAATTCTCTTAGTGACACCCCCTTTTGAGATGATTTATAATTGGCTGACAGTTCTTATATTCTCTTGCAATCATTTCTTAATACAGAAGAATATATAAAATAAGTCATTAGTGAGCAGATTGTGGTTATAATACCACCTATTCTCTAATGGAAAAAGGCCAGGCTACGTTCAAACAAAGCTGAAGGGTTGGGCATTCAAATGCAATATTGACCTTTGCTCACTCCCCTAATATACAGCTGGTCCTCGACTTATGACCATAATTGAACCCAAAATTTATGTTGTTAACTGAGGCATTTGTTAAGTGAGTTTTGCCCAGTGGTGGGATTCAGCCGGTTCACACAGGTTCTAGCAATCTGGTTGTTAAATTACCCCCCCCCCGCTATCAAAGTTGATCCTGGGTGCTGCACTGCAATGAAGAAATGGGCAATTGGGTGGCCAGCATGAGGAGAAGGCCACTTTCTCTCTTTCTTCTCCCTGTTTCTCCTCCTTCCTTTGTGCTGGCCATTCCATTGCCCATTTCTCCATTGCATTGGATCCACTTTGATAGTGGAGGTGAGTAATTTAACAACTGGTTCACCCGGAGTCAGGTTGGCTGTCACAGGAGACTTATCTCGCATGTGCCTCCTGTGGCAGAGCTGGAGGACAGGGATGGGCCACACCTCCCATGGCAGCCAACCTGATCCTGATCAAACCAGTTGTTAAATTATTTGAATCTCGCTCATTTTGCCTCATTTTGTGACCTTTCTTGCCACAGTTGTTAAATGAATTGCTGCAGTTGTTAAGTTAGTAACATGGTTGCTAAGTGAATCTGGCTTCCCCATTGACTTTGCTTATCAGAAGGTCATAAAAGGGGATCACATGACCTCGGGATATTGCAAACATCATAAATATGAATCAGTTGCCAAGCATCTGAATGTTGATCATGTGATTGTGGGGATGCTGAAACTGTCATAAGTATGAAAACCAGTCATAAGTCACTTTTTTGGTGCCATTGTAACTTTGATAAGTAACTTCGACTGTTATAAGTCGAGGATTACCTGTGTCTGAAAAAGTACGATCACCAGTCTTAAGCAGATACAATTAATACTGTCTAAACTACTCCGAGCCTTTCCATTCTCCTTGTAAGAAGACACAGATGCTCATTCCAAACCAGCCTCAAATGAGACAAATAAAAAAAATCATACACACCCAAATCAAACCACTGATTTTCATTTGAATACTGGAATCTGAAATTTCATAATGGAATTCACAAAAGGCCTTGATTGCTCTGCTTTTTGTCAGATTGAAGCTTGCTAATTTGGCTGGTCTGTGCAATCAGCTGTAATGAAGCCTGTAAACCTTCAACTAGTTATAAGTAGAATGCTTCCATTTATGCTGCTTTATACCAATCTGGCATTCACTTTAATGGTTTAGGCTGCAGCAGAGAAATTGCAGCCCCATAATTTATCAAGGTACTTTATTCACCCTTAGTCTTTCCCTGGATCTTTCAAATGCCACTACATTGCTGGATATCCTTATATAGTATTATTGTTGAATCAAATCTGCACAGTGCTCCATGGCCTCAAAAAATCATGTTTCCCAGCTCCTTTTTTCTCCTTTCTTTCTTTCTTTCTTTCTTTCTTTCTTTCTTTCTTTCTTTCTTTCTTTCCTTTCTTTCTGTCTTGTCTCTCTCTCTCTCTCTCTGTCTCTGCCTATATATAGACAGAGACACAACACAAATGAAACTTTAAAAAATGTGTGTGTGTATATACATACACACACACATTTTTTAAAGTTTCATTTGTGTTGTGTCTTTGAATGATTGTACTTATCCTGAATCAGGTGCAAATGCAGATGAGAGTACAAATATCTGGCAGTACTGGAGAAAGATTTTTTTTAGGCTTGGAACTGTATTTGATACTGTGGATTACTACTTCATGAAGTTGAATATATGTCTATATATATATATCTATATCTATATCTATCTATCTATCTATATATATATGTGTGTGTGTGTGTGTATGTATATATATGTGTGTATGTATGTGTGTATGTATGTATGTATATATATATATATATATTTGTTTTCGTAGATTTTCACGGGTAAAGGTATGTAGGTCTTGGTGTATTCGGGTCTTGTCCCGTGTATGATTGAGAATACCTTGGCAACGCTTCGAGAAATCTCATCCGCCATCTTCAGGCTGGTGTCTTCAGCTTCATTCTCCTGGGAGAAGTGTGTGACCGTGGCTGTTTCTCCCTTTTAAACTCCAGAGTTGGATGTGTTGTTACTTTTGATTGGTTTGTGGAGTTGATGTATGCAGATTGGATGGCTTTTTCCTGAGACCCTGTGTGGCTGAGGTGCTGGCTGTGTGTCTCTCAGCTTTTGTGTTGTAACGACCTGGGTAATGGGCTGTGTGATGACCTTCTGAGTTCTATTGTTGTGACGTCCTGGGTGGGTGTGTGCTGTAATCTCCTGGGTCGTTGTCTGTGTTGCAACCTCCTGATGTTTTGTGTTGTGATCTCCTGAGTTCTGTGATGTAGTATCCTGGGTGGAAGGCTGTGATGTGGCATTCTGGGCCTTGGTTTGGCTCCGAGTTTGAGGTCTGGCTATGTGTTTATAGCGTGTGTCAGTTTGCTTAGTTCGGGGTTGGAGGGGGTGTAGCAGCTGGTGTTGCAGCCATGGTCTGGTTTCTGGATGGTGGTTGCCTTTCATCTGTGGCGTGGGCTTGGGTTTGAGTCTGGTGCAGGAGATTGGTGGTGGCATCATGTGTTATTTTGGGTCAGGTGTTGGTTTTTGTGGCTGGGACTCGTTTGTTGATTAGGCTAGTTTCCAGATGTCTGGTAGGCGGGAAGTATCATCCCGTTTATTCATGTTATGGGGTGTTTCTCTATTTCGATGGCTTCCCTAATTATTCTCTTGTTGAAGTGTTCAGTATTGGAGATAAGTTTGGATCCCTCAAAATCAATTTCATGTCCTGTGGCTTTAAGGTGCTGGAAAAGGGAGGAAGTTTTTCTTCTTTTCTGACTGCGTTCTTGTGTTCTGCAATGCGTGCATTTATTCTCCTGTTGGTTTGTCCAATGTATGTGGCTGGGCAAATTTTGCATGGTATTTTATAAACTCCTTGGTTTTCTAGCTGGATCTTGTCTTTGGGGTTTCTTAAGATGTTGGCTATTTTTGATCAGTGCCAAAGGCTGTCCTGATATTGTGTTTGTGGAGAATTTTGCTGATTTTATCTGTGATGCCTTTGATGTAAGGGAGGAGGGCGATGCCATTGTCCTGTTCTGTGTCTTGGTTTTTGGGGAGTCTCCCTTCGGATTAGGTTGGTGATTGTGCTTCTTTGGAATCCATTGGACATTAATACGTTAGTGAGGGTGTGTAATTCTGTTCTCAAGTGGTCTTTGTCAGCTAGGCGTTTGGTTCTGGAGATGAGGGTCTTGGCTACGGAGTTGATCTGTGCAGGGTGGTGATGGATTGTGCATTTAAGTAGCGGTTAGTGTGTGTCTTTTTCTGGTAGATGGTGTGTCCTAGGGAGCCGTTGGGTTTTTGTAAATTAGGACGTCCAGGAACGGAAGTTGATTGTTGGTTTCTGTTTCCATGGTAAATTGTATTTTGGGGTGTAGGCTGTTGAGATGTGTGAGGAAGTTGTCCAGTTTTTCTTTCCGTGTGGCCAAATTACGAAAGTGTCATCTACATATCTAAGCCAGAGTTTGGGTTTGTATTCGGATTTGTCTAGAGCATTGGTTTCAAAATGTTCCATGTATAGGTTAGCTATGACAGGTGAGAGGGGTGATCCCATAGGTGCTCCTTCTATCTGTTTATATCTTTGTCCATTGTGGATGAAGTACGTGTTGGAAAGGCAATGGTTGGTCAGATCTAGGATGTGCTTAGGGGGTTGTATTTGTTTTGGATAGCTGTCAAGGCTTCTTTAATAGGTACTTGAGTGAAGAGGATATGACATCGAAGCTCACAAGTAGGTCGCTGGGTTGTAGGTTTTGTTTCTTTATTGTTTCTATGAAGTGGAAAGAATTTTGTACGTGTGAGGTGATGGATTCTGTGTAGGGCTGGAGTTGTTTGGCGAGAAATTTGGCAAGGTTCTGTAGAGGTGAGCCTATGGAGCTGACTATGGGTCTGAGTGGTGTTCCTTCTTTGTGTATCTTGGGGAGGCCATAAAGCTTAGGGCATCTAGATGATTTTTCTCTGGGGATGATTCTTTGTTGGATCTCTTCACTGATGGGCGAGGCTTTTATTTTGGATTTGGTGGTTTTCTCTAGATAGGTGGTGGGGTCTGTGTTTAGAGGTTTGTAAGCGGGGTCTTGGAGTAGGTTGGATAGTTTGGATTGGTAGTCAGATGTGTTCATCACGACTGTGGCGTTGCCTTTGTCTGCTGGGAGGATGATTATGTTGTTGTCTTTCCTCAAGTTGCTGAGTGCTTTTTGTTCTTCTTTGTGTAAGTTGCTTCTGGGTGGACTGCTGGAGCAGAGGACATCAACTCCACAAACCAATCAAAAAGTAACAACACATCCAACTCTGGAGTTTAAAAGGGAGAAACAGCCACGGTCACACACTTCTCCCAGGAGAACGAAGCTGAAGACACCAGCCTGAAGATGACGGATGAGATTTCGTCGAAACGTTGCCAAGGTATTCTCAATCATACACGGGACAAGACCCGAATACACCAAGACCTACATATATATATATATATATACATATACATATATACATATATATATATACATACATATATATATATATATATATATATATATATATATATATATATATTTGTTTTCGTAGATTTTCATGGGTAAAGGTATGTAGGTCTTGGTGTATTCGGGTCTTGTCCCGTGTAAGATTGAGAATACCTTGGCAACATTTCGACGAGATTCCACTTGTCATCTTCAGGCTGGTGTCTTCGGCTTTGTGCTTGTGCCAGCAAAGCGTGATCTGAGCTGCCTTCTCTCTATAAATACTGGAGGGAGGTGTGGTGTGCTGGCTCTGCTGTAAGCGGGTTGGTTGGCTGTGTTGTTGGCTGTGTTGTTGCTTCTTGATTAGTTGATGGAATTGGTGTTTGCTGATTGGTTGGCTGTGTTGTTGGCTGTGTTGTTGCTTCTTGATTGGTTGATGGAGTTGATGTTTGCTGATTGGTTGGCTTTTTCATAGGAGCCTGTGTGGCTGAGGTAGTGGCTGTGTGTCCTTCAGCCTTTTGTGTTGTAGCTACCTGGGTAGTGGGCTGTGTGATGACCTTCTGAGTTTTATTGTTGTGACGTCCTGGGTCTTGTGCTGTTATCTCCTGGGTCATTGTCTGTGTTGCAACCTCCTGAGGTTTTGTGTTGTAATCTCCTGAGTTCCATGATGTAGTATCCTGTGTGGAAGGCTGTGATGTGACATTCCGGGCCTTGGTTTGGCTCCGAGTTTGAGGTCTGGCTATGTATTTATAGCGTGTGTCAGTTTGCTTATTTTGGGGGTCAGAGGGGGGTGTAGCAGCTGGAGTTGCAGCTATAGTCTGGTTTCTGGACAGTGGTTGCCTTTTGTCTGTGGGGTGGGCTTGGGTTTGAGTCTGGTGAGGGAGACTGGTGGTGTCATCATGTGTTATTTTGGATCCGGTGTTGGTTTTCATGGCTGGGACTCATTTGTTGATTAGGGCTAGTTTCCAGATGTCTGGTAGGTGGGAAGTATCATCCCGTTTATTCATGTTATGGGGGTGTTTCTCTATTTCGATGGCTTTCCTAATTATTCTCTTGTTGAAGTGTTCAGTGTTGGAGATAAGTTTGGATCCCTCAAAATCAATTTCATGTCCTGTGGCTTTAAGGTGCTAGAAAAGGGTGGAAGTTTTTTCTTCTTTTCTGACTGCGTTCTTGTGTTCTGCGATGTGAGCATTTATTCTCCTGTTGGTTTGTCCAATGTATGTGGCTGGGCAAATTTTGCATGGTATTTCATAAACTCCTTGGTTTTCTAGCTGGATCTTGTCTTTGGGGTTTCTTAAGATGTTGGCTATTTTTTGGTCAGTGCCAAAGGCTGTCCTGATATTGTGTTTGTGGAGAATTTTGCTGATTTTATCTGTGATGCCTTTGATGTAAGGGAGGAGGGCGATGCCATTGTCCTGTTCTGTGTCTTGGTTTTGGGGAGTCTCCCTTAGGATTAGGTTGGTGATTGTGCTTCTTTGGAATCCATTTGACATTAATACGTTAGTGAGGGTGTGTAATTCTGTTCTCAAGTGGTCTTTGTCAGCTAGGTGTTTGATTCTGGAGATGAGGGTCTTGGCTACGGAGTTGATCTGTGCAGGGTGGTGATGGGATTGTGCATTTAAGTAGCAGTTGGTGTGTGTCTTCTTCTGGTAGATGGTGTGTCCTAGGGAGCCATTGGGTTTTTTGTAAATTAGGACGTCCAGGAACGGAAGCTGGTTGTTGGTTTCTGTTTCCATGGTAAATTGTATTTTGGGGTGTAGGCTGTTGAGATGTGTGAGGAAGTTGTCCAGTTTTTCTTTCCCGTGTGGCCAAATTACGAAAGTGTCATCTACATATCTAAGCCAGAGTTTGGGTTTGTATTCGGAATTGTCTAGAGCATTGGTTTCAAAATGTTCCATGTATAGGTTAGCGATGACGAGTGAGAGGGGTGATCCCATAGGTGCTCCTTCTATCTGTTTATATCTTTGTCCATTGTGGATGAAGTATGTGTTGGAAAGGCAATGGTTGGTCACATCTAAGATATATATGGTATATATGTATACCATAGAAGGATGCACACATGGACACAGAAGTCCCTATATGTTCATGTACACACATACACACACACACACACACATACACACACAAACTCCCTTTAAACAACCATCCCCATTTTGTTCTTTCATCATCACCTGTGGTAATATATGTGAATGTCCATTGACCACCATGCCTTAGAAGACTATCACCTACTTCTCCTTGAGATAGGTCACTCTGTATCTTTTTTTTTATTCATTTGATTTGTCAATCACTTACAAGATAATAGGTATAAGTGTAAACATAGTTATGAATATATGAAATGGATACATATAAGAAAAATAAAAGAAACAATAGGACAGAGATGGTAGGCACATTGGTGCGCTTATGCACGCCCCCTACAGACCTCTTAGGAAAGGTCAATAGTAGACAGTCTAAGGTTAAAGTTTTTGGGGTTTGGGGACGAAACCACAGAGTCAGGTAGACCAGTGGTTCTTAACCTGGGCGATATCGCCCCCCAAGAGGTGATTTTGTTTTTCAAGGGGGTGATGGAATGAAAAGGGTCGACGTGGGGGTGAAGGAACGGAATGGGGTGATATGGGGGCAATGGAGCGAGATATATTGGGAGAGAGAGAGAGAGATCTATATTGGTAGATAGGTAGGTAGGTAGCCAAAAAGGCAGACAGGTAGGTAGATAGGGAGGCAGGCAAACAGACAGACCTTTTGGATGGATGGATGGACAGACAGAAAGAATGCGAGAGCGGCAGCACTTTGGGAAAGCGGTGGCGGCGGCTTTTCCCAACATGCTGCCGCATTCAAGGCGCTGGTTCAGGTGCGGTACAACAGTCAATGGGGTGAACCTGCAGGGCCGGCGCCTCGAATGCCCCCCTGCCGCCTCTTAGCATCCCCAAGAGGGCTGGCAGAGGGGCGCTAAGAGGCGACGGGGGCGTTCGAGGTGCCGGCCGGTCCTTCAGGTTCACCCATTGACTAGCACTGCTCCGGAGTCGGCGCCTCCAATGTGGAAGCAGTGGCACATTACATGCTGCTGTGGCCACGTTTGACACGCCGCCCCCCTGCCGCCTCTTAGTGCCCCTCTGCTGGTCCTCTTGGGGACGCTAAGAGGCGGCAGTGGGGCTCACCCATTGACTGTAGCACCGCTCCAAAGCCCACGCCAAAATAGGTGAAACTACAGGGTCAGCCAGTGCCTCGAATGCCCCCCTGCCACCTCTTAGTGCCCCTCTGCTGGCCCCCTTGGCCTTGGGGACGCTAAGAGGTGGCATGGGGGCGGCGCGTCGAATGCAGCCGCAGTGGCACATAATACACCACCGCTTCCACATTGGAGGCGCCGGCTCCGGAGTGTTACTACAGTCAGTGGGTGAACTTGCAGGGCCGGCGCCTCGAACGCCCCCCTGCCGCCTCTTAGTGCCCCTCTGCTGGCCCCCTTGGGTATGCTAAGAGGTGGCAGGGGGGCGGTCATGTTGGGGAGGGGGGGATGACAACTTCCTCAATGGCTCAAGGGGGCGATTCTTTCAAAAAGGTTAAGAACCACTGAGGTAGACTATTCCAGACATTGACCACTCTGTTGCTGAAGTCGTATTTCCTGCAATCAAGTTTGGTGCGGTTAACCTTGAGTTTGTATCTGTTGTGTGCTCTTGTATTGTTATGGTTGAAGCTGAAGTATTCATTGACAGGTAGGACATTGCAATGTATGATTTTATATATTATACTTAGATCAGACTGAAGGTGGCGTAGTTCTAGGTTTTCTAGGTCTAGAATTTCAAGTCTGGTGGCATAAGGTATTCTGCAATGATAGAGGAGTGGAGAACTCTTCTTGTGAAATATTTCTGGACTTTCTCAACTGTGTTGATATCAGATACGTAATGTGGGTTCCAGACTGATGAGCTGTATTCGAGTATTGGTCTAGCAAATGTTTTGTATGCTCTAGTTAGTAGTGTAATATTACCAGAGAAAAAGCTACATAAAATTAGGTTAACAACTCTTAATGCCTTTTTGGCTATGTAGTTACAGTGGGCTCTAGCACTTAGATCATAAGAGATGAGTAGTCCAAGATCCTTGACAGAGTTTGGATCATCAACAAGGTCTTGCCTATGCAGCTTGTATTTTATTTTCTGATTTTTTTTTGCCAATATGTAAGACAGAGAATTTATTTGAAGTTGCCATTTATTTGACCATTCTGATACATATTCGAGGTCTTTTTGAAGGGTAGCAGTATTGACTGTGGTGCTGAATAGCTTTACATCATCAGCGAAGAGAATGCAGTTGCTCTTGATATGATCACAGAGGTCATTTAAGCAGAGTATGAAGAGCGTTGGTCCTAGAACACTGCCTTGGGGGACACCACTGTTGGCAGGTACAGAATTTGATAGGTCATTTCCAATTTTGACCATTTGTTGTCTGTTTGACAGGAATGTTTCTATCCAGTTATGCACGTGTCCAGAGATACCATAAGATTTTAGTTTTAGGAGTAGTTTGTCATGTACCATTGAATCAAAGGCTTTACAGAAGTCTGTGTAGATTGCGTCTATTGCTTTGCCCTGATCTCTTCTAGCTGATAGGTATAGGGTTGCATGAGGAGTCTGAATGCTACCTGGACATATAAAATGAAGTGCATGTGATAACAGCTGTAAAATGGCATTCTGTCATGGTAACCATTAGATTCCCATTAATAAACACAGATCAAAGATTATTTAGTAACCCAAGTTGCTTAAATTGTCATGACCAGTGGAGACCAATTGTATCAGCTCTGTATTTTCACTGAACGGGCACCAGGACGGGGAATGTGAACATTTAGCAGCTAAACAGAAATCTGGGATCAGGTTGTTAGGGAGTAAAAATCTTTCAAACGTCCCTGCTAATTAGAGGTGATAGACCGTACTTTTCTTTGCTGTCAGCGCTGATAAAAGACCCGGAAAGTAATCTAAGAAACATTTTTATTAGTTACAAAACAATAAAACCCAATGAGCTACATACTGGCAGCTTCTTCAATCTCACACCAAGGCATATAGGAAAAGAAAAAATACAAAGGTAGTTACAAAGGAAGTGAAGTAAAAACTTTTAAGACATGCGCAGTAAAACAGAAAATCACAAGACTGTATTATCTCATTACTACGGAGACAAGATAATAAATGCTGCTGGCTAGCAGACACCTGCCTGCTATAATATTAGCGTAGGAGCTTGACAGACAACCCCCCCCCCAAAATGCAGTGACACAGGTAACACACAGCATCAGTCAAGAATGACTTCCAGAACAAAATTCAAGCTTGTTGTGCCATCTAATTCCATCCCATTGTTACACAATAGTGTGGAGGGGAGGGGACCAATGTTGTATATCGCTGAACATACATATTCATGCTATGGCCAGTTTTATGCTTTTAGTGATTCCATGATTAAAAATGGCCACAGAACAATATTATATGTTGTTGTATGATTGTTCCATGTACCACCTCTTCCATTTTCAGCTGCCTTTTACTCCTTATATTTGATAAAAATGCTCAAATGAAAACATTTCAGGGCCTTGCACATCATTTGATCTAAGGCCTCTATTCACAGCTACATTTTATCTCTTAACAGCATATAAACACTTCTAACCCAAGATGTCCACCTTATTATGTTTCATATAGAGCTGAATTTCTGCATTGATTTGTAGAAGATCGGTGCCAGTCTTGGAATATGAATGGATACCAGCATGCTTATCGCTTAGTATAGGTCTAGGACTTGTGCTAATAAACCTTAGCAAGGTCTCCTCTGGTTTGAAGAAAAAAATAATAATCCCCAAGTTCCAAACAAGGACATCTGAGTTCACTCCTGCTTAATCTCTTATTTAAAAACTTTTTAAAGGCTCTAATCCAATTAAATGTAATTGCATGGGACAAGTTAGTCATTACTAATTTAATCCATATGATTTCAATTAAGATTTAAATTTGACCAAAATTGGATTGACAAATTAACATAAGGATATTCTTGCATGAGATCCAGATTCCGTACATCATGTTTTATTATTTGATTTAAGCATAGTCCTTTAAAAAACAACCAAAACCAGAATGCTAACAAAAACATTTCTCTCTCTTTTTAATGTTGCATTTAAAACACAATTAGAAGCCAGCTGGTGATCACCAAAATACCCTTAGACCATGCAGAGCAAGTATATGCCATATTCTATTTTGAGATGCCTTTGCAGTATCACCTTGCAACAACAGCTGTTGAGAAAGATGGGATTAGTGTGAATTCCTCCTCTATAGCTGGGCAAGTGGAAAAGATGTTAATACATTTTTCAGTTCATTTTAGATTCAGGTATTCCCAAGAGCTATCTTCTCTCTGTTAGTCAAAGAAAGGAACAAGATACTAAGATTGCCCAGCAGGGATTTGGAAACTCAATGCAAGTTCCTCTCGGCTGGAACTCTCAACTTGGATTTTATTGTAAAAATGTGGCACATTAAAAGATCAGATGCTAAATTAGCTAGAATAAACTTCCCGAGGTGCAAACCTGATGCCAAGCTGCTCGATTTGCAACCAGCCGACAAGTGGATTGGCTGTCAGCCCAAGTGCTGTCCTGTGTAAACAAGGCTAACTCAGCACCAGCATTGCTAGAGGTGATTGAAGTATGCTTTTGGTTGGCAATGAAAACCAATTCTTCCCTGAATTATTTTCTACTTGGCACCCTAGAGATAATTGTTTTAAACCTTGAATGCATGTTAAATTATTGGAACGGAACTGTGCATTACCTAAATTACCTGTTTTTAACCTGGAACAAATGGTGGCTAGTTGGCAGGGCTATGATAAACCAGGCATGTTCATTGTCTTTCCCCTGTTCCCAATCAAGAAACAATCTGATGGCTGGTTCAAACTGACAGTTTCCCTGTGGAAAAAGGAAGGAGCTGTCCTCATCCAAAATTTGCTACTTTCTAAAACTCTCTAACCAATAATTTTCCAAGTGATATCTCAATGTTCTGAAGATTTTGAAGGGGATGTAAGGGGATGTAAAAAGTAATCAAGATGACTTTGACTGGGATGCATTATCAAAGCAATGAGTAACTTAATGTTGCCTAAGTTGGAAACAAATACAAAATATGTCTAAGTAGCTCAGACACCTGCCCTTATTCACAATGTATAAGAATGTGAGATGGTGAAATCAAACTTGCAAGATTCTGTGATTACCGTGTTTCCCTGAAAATAAGACCTACCCCGAAAGTAAGACCTAGCACTATTTTCTAAACCTGCCCTAATATAAGACCTACCCCGAAAATAAGACCTAGTGTAAATCTCCAGTTCCAGGAAGACTTTTCAGGGAGCAACTGTGCACACCCCCCTACACACTCACACCCACTATTTGGCACCATAAATATATAAGACCTACCCCGAAAATAAGACCTAGTGTGCTTTTGGGAGCCAAAAAAAATATAAGACAGTGTCTTATTTTTGGGGAAACACGGTATAAGTAGTATTAAAAGTAGTATTAGCCTTCCTATGAAGACTAAGATATGAAGACTATACACTTAAAATAATATCCTCTCTGACCCAGTTCTCCTAGGTTGTATTTATACTTTTAACTATACAATATACCTCTATTGCAATGTTTGGTGATATATGTTAACATATATTCTCAATGGGACTGATACTCTTGAATATTTCCAGTCCATTTAGTATTCCAATTGTATTAAGCCTTCATATTTCTAAACTAAACATTTCAAATCAGATGATTGTCCTCCTCTTACTATGGAACTTAGTTACATTAACTAACTAACTAATAAGCTAGACTAAACAACATTAGCATCCATGGTTGAAAGCAAATTATATCAATGTTTCCAAAATCTGTCTACCAAGTCTTATGTGTAATAACTATTTTACACAATGCATTTATACAATGCATTTTGGAGCATTTTTGTGGAGAATGGTTGATAAACATTAAATAAAACAAAAAATAAATGCTCCAAAACCAAACTTAACAAGTGGTATTAAATTTTATTCTTAATTGTTATGTATATTACAATTCCTGGATTTATTAACAATAGTACAATATAATTATTAAATGAATCCAATTCTATATAACTTTATATAACAGATATAGAATGAACAAACACACATCCACAAACACAAATACTTAGGAGAAATGATGTTATGAAATGCTTATGAAATTATCTCTGTCAAATTCTTCTCTAGAGTTCCATTTATTTGATCCCTCTTACAGCAACAATGCATTCAGTACTTTTTACAACTTCTGTTTTTAGGACAGACTATTGCATATAATTTAGCAGAGAAAAATTCCAATTCATTCATAGTAGGCATACTAAAAGAGAATTTGCCATTTCACCTTCTTTTTTCAATATCTGTTACGCCATCCCACAAACTGACCTTAGGAATGTAATGGATATTTTCATCTTGGCATTTAATAGAATTTCTCCTCTTCCTATAAACTGAGATGCAGAGAGATAGCAAAAACTGTCCAATAAAGAGCAGGGGTTTTTCTAATAACCTTTAGGAAAAACAATTCCAGGATTACCCTTCTTTAATTAAAATAATAGTGAGGAGGAGGAGGAGGAGAACTTAATCACATATACCTAGTATGATAATGAGATGTATAGATCTCCAAAACCCAACTCAGAAAGCTCTAAAAAAAATAGCATTACCTCCTTTAGTTATGTAAATAGTTCTCACTTACCACCAACTTGTTGATTTTGGTGTTTGGCAACCAAGTCACATGACATTTGCAGGGTCCCAAGATCATGTATTGTAATTGTTACTTATAATTGTTACTTCCTTGCCAGCTGCCCTCAAGAAGATGAGGAAACCAGCAGATAAAGTTGCAAGTCACTCTGATAAGTCCCACCTGACTTCCTGTAGTCACACAGTGCCACACCATCCACCCTCCAGCCTTCCTGATTCATGTGTGACCTATGTCAGGCCTCCCAAGCCCCTATCCCATTTTCCACCACAGTGAAACCTCCCATCCTTCTGCAACACCCCCATAACACATTGTGCTCTTCACCTGAGATTCCCACCATTTCCACTTAATGACCGCCATGTCTTTGGGTTACAGTGGCAACCAGGACTGTTGGGAATGTTATTAAGCAATGTGGTCATGTGACATTCTGCTTTACAAGTGAATCACTTAGCAACAGCATTCTCAGTCCCAATTGCAATCGTAAACCCAAGAACTATCTAGATTACTTGAGGCTTAATACAGTACATAAAGGAGGTGAGCAAGTTCGTACTTTATTACATAGTCGCTAATGTGGGAATGAGACTTCCTGCAAATAACTGCAACCTGAGGGAAAATGGAATGCTACTATCAGGAACAAAGCTTTTGTTTAAATATGAAAAGCCCAAGTTCATTCCAGTTTTGTACTTAGGATGGTTTCTCTGACACATCAGCCCCAGAGAAGAGAAAGCACTTTTTGTGCAGTATGGTCAGAGTTTTGTCCATTTCATTTATAACTGATCTTGACTCCCTGGAACTTGTAGCAGAAATAGCATCTGATCATCTCCTCAGGAATTCTTCCTGGCAGTGGGTGCTGGTACTGGTTTTACTACAAGGAAAATTGGCTATTCTTGGTGGTTGAAAACTGGGCCTCTGGGCCTCAGCCATACAGCATAACTGAGCATAGCAACAAAAAAGCTGCCTCTTAGCAAGAACACCATCTGGTCTGGTCATTTGAGTGCTTAGAAACAGCTTCCAAAATTAAGCAAGAAGTATCATTTTCTCCAAGAGATGGAGCAGGTGTCCATCCTCCTTGTTACCATAATTCTATTTTGGTTTAGGACAGCTGAATCTATCCCCAAAGTGTAAAATGATAAAATAAAAGACCTATGTATTAACCATTTTGTTAATGGTCAAAATAAACAGCCTTTACTGGAAATTTCTCAATTACATGGAAGTAAACACATATTTCTTCGTAGATTAATGTTCATTTGCTTTATAGCTAGAATGGTTTATCAAGACTCATTTGAAAACAGATCAGAAGAGCCTGTTCCTTGAGAAACACTTGGGTACAAAATCACTTGCACCTATTAATGACTTTATTTTTCTTAGTAAACACATAAACCTACGTTGACAGTAGGGAATAGTACAGGAACATTAATCATATTACATTCATAATACATTGTATTTAAATTCAGATTTCACTTCATTTTCCATGGCTGGAAAATGAAAACTCTATATATAATTCCCATTTATCTGCACCATTTTATAGCAGAATCGTAAGTGGGTCCAGGTATAAGAAGAGTGATGGATTTATCTTTTCACTTCAAAATCTGCTAGCCCTGGCAGAAGATGTATATGTGTGAGGGACATCTCTAGTCTTTTCACTCTAGCAAATATTTCACTTTTCCAGTTGAAAGTAATGAGAGAATTCACACAGATGTCAAATTTGAGAATCTTGCAGAGCAATGATGAGCTTTAGATCCATGACAGCCATAACTGGCTGCATCTCAAACTTCTTCATTTTCAGAAAAATCTTTTTGGAAACATTATATTTGCTAGCTTTCAACAAGCAGAACTAGTTTGTTGTATCAGATGAAGGAATCCAACAAATAAAGTTCCAACGTAAGATAAGTTCTTCATTGCCAATGGGACTTATTTCTCCCATCCCTTCAGATCAGTTGGGAGGCTTTTAGATGACCAATTTTCTTATCCCCCTTCTTAGCTCTGGTCAAAAGTGACCTGGGCTGTTCAATTTATTTGCAGAGTTATTAAAGCCCTGAGAGATTATGAACATGAAAAATAAAATAATAAATAAATAAAACCATATGAGTGGAGTTTGTTAAAAATGAATAGATGAACAAACAAATATATTAAAGATCCTCAGCAGTTTCCCATGTGCAAGGCAATAGCTAGCATCCCAGTCCAAATCTTTGCATCTATGATAGCATATTGTTATGGGAAGCTGAGAAGTAGAAAAAGGCAAGAATTGGTTCTTGTGTTCCTCAGGGAAACTTCCCCTTTAGGGGTTTTTTTTGGTGGGGAGGGGATTTTTAAAACAGCATTCATTGGACTGAAACAATTGTTACTTGTTCAATTGTAAAATAGTACTGGTGCAAAGATACAACACAATCACAAAGCCCCAGCAATTATATTGTCAGATAAATTGCGGGGAGGAGGGATAATTCGTTATTCTTGGAATATTGACAATGTTGGAGGCTGACACATTTTTTTTCCAGCATGCAAACTTTAAAATCAAAATACTTTCAAATGTTTTTTTAAAAAATAAATGCAGTAGAACATCTGATAGACAGTGTAAAAATATCCATGGATATTGTCTTTAGGGCCTTAGAATTTGGTAATTACCTGAATTTAAGGAGAAAGAAGAGGGGGGTAAGCTAAAAAATAAAATCACAGCTTGGTGCCTAGTAATGACAATGGATGAGGAGAATGAACAAGAAATCAGTGTTTTAACAGAAAGTGGCTCATTCTTGGACATACTGAATCAGAGATTATAGTGACGAAGCAAGAAGAACTATCAGAGGCCAATTGATATTGTGTAGAAAACGATAGGCAGAGAGGCAGAGTTAGGTCTCAGCATTGCAGAGTAAATTCTGAAATCCCTAATATAATGGATAAGGCTACAAGGAATAATATATAGAGAAATAATGTTGTTAGATTATTACAGAACCTTGAGGGACCACCAGTAAAATAAGTGGAAAGTGTTGAAAAATAAAAATTATTACGGAACCGTCTAAAGAGGGATTAGAGAGGTGAAAAGGCTATATATATTGGATTCTACCAACTCTGGATCTGAAAATGGAATGAGTCAGTCCATATTTTAATTCCTCCAAGGCAGAATGGATAAATCTGAACCTGTTCTTTTCCATCTCTAAGATTCAGTGAGTCTCCAGAGATGACCGGTTTTGGCAGAGGTTTTCAGAATTCGAAAAAGCAGCATCATGGGGAAAATTTATAAAACATTATGCTGAGGAAAAGGCAGAAATACTGGGTTTGAGTTACCCACAGACTTGCATTCGGATTACAATAATTTTGGCAGTTAAGGAACCAATTGCAGTGCCTTGGAAAATATGAAAACTGTATAGTTTGTGAGCTCCCTAAGGGTTTTTTTTTAAGTTTGTGTCTTTATGTGTCTCCTTCACTGCCCAAGTCTCTATATTGAGTAGTCATGTGAAATCATTATTTTTAGTTGAATTAGACAAACTTCTGGTACTCTGACTGTCTGTCTATCTGCCTATCTATCTATCTACCATCTATCTATCCATCTATCATCTATCTATCATTTATTGTTCTGTGTGACAGGCTCCATCACAGCATATTCAACATATTCAACAGCAGTAGATAATGAAAAAGGAGGAGATTGGTGAGTTCTGTGAATTTCATCATACTGTATCCCAAACCACTAATTTTAAACAAAAACTTAATTTTTCAAGGACTATTGTTTCACAGTTTCTACATAACTTCTATGAAGCAAGGGATGCTTCATTTCTTCCTTAATATCTATTAAACTTTTAGGTTTTTATCCCTTTCTTCCTCAAAACAAACACAAGGTTACTATAAAATCTGTATTCCTTTACTAGTTTAGAGAAGCATGAAGCTCCTCCTTTTCCAATTTTGCTCTACATCTGGCCATCAATCAAGTCATTTGTGAAGAAAGAGGAGTAGTCTTTGCACACTTGCAACAAGAATTAACTGTTAGCAGAATCGCAGAAAATGACAACCTGAAATAAACCAAGTAGGACATAATGATCAACTGCATCAAATGTGACAGAAAGATCAAGGTGTAGAACATTCCTTTGTCTTAATGGAATTCAGAGATAATTGTCATGAATCTAATTTCAGAAGAGAGCCATCAGGTAAAAGACAGATGGGAGGGAGGGTGAAATACAGAATAAGAAGAGAGAAAAATGATACCAGAACTAAAGAGCAGCAAGGGAGGAAAATACATTAAACAGCATTTGGAAAGGAGAAGAGAATCAACAATGGTGCTTTGAGAACAAGGGGATTGTAGCATATCTGACTATTTGAAAGGAGTTAGAGGATGGTGTGGGTGAAGAGAGATAGAGCCAATGAAGATGAGTAGATATTGGCAAAAAATAGAATCAGTGAGATATGTGGAGAAATTTAATAGAGATAATAAAATGATATTAAATTGATATTAAATGAGAAAGAAAGAAAACGAAAAGCTGGTAGAAGAGACAAAAAGAAAAATGGAAAATAAGCAGAGCTGGAAAGATGTTGGATAGATAACTGGATAGAAAACATTTAAGCACTGATGATGGAGCAAAGTCTTCTTTGAAAAGAAATATATAGATACTAGAAGAAATGTGGCTCAGAATAATGAACTAGCTTGGATAAATGATTGATATTTTTACACAACTTAAGAAAATAGGGAATATAAATCAGAATAATGTCCTATCATGTAATATCTACCTACTTACTTCCCTACCTGCATTTTATCAGTTTTCTGGGAGCTAATTTATGTCAGAAGTGGAAACATCTTTTCATATTTTTGTGAATTTGAAGCACAATTTATTGCTGGTTTAGCAGTGAATTATTGCTTACGTATACTCCTGCTGTGGCATAGTCAGATGTATTTAAGAATGAAGATGAAAACATGAGCAGTAGTTTAGAAATGACTTCAATCTGACTTTCATATTTTTGATGTTATTTTTTTAAATGCACAACAGCAGTCATATAATCCAGGATTGTTGTTAGTCAAAGCTTTTAAAGTAATAGTAGAACAGCAAATTGATTTCTTCTTCCCTAAACAGATTTCTTCTTCCCTAAAATTACGTTAATAAGCTAAAAATATTTTACTTCCTTGAGTTTGTACCACTTTAAATACACTTTTGTTGTTTTGTTATGATGATAAATATGGATTTCTAAATTGATAGAAAGAAAAAAGAGAGGGGAAAAACAGAAAAGGAGAGCAAAATACTAGAGAGTATGAAGAATTAGAGGATGAACCAACATGAATATTAATACTTCCAAATATCAAATCTGGGTTTTCTTCATCATAGCTATTTAACCATGAAATTATGTTAGGAACTATGAAAAGACCAATTGTTCCCATGACTTTGCACTTCTGTATTTCTTTTGCAGGAAGAATTTATAAATTGGCCAGATTCAGAATAATGTTTTCAGCCATAACCCCAAGGAACATTTTCACACAGTTTTTCTGACTATATGTTGGATTATTTCTTTGTTTTGTTTTTAAGTTGTTAAACATTTAAAAGAAAAGCATATAAAGAAAATTAGGCTCGTGATTTCTATGTCCAACTCTTGTTTTTCCCCTCTCCATTACTTTCAGTGTCTCAACAATTGTTTTGTGATAGGAAATATGAAACAATAATAGTAAATTGATTTGTGACTATATTTAAACAAGTGTTGGAGGGTCGTTTTTTTTAATGGTAATTAAATGTTGAGATGGGAAGGAATAGATTTATGGATAAAGGCCCACAACATTGGCACAGATTAACAGAGAAGTCTCCCTTTTCATCCCTAGGCTGTGCTATAAGTTACAAACACATAGCTCATGCATAGGAAACCTGTTTGCCATCTTCTAAGAAATCCAGAAATGGAGGCCCCTAAAACCCCTTAAAGATCACTATACAGAGCTGGACTCAACACAGATACTTTATTCAGAAACTCCATAGATTTTGACTACTGCCTGTTTTGTAACACCTCCCCCCTCCACTCTGCAACTTTGATTATTTTTTTTATTCTTGTATTTCTATTGCAAGAACTTTCCCCCAATAGAACAAAAGAGAATTACTCTGAAATTATGGCTGTGATGTGGTTTCCCCTAGCAACAGCCATTACAAGCCCCACTTCAAAATTTTATCTCCTTGCAATCAGCTAACATTTTGAGTATTTATTTCAGATTTCTTACTTCAACTAATATCGTTTTTTAAGATAGCTCTGTATGACATAGAGGCCATGTTAATGTGCATTCTTCCATTTCCTGAACTGACAGTATCAGTCTACAGTGCCCTGTCCTGATAGACAAGACCTCAGTAACTGTCCTTATAGTGAGACAAGTAAATGTTTGCTGTATTCTCCTGGCTTCATTTCTCTCTCTGAGCAGCATTTCCTGGTTTAGAAGATAACCTAAATCATTCTTTTTAATGTATTGTGGGACAGAATCAGACCAATGTAGATGAGCACTTTGAATTACAGATTCAACCTATCTGTAAAGGTCTTACATTAACAGCTGGCAAGCATGGAGGTGTTCCAGCCTCCCCATCATCCAGACAATGTTTAGATACAACCTTGGTGCTTTTTCAGAAGAGTTCTAGGCTCTATTTTAGAAATAGACTGAGGATGGGTTGTAAGGAGATTGGAGGCACACCTGCCCGCCTCTCTCTCCAGCCTTCCTCCATACCTATGACCTACCAGGTATACTGGTGTGGAAGAGGAGAGGTTCATGGTCAAGCAGGAAGAAGCAATAGTCAGCAAGCTCAATGTCAACTGTTTCTGCAAGGGAATGTGCTGGTGATGGGCAGCCATTCCTGAAGGTAGCCCATGGATTAAGCAAAATGGCATAGGAGTAGGCAAAATGGATTATCACTCCATTGTCCAATAAAAACCTGTCAGAAAACTCTGACAGGTAACTCACTTATTGATGGCTAAATTAACCCAACTGGAATGGGCAGAAACCAGCCCATTTCAAATGAATCTTCAGTGCAACTCAGAACTAGCTTTTTCTCAAGAGGGTGCTTTGTTTTATAAAACACACCCAGCACTCTTTTACAATACTTGACAAAGCACTGGTGAGCAAATGCATCTGTGGAAGATACAGTCTAGTCTTTAACTGTAACCCAACTCAAAGTCACTATGGACTGCAGAGCCCAAGAAACAAATGGCAAGAGTGTATGCTCATATCATCCTTGTGACTTAACTGGAGTGGGAAGATTTGACTCCATGATTGCATTGTTAAACAGATAATTGATGAAGTATCCTACATTGTTTCCACAGCAAAAAAAAATGAGACGAAACATTCTACTTTAAAATTAGAATGTTAAAGATGATTTTAAAGTGTACCAACTTTGCCTGGGGATGAGATGAAGACAATGTCATGAGGAGTAGCCTTTTGCAAATGATTTATGGGGCATCCTTATGCTGCAGTTAGAATATTGTGAAAATTATTTCAAAGATAAACAATTCTTTTTTTGGATGGGAGGGTGGGGTGGGGAGGAATCAATTACTGCCGCTTTGATTTATTTTAGATTTTAAACAAACATACTGTTGAATTGTCATACATTTGCTCTTGTTATGCAATATCTACAGCTATTGATTTCATTATCTTGGAATTCAACATGTTATTTAGTAGTGGCTGCTATCTGATGCAGTCTACACTTCCCATTGTAGATAATTGTGGATACAATCTCACAATTCCTGTTGATAGCTATGAGTTCCAGACATCATTTAATTGGTGCTGGGTAGAATAATGAGGGCTCTATTTTAATAAATAACTCTCCATTCTGTCTCTTTTCTGCAACATATATATAAGCTTTTATCCCTTTGAGATGAAAAATAATATTAATTGAAAAGATACATATCTGCCCTATGTATTTCGAGAACATGTCATAGATCCATTTGTCCCAGCAGGATGAGAATGCTATCTAGCCATATGAATGCCAAAATTGACATAATCTGGAAGGTTTATGCTATTGTTGATCATGTAATTCACTCATTGAAATGGATAGTAGAACACATCTTCAACTATTGTATTAATAGCCCCTGATTGCCATTGTGAGATGGCTGATGTGGGCTCAAAGCAAATACTGTAAGAATTGTATAAAATAAAGGAAAATGTTTTTATTTGTTAAATTAAAATATAACTTTGGCTTCTGATCAGAATTGAACTGTTTTCAATCATAAGAATGGGATTTTTCATCCTGAGACATGCTTACATCCCAAATATTAGGAACCTAATGTAATGCCTAGGCTTTTCACACTCCTGAAAGCAGGAATGGAACCTTTTCCATCTAAAATGAGTGAATCATAACTGTGATTTAACTGTTTTTATCATATATGTAACACAGAAGAAAAAGGAAAGTCCTTGGAGGCTGGATAGCAGCTCGTAACATTTTTTAACCATTTGGTAAATGGTCCTCTTTGGGCTAATTTACATGTTACAGTCACCATGTAAAGACCTTTTAAAATTCTGTAATATGTTGTCCTTGCAGATCAGGTAACAATCCTTCCTTATTGCTTGAAGATATTATTAAATACTTTAAATGACAATTTTATTTCCACAGATAGAAAAATAGACAGAAATGTCTATTTTTGCATCAATCTTTTTTCTTTATAGCAGCTTTGCCCCTTTGATCAACAGTTCTGGTCCTTACAAGGTATGACTAGTCTGAGGCAAATTTAAAGCCCAAAACTGTGATGATAATTTATTCCTCCACAATATAGTCCACTTTCTTGCTAGTTTTTAAGAGAAGTCTTTGTTTATTTTGTATTATTTTCACAGGCATTTTATACAAAGGTTTAATTAGTTTTGATGGTTTACTTCTATAAAATGTTTTGCATCCCAGAAAGGTGGCATAGAAACAACCTTGATGTAAAAGCAACAATTTATAAATATTTAAATGAAATTCAAATTTCTTTTTACAGGCATATGTAAAAATGCACAAGAGTCTTCTTAGAGTTTTCTAAGTCTTCTATAGAATAGAAATCAATAAAATTGAAGTGTAACCTTTACTCTTGAGTATAGTTATGGACAAAATGAACAAATCTAGCTTTTGTCTGGAAAGTTTTACCATGAAAAGAGAAAATGTCCAAGTTCAAGACACTGCAAGGAACAGACCTACCCTTCTCTAGCACCGAATGATAATTCTTTTAACCTTCCAACCACCTTCTTTTTCAATGCTAGAATGAGAGTTCTTGAGGGACTAAATGTCTTCAATTTATATTTCAATCAACGATTTTTTGAGGAGGAAAACAGAAGCTGTTCACAAGTGCAGAAGGCAATCTACTAAAAGGGATACATATTTCTCTTTTTTAATAGTAATTTTATTAAGAGCCATGGTGGCGCAGTGGTTAGAATGAAGTATTGCAGGCTACTTCTGCTGATTAGAATGCAGTATTGCAGGCTACTTCCAGCTCCCAGCCATTTGGCAGTTCAGGTCTCACTGGCTCAAAGTTGACTCAGCCTTCCATCCTTCTGAGGTTGGGAAAATGAGGACTCTGCAAACCGCTTAGAGAGGGCTGTAAAGCACTGTGAAGAGGTATATGCTAGTGCTAGTGCTATTAAAAAAAATTAAAATTGCAAACTTAGAAAGAGAGCCAGTTTGGTGTAGTATTTGAGGCTCCAAGCTAGAAATAAGGAAACTATGGGTTCTGGGCTGTCCCTAGAGATAAAAAGCTTGGTAGGTGACCTTGGACCAGTCAATCTGACTCAGCCCAACTCACCTCACAGGTTGCTGTGGCAAGGAAAATAGGAGGAAGGAGCATTAGATATGTTTCCAGCCTTGAGCTATTTATACAAACAATAAAGGAATCTAAGTGAAACTGAGTACAAACTAAAAAAACCAAAAAGATGAAAATAAAAAAAGAGAATATGAAGAAAAAAGAAAAGAAAAAATAGGAATATAATCTTTTGGCACATAAATTCATATCTAACCATAGCTAGAATCAATACAAATTTAAAATGTTTTTTTAAAGCAAAACAGTTGCTAAAATTTACATAGTACAATGTTCAGATATAACCTATATAGGTGTATGAAGCTTTGATAGGAAAGTTGATTCAAAACTAAATAGACTGAAACTGTAAAGTAAATTGAAATGATCAATGAAATGGTCAATTATTTTACTTTGCTTGCATAAAAGCCATTGTTTCTTAACCATTCTAGAAAATTAAGCTGACTCAGTTTCCTGGAGCAGTTAAAATCATCAAATCAACACTCCATGCTACTATAATAATATAACACATAATATAATACATCCCCTCCGTTCCTAATAGTATCTTATCCAATGCCATCAATTCTCTCTGTATGTCCCATTCTTTCTTGTCTTTCTTGTATCTTGATTGGATTTGTAGATATGCCCACTATTCGAGTTGTCCGTCTAGTAGATCTTTGTATGTAATGATTTTCCCCAGATTCATGAAATTTGGATGAACTATTGCTTCTAGTGTTGGGAGCCATACTGGAGTCTTTATGTAATTTTGCTGTTTAGTTTTTATCCATACCTTAAGTAGAGCATGTCTCACATAATGCCTCTGGAAGTACTGGTGGACTGTATGTCTTTCATCCCATAAAAAAGTGTGCCATCCTGATTGTAGGTCATGACTGTCCAATGTTAGTAACCTCCTATTTTTTAGTTTTATCCACTCTCGCACCCAATTTAATGCAGCAGCTTGGTAATACAGCTCCCAGTCAGGTAAACCAAATCCCCCTCTTTCTTTGGCATCTTGTAATAATTTTAATTTAATTCTTGGTTTCCTCCCCTGCCAAATAAATTTCAATATTGTTTTATACAAATCTTCAAAGTATTTTTTTCTATTAGCTGACATTAACCATGTGATTATGTATGTAATAGTACAGTAGTGTATACAGGATCTCAATATCTCAATGTAAACTCCATCTGCCCTTGGATGCAGACATGTGATTTCATTGCTCAGGAAGAAAAGGGACAGTGTTAAGCATTCAAGCTACTTTAGTTAGTCTGAACTCCCCTCTTTCTTGCCCCCTAATTCAAGGATGCCATTGGATGACCAGGTTTCTCACTCCAGGTTTTATCCAGTTTCTGCCTTAAGATGAATATTTGGGGAGGGGGGAATGATATGGTGGGTAGGTGGGATATCTTCCTTCTTGTGTGGGATTTTGAAACAGCCCCATTATCTGTTTAGTCATTTGTTGTTGTTTTGCAAAGATTTATTGGCTTTCCTCTTTTCTTTCCCACCCAATAAATCTAGTCCCGGCTTAATTTTTTCTGCTTCAACTGAGACACGTTTCCTCCAACCTCTCTGTCATTTAGTCTCTCTCTCTCCACCCCCAAACTCCCTGAGATTCTGCCAATGATTCCTTATTTATCAGCCTCCCTGCTGAATGCTGATATACTAATAAACGAAGTGACATTGCACCATCTTTCTTAGCCAGATAAACCAAACGGAATAACAGACTCACTTTCTGAAACAGAGAGAGTAATTATCAGCTCATGTTGCATTTATTGCACGCTGCATACAGACACACACACACACACACACACACAGCCATTTATTTATGCTGCTTCTATAAATAGGTTCCTCAGATTCAGTCACCACCTGATTATTTGCAGAGACTAATAAAAAGCAATTCAGTTTGACATGTAATTAATGTGATAAAAAAAGAAGTAATTTCCATATTGAATCTAGCGAGAACTGTGTGCTGTTGATGACACCTGATCAGTTGTGAAGCTGAGTGATTGTTCCAGAGAGATCTGGCAAATTCCGAGGCTCTGAGCCTTATAAAGATAGTATTATTATTTTTATTATTAACCAATAATGGCATGAAGTGGGGCAGGGAGAAAAGCAATCTAGCCAAAGTTTTATGAATCTGGGCTGCCATCCTCTGGAAAGAGAATTAAGGTTTTATTTTATCAAAGTGAAATGTATTTACCCATATTACTGATACAAATTAAAAGACTCCACATTGACCGTAGGCAGAAAAAAAATAAATCTGAAATCCGCAAAAGAGGGTTTCAAGAGTTTCAGAAATATATCTTTCTTTTTTTAGATTTGCACATTGTTGCAGCTGAACCAGATTCTGATGTTAATATAGTCAGTAATAATCAAGCATTAAAGAAAATTTAACAAGTCTGCCAAGATAAGACTGTCTGCCATCTACATGCCAGAATTGCTATCAAAATTGGGCACCAATATTTAAACAGAATTTTTACCAGTCTTCAATATCACAGTTATTTAAGCCTCATTACATAGAAGCTCAAAAATACATCATTTAAAAAGTCACTAAAATTTATCTTTCTAGATACAAAAAAAAGTCTCTGACAATTTGAACTGAACTTTGTTGTTTGAAATTTTAGAAGATATGGACTTTGGTGATTTTTTTTATTAAATGGGTGAATCAGTTTATACTTCACAAAAGGCACAGATAATTGTAAATGGAGAAATAACCAAACCTTATGAAAATAGAAAGAAACAACTAAGGATATTCCTTTTTGCCACTGTTATTTATCCTAGCTCTGGAAGTACTGAGTAGAGATATAAGACAAGACAAAAGATTTCCCAAAGTAAAGATTAAAAGGGGACAATATAAATTACAGATGTTTGCTGATAATTTGATGTTAATTTTGGAAAATCCTTTGGAGGGAATTGAAATATTGAAGGGGAAAAATAATAAGTTTTGTTGAAGTTTTTTCAACAGAATTAAAAAAGCACAAATTTTTAATTAAAGAAGACTAAAGAAAAGAAAAAAAAATACTAAGAAAGTGAAAAAGAAATATAGAAAAAGTAGAAAAGGAAAAAAAGAAAAGATGAATAAAGATAAGCAGCTTTCATATTCTTGACAGATGTTATATACATTATATGTTACCCTCTCTCTATAAGGTTACATCATAATTTCCTTATTTCCATAAACTATCCTTTCTAATCACAAGTTCATTTTTCTTTTTATAACAAAAAATCGTAATGGGTTTCCAGTCAGTAATAAATGTAATTGTTATTCTTTCTTCAAATGAGATTTCAGTGATAACTTGAAATTATATAACTAATAAAACAGATATATGTCATCATCCTTTAATTGTTGGGATTGCATCTTCAACATGAGTGCATATGGAAGCAGGGCAAGGCAATCATATAAGGCCTTCAAATTTTAACATACAAATTGATTGCACTTTTGAATGAATATTTTTGGATATGTTAAAAATATATCCAAAAGAAGTAAAAGGTAAAAAGACTGACATCTTCTAATGAGAGCAGCATATTTGCAGGTCTTTTTGAGTTGCGGTTTCAAGGTGACTTTCTCAGAGTAGGGACTTACATTCTACACTGAATGAGCCAATGCATAACTGCACATAGACACACTTCATTGTAAGAAGATCATTTCAGGGATAGACAGCATTAGATTTTAATACGGAAGGCTGATTTCCCATTGCTATTTTGGAGACAGAAGACTTGTCCAACTAATTTCTCTAACATAAAGCTGAGCCTTAGTGTAGACTTCCAAAGTGAAGAACATAGGCTGCTGGGAGCCTTTCTGAGAATGGGATTACATGTACATCATTTGTTTCATTCAGAGCAGAAATTTATATGGCTCCGTTAAATACTGCAGTGACATTTTAAGCTTCAAGAAAGATATGCCATAGCAACAGAATTTGCATTATATCTTTCAAAAGCGCAGTGGAAGATCAATTCAGAAACCATTGATGTTAAAGACTTTTCCCCTACCTTGATTTTTAGTACTTTACATTGTGATATGTGTTATGGATCCTGAAATCTTCCCTTGACACTCTTAACTTTGCCACAATTATGGTTATGTTCTTTGGCCAGTTTCTTTTTCACTTTGTCTTCCTTTTTGTTTTTGTTTTAATTAGCTAAATATAGAAAAAGTTCACAAAGTTGTAAAAGAAAAAAAGCTAAAAAAGAAACAAAAACATGCAAAATGTTCACAGACATGCATTATATCAATAACTAGAGGCCATGATCCATTGCAGTCATCTGTACAGTCTTACCCTATATTAACTAATTCTGCAAATTGCTGAATAGCTGCTTTGAATTTCCAGTGATGAACAATAAGTCTTTTGATTGTAAATCCATATTCTTTATCAAGAAGTCAACACCTATGTAATTTAACACCTTTTTAGACATGACCTCTCAGGTTTCCCATTCCAATTACTTTCCCCTTCCATTATTAAGAAATGGTCAGTAGCCTGCACTCATCCTGGGACAAGCTGATTATCCGAACAGGCCCATAATCAGCAACCTTTTGCAAAGAGATTTAGAATAATTCCTACTGAACTCAAGTGGATGGGATTAGGTGCTGTGATTATTGATCCCCCCCTTCACACATAGATTAATTTGCTTAATAATTTTCTTAAAATTTTGCATATTTCTGAGCAGCAATATAGTCACAGATGCAAATGCTTGTATATTAATACAAATTATGCTGTTCTTTTGCTATTTTTAAAATAGCACATCAGTTTGAATGCCTACTAATTGTCACAGTCCCTAAAGCAGTTTTGAGGGATTAAAATATGAGAGCTATATAAAAGGGGGGTAAATGGCACAAGCATAATGTCACTCTTCAGCAAAATTTCCTCTACTCATATCATAATATAAAAGTTTTCTGTGTTGAGATTAAATATAAATAAATAAAACAAGCTGCAAAAGGAATTAAAGTGGCGGTGTTTTCTTTGAAATGGCTTCACTGGACATGTTTCTAATGCAGTGAATCCACTCTATGTGAAACTGGTCCCTTAGGAAATTTCACACTACCTTGTGGTTGCTCGTTCTACTACTAATCAAGAGCCTGCCTACTGTCTTCCTTCTTCCCACTTAACTACTGCCCTTTTACAAGTGTATGGCTTGTGAAAGGGGACTATTTCAGGAGGAAGGACATACAGGAATTAGCATGGAAAAACCAAGTCTCTGATCTTACACTTTTCTCTGTGAAAAGGGTGGGAACATCTCCAACATGGGTTGCTGTTGTCACCATTTTTGTCCAGAGTGAAAAATTAGGTTTGAAAGAAGTCCTTTTTCAAAGGAATCACGCCACTCCTGCCTTTTACAGAACAAAGGTTTGCATGACCCTGTCTTCCAGGCATAGAAAAGTGATGCAGCTAACGGTTCCTTTAACAGAATTAAACTCTATGATTGAAGTGTCAAGTTCTGCTTGGTGCATCTTCCCCATCCACTAAATTGTTTCCTTTATGGTGCGGAATAGAGGAAAGATCACCTGGTGTCTTTCTTTCCACCTCTAGATTGTGACTGTCATGTACATTAAAATGGTTAAAGCTAGAATAATCTAATTATTCCCAAGATGTTGGTAATTTCTGCCTTTATTGATATAAAGATATAGGAAAATATAGATTATCATTTCTAACTTTTTATCTCTTGCCTTTTGTGTGCGTGCTTTCTTTAATCTGGATATAGGACTTGACTGGGAGTGTGCTGGGTGCAAACTAAACTTACAGTTATCCCCACAATATTTTTCCAGTGGTTTTGTGACTCTACATCAGGAGAATACAAAACAACGTGTAATTGGAAAACCACACATTATACCCCAAAACTTGGGTTCATGGTGCATAACACATGCACATACAGGACAATATATGTGAAACAAGAAATTTAAGAGTGTTAAAATCCCATGTGCATAATTCAGCTGTATACTGATTTCAACAAGCATCAGTTGTATGATCAGTGTCTTTATTCAGGATAAGGTTTGTCCTTTATGCTATATAAGATTGTTTCAGTTTTGAGGCACCGATATAGTTTTGCACAATAGGATCTATTTTCAGCAAACAATCATCTTATTGACAGTTATCTTTTGGACATTGTAGACAAATTTGTTTTCTGCCTGACTTATACAAAATACAAGACACCACACCTTCAGGTAAGCAGGCTGGTTTCCAGTCACACCCAGTTTAACCTTTTTAAGAGCCATGGTGGCACAGTGGTTAGAATGCAGTACTGCAGGCTAATTGTGCTGACTGTTGACTGCTGACTGTCAGCAGTTCAGCAGTTGGATTCTCAGCGGATCAAGGTTGACTCAGCCTTCCATCCTTCCGAGATTGGTAAAATGAGGATCCAGATTGTTGGGGACAATATGCTGATTCTAAAGACGCTTAGAGAGGGCTATAAAGAACTGTGAAGTGGCATATAAGTTCTATTGCTATTGTTTTCAATATATCTGCTGCTCATGGCTGTCCAAAGTTTGATGCCTAGGGTTGATCTCTCTATACATCAAATAATAGAACCACCTAGGTTTTTTGTTCAGATTGAATTGATTGTGTTCAGTTGGGTTCTAATGAGTGGAGACCTTCTAAGGCAGTTTAAGACAACTTGCTGACAAAGTCTACAAGACTGGCTAACTCAAGTACTACTGTTCTTGGATTTCTGGAAAAAAATTATTTATTGCTCATAAGGTAATATAATAGAACTTTAGAAGTTGGTTAGAGTAATTCTCCAGATCAAGAGATTGGATTATATCTGGCATAATTAAGATAGAGTTGCTCTGTATCTATTTCCCACACTAAGATAAAATAAGCTGTCCTTTTTGTAATAGTCTTCTTTCCTCTTTTGCTTTCCTGGATTCTTTTAGACATTCCATCACACTTGCCATTTAAAAGGAACAGATCTAGGTCACAGGGAAGAGAACTTGAACACAACATCTAAAAAAACAAGAAAGGGCTTTAATGGTTTTGTCTCAAAAATGATCATATGTTGAATAGGGGTTCTTCTGGGTGAGGAAAGAAAATTAGGATGGAGGATGGTACCTGCAATCTATAGGAATGAAATAGGAGATGCAGTCCAAGGAGATGTGAAATGGAACTTGAAACCCCTGTCAAATATGTTAGATCTAGCTGCATTCCCCTCAGATATTTATATACATATAGTAATGGCATACCTATTATTTTCAGTTATTATAAGACCGAATAAGAGCAGCAGAGGGAAGGGAAAGAAGTAGGATTTTAAAAACAAAGTATAAACAAAATATACTACATCTGAACTGCTTTTCTAATAAACCAAATATATTGCTTTTATCAAAGCACAATATGGCATCATACTTCATTTTCTCTTTGATAGCCACCTGAAAATGCTTTGTCCTACACCTTACTTTTGCACAGCAGGTTAATTCTTATCAGTCCTTAGCACTTGGTTGGGCTCCATTAGCACATTAGGCTTTTGATAGACATATTTTCTTTTATGAAGCTATGCAGCATGAATTCATTCCAGAACCCCTGAGAGTTAAAATAATATTAGCGACGGTAAGATGGAGAAAGCAGAAAGTTCTGTGCTACAGAACTTTTTAAAAAATACCACTCAACCTTTGGAGTTCATTCAGAAGACTAAAGAGAAGCTCACACTAATTTAAGCAGTTACTATATATGATCTACAAATTTCCAGCTGGCCAGTGAGATGCTAAGTACTGTAATACTTTACTGGCACCACTACTTTCTTGTTCTTCTTCAGGTCCCAGAGCTAGCCTGGAGTCACTCCACAACCACAAAAGGGCTAGGACGAAACCTTCCTAAGTTCTTTGGAGATTCCTGTATTATAGGCAGAACACAATAAAGTATGTTTTATCTTGAACTCTGCATGTATGGATCTGGTTGTTCATGCTTGCAACAGCTCAGAGGTGGCAGTCTTCATTTAAGGAAGAGAGGGAAACAACAAAATTCCTATATTCAGGACGAAACCTAGTGATAACATATATTAGTTTTCTGTATTTCTTTCCTGCTATCAAAAGGTGATACATATTTTTGAATATCAGACATGTTAGCTTTGGGAAAACCTGGACGAGGAACTTCTTAATTTGATTAGAGGAGAACACTTTTCAAATAGACATAAGAAAAGTTTCTTCTCCTTCTCCTCTATCTCCCCCTGCTTTTTTTTTAAAGCACCAAACTGCTTAGATTCAGGTCTTTTTTTTTCCTATCTTCTTTTCTAAAACATCTCCACAGAGAATAATGTAAAGGCACATTTTAACCTTATAGAATGCAACCTTTCATTCAGATCCTCCTTCTCAGTCATTATAAACTTTCGAAAACATACATAGAACAAGCAAGCTAATTATCTCTTTTGTGGTTTCTTGTTAAACATAGAAAATTGATTAAAATAGTTATAACTAAGTATGGGTCTGTTTTTATTCCAGTGAGCAATCAAATTTGCAGAAATTACTCCTTGGGCTTTAGCTGGTCACTTTTAATGAACATTAGGAAAGTAAGAAATCCCTTATTTCAGTTTTCACCACCCAGTGAAATGATTTGTAAAGAAGTATGTAGGCGGTCCTTGCTTGATCTGAACATGTAGATATTTCCACCCCCCCCAAAGCATAAACACATGAAACATATTGGGTTCAATCTAGTACAGTGTTGATGCACTGAACTTTAGTTTCCATAATTTTCAGCCACCATGAACAAAAGCAAAGTAGGGCGATTCTGAGATTGGCTACTTTTTTTTTTAGAATCATTTATTGTGTTAAAAATATTATTTTATATTGCTCAGAAACTCCTCAATAGCTTAGAAGTAGCCTAGGCATGTGTCAGAAGTTCTTTTGGAACCATTTCATTCTATTTCATTGTTTTCTTTCCTAGCATTTTCCTGGAAATTTGGGGCAGGAACAGGGGGGGATAAACTGAGTGCTGTTCATTGGTTGTAACAGGAATTGACCAACTGGCTTGTCCCTCCTCTCCCACCTTATCCAGTCAGGCTTTTAGTTTCCAATTATTTGCCCCAAATCTTCCAAAATATTTAAAACAAAGAAGTCAAAAAAAATGCCCCTTCCTTCAATTTATTACTTGCTGTTTTTAGAATATGTTCACTTGGTGAGGCAATTAAAAGCTCCACAGCCAAATAAGGTATATTTGTCTTACCACAGGGTTCATATTATTATTATTATTTATTCGACTTATATGCCGCCCTATTCCCTAAGGACTCAGGGCGGCGAACATTAAAACAGAGAAAATTTACAATAAAACAGAATTAAACAAGAAACAAGCCAAATAAAGTTAAAATAAAACCCAAGGGTCATTCGAGGCCGGCCCATTGGAACAACCAAGTCTTCAGGTCCCGGAAGGAGTGGAGGTCAGGGGCCAAACGGAGATCCACGGGGAGCTGGTTCCAAGGGCAGGAGCTCCCACAGAGAAGGCCCTGGGGGACCGCCAGCCTACAATGTCTGACTGACGGCACCCCAAGGAGGCCCCTCCTATGAGAGCGAACAGGGCGTCGGAGAGTGATGCTGGCAGGAGGCGTTCCGCAAGTACCCTGGACCCAAGCCATTAAGGGCTTTATAAGTTGTAACTAATACCTTGAAGGCGACCGGGAGGCAACCGCAACCAATGCAAGCCGTGCAGGAGGGGTGTAACATGGGAGTATCGGGATACCCCATCACAGCCAGCGCTGCATTCTGCACCAGCTGAAGCCTCCGGATCGTCCGCAAGGGAAGCCCCATGTAGAGAGCATTGCAGTAGTCAATCCTAGAGGTGACAAGCGCAGTAACCGTTCAAGGGCATCTCGGTCCAAATAAAGGCGAAGCTGGCGAACCAGCCGAACCTGGGCAAAAGCCCCTGGCCACAGCTCCCACATGCTCCTCCAAACCGAGCTGTGAGTCCAGGAGAACACCCAGGTTTCTCGCCCTATCCACGGGGGCAACACCTCTCCCCCATGACCAAAGATGGTACATCCAATAAAGACCGAGATGCCGGTAAGAACAGCCACTCCGTCTTGGTGGGGTTGAGCTGAAGCCTGTTACTACCCATCCAGACCCGTACGCCTCCAGGCACGGGACATCACGGAGAGAGCATCACTGATCTGGCCTGGGGTGGAGATATAAAGCTGGGTATCATCAGCATACTGATGATACCTCACCCCAAAACCTCGGATGATCTCACCCAGCGGTTTCATGTAGATATTGAACAGGAGAGGCGAAAGGACAGACCCCTGCGGCACCCCACAAGTGAGGGGTCTCGGGGCCGACCCCTGCCAACACCGACTGCGGCGGCCCGAAAGGAAGGAGGAGAACCAGTGCAAAACGGTTCCCCCCACCCCCAATCCTCTAAGCTGCTGCAGAAGGATACCATGGTCGATGGTATCGAAAGCCGCTGAGAGATCTAAAAGGACTAGGACAGAGGAAAAGCCCCTGTCCCGAGCCCTCCAGAGATCATCCATCAGTGCGACCAATGCTGTCTCCGTGCTGTGTCCGCCCTGAAGCCCGACTGATACGGATCTAAATACTCAGCTTCCTCCAGGAACAAGGGAAGCTGCTGAACCACCACTCTCAACAACCTTCGCTAAAAAGCGAAGGTTGGAGACAGGACGATAGTTGTTCAAAACGGCGGGTCAAGGCAGGCTTCTTGAGAAGGGGCCTCACCACCGCCTCGGCAGGAAAGACTCCTCACTCCTCACTCAAAGAAGCATTAACAACTGCCTGGAGCCAGCCGCACGTAACCTCCCTGGAGGCATAAACCAGCCAGGAAGGGCACGGGTCCAATAAACACGTGGTGGAAGACAGCCTCCGCATGATCCTGTCCACCTCATCGAGGGAGACCAGGTCAAACTCAACCCAGATAGGTTCCACCAGACTCACCGCCACCCCATCATCAGACCACTGCCAGTCAGAGTCAAGCCAGCACGAATTGCGACCTTATCCGCCAGATGTAAACTAAATTCCTCTGCTCTGCCCTGCAACGGGTCATCCCCCCCCCTCAATTGAAGGAGGGAGGGTCACCAAACAGGGCAGCAGGGCGATCATCGGCAGACGCAATCAGAGCGGAGAAGTAAGCACGCCTCGCCATCCTGATTGCTTCCAGATAGGTCCTAATATAGGATCGCAACTGGACACGGTCGAATTCGGAGTGGCTGGCCCTCCATCTGCTCTCCAGGCATCTTCTCCGCTTCATCCCCGGAGCCTCGAAACCAGGGGCCCATCGGGGTCTACGGCGGGGAAGAGGCCAAACAAAGTCAAAAGGAGATTCAGTTCTTTAATGTATTCACTTTACTAGAACCTGGCAGAAATGTTTTGAAATCTGTTGCTGGCTCAGTAGATGTAGAAGCATGAAAGTAGTAGAGTAGCAAAACTATTCTCCTTAGCATGAGCAATTCAAACAAGTCAGCTGTAACCTGAAATAATAGAATCAAATAATAGAATGCCTCAAGAGTCTCCAGACATAACCAAGTATTATTCATTTCACTAGGAGATGTAAACACCTATATAAATCTTCATTGAAATAACAGATCCTTCATAATGCTTTACTGTGGCTAGGCTGGGACTCAGGAGTTCAATCAAAATATAACTTGTAGCATATGTTTCTACAGCTTTAAATAGTTTTTGCAGATGCAGCATTATTTAGAGTTGCATCAGATAAAAATTCATGGGCATCTCCATGAAATAACTGGGGAAATTCCACTTATTGAATGTATATTGGATGCATTCATGTCCCATTCAACTTTGGTGGCTCAGGCTGTTAAATGCCTGCTCTTAAGATCCAGCTGTCTACAATTACTGTAGGCTCGAATCCCACCAGGCTCAAGGTTGACTCAGCCTTCCATCCTCTCGGGGTAAGTAAATTGAGGACCCAAGATTGTTGGGGGCAATTAGCTGACCTTGTAAAAATGCCACTTAGTAATAAGCAGGCATATACAATGGAATGAAGGCTATTGCTGAGCGCATTTGGTTGTGCTCCAAAAATTGTAAGCCGCCCTGAGTCTTCAGAGAAGGGCGGCATATAAATGTAATTAAAAAAACAACAACACTGACCTGGGTGATGAAGCCATTCTGTGAATGCGTGGACCTCAGTTTATGAAAGCGATCATAATATGTAAGCCTTTACGATTATATTTACCAGATATGGCTAAAGCATTCTAGATAATCAGTACATGGCATCAAAGAGTTTTCCATATCTACATACTGCCATTTTATAGTTGGTCAGATTGTTGCAGCTCATATTTGATAACCCTATATTCCATTTACTTGGCATTTTTAGTCATTATCAATGAAGATAAACATTTATATGCTAGCTAGCCAGCTATATTTGGAGGGTGGGTTGTACAATAAACTGAATTTGGAATACTATTGTACTCTTCACTTGAAGTTGAGGGCTCACCTCTTAATTACAGAATGTTCAGGCTTATTTTAATGGTAGCACTTTAACAGTAGAAACAAGTCAATAGTGGAGATATTCTGTATCAGTGTACTGTGTATTCTATTACAACAGAATCACAGCAGTGAAATAATACCTAAATAAGCAAGAAAGCAAATGCATCAAAACACCAATCATTTACTTAATATTGTATAGTTAACTTTTTTCTGTTTTCCTGGCAGTTTTATTTAAAATGAAAAGCAATTATCTGACATCCTAAATGATGCTGTACTGTAGTTTCTTTTTTTTCTAAATAACCCTTTTCTGTAAGGATTTCTCTCACTTTGTTTTCTGCCTACTGATTATTTGGGGGGAAATCTACTTATTTTTCCCTTTTCAATGATGAAATTTTCTCATCCATTAAATTATATTTAAGTCCAAATTAAAAGCATTACAAATTTACAAAGCTGTCCCTGTTTTACTGTATATATTCTCTCTCTGCTCAGTTTAAACACATAGAGGTAAAACCTTTATATCAAGCTCAACTCCTTAAGTTTCTTGGAGTTATCCATGTTGTTTTCCTGGCAAAAATATGGACATGGTTGCCACTGACTTCATCTGCATATTTTATTCAACCCCAGTGTAGTAAATCCAGCAATACTGGCATTTCTTGATCTTTTTCTATGTAATTACAAAATCAGTCCAGTTTGTCATTAGGATTTTAGAAATCAGTCAATGTTTCCTAGATTTTGCAGTCTGAGACCTTAACCAAATAAGCAACCTCTCTCAATGTCATTTTCTCTGGAAAATCTGAGAAGCATAATTTAAGGCTATCACACCTGCATTGTAGCTCAAATCCCCATACATCAATGTTTCTCAACTTTGGCAACTTTTACATGCTGGCTGGTGAATTCTGGGAGTTAAAGTCTGCACATTTTTAAGTTGCCAAAGTTGAGAAACACTGACCTACAAAATTGCCAGAAGGAAAAACTTAAGACTTTCCCAACTACTGTGATAGGGAGAAAGATAACACTGGACTGACTTTACAAAGAATTTTCCCAAGCATCTATTTTCCAAACCTGTAGAACTTAACTATAAATGATGTATAATGATTGCCAAGAGAGAATGGCCACTCATAACATGCCTGCTGTATTTAAAGAAAGGTAAACACAATTGCAAATTTGAAAATTTTAATTAAGGAAAAGGTCCTGAAGAAAATGAAATGGAACCCCAGATGGAAAAAAATGAAGTGAAATTCTGTTCTAGGGACTACTTAGTGTTGCTGCTTAGACAAGCAAAATCACAGATATAAAGAAAAAAGCTAATTAATGAAGTTAAGTGCAGACAAACATTGCCAGCAAAATAGTGCTGCCAGCACTATTGCACACTGTATATTGTATATTCCAGCCAGCCCTTTCTGTCAAGAGCTTTACATCAATATGATGAAAAATATTTTTGCTAAGACATGCGATCTAGCCATACTGCAGAAATGTTGAGATACATGCTCAAAAGGAGTTCATTCAAAGTGAATTATCTCAATCTCCCTACCCATAAAAAAAGGAGACATTTCATTATTTAACAGCCTTTCTCTCGATTAGTTTAGATGTCATTCATTATTCAATAAGTTACAATGGTGGGCTTTAGACAACACGTTAAACACAAACAAGTAAACAATCAAAAGCCATTAGCTCATTATACAGTGCATGCTCCAAGTGTTTCTAGTGATGGAACCCCATAATTTCTCAAAGCATGTTTCCAAGCCTGAAGTCCAGATGTTTGGCTATTTTTGCCATGCTCCCAAGCCAATGTAGAAAAATATTGGCCAAGGTTAATGGAAGTTTAGACCAGTGATCAGTATGTTCCACAGTTGTTCTTAATATGAATTATTACTCGATAAACCATACTTAAAGAAACTAAAGTTCAGCACTTAAATCCGGACTTGGCACTTTCTTCCTTAAGTTCCACCTGCCATATCATATATATCACTTTTTCATAAATCACCACCTTCCTGCATCTGTAGTTGCCTAATTCTGTTGCACTTTGGGCCCCATAAGCCATAGCTAGCATAGCTAGATAATTGTTCTCTTTCTCCCCATTAACCATCTCAGAGGATTGTTGTGAACCTAAGATCAGGAGGAAGAAAATCATATAAACCAGTTGGAAAAAGAACTTTTGGAAATGTAGAAGGAATCACTATGCTTTACTTCCAAGTGAAAATATTTACCAGGAGTTCTTAAATCAGAGCAGACTGTTAGCAATATAAACATATTTCTCATAGTTAACATTTCACTTCATGATTCATATTGGGCTCACCATGATTCCTGACATTAAATTCTATTTAGAGTTTAATGGTAATTTTCAGGGTTTCAAAATTATACAATACACTGTTACTTACAATTAACGATTGACTGAAACAGTAATTTTTTTAAGGGTCTTTATAAATTCCTTGGTTCTTCATACTCTTCCTTTTCCTCCCTTATACCTCTTTTTCTCCCCCCCACTTTTTGCTTATATAATTTCTCTTAAAATTATATTTATCCAAAATGTTTTTTAAAATGTTTTAAGTATTTCAAGTTATAGAGATAGCAGGAATGAAGAAGAGATAGCAAGGGACTTAATTTGATTAAAACAAAAATAAATATGTAAAGAAACCATCCAGAATTATAAAATCCAACATTAAGGAAGATTCTAAACTTGGCCCTTGTGTCCCTTCATTCCTTAAAAAAAAAGACAATACTGTTGGACAATAGTAATGCGATTACTCATTCTCAAGGATTCCACCATCTGTTCCTTGCTTATAAAATATTCTCTCAGATATAAGAATCTGATATTCCTGCTTCATCAGCTTCATAACTTATAGTTATGTAAAAATAATCAATGTAAATTTTCAAAAGTTCTGTTCAATCAAATTAAAAAACAGACATATAAGTTCAATGGCATTTTAATGAAATAGATATTATGTAGTTGAATACTAAAAAAATGTTTACTTGGCTCACTTGTTATATTGCATTGGCAAAAATAAATTGCAAATACAGGAAGTCCTTGACTTATGACCACTTGCTTTAGGCTGGTCCTTCCCAGGGCTACTTATGATCCAGACTTGAAGTTCCAATGCTTCCCCCCCAGGGTCACATGATCATATTTTGAGCACTCATCTCAATCAGCCCTTATTTACGGCCATTTACAGCATTTGCTAAATGACTATGGTGTTCACTTAACAATCACCATGTACACTTAGCAACTATGGAGTTCTTACTCTACTTACTCTACTTAATTTCACTTAACAACCATGACATATATTTAGCAACCATGGAGTTCACTGAATGACTGTGGAATTTGCTATATGACCGACACAGAAAAGTCACAGCAAATGCTGTGGTAGTTAAATGAAAACTGCATAACACTGTAAAGTCATAAAATCAGGCACAACTTACACCTATAATTCTGGGCTCAATTATGATTGTAAGTCAAGGACTACCTGTATATATTATTTCAATTAAGATGTTCTGGAAAGTCTTTTAAATAAAACCTAGAGACTAAGTTAGAAAGTGCCTCTTGTCCCAAGCACAGCATCCATGTAGTGAAGGGAAGAAATGGGTACAAGTGAGAAAGCCTGTGTTGCAATGTCACAGTTTACTCAATTGTGTGTGACATCACAATGAGAGTGGAATAGAACAAGACTTCATCCTGGGCCCTTTCATCACATCTTTTTGAGTCAACCCTGATGGGACTATACATTTTCCACTTTTGAAACTTCTCTCATCTGTTCCTAAGTTGTTATTTTTTTTAGAAACTAAGTATTTTAGACAAGAAGTAATTAAACATATTAACATGGACCAGATTTCCACAAAGCTGCACTTCCCTAGTTACTGATTTACACCACTCCTGTCCTATTTGGGTCAGATTTTATTTATTTATTTATTTAGCATATGACAAATACATGGACTTATAGTGGTTCAAATGTTAATGTCCAGTCCACCCAGCCATTCAAGGACAGGGTGGATCAGAGTCTTCAAGTAATGAATCTATGGATTCTCAAACAAATGCTAGAAGAACTGAGTGATGCTTCCTCGGAATACACAACACTTAAAATCCAAGCCCAGGATTGAAACGGAGCCTACTTTTTAGCCCCCAAAAGTTCAGAGCTTTAGAATAGCTCTGTGGCAAAGCTATAAGCTACATTGTAAGACCAATTTAATGCAGGCAGGTTGCCAAGAAACAGTGATGATATTGCTTATAGTTTATTAATACTGAATAAAGAGAAATTATATTCATTTTCTGCATCTGGAGGACAAAGTTTACAAAAAGGTAAGAGAATTAATAGGCTTACCAAGTTCCACAGCACAAGACATTGACAGACTCTGTCCCAAAGGACCATCCTAACTGTATTAAGGGAGGGTGTAATTGAAAGGCATCTGATGCAAAAGGCTGATCCTCTTGCAAATTGCTACATCACATCCCATCTCATGGAAATTAATTTGAGCAATAACATTTTTCAAGCCATTCATCTCAGGGCTGCATACCAGGAAACTCCATTTGGAAGCATGTCAAGTTCTTAAAAGCAGGCACTGACCTGCCAACTACTAAATTACATCTAGATAGGTTGGCATATCCTGAGCTTAGGAAAGTGGGGGATTCATTTAAGCAGCCCAATTCTCCAGGGGAGCTTTACAGCTGTGTCTGAAAAGAGCTACCTGCTCTCCAGACTGCTGTCAAATTTTTGGTGAGAACACAGCAGCTGGTGTGTACAGCACATATACCTCACAAGTAAATGGTTTCGTTAGACGGCCCAGAAAATTAATATCAGGAGATTATTGTTTTCCTGAACACAGCTGTATCCTGAAACTGTAGTGAAATCATTATCTTTATGAAGTATAGGTGAGTCTTTGTTGAGAGACAATTCCAGAAGACTTTATTTATTGATGTATTTATTTATTATTTATTGCATTCATATCCCACTGCAATCAGAATTGGCTCTGATTACATGCACATATATTTTGACTTCAGCTATGCAGTTTGAAAACCCCACAATTACTCAAGGTCATTTATTATGTTATGTATTTTATTTATATCCCTGCATGGAACTCAGACTAGCAGATAAAGCTTCCATGTGGTCTCCCAGCATGGCATTGAGCAGTTCCAGATTGTTCAATCTTATTTTTGTGTGCATGATATGAGCTTATACTGAATAGGAGAGTAAAATGGTATGTGTAGAGGTTAAGTTCACACATCACAATAAGTCATGGCTTGTTTTAACTCTGGTTCCATTAATAAGCCTGTTTGTTAACCCTGATTATCTCCTCATAGGCAAGTAACCATGGCTGAATTCCCATGGTGCCTAGTCAGGATAATGGCTTGCAGGGAAGAAGAGGAGATCCAGCCTCAAAGTGACATATTTGATGAGACTTGGAGGTGATTTTTTCTCTTGAACATGAGCAATGTGATAGCATCCACTAGTGAACTTGAACTCAGGAGGCTTGTTTAAGGAATGCAGAGACATTTATGTGGCACAATTTTCCAATCTATCCCTTTGCTGAGACATGTGGGCATCTGTTACCTAAGTCAATGATACCCTTTCCCTTAATGATGTGGGTATCCTGGTTAGAGAATTGGCTGTAGGATCAAACTACCCATTTTCCCTAGAAGCAATGGGCTGTCACCTTTTCTTGGCTACCTCCTCCTTAATCCAGGAAAGTCAATCAGCAAATTACATGTCAATTTCCTACTGTTCTCTTTAAAGGGGCAACTTCGACAGGCTAGGATTATGTCTCTTCTTTTGGCTTTTCTTTTTCTTTTCTTTTTCTTTTAACTTAGTTTTCCCATCTGTTTCCTGGCCTCCAGATCCAGGTATGTTTTTATTCTGTTCATGTTCAGCTTTGAGATAGTTATTAAAGATTCTCTTTATAAAATGATGCCAAAGAAATGTAAAATAGGACATAGGTGGGCAAATTGAAAAGGCATCCATGGGACAAGATGAAAAAGTCACTACAGAAACTGCAACCATGAGATTAAAGCCACTCCCCCTTTGTTTTACAGATGTTGCATGGGTAACACACATAAAAGAGGGGAGGGTCACCATTATGAGTCATGGTGGCACAGTTGTTAGAATGCAGTACTGCAGGCTCCTTTTGCTGCCTGCCGGCTGCCTGTAGTTCAGCAGTTTGATTCTGACTGGCTCAAGATTGACTCAGCCTTCCATCCTTCTGAGGTCCATAAAATGAGGAGCCAGATTATTGGAGGCAATATGCTGACTCTGTAAACTGCTTAGAGAGGGCTGTAAAGCACTGTGAAGCGGTATATAAGTGTAAGCGCTATTGCAATCTGAACTATTTGGAAATCATCTGGAAGAGAAAAAGGAAAGTGGTGATGTAGCTATAATCTTTATAATGAGCTCCTCTTAAAGGTGTTTTTATTCTACCTTTCATTTCATTTTAGTATCTTATTCTCAGATTATTTGATTCTCCCTTAGCCTCATCTTCTACATTGTTATTATTATTGTTATTGTTGTTATTGTTATTTACACAAAAATGTGAAATCACAGTTTAAGGTTGACAGATACATGCTCCTGCATAGTGATATGTTCCAAACTCCAAAACTCTTCATTGTCACCATCAAAATAGTGCAGGAGCACAAACTTATGAAGATTCTGCTATCTGGTGGTCAGAACAACGAAGTTTCCATGTAGAGAGGGAAAAAAGCTATGATCAGTGGGGAACAAAGGAAACTATACATGAATAATGTCCTGTAAACATCACCTTTCACGTGTTATAAAATGCTCACAAATAATCTTGTGAATTTTTATCATATGTGCACACCTATTAAGAGGTCTCTTTAAAGACAATAGGATTTACTCATAGAGTGCAGAGACTTGCAATTTAAATATAGATCTTTGCTTTCAATTCTCTGAAGAAATATTTGGTCAGATTGTGGTCAATAATTCTATCCTTTACAAAATAATGCACTGATGGAAAACCTTCTGTAAGGATATATAAATAATCTTTGGAATATCAAGAGCTATGAAGACACTACCAAGTGCCCCCAGCATTTCTGAAGGGTTGGGAGAAGAGCTAAAAAAATGAACACATTAAAATATCCAGATCTTTGATTTCTATTTTTAGTTTTACAGTCAGAGGAGGAGAAAGATAAGGAGTAGAAGAAAAAGGATGAGTAAATGTACTTTTCTCTCATTGAACAAAAAAGTAATTTCAACCAATTTAAGGTTTTGACAATGGAACGTATTCCTATGAGTAATTGGTTCCACAAAGCATGGGGATCTGGAAACTGAACTTTTAGCCAGAAGAGACTGCAAAATAACTAAAAAGGTACTCAGAACATCAGAAAAGAAGCAATAGAGTTTGAAATTCAAGCATAGGAAACTGGTGCTTTCAATGGACTCTGTGTGGTCTTTCCTTAGTTTGGGAAACTTCCAAATGTAGTAATTATTTTTATTTCTATTTAACTTATTTAAGTGCTTTTCATATAATTACATCTTGATGCAATTTACAGTAAAAGTAATTAAAGTATTATAACAAAAAACATACAATAAAACCATATTATAACATATTGATTAAAAGGTAAAAGAAAAGGAAACCAAGGGAGACTGGAACCATTCATTGTCTATTCATCCTGGCAAAGCCTGAATGAAATCATCTCCTGAATAGGTGTCCCAAAGATGTAATCATACAGTCCCTCTCATAGTTCAGGTGTGAAAACATTTCAGAGTTTTCCTGTCCCTCTCACAGAAGAAGCCAGTCTATGAGTAACCATCAGTTGGCTCTCTCTTACCTGGAGCAGGTCCTCCTCTGATCATTTTAGGGATCATCTTAGGGATCATGTAATAATAAATGTGTTCTGGTAATAAATAACGTGTTCTGGTTCCAAATTGTTTGGGTTAGTTATGCATAAAAACAAATCTTGAACTTGGTTCAATAGCCAATTGTGAACCAATGAAATTTTTCAGCCCAGATTTTATATGCACATTGCCTGATGCCCCCTTGATAACCTGGATGCTGCATTTTGCATCACCTGTAGCTTCTAGCCAAAGCACTAGTGTGGTCCTTCAGAGTACATTCTAGAAAGAATGGCAGTAGGTTTTCCTGACTATAGAGGTAACTTGAGCCTCCAGCAATAATTATAATTCTAAAAGAATCTCAATATTATGTACTTGCTCTTTTTGAGCTATGTGCAGCTCCATTTACTACAAGCTAACTTCCAAAATCCCATATTCGGAAATCACTAATCCTCAAGATTTCCATTTCATCAGAAGTCACTGTGTCCACCCTATGCAGTTAGGAATCACTGCATCTAGACACTGGTCCAAAAATGCTTAGCCTCTCTAATACTTTTTTTAAATTACATTTATATGCCGCCCTTCTCCGAAGACACAGGGCGGCTTACAATTTTTGGGATACAACCCAATGCGCTCAGCAATAGCCTGCATTCCATTGTATATGCCTGCTTATTACTAAGCAGCAATTTTACAAAGTCAGCTTATTGCCCCCAACAATCTTGGGTCCTCAATTTACCTACCCCGAGAGGATGGAAGGCTGAGTCAACCTTGAGCCTGGTGGGATTCGAGCCTGCAGTAATTGCAGGCAGCTGGAACTTAAGTGCTAGGCATTTAACAGCCTGCACCACCAAGGCTCTATGGCATACTATCAGCATTTTGACACCAATTAGGCTCAACTCTCTGGATAACACTATGCTGCCATGGCCATACTGATTGAAGAATTCTTGGAGATGGTCTACACATTGGGGGGAGGGGGAGATGGCCACTTTGGGAAATATTATCTTATGTTATTACTCCTTTTCAGAAAGCGTATGAATAATAAGCCCCAAGACCAGATAATGATGTTTTATGTTTGAAACTTTTTTCATACACTTGCACAGGAAAACTTTTTTGAATATTAACCAATTGCTTGCTTACATAATTCTCCATTTATTTCTTGATATAAAAGTAAACACTGGAAATGTGATATATGATAACTCCAATGCAAAACTTCAGTCCCACAGTAAATCTATTGAAGAGTGTGAGCAATTTATAGGAAATAGAGTCAGAAATTATTGGAGAGATAATAATCAGTGTACTGGATGAGGACCTAATGGCATTTAGGAAATTATCCCAGATTCCTTCTTTCTAACCTTATTATGACAGTTTACTTCCCAGTGTCATCAGTGGTGGGATTCAATTTTTTTTACTACTGGTTCTGTGGGTGTGGCTTGGTGGGCATGGCAGGGGAAAGATACTGTAAAATCTCCAGTCGGAGGTGGTATTTGCCGGTTCTCCGAACTACCCAAAATTTCTGCTACCGGTTCTCCAGAACTGGTCAGAACCTGCTGAATACCACCTCTGAGTGTCATCCATCTAAATAATGATAAATAGTAAATAGATAAATTTGTGTGAAGCCAATTCCAAAACATAATAATAGGGAAGGCAAATTTCCAATTGTCACAGCACTATGTTTCTTAGTGTTATAGATCAGAGTTGCTAATAGAGTTATAGATCAGATGCTTATACAGAAGGTTCCTGTGTACTTGTTTCAACTATTTCTGTTCCCATAATTTATATATCCACAATGAAAATATTTTACAGTTTTTTATAGGCTCTAACATTTGCACTGAAATCTGCAAAACCTGGAGATTCATTCGGTGCTTGAATTCTTTTACATAACTGGAAAGTATTATTCTAAGGAAACTTTATTTTCAAATATAAATATCAAATTTCTTAACAACATTAAACAATGGTTAAAATCCCATTTAGCTTATGGGAAAAATTAAATGTAAAAAAATAATTGCTTCTTCAAAATTAATTCTTCAAAATTATATCATAATCATGAATAAATAAGGTACCATAGAAATACCTAAAGGTATTTCTATGCAAATGACTTTAAGTTACAGTAAGCAGGCTGATAGGATATTAAAAAGTTTATTTGGGAAGAATATCTGGAATTTATATTACCAATATCATATAATAATATGATATAAACAGGATTTAGCTTCCCTGATTTTCTGGTGGGCTTAAATTTCAGTTACTTTACTATAGAACAAAAGTATCCCAGTTCTCATAAAACTACTTTTAGATCTGCACTGAGTCTGTTTATTAGCGTGGTCTGCCCTGCAGGGCTGACTGAATGTATCTTAGAGACAGAGATAGAGATTATATAACAATAGCACTTATATAACACTTCATAGTGTTTTACAGCATGCTGTAAGTAGTTTACAGAGTCAGCATATTGCCCCCAACAAGCTGGGTCTTCATTTTACCGACCTCGGAAGGATGGAAGGCTGAATCAACCTTGAGGCAGTCAGAACTAAATTCTTAGCAGTGGGCAGAGTATGTCTGGCATACTATATTCTAATCACTGCACCTCTATAGCTCTTTTATATAGATAGAAATTAGATCTATCTATCTATCTATCTATCTATCTATCTATCTATCTATCTATCTATCTATCTATCTATCTATCTATCTATCTATCTATCTCATATATGCAGTCATATAAATGATATAACTTAGTCTTCCACTTCTATGTTCTTTGAAACAAAGAGAAACACATTACAATTGACTATACATCCCTTTTTCCTTGAGAGAGGAGATCATGCAGCTCTGCTACAACAGCCGGCCAGCTGAACATTTGGGGTTATTTAAAATGTCTGATTTCCTCATGATCTCACATATAAACAGATGTTGAGATCTATATTTCTTCTTCCCACATTTATGATCATGCCAAACTTTTTCTCAAATATTAAGATCCCTCCCCAAAAGGGCTTTAGGGATACAGGTTCCTTAAAATTTATTACTGAACTATCATGTTTTAAGGGCCTGGATGTCATTCCAGTGGTAATTGACCATTCACTTAAATGACTAATTTAAATGACCTGTCAGGGCTATTACACAGTTTAAATCATATTATCTGTTTATTCAACTGGTTTTGTAAAAGCCTAACTTATGTGAATACCTTATTTCTGGCAACCACACACTATTCTCATCAAATAAGCTGCTTCTCTCCTCTACCAATTTTGTCCTGATCTTTTACTAAGGGCTGAGGATTCATTTAATAACTCTATTCCTGCCCTTGCACAGGTGTGGCCATTTTATCCCACCCATGACTACCATTCATGCCTGCTGTCAATTATCTCCCACCCATTCCTTATTCTGAAGGACAATCAAAGTTTGCAAATTACAGGTAAATATTTATTTTAGGAAATTTTGAATAAATTGATCGTATGCAAGATAGTCTCTAACTAGTGGCATTGTGTTTCCAATCACATTTTTAAATTATTTGAGCAAGAGGCATGTGAATTTTCTAGAATTGCAAGGGTCTAGAATATTCAGCTAAAACATATCTTGTTTTAATAATCTATTCAGATGCATTTGTATCTATGTATCTATGTGTGCCTTTATGTCAGTCTTGACTCCTAGACAAGTCCCTGCAGTTTTCTTGGCAAGGTTTTTTGGAAGTGATTTTCCCTTGCCTGCTTCTCACAGCTGAGAGAGTGACTGGCCCAAAGTTACCACACTGATTTTGTGCCTAAGGCATGATCTCCATGTTTCTAGTCTAGTGCCTTAACCACCATACCAAATTGGCTCTGGACCATTATCAACATTTAAACTCTTGAATTCTTATCAAACTTTAAAAAGGTAAAGGTTCTCCTCGCACATACATGCTAGCCGTTCCCGGCTCTAGGGAGTGGTGCTCCTCTCCGTTTCAAAGCTGAAGAATCAGCACTATCTGAAGACATCTCCGTGGTCATGTGGCTGGCATGACTAAATGCTGAAGGCACAGGGAATGCTGTTACTGTTTCACCAAAGTGGTCCCTATTTTTCTACTTGCATTTTTACATGCTTTCGAACTGCTAGTTTTGCAGAAGCTGGGACAAGTAATGGGAGCGGTACTAGGGATTTGAACTGCCAAACTGCTGACCTTTCTGACCAACAAGCTCAGTGTCTTAGCCACTGAGCCATCACCTCCCCTTTTATTAAAGTTACAATCATCCAAAACATATTATAATAAGGGTTTTTTTTGTTTTTTAAATAAATGATTTAAAACATATTGCTTTTCATAAACAACCAAAGAGCACAGGTTAGGGTATTTATTATTTATTTATTTATTTATTTATTTATTTATTTATTTATTTGAACTTGTATGCCGCCCCATCTCCGAAGACTCGGGGCGGCTCACAACTAAAAACACAAAACAATAAATATTTAAAAAAACATTAAACCAAACAAGCCCAAATATAAAACACGACAATAAAAATACATTAAAAAACCCATCCCTCCCCAGGGAGGGGTCACAGCCCGGGTTGGTCAAACAACCAGGTCTTTAATTCGCGGCGGAAGGTGTGGAGATCAGGGGCCAGACGGAGCTCCAGAGGCAGTTGATTCCAGAGGTCGGGGCAGCAGCAGAGAAGGCTTGTCATCGGGGAAGCACCAGCCGGCATTGACCCGCCGATGGAACCCCGAGGAGTCCTTGCCTATGAGCCCGCACAGGGCGGCCGGCACTAGCTATTGGAAGAAGACGCTCCCTCAAATATTGGGGACCCATGTCGTGTAGGACTTTGAATGTCAAAACTAAAACCTTGAATCTCACCGGAGCGCAATCGGAGCCAATGCAGGCACGCAGGAGGGGGTAACATGGGAGAACTGGGTAACTCCCATCACCACCCCAGCGCGCCGCATTCTGCACCAGTTGCAATCTCTGGATGGTATGCAAGGGCAGTCCTAAATAGAGAGCGTTGCAGTAGTCGAGTCTCGAGGTGACAAGGGCATGAGTAACTGTGCGTAGGGCGTCCCGGTCCAGAAAAGGGCGAAGTTGTCGAACAAGACGGAGCTGGGCAAAGGCCCCCTGGCGGCGGCCCCCACCTGCTCCTCCAACCGGAGCCGTGCATCCAGGAGGACCCCAGATTCCGCGCCCTATCCACAGGGGGTAACACCTCCCCCCCATGGCCAAGGATGGACAATCTTGACTGGGCCGAGGGACGCCGGCAGCAAAGCCACTCAGTCTTGGCGGGTTGAGTCGGAGCATGTTCCTACTCATCCAGATCGTACCGCATCCAAACACGGGACCTCAGGAGAGGGCATCACTGATCTGGCCAGGGGTGGAAATGTACAGCTGAGTATCATCAGCGTACTGATGGAATTTCACCCCAAAGCCACGGATGATCTCACCCAGCGGTTTCATGTAGATATTAAATAAGAGGGGAAAGGACCGACCCTGCGGGACCCCAAAGAGAGAGCCCTCGGGGTCGACCGAACCCCTCCCACCAACACCGATTGCGATCGCCCCGAGAGGTAGGAGGAGAACCACTGAAGAACAGTGCCCCCCACTCCCACCCCCGGAGGCGACGCAAAAGGATACCATGGTGATGGTATCGAAGCCGCTGAGAGGTCCAATAGGACCAGGACAGAGGAAAAACCCCTGTCCCAGGCCCTCCAGAGATCATCCATCAGCGCGACCAATGCCGTCTCCGTGCTGTAACCGGGTTGGAAGCCCGATTGGTACGGATCCAGGTAGTCGCTTCATCCAGGAAAAGCGGAACCTGCTGAGCCACCACATCTCAACAACCTTCGCCAAAAGCGAAGGTTGGAGACAGGACGAAAGTTGTCTAACGGTCGGGTCCAAGGCAGGCTTCTTCAGGAGGGTCTCACCAAGCCTCCTTCAAGGGGAGGGAAGACACCCTCCCTCAGTGGCGTTGACAACTGCCGGAGCCAACCGCAGGTGGCCTCCCTGGTGGCATAAGTCAGCCAGGAGGGACACGGGTCCAACAAACATGTGGTGGAACTCAGTCGCCGCATAATCCTGTCCACTTCATCCTCGGAGACAGGATCAAACTCATCCCAGATAACAGTGGCCAGACTACCCGCAACTTGTTCCTCCGACCACTGCAAATCAGAGGACAACCCGTCCCGAATGCGAGCGATCTTATCCGTCAGATATTGACCAAACTCCTTAGCCCTGCCCCGCAATGGGTCCGCCCCCCCCTCAAAACGAAGGAGGGAAGGGAACGGGTAACCCGAAACAGGGCGGCTGGGTGGTTATCTGCGGACGCTATGAGAGTGGAGAGATAAGACCTTCTCGCCTCTCCCATAGCTACCAGGTAAGTCCTAATGTAGGCTCTTAGCTGGGCACGATCGGATTGAGAACGTGTAGACCTCCACCTGCTCTCTAAACCCCTACGACGTTGTTTCATCTCCCAGAGCTCCTCAGTATACCAGGGAGCAAACCGAGATCCACGACGTGTAAGGGGACGCATGGGGACAATCCTGTCGAGGGCTTCTGACGCAGCCCATTGCCAGGCCACTGCCAGATCCTCGGCAGAGTTGTGAGCAAGGGAAGAGGGAAAAAACCCCAGTTCTGCCTGGAACCCTTCAGGGTCCATCAGGCGCCTGGGGCGGAACCACCTAAGTGGCTCCTCCTCCCAGCAGTGGGGGGCGGCCTGTTGGAAGACCAGCCGTAGGAGATAGTGATCAGACCATGGAACGGGCAAGACTGTAAAAGTAACTTGCCCTCTGTCACTCCGCCACCATTCAGAGACAAAAACTAGGTCAAGAGTATTCCCCCCCTCATGAGTCGGGCCTTGAATCAACTGGGTCAGGCCCATGGCCTCCATAGAAGCCATGAACTCCTGGGCCAAACCCGGCCCCCCAGGGAAGGCAGATTGAAGTCCCCCAGGACCATAAGGTCCAGGAGCTCCACCGCCACCCCAGAGAGGAGATCGAGAAGCCCAGGTAGGGCCGCTGCCACACAGCTGGGGAAAGGTATGTAAGCAGCAGACCCACCTGACCACTAGGCCCCACCTCACAAGGAGGGTCTCACTCCCGCCTATCTCTGCAACAGTGACCTCCCTTGGAAACAGGGTCTCCCGAATAACCACGGCCACCCCACCACCCCTACCCTGAGCCGTGGTGGTGCAAAACCTGAAAACCTGGAGGGCATAGATCAACCAGAGGGACACCTCCCTCCGGGCCCAACCAGGTCTCGGTGATACAAGCCAGGTCCGCAGCCTCCTCCTCAATGATCTCACGGAGGAGGGAAGACTTATTAGCCACGGACCTGGCATTAAAATACACCAACCTAAGGCCAGGGATCCCAATTCCGATGCTCCCTAGGGAGGAGGCCACAGGGTTGGAGCGGGCCACCACACAAAGATGGCGGGTGCGCACTCCCAGCACATGATATGGCCCTGTGCCTCGACGTCTCCTGCCAATTCCAACCACCCTGGGGATCGCGGTCCCCACCTCACACCCCAGAGCCCCGCCGGCCCCCCGCCCTCCCCGACCGCGCACCAGGCTGCAAAAAGACCCCTCCACCCCCCTCCCTAACCCCTTAAGATGACCAATTAAAAATTTTAAAAACCTCCCCTTCCGAGATAAACATAATTTGAAACCCTTGGTCATGCTATGCCCCCTCTCGGGAATAAGAAACCCGTCATCGAGGAGGGGCTTTGACAAAACAGCAGGGCATCTCAGGGACAGGGGAACACCCCTGAGCGCCCACAGCTCAAGAGAAGAATAGATATATCCCATAGTGGTTATTGCTAGGGAGCGGTCAAGTCCAGGATAGATGGTAAAGAGAGTTCAGTTCGACGATGGTCAGTCAGTTCTAGAGCCAGAAAACAACAGGAAACTTTGACCCAGGTGGCATTCTCACTACCCACCGGGAAATAAGTCCTGTAAGCTCTGACACAGTTCAAACTCCTCTCTCCCACTGAGGAGGACAGTCATCAGGGTAGCTCTAGAGAAGGGGGCAAAACACCACTGGTCTCTCACCTCAGTGGTGCTAGACAACATGGCATGCTCCCACCACACCATGTGGCCCCCGGGCAACTGAAACAGTTGGGGGGAGGAAAGATGGTCCAGGCATGGTAGACGGCCACTAAGGGCCCGATACCCTCACCAGCCAATCACAGATACAAGGGTATGGAATGGACAATTGTAGTGTTTCTTGTTAATACATGAATGATTAAAAATCAAGGGATGCTTTTTACACTCTTAAGAAAAGACAATTCAGCAACACTTTTTTCAGATATTGTTTAAGGGGGATGACTGCAAATAGGAATATTATTTTGTATAATATATCCAAAATATCACTATATGAAGAACTATGTATTTATCTGGCATGGAAGCAACAAAAAAGATTGTCCTTCGGTGTTTTATATACAACACAATTCCCAATGTACCATGTTATATGGGTAAACGTTTGTCTTCTCTTTATTTAAGTCTCTTAAATAATATTGGAAGCAATATTATTCCTTATGGTCAAGGTTTAAGAAAGTTTTTAGAAACTCAAGCTGAAATTGGTTCCTCTATGTGGTCATACAATATAGTTTTCTTTTTTTCTTTTGTTTGCTTCTATGCTTTTTGTTCTATTTTAGCTGTTCATCCACTGGAGTACCTGAAAAGCTCCAAGACAACATCCCAACCTATTTCACAAACATTTAACAGATGCAGCAGAACATCTTGAAGCAAATGTTTTATTTAAGATCACAATATTATCACAGATGTACTGCCATGGTTTTAGATTGCATAAACAGATAAAAAAGCAATTGCAGGCAGGCATTCTGGCAGCTCAATATTTATAACTTATTTGTCCCTAGGTATGTCAGGATATCTATTATATTTTTTTTCTTGCTGGATGTTAATAGTTATAGTTTTTTAAAAAAGATATAGTCAAGTGAAAACATTGCATGATGTATATTCTGAAAAAAGACGTGAAAAGGAAGCTCTTTAATTGCTAGCATAGAAGTTGGAATAACAATTGCCTCAGAAGCCCAAAGGTAATAAAGTTATATTTCTTCATGACTGACACAACAAAATAATGGTGTTGTGAAGGGCTATGATCAATAATAAGATAATTATTGCTGTCTATACTCCTTCATTTCATTTCTCATCACAGTTTGCCATAGGTATGCAGATATTTCTGACTCCAGGTCACACTTTCATACATCATGAGCCTTTAAAGATACTATCCTAAGAGCTGGGACAGGGAAAAGTCCTCTGATGATCTGCTTAGGTCAGTTGAAAAGACTGAGCTGAAAGGATAAGTGAAAGTCTGTACATCTGTATCTAAAAATATGGAGGTATATTTTAGGCTACCTTAACTTAGGACCAAACCACTTCATTTCCCAAATGAATAGTCCTCAAAGCCAGAGGTGGTATTTAGCAGGTTCTGACCAGGTCTGGAGAACCAGTAGTGGAAATTTTGAGTAGTTTGGAGAACTGGCAAATACCACCTCTGACTGGCCCCACCCACATCTAGTCTCTGCCTCCCGAGTCCCAACTGATCAGCTGGTCCTTCTTTTGTTGCCCTGCAGAGGAGAACAGAGCTGGAAAGCAGGTTAGTGGGGTGGGGAGGGAATGGGGATTTTGCAGTATCGTTCCCTGCCACGACCACCAAGCCACGCCCACAGAACCGGTAGTAAAAATGTTTGAATCCCACCACTGCTCATAACTTAGTCAAAAGCAGATGGCATTAGATAGGCTTGTATCTCGGCAAGTTTGCATAGAGGTTGCCTGAACACCCTGTGTAGAGGCTCCACAAGAAACTGCCCCAATCTCTACACTCTCTGCATTTTTTAAAAAGAAAAATACAAAAGAAGCCACTTTCTAACCTTTCTGGATGCTAAGAGACAGAGTTATTTCTTTGCTGCTATTTCAGATTTTCTGGAGTTTCCATACATTGAATAGACAAGCCATAACTGGCATATATTCTGTCCAGAGAAGAAAATTCACATTCATTAAAAACGTGCTTCATGGGAAGTGACTGCTGTCTTATAATGAGCACTTCAGAAGTTCAGCTTTTTGCTCTAGCTATGGACAATGGCATGTCTACCCAAAGCAAAGACAGAAAGTGAGGTAATAACTTTGTGTAATTTTTTTTAACTAAGATCTTATTTTTAAACCTTGATTTTTGTTTTTTTTAAATAGCTTCTTAAAAATTAGAACACATTTTTTATCTACTAGTACCTACAACCAAATCCTTAAAGCAGGATGATTGTGTGTTAATATCAACTCTATAAATGAAATCCAGACTCCTTGTGTGGAGTTCTTAAAATTATTTCTTTTAAGAAACACAGTGTGTGAGAGAGAGAGACAGAAAGAAAGAAAGAGAAATAAGAGTGAGAGACATACACAAAGAGGGTAGATGAAGTTGAATGAGTTAAAACTAACATTTACTAAAGTATAGGGGGATTTCTTGTTGCTAAGTGAGCTATCTATTTTACTTTACTTAACTGTACTACTGAAGCTCTGTGGCATATGACTTCTCAGAAATCAATGTCTCTCTTGCAGTGTAAACAATTCAGTTATTAAGATTCTTTAGCATATTTGTGATATTGCTCAATTGCTTATGAAAAAGAATCTTCTTTATTTTCTCTTTTACCACTTCAGGTGTTGAGCTAATGAAAAAGAAATAAAAAAACAACCCCCCAAATACAGCCTTAAATTTCTTGAGCATTACCTGCAAAGCAGAGATGCATTTTAAAACAGACCAAATAACCTTGGATGCTTGAAGGAAGCTAAGAAAATTATACTTACATAAGAGTGGAAAGGAAAGGGAGAGGGAGAGGGAGGGAGGGAGAGGGGGAGGGAGGAGAGAGAGAGAATATGCAGTCCTTTTCTTGCCCTGCTATTGGTTAACAAGAAGCATATCTGTCTCATCTGCATTATGCATCAATCTTTTTTCCATTAGGTCCATGGTTAATATCAAATACAGTTTGGGGACTTCAAAGTTTTCTTAGAGTTTAACTGTGGAGAATTTTAGCCCCGAGTAGAAATGTGTTTTTGGATCTCAATATTATCTGTTGAAAAAGAAAGTATCTTATATGATTTTCTTACAAGTCAGACCTATGGTAGTTTTATCAAGCTGCACCTATGCTTTGATGCTATCAGATTTAAAAAAAAAAAAACAAGTAAAATTTGAAGTTCCAGGAACAAACATGTTGTTCTAAGAGCATTTGACTAATGAAATATTCAGGTAATGTAAACATTATCTTATTTTATCCAACCAAAAATGACTAATCAAGAAAAGGGAGTTCTAGCAATGGTCAATTTTATTAACATATTATAAATGATATTTATAATCCCCATTATAAATGATATTCACCATATGAGTATCAAGCCATTATGATTCTTTACAAAATAATCATCAATGTTTCACTTCCAATTAAGTGAATGGATTGCTTCACTTAGCGAAACAACTGAAAATGTATATAATAGGTATTTCTGGTTTAATCCTTGTCTTCAGGTAGGTTTTTTAAAACAATTGTCTTAAATCTTAGAGGGGATTGGCTACTGACTTTGATAGACTATAGGCTGACTGGTTATATGGAAGTTTTCCCATATTCCTCTCTGAGCCCAGATATCCTTTTCCTAAAAAAAAAAAGAACTTGTGCTATTGCTCAATGTATAAAAAAGGAGTTGTGTTTAAAAAAATAAAAGACCTCTCAGATACAACCTTAAAATTGTAGTGTTGTGTTCCTGTTGTGGATTAAATAGCAAAATACATATGACAAAAACAGCCAGGAAGCTATGTGTGCCAATTACAATATCCTCTGTTGCTGTTTTGTCATCCTTTAGGAAAAAATCCTATAGATGCCCAGGATAGTCCTCATATGGCACAATTGAGCTCCATGGAAGGAAGGAATGATCCAAGCAAGTTCCTACAAACATAAAGCCTTCCATCTTTGAAGGTATCTACATGGATTTTGGCATCACTTTCAAGTTGGAGCAATCTTCCTTGGCTCCATGCTGTTATCTGGGATGGACAGCTGAGCCTATTTACTTGCAGCTCAGCTGCAGCAAAGGGGTGATTTGAACTCCTCCAGTTCCCATTTATTATATACAACTTTTATTAAAACTCTTTGGACAAAAAATTAAATCCAAACTGAAAATGAATACAAAATAATATACAGTAAGGAAGAAAAAAAGAAATAGTAAAAAGCAAGAGAAAGCAGAAACTTCAAGGAAAAAAATGTTTAAGAAAAAATAGAAAAGAAAGAAAAAAGGTGAACAGATTCTTCACAACTGTGCTAAGTACAATTATATTTTAATCTCTCTCTCTAGAGTTACATTGTAATACTTATCTTTTCTTTCATATAATAGCTTTTCTATAATTTACCCTGTCTAATCATCAAAGCTATGTGTTAAGTTTGCATGAAGAGTCAGACGCGAGGAGTTCCAGCAAAGAAGTTTATTAGTGACTACAGCTCGAATAGACCCGTCCTGGCTTGGCTACGGCTGCTTCTTATAGCCTGCAGCCGTAGCTGCCAGCCAATGGGAGTGCAGGGTTTCTTCCCGCACTATTTAAACCAATAACATTTAACATTTTACAAGAACAGTTCAAATAAACCAATAACATTCAAACCTACATACATAACACCCCTCCCCACTAGGTTCAGTCCATACCAAACCCCAACCTATCTAATGTATTCCTTTAAATAGGTGGGGCTCTTACGTGTACGTTGAGACCTTCGTGGTTCAGAAGTTTTAACGTTCTCACCCAGTGAGAGGGGAAATGTGTCTACTGACATTTCCCTGTTAGGACTTCCTGTGAAAGAAGATCCTGTTAGACTGTTAGAATCTGGTCTCTCCTCCCAACCCATCTCCATTCCAATGTCAGCACCCAAGTCAGGTAGTGATGTGCAATCTTCCACTTCAGGTGGTGGATCTTGGCATTGTGACAGGGTTGGGATGGTTCCTGTCGCAAGGCTCGTTACACATGGGGTTGATTCCTGTTTGCTGATTTTCCTCCTGTTCCCCCCCTTCCCCCCCTAGAAGAAACATCAGGTGAGGGACCTAGAGGGAGACAGGGGCGATGTTCTTGAGGGAACCTGGATCTAAGTTGGTCAATGTGCCTGCTCCAGAGGAGGCCATCCTCTGTTTCTACCCTGTAAGAACGAGGGCCCGTGATGTGAGTTATTTCAGCAGGAATCCACAAAGGGTCACCTATAAGGTTCCTAGCATAGACAGAATCTCCCACACTAAAAGAACGAACCAGTAGTGCGTTGGGTGCGTAAGTGGGATGAAGGCGGTCAAGGGAAGACCTAAGTTTCCTGCCCATCAACAACTCTGCTGGGGACAAGTTATTTGATGGGCTAGGAGTGATGTGTTGAGCACTAAGAAGTTTTTCAAGCTTCTCAGTGATATCCCCAGGACCCAGCTGCTGAAGCTTCTCTTTGGTAAAGCGTACCATGCGTTCAGCCCGGCCATTGGCGAAGGGTGCCCAGGGGCAGTGAGGGCATGTCTGATACCCTGTTGAGCTAGAAAGGATTCAAAAATGTTAGACGTGAATTGAGGGCCATTGTCAGAGACAAGGACATCTGGTAACCTGTGGGTTACAAACAATTTTCTGAGCTGCTTGATGACAGCCTCACTTGTAGTGGATGTCATGGGAATTATCTCTAGCCATTTAGAGTATGCATCTACTAGTACTAGAAAAGTGTGCCCTCTTGTAGGGCCTGCAAAATCAATGTGGATTCTAGACCATGGGCCCCTAGGACATTCCCATTCCTGTGTGGGGGCGTGAGGTGGGGCAGGCCTGACTACCTGGCAATTGGGACAAGATGCTACCCAGTTTTCAACCATTTTGTCAATACCTGGCCACCATACATAACTCCTGGCCAAACCTTTCATCCTTACAATCCCAGGATGACCCTCATGTAACATTTCCAAAACCTCCTTTGCAGTTTTGCAGGAATAACCACCCTGTTACCCCACAAAATACATCCTCTTAATACAGATAATTCAGTTTGCCTGGACTTAAAAGGTTGGGCAAGGTGAGGTAGATCTTGAAGAGGCCAACCTTTCTTAATCCAGCCCATAACAGGTGCTAATACAGCATCTTTGGTAGTTTCTCTGGCAATCTCAGCAGCATGGACTGGAAGCTTAGCTACGGTCTCCAGGAAAAAGGTGTGAGTTTCAAGTTCAGAGTCCTCCTTGTGGCAAGGTAGTGGGCAACGACTCAGTGCATCAGCATGTCCAATGTCCTTGCCAGGCCTGTGAATCAGTTTGTATGAATAGGCTGCAAGAAATTCAGTCCACCTCAGCATTCTTGGTGACAGGATATTAGGTGTAGGTTTGTCTCCTGCCACAATGCCTAATAAAGGTTTGTGATCTGTAACAATGGTGAATGACCTGCCATACAGATATTCATGAAATTTCTTAACAGCTGCTACAACTGCTAAAGCCTCCTTGTCCAATGGCTATAATTCCTCTCTGCTTTGGACAGCGTGTGAGAGTAAAATGCAATTGGGGCTTCCGTCCATTGGGAAGCCTGTGACTCAAAACCCCCACTCCAAAAGGGGATGCATCACAAGTCAGAACAACAGGTAAATTCTCAGAGAATTGTATCAACACAGCATCAGACGTGATTAGTCTCTAATACTGTTAAATGCTGACTGTTCCTTCCCCCAGATCCAAACAGCATTCTTATCAAGTAGATGTAAGGGCTCAGCAATAGATGCTTTGTGAGGTAGAAACATGTGGTAAAAGTTAATAAGTCCAAGGAAGGCTTGCAAATCTGCCTTGCATCGAGGTTTAGGGGCTTCATTGATTGCTTTAACCTTGGCATCAGTAGGATGGATGCCATGCTTGTCAATCATATACCCCAGGAACTCAACTCTGTCTGTTTTGAGTGTACATTTGTCTTCCTTGACTTTTAAACCCGCTTTTCTGAATCTGGTAAGGACTTCTCTGAGTCTTTCTTGAAGCTGAGTGTCATTTTCAGCAGAGATTAATACATCATCAAAATAAGGCACTACCCCTGGCAGTCCTTGCAACATTCTTTCCATAAGGCTTTGAAAATGCCAGGTGCCACGCTTACTCCAAATTGTAGTCTTTACATTTGAAGGCACCTCTATGAGTCACAATTGTTTGTGCCTCTGCAGTGGCATCATCAACTGTTAATTGTTGATATTCCTGAGCTAAGTCCAGTTTAGCAAATACTGTACCCCTGCCAAGGGAATGGAGCAGATGATGCACAACTGGTACAGGATATGCTCTGTTGCAGCATGGTTAAGTGTCCCCTTGTAGTCACCACAGATTCTCACTGACCCATCAGCCTTAACTGGTGTGACTATGGGTGTTTCCCATCTGGAGTGGTCAGTAAGCTCTAAAACCCCTTGAGCAATGAGCTTATCTAATTGTGCATCAATTTTTCCTTTAAAGCAAATGGGACCCTCCTGGGCTTTAAACGAATTGGGGCACCTTGGGGTCTAGGCTGAAAGCAATAGGGGTCCCCATATACTTGCCCAGTCCTTCGCTGAAGACCTCTGGAAACTCAGACTTCAAGGACTCTTCCCAGTCAGAACTGCTCACGTGATGGATGCCAGTCACCTCGATGCCTAGTGGCTTGAACCACTCAAGTCCCAGCAAACTTGGGCGATCCTTGTCCACGATGGTCAGGGGCAAACGTTTGGTGTGGCCTTTAAACTGCACGTGAAATCTCTCGCCCAACTACTGGAATCTTGTTCCCTTGGTAGTCTTTAAGAGTCAGTGCTTGCTTCTGGAAATGCTTTTTCTGAATTTTGGGAAAGAGTCTGTGGATAGTGTCCCATGACACCATAGATAAATAAGAGCCTGAGTCCACTTCCATTTGGCAAGGCCTTCCTTCAATAAATACCTTCACGTGTACTTTTCTGCTATTTAAGGGTGAAGAATGACCAATAGTGATTGTATGGTGAGTTTTATTCTTGCCATTTGCTTCTAAATTTCGCCCCATTTTTTCAAGGAAATCGTTGGGCTTAAAGTCTCTATCAGGAAATTTCTTCCTAACTGGTGGAGTTCTGGATGATTTGCAGACTCTGGCTATGTGACCCCGTTTCTCACAACGTAGGCAAATGGAGTCAAAGAACTTGCATTCAGTGCGGGGTGGCCCCCACAGCCTCTGCAATAGAACCCTTGCCTGTTTTTCCCAGAGTCTTTTCTTCTTCTCCATTCTGAGTTTAAAAATCCCTCCTCTGTCTCACTGCCATCAGAATCAGAGTCTATTTGTTTGCAATGAGCTGTTGTGGATTTTTCCCATCAGAATGGCTTGAGGCCTGGCTTGAGGCCTTGTTAATCTTTTCATGGCCGCAGCTGAGGACTTGGTGGCTTCCGCTGAAACAGCTTCATCAATGGCCTCTTTAAATGTGATCTTAGGTTTCATTAAAGTTTGCTTTGTAAGACCTTATCTTTTAGGCCTAAAACAAACCGATCACGCATGGCCTCTTCTAAGCTGGTAAAGTCACAAGCACCCCCAATGTCCCTTAAACTTGCCACGAAGTCATTAACATTCTCGCTATCCCCTTGATCCCGACGGTAAAATTCGTGTCTCTTAATGAGGCACGATACTTGTGGGGCGTAATGGGCTCTTAAAAGTTTCTCTAAATTGGGCCATTCCGTTACCTTCAGCTCTGCTGCTCCCGCCAACACCTTCGCCATTTTGAAGACTGCCGGACCGCAGGCGTGAGAAAGACCGCCTCTTCCGTCTCTCGGGATGCCGGCGAGATCGCCCCTCCAGGAACATGTGGAAACGATCCGCATACGATTCCCAGTCTTCCGTCGCCGGATCGAACGGTGCTGGGGTGTTCAGCGCAGCCATCTCGCCAGTTGCTTGTTCGTCGCGTCGTCTTCTCTTCAGGGAAATGCCACCTTCGTCGCCAGTGTTAAGTTTGCATGAAGAGTCAGACGCGAGGAGTTCCAGCAAAGAAGTTTATTAGTGACTACAGCTCGAATAGACCCGTCCTGGCTTGGCTACGGCTGTTTATAGCCTGCAGCCGTAGCTGCCAGCCAATGGGAGTGCAGGGTTTCTTCCCGCACTATTTAAACCAATAACATTTAACATTTTACAAGAACAGTTCAAATAAACCAATAACATTCAAACCTACATACATAACACTATAAATCTCGAACTCTTTTTTTCATTTTAATGCAAAATGTCCACAAGAGATTCCAGCCACCAATAAATGTAGACAGTATTTTTTTCTAATCAAAGAAGTTAACTCCTCCAGTGCATGACATGAGACTTGACCATCTGTTGGATGGAGGCCATTTCTCATACAAACTCTCACTTCACTGTGGCTTCCAATTCCTTGGCCGTCCATTTGCTTTGCTAAGGCACCATGGCAGCTCCTTTTACTTGCCACTTGAAAGTAACTGGAAAAGCTATCAGGACACTTTCCTGCTGCCATTTTGTGCTTCCCTATAGGGCAGTGAAGGAAATCCTGCAACTTCTACATGCAATTCAAGGTGCTAATGTCTGTGAAGCTCTACACAGCATAGGACCTTGTTATACACATGACCACCTGCTCCTGAGAGTATCTGCCTGTTTCACATGCTCTGACAAGAAGGTTGCCCTCTGGGTCCCCTTACTGAAGCAATGTCGCCTTATGACACAGGTGTCAGCTACTTCTGAAAGTTATCTTGTCCAGGATCTTAAAAATGCTTCAAAAATGGCTTCATTTCATTTTCTATAAGCAACAATTCCTGAGTATTTCATAAAAGTCATTTCCTAAACTTTTACCCCAGGAGATAAGCCTTCTTGATTGTGTCTATGATCATTCTCCTGATATATGGATGGACTCAACCTTAGAGGCCTTTAGGTAGGTTGCTAAGACTTGGCTCTTGTGTTGGTCCATGAGGCCTGCATGAGTTGAATCCCCAGTCAATGAAAATTTCAGATCTGATCACCATTTTATCATTTTTATATGTTTTAATGAAATATGTTATTTTATTTATTAATTATGATTTCTTTTTCTTTTTATATGATACAGAGTTTGTATGATACATAGTTTGAGTTGGATTGCCATATAAATGCTTCATTAAAAATGTGGAGGAAATATGATCCATGAATGCTGTGTCTTATACACACTGACTACTAATGTGGAGTAAAAAAAAACAACAAGCCCCTCTTTTTTTGTGGCGGGTGATGAAAGGTTCAAAAGCACATCAGTTTCAGTATTGACAAAATGTAATCATTCAGCACAGAGCATTGGTGTTTATCTGACAGCATCATGTAAAGAATGAGTATTGAATTTCATCACTGCAGCCTTCAATTGGTTTTATTGTACAAATATTACCAAACCATTATTAAATAAATCTATGAGCCTAAATATATTTTGAAGCTTCATCTTTGCCTCAGGTTTAGACATATTTGGGTGACAAAGCACATGCTTTGCATTCAGAAGATTTGAAGTTCAGTCTTTGGTATCTCCAGGTAGGCTGGAATAAATCATTTCTGAAATCTTGGAAGAGCTACCTCAATCAATATGAGCACCCATCTAATCACATTTGGTCTGTTAGATATATCTCCTGTCTTTTCTTCTTTCCTCCTGGATTCCTTCTCATTGCCATGCTTTTTAGTCCGATCACTCTTTGTTCCTTGACATGTCCTTGTCTACAGGGAACAGGCACAATTTGAAATGTTAATTGAGAAAGAATGGCAGATAGTGCAGCTGTCATTCAGCACATTGGTATAGACACACCACAGATCAAAGGATCAGTATGTAAAGCAAGTTGACTGCTTCCCCTGGGCCGTTATAAATGATCTAAGGCAAACTTGTGAGAACTACTGGCAGTTCCCAGGTTATAAAACCAGATCCATTCCTAGGTCTGTCTTTAAGTTGAATTTAGCCATCAGGTAGTCAAATGCTTGTCTTAATATATAGTGTGTGTATAGTGTGTGTAAATATATATTACATTTCTATGCATAAAAACCACTTAAGAAACACTTCCAAATACACTAAAACACCTTAAACATGCAGATAATACTAATACTAATAATATACCAGTAGTAAAAGTAATTACATATATTATTGTGCTCAATAGAGAATCTTTGTATGTATTTGTGTGTGCAAATGCAAAACATTACATTATTTTAATACAATACATTACATATAATAATAGTACCATTAGTAATAGGCAACTTGGTGCAACCTCAAAACATCTGGAGCATTACCTGAACACCATCAGCATCAATCAATTGTGAAAAAAAATACTTGGAATAGTTTATTCCCTGCAACGATACCTTTAATGCCATCAAATAACATTTTCCTATCCTGGGTCCTTGGAAAGGTCTCAATAGGTGTGATGGAAAGTAGTCCAGAGTGACAAGAGTGAGGGACTCCTTCACAGAGAGCAAAGTGATAACATAGCTTGCAATTTTGGGTATGTAGGAAGAGGCCAAAGACAGGTACCACTGATGTCTTGTGTATAGGAAGGAACAGCTGTAAGGTAACATTAGATAAATATTAATAATTTGATTATTAAAGATAAGATGACTATATCAGATGATAGGTCTGGTATTGGGGGAAATTAGTACAGAAAATAGTAATAGGAGGGAATGGAGATTTTACAGTATCCTTCCCCTGCCACTCCTATCAAACCACTCCCACCAAGCCATCCCATGCCCACCAAGCCACGTCCACAGAACCGGCAGTAAAAAAATTTGAATCCCACCACTAGTTTGTACAGAGCTTTTCATTTTTTTGTCAAAAATGGCCTTCTAGCAGTTGAGGTCCTCATAACTGTATGGTAAATTTTAATAAATCTCTCTGCTTTAGCATCTTGCTCCTCTAACTTTGCCATTCCTACTTCAGTGAGATGAAAGTCTTTAGCTAAGTCTTTCATCAAAAACATTTTCAGTTCTCAAATTTGTTTGTCACAATTTTCTTCTTTAAATGTTATCATCTACTACTGTAGTTGCTTTGGTCACTTCTTCAATATGGAAGACAAATAACTTACATCATTTTCACTGATTTCTAATTGCACTTGACTATCAATATCAACCAACCACAGATTGCCTGGCTTCTGCAATGTCATGGCCTGAAAAACATGAGTGAATTGTGGGCCCAATATATTCACACTTCTTTCATATTTGACTGCTTCACTTCATCCCAAAATCAGTAATGTTTTTGATGGCATCATAGATATAATATTCTTTCAGAACTCCCTTAAGCTCATCACATCATCTTGGGTAGCCCTCACCACTTGTGAAAAAGTCTTAAGGGCCTTAAAGGAGGCTCTGACTCTCTGAGTAGCAACATAGTGTTGGACAGTAAAAATATTATCTTTACATTGGGGCGAAGGTTATCTAAACTGCTTGGATATCCAGATCCATTGTTAAGCACAAAGAGAAATTTGAAAGGGGCTTTCTTGGCAAGCAATAACATTCAACAGCAGGGACAAATGGTTCAAGAACCAATCTTCAAATATGGCAATTGTAACCCAAATCTTGATGATACAGTAAAGTGAGTGCCCTTGGATTTAAAAGGGACAAGAAATTCTAGATATTGAAATCTCTGGATGCATTACCTCCAAGCAATAATAGCAATAGCAATCAATAGCAATCAGACTTGATTAGTGCTTTATAGCACTCTCTGAATAGTTTACAGATGTCAGCATATTGCCCCCAACAATCTGAGTCCTCATTTTACCAACCTTGGAAGGATGGAAGGCTGAGTCAATTCTGACCCAGTCACAGTCAAACTCCAGGCAGTGGGCAGAGTTAGCCTGCAATATTGCATTCTAGCCACTGCACCACTATGACCCTTAATATTTAGCCTATCCTTTGATGGAGTATGCATTGGTGCACTTTTTTCCTCTTTTAAAATGTTGGTCCTTTTCAGGCATTTTTCCCCAAATAAGCCAGTCTCATCTATATTAAATATTTGATCCGGCAAATAACTTCTTGCCTCAATATTTTTTTCAACATTTCAGGACAATCATGTGCAGCATTGATATCAGCACTTGGGGCTTCTCTTTCTGCTTTAATCTTATCTAAATTTGCCCTCCCTTTGAAAGCATTGAACCAATCCCTGTTCACAACAAATTCTTCATCTGAATGACTTTCATTGGCTGAACAGTCTTTCAGCCTTTTCTTGTAATAAAGTAAGGCTAATAGGCATATTACATTGTTTTTGATGGTCTAACCAAATTATCAATAATCTTTCCATCTCAGTGATTAAACCACTGTGTTGTTTAGTAATTATTGTAGCTTTTGTCAGGGCAGGGCCTTTCACATGCTCCATTATTCTCACTTAATCCTTTAAAATTGTTCCAATCAATTCTGACTGTAGCCACACACATTTCCAAAGAAAGATGGTGATCACTTCATTATTTCCCCTTTATTTTTAATCATGATTTCCCCTCCCACCACAGTTTTCTTTGATATAACAACAGCACATGCCTTGGGTTTATGTTTCAGAAGCATGGTTACAAGGGTAAGTAAGAAGGGGGGAATTAAGTCAAGTACTAAGTTACACACTCAACACAGTGTTAATGGCAATGTGATCTGATTTAAAATGGCAGATGGCGGTCTCCTTTCTCAAGCCAATGAATTGCTAAAGCCACACACTGTTTTCATGAGTGTCACAAAGTACTACATGCATTTGTTATTATGAACCATTGTATTTATCTTAAATTTTGAATATAATAGGCCTTATGGCAGTCCATTGTAAGTACAAACTTGCATAACTTGGATGATCTTAACCTACCTGACTGTAATAGAAATGCATTTCATTTTTTCACATAATTATAATGTAAATGGAGATTTCAGTTATTTTGTACATAAATGTACATTATTTCTTATTAGAAAATAGATTTTTTTAAACAAACAAACAATCTAATGAGATCCATTTCTGGCATTTTCATACTTAGATTGCACACACTTACTTGCCCCTCCCAAGATACACACCTGCTAGAACTGAGATTGAGAAGGAAGATTTCTTTGCCAGCATCATTGCTAAAAAATAAGTTGAATAATGTTTGTATTTTGTAAAATTGAGTTTTTAATACTCTCCATTAGCTGTTTGCATTGTTTGTGTAACCAAAGATTGTTCATCAAGTAAAAATAGGACTGAAAATATTATTTACTCACCTGGCATGTCCTTGAATATTTCTCATCAGTTATATTGTGGCTCCTGACTAGTCTCAGAAAATATGTAGTGATGCTAACAAGTAGCCAACCATAACTATCATTTTACTTCCACTGCACGATCACTGATTGTATGGGGTAATTTCAGAAGTCCATCAGAGAAAAGGGAAAGAATATGAAAGAGGAAATAAATGAGCAAAACTTGAATCTTTAAGAATAGTTTCAGGAAATACTTCATTGTTTGAGCACTCTATTTTTCTCTCAAAAGTAAGCATGCAGGAGAGTTTTAATTTGGGCTTTTCTGGGTGGAAATTAGCAAAGCAATATATGACTTTTGCCATGTTGCTGTTTGTATACATCTAATGCCACAAACAAGCATCTTTCACTGGAAATGGAAATTATATCCTGATCCACAGTGTATAACACAAGCAGCTGACATCTTACTTTATTCCATGAAGTTATTTCTTTTTATTAGTCTTAATCCAGGATCTACTAGTTTCTGTTGCTGGTCCCATGGTGGGGAGTTCTTTGCTTATTTTTATTAAACAAAAGGTTAATATTTTTCTATCTTCTCTATGCCAATAAATGCTCTTGATTAAATAAAGCTTTTTAGCATGCCCTTCTAGCCAAACAATTTAATTTCAGTTTGGGAAAATCAAGGCCAACATTTGCCTGCTCAGTTGGAAAGCTAAATACCATTTGGAGAGTTTCCATGCCTTCATTGCCAAAAATTGTAGTGAATAGGACACACAGAGAGCTTAAGCCCTTGCCACTTGTGGAAATCTTCCAAATCTCTGCTTTAATGCTGGAAAACTACATGGAAGATAGAGGTGCATCCAAAAATTATTTTATATGAACCGTGGTGGCGCAGTGGATAGAATGCAGTACTGCAGGCTACTTCTGCTGACTGCTGGCTGCCTACAGTTGTCAGTTCGATTTCCACAGGCTCAAGGTTGACCCATCCTTCCATCCTTCTGAGGTCAGTAAAATGAGGACCCAGATTGTTGGGGAAAATATGCTGATTCATATACTTTATTTATCCTGGAGGGAAGGTGGAACAGGTTTGTCTGTTCTCTGGGTGACCTCACCTTTGAATTATTAGGCTGATTAAAAGCCTAATGGTTTGTAGGATTGTTAAATTATGTTTGAAGGGGTGGGTGATATATCACTTCATAAAAAGTATTCACAAAAGAGACCTAAACAAGATGGATTGAGACTGTGTGTATAAAATCTTTATTCCAATTCAAAATCAAACTTTAAAATACAAATTATCATACAAGGAAAGAAGGGAAGGGAATAAAGGATAGCTTAAAAGTGACAAAATATATCAAGACAATATATAACATACACAACCTCTGAGTTTTTGTAGTACAGAAATAACAATATAACAATTTTTCTTTTAAGTTTAAATGAATATATTTCTCTAGTAAATTAAATCTAACTTCTCAAATCCCAAAGTCAAAATTTGATTTTTCTCCTTATCTTGTATGTCTGTGGAGATTCTCGGTCAACCAGGCCATGGTTTCCCCAAAGGTGCTTTTTCAAGAGGTAACTGGACTTTCTTTGTAAGAACAAGAAATATTGTAAATTTTGTAAAAACAAAAAAAGTCCAGTTGTCTTTTCCTTACCTTGTAAGAAATCTAACAGTGGTCTCTAAGTTGTGAAAAATTTAATCAAGTTTTTGTCTTTAAGCGAAATAGTCAATTTTGCCATCTCAGCCAGCAAAATCTATTCTTCCACTATGCATATATCTTTCCATCTTTGGAAGTATAGCAACCATGCTACTGATGTCATATATAAAACCAAATCCCATGTTTTCTTTTCATCTGTTTATCTAGCATCCCTAAAATAAATCTTCAGGTTTCAAGATTACATTCGTTTTCAAAGTTTAACCAATATAAATACTGGATTCCAAAATGTCCACCAAAAGTGATAAAAAGTATCTTCAGATTTATTACATTTCCAACATTTGTTTGAGACTCACTTATACATCTTTGATAAATTATCAGTAGTTAAATACCATCAATACATCATTTTACAAACATTTTCTTTATAAGTTAACATAATTTTCAAACCTGGGGTCTGCATGTTTTCCCATTGATTAAGCATAATATAACCAAAAGTTGTAGCCCATTTAACCATACAATCTATACAGCATATAGCAGCTCTGACTTATTTCTGGGTAATAAAATTACTTTTCACCACATGCCTCAGGATGCTTATTAGTAGAGCACATTACCTCTATGGTGCCCAATTGGAGGACAACTTAGGTTTAACTGACCTCATGCTGTTAGCTAATTAAGGCAAAAAAACCCTCCACTTTAGATTATTAAGAAATACACAGGGCTGGCAGTGGAGTTTGCTTCTAAACCCAGTGGTTTCTTCATATTTTCCTAATGGGCAATCATTTAAATATGAGCCAGCAGTGTGTGCAGCTGCCAAAAATGCCAATGCAATCCTAGGCTGTGTTAACAAAGGGATTGAATCAAGGTCATGTGAAGTATTAGTACCACTTTATGATGCCTTGGTAAGACCACACATGGAAAATGGTATCCAGTTTTGGCCACCACAATATAAAAAAGATGTTGAGACTCTAGAAGGGGTGCAGAGCAACAAAGGGGACTAGAAACTAAAACATATGAAGAACTGGGTATGTTTAATTTAATGAAAAGAAGGACTAGAGATGAATTGATAGCAGTGTTCCAATATCTAAGGGGCTACCACACAGAAGAGAAGGTCAAATTATTCTCTAAATAGATGAAGAGGCAGAACAAGAAGCAATAGATGGAAACTAATCAAGGAGAGAAGCAACTTAGAACTAAAAAGTCAGAATAATTAACCAGTGGAACAATTTGCGTTCAGAATTTGTGGGTACTCCAACACTGGAGGTTTTTAAGACAAGATTGGACAACCATTTGTCTGAAATGTTATAGGGCTTCCTGCTTCAGCAGGAGGTTAGACTAGAAGACCTCCAGGGTCCCTTCCAACTCTTATTATTCTATTATCTAATACTATTTGTTCTAGTGAAAATCTCCTTCTCTACCCCCTTTTCAAGAAGTTCTGACTAAATCAGTAGGTACCTGGTGTCTATTTGCTTCACGTCATTCTATACAGCCTTTCAATTAACTCATTTTCTTCAATGTGCACCTGAAATTTTAGACAGGGAAAATGTTTAAACTAAGTAGCACAAGATGTGGAAGATCTCTGCTCAGTTTATCCTTCCCTTGCCCATTGGCTGTTTACACCACTTGCTTATGATCCAGCACAAGGAACAAATGCCATTTGAGCTGAGAAGATATTACAAAGCTACAGTTCATTACGGTACTCAGAGATGAGTTCAATCCCATAAGAATGGAGTCCATACAAAAAATAAAAATAAAACACTGTGTTAATTCACACAGGCACACAGTCCTTAGTTCTTCCCCCTCTCATATCATTATGGCTGGTTTTAGTTCTAAAACATTTAGCAAAATTTAGCCAGGGGCCACTTTGAAGTAATGTTTTATGTATGGAAAGAAAGACATCTTGTTTAGTATAACATCTAAACAACCAGAGAAGCAACTAAATTTCACTGAAATGCTTCTTAAATGCCATATTTCCCTGTGTACTTTGCAGATGAAGAGAGACCCATAGAAAGAAAAATAGAGAATCATCATTTTTAAAAAAATGTGACAATGGGTAAGCAAATCTTCAATTATTGTATATTCAGTCTTATATTTCAAGAAGGACTCCACTGAGTTAGAGTTGGATTCTATTTCAGAAACATCTGTGATTCTGACCTACAGACATCAGAATTACAGGAAAAGAAGCAGTTAATTTGAGATGTTTCTGAAACAGAAGCCAACTCTGTCTCAATAGAGTCTTTTTTGTATTTTCTATAAAGATTAGAATCATGCAAGCTTTAGTATTCCCTGTGACACTCTATGGAAATGAAAATTGGACTTTAAATAACCAAGATAAGGAAGAGTATTAATGCCTTTGAACTTTGGTATTGGAGAAGTCTCCTGAAAATACTGTGGACTACCAAGAATACGAAGGAAAGATATTATCATTTGCATATCCTGTCTTCAAGTCATTTAGGACTTAAGTGTAATGTAATAAGTCAGCAAAATCCATATTGGGAAGTAATGCTTCCTTTTGCAATAGCTGCAACTTCTGGCATTCTTTTATATCTGGCTTTCCAGTAACCCTGACAAATATTTATGCATAATCACTGATCCCCAGAGTACCAAATCAAATAAAATTGAAGACAGGCATGTCCACAAAACTCAAAGCTCCAGGAAGAATCCAGAGCCCATCTTCAAGTTGAGAATTTGGCATTTTAGAAACAGTACAATCTGATTTCCCTCAAAATGCATGTCCTCATAGCTTCTTGATAGAAATTCTGGATGAATATTAATAGTACTCATACAATTATAAGTGGTCTTCTATTTGTTCTCCCATGTGGTTGGCTAGTACAGTTAGAACATTTTATTTTAATTTATTTATCAAATTTCCAAACTGCCCATCGCACTTGGATGACTCTGTTATACCCATGATTAATCTCCTTTCTTATCCATGTAACCTGTAAGAATACAATATATTTATCAATATGAATGAGAAGTTCAGATAAGCATTGAAAATGAAAATGATGGCACATACATACAGCATATATATAAAACATTTTTCATGTCAAGATTTAAAAGTTGGTTACTCAAGAGTTCCTTAATCCTCAGACATGTAATGGTCTGCAGCAAGAAGGAAGATCTAACATTATAGTTCATGCCACTTGTTACAGTGTGCCAATTAAATTAGCATGCATTATAACTATGCATTTGGATTGCAGCCAGTATCTTATTTATTTGTTCGTTCAATTTATATAGCTGCCCATTTCAAACATAGGACTGATTAAAGGATAAAAAAACAGATTAAAACATCATAAAACAATAAACATATATAGGATCAGGGATACAACCAATCAACATGATCAGCATAACCAAATTATAAGCTCAGCTACGCAACCTGGATTCCAGGCTCAGCAATAATGCCAGATTTTTAAGGCTTTGCTGTCAGAAATGGCTCAAGGCAAGTCTAATCTGCAGGTACCATGATATAAAAGGCTATCTCTGGAGATACACCAGATGCCATTCACTAACAGACAGAACCTGGAGCATGCTTCTCCTGGTAGATCTCATTGGAGAGGTAGATACAACTCGGGAGAGATGGTCCTGTAAGTAACTGGCCCTATCCCTTGTTTGTTTGTCTTCAGTTTGTTTATAAATACTATATTTCATATCCTAAAGTGGGTGCACTACAAAGATGCTTAGATCATAACTTCCTATTCACTTATGTCAAAAACAGGCTACGTAAGACTCTTAATCTATTATCACATCATGAGCTGGATCTAAAAACATAAGATTTGCAGACCAAGAATCCCATTGGCCAGTTCCTTACAGATTTCTTTCCCCAGCCCTACCAATGGTGCTTTTGATCAGTTCGATGCTTCCCAATTAATATGTGGGCCATAATTTATCTATTACTTCCTACATTTTTGATACAATTCCTAGCTCAATTTAAAAGAAATAAATATATTGCTGACTAGGTGGATACATTGAAGGAAATGGACTAATATACAAAAACAACACAAGAAATTAAACACAGTTTGAAACAGACAAAATTGCCAAAATGTCAACAGTATAACATACTATAAAAAGAAGATGGGTCATAGGTTGAATATGATTGAATATTCTTCCATTGATGAAACAAAAGAATTTATATTATAGTAAAGGTTGTTTAATACACATTTATAATATTTGCTGAGTGCTTCATTCCTCCAAACCTGTCACTTCTGTACTGAAATGATATACAGGAATGATTTTAGGAGACAAGGAAGAATTACAACCTATACAACAAACATAGAAATGGTATTTAAGCCCACAAAAGAAAAAAGGGACATGAGAAATGCCTCAGAAGAGACCTTCTCTAGTTTTCTGGAAACTAAAAGTAAAAGTGAGCACCAAAGACTTTCTTAGTGTTTTTCCTTGAAAACATTTCACTTCTTATGTAGTTCTGAAGAAAGTCCAGTTGCCTTTTGGAAAAGCATCTCTGGGACAACCATGACCTGGATGATTGAGAATCTCCATAGACACGAAGGAGGGGAGGTTCTATTACTGTAACCTTACAAGATAATGTTAGTACTCATGATTTATGCTTTTTATCTGAACTACCTCAAAGGGTTGACAGATATGTCACCCCCTGAGAGAAATGCCATTTTTTCTAAGAAAGAGGAACTCTGTAGGCCACAGAAAATACAATACAAGCCTTCCACACCAGACTATCAGCTCCCGGAACCTCTACATTAGGAGTGTCAAACTCACGGCATCACATGACATTACTAAACCAGATGGGGGCATGGCCAGTGTATGATGCATCTGGCCTGTGGGCCGCAAGTTTGACAGCCCTGCTCTACATCCTGCAATACCTTTCACTGAGCCTGCCATTAAGGGAGATTACTGTTACAACCACAAAGAGGGGGAAATACCAATTGTTCCAGTGAGGGTTGATTGCACATACCAAACCTAAAGATGAATTGGGGGCCAATGACCTCTCTAAAGCTCACATGGTTTTGCCTTCTGACATCCTGAGAAAAGAATATGGTAGATAAAAACATGCAGTATCTTTAACATACCATTTCATAAATTAATCTCCAGAGTGCTTTGGATCCTTACTAAGAATTCTGCATGACAGGAAGTGATCAGCACTTTGTTTTGAAGAGAGAATTAAACTATATGTGTATTTTGCTTCTGTAAATGTTGCTTTATTATTACCTACTTTTACATATTCATCTCAGCCAAACCTTTCTTCATCCAGAGACTACTAAAGTACTCTTCTTCATCATTAACTTAAAGCCTGATTCTATGGAGGTTCTGTGGCCTTTAGTTTCAGGTGGCTTACACACCCAGTTTCTGAGGCTGTAAAGAATAAACCATAAACTGTAAAGCAGAATATGTCAGATAGCAAAAGGATACATGAGTGGTGTTTTTTAGGTACCACCTTGGAACTTTTCCAAGGCCAGGGAAAAATCTTATTTATCACTGCTGCTCTTGGATGCCCAACCTCCCTTCTGAGCATATCCTTGCCTATAGTACTGTTGTTTAACCATCTGCCATGGTGGAGCTGAAGTATAATAAGGAGGAACTCTGGCAGAGAACAAGACATCTGGACTAAATAGCATGACATAAAATTCCAATGCCTAGTTACAGAGAGAGAGAAATGTTCCTATCTCTTTTCCTGTTTATATGCAGAAGACATGTTTTGCCTTTTTAACTGTTAGAGGCAATTTGGTACAGACAATCAGTTCCCATTAACGAGCAAAAACAGAGCCACAGGTGAAGTGGGGAGAGAATAAAGGGAGAGAGAAAACAGGGAAAGGAATAGCAGCAGCAGCAGCAGCTTAAGCAGGCAGGCAGGCAGGCCCTGTAAATGTTTATACCAAATCAGAGGCAGCGGTGCCTGTCATTTCCAGAGGTAAAATAACATTAAAGATGTCTTTAAGTCCCAGAAACAGCATCACCACCTTTTTAATATGGGATTATAATTTCAAAATATCAAATATAATGCTTTATTGTTATTATCTAATTAAGATGAAGTGATCTTTGTTTCCAAAATTTACCTATATAATTTTAATAAAGTTTCATTCCCCTGCTTTTGATTATAATATAATTCATTCATTATAAATATTTTAAATTCCCACATAATCCCTTCTAGTTCATTATATTTTCTATTTTCTCATATCCTTTGTATAATCAATTGTATTTTCTATTTCATGTATACCACAAAGAAAAAATAAAAAATAAAAACAGAGTTAATTTCCCCTTTTACTTCTCTTTGACCAATTTCAACCTGTAGTATTTATAGAACCCTAATTCACACTTTTTAAACATAATTAATACCAGATTTTCACCCAAGTCATCATATTCTCTGTTTTCCTAATATTATTTAAATAGTCATTAGCATATTTTAGACATATTTTAGACATTGTTCTAACTGTCAGGAAATTCCTCCTTAGTTCTAGGTTGGTTTCTCCTTGATTAGTTTCCACCCGTTGCTTCTTGTCCTGCCCTCAGGTGCTTTGGAGAATAGCTTGACTCCCTCTTCTTTGTGGCAGATATTGAGATAATGGAAGACTGCTATCATGTCACCCCTAGTCCTTCTTTTTATTACACTAGACATACCCAATTCCAGCAACTTTATATGTTTTAGCCTCTAGTCCCCTAATCATCTTTGTGGCTCTTCTCTGCACTCTCTCTAGAGTCTCAACATCTTCTTTACATCATGGTGACCAAAACTAAAAGCAATATTCTGAGTGTGGTCTTACCAAGGCATTATAAACACTTCACATGGTCTTGATTCTATCCCTCTGTTAATGCAGCCTAGAAGTGTGTTGTCTTTTTGGGCAGCTGCAGCACACTGCTGGCTCATATTTAACTGATTGTCCTCTAGGGCTCCAAGATCCCTCTCACAGTTATTACTATTGAGTCAGGTACCATCTATACTGTACCTGTGCACTTGGTTTTTCTTGCCTAAATGTAAAACCTTACTTTTTTCACCATTGAGTTTCATTTTGTTAGATAGTGCCCAATGTTCAAGTCTGTCAGATCCTTCTGTATCTTAAGCCTATCGTCTAGAGTGCTGGCTATTCCTGCCACTTGGGTGTCATCTGCAAATTTGATGAGTTGCCCATCTATCCCTTCATTCAAGTCATTGATGAAGATGTTGAAGAATACTGGGCCTAAAATAGAGCTTGGGGTACCCCACTGCATACTTCCCTTTATATAGATGCACTTCCATTGAGAACTACATGTTGAGTGTGGTTGGTCAACCAGTTACAAATCCATCTGGTGGTGATGCTGTCTAACCCACATTTTTCTATCTTACCAAACAGTAGGTTGTGGTCTACTTTATCAAATGCCTTACTGAAGTCCAAGTAACTTATATCCAAAGCATTCCTCTGGTCCAGTGGTGGGATTCAATTTTTTTTACTACTGATTCTGTGAGCGTGGCTTGGTGGACATGGCAGGGGAGGGATACTGTAAAATCTCCAGTCAGAGGTGGCATTTGCTGGTTCTCTGAACTACTCAAAATTTCCACTACCGGTTCTTCAGAACTGGTCAGAACCTGCTGAATACCGTCTCTGCTCTGGTCCCTATTTTTGTCATGTTATCAAAGAATGCAATAAGATGTATTGGCTTTTGTTTATGACTTTGTTTGCCTCTAGGTGTTCACTGATTTGTTGCTTGATTATCTTTTCCAGAATCTTCCAGGCTGATAGGTCCATAGTTTTCTGGATCTATTTTTTCCCTTTTTTGAAAATGGGAACTACATCAGCTCTTTTCCAGCCCTCTGGCAGTTTCCTGGTGCTCCAGGATCTTTGAAAGTTCAGTGGTTCTGAGATCATAACTGCCAGTTCCTTCAGAACCTTCGGGTGTAATCCATCTGGTCCTGGTGATATGAATTTGTCTAGAGTTGACAGGCGCTCACTTGCCATTTTCTTGCCTATTTTAACTTGTATTCCTATTCTTTTTTTACAGTACTGTTTTTAATAGGTTGGACTGTTTTTTCCTTTTGTGTAAAGATGGATGCAAAAATGAGTTAAGCTGTTCTGCTTTCTCCCTGTTGCTTGTCATCTTCTCCCATTAATGGACCAATTGTTCCCTTTACTTTTTTCTTGTTTTTTACATGTTGAAAGAAGCTTTTTTGTTATTTTTGACTTTTGTCGCAAGCCTTAGTTCATTTTGAGCCTTAGCTTTCCTCACTTCATCTTTGAAGGCTTGGGATATTTGCTGATATTCTGCCTTAGGTTCTGTCCCTCTTTCCACTTTTTATACTTGTGCTTTTTGTCTTTCAATTTATCAGATAGTTCTTTATGCAGCCATGCTGGTTTCTTTTGACGGCTGTTATTTTTCTTTTTCATTAGTATTGTGCCAGACTGGGCTTTTATAATCTCATTTTTCAAAGTTTCCCATCCTTCTTGGGTTGTTTTTCTCTTGAGGATTCTCATCCATGGAATCCTTCCCAAACTCTAAGTTTATTGAAGTCCAAGTCTCAAGTTTGACTTTATTCTGTTGCTTGTGATTGCATAATGTTGAATTCCAGTATAATCACTCCCCTCCAAGATTCCTGTAGCTTCAATATTCTGTATATACCTGTATATAGCTGTATTTTCCATTTGTGGGTTTCATCCCACCAAGTTTTCGTAATGGCAACTGTTAAGTTTGCATGAAGAGTCAGACGCGAAGAGCTTCAGTGAAGAGTTTATTAAGTGACTACAGCTCGAATGGACCCGACTTGGCTGGGCTACGGCTGCTTCTTATAGCCAGCAGCCATAGTTGCCAGCCAATGGGAGTGCAGAGTTTTTCCCGCACTATTTAAACCAATCCCTTTTAACATTTTACAAGAACAGTTCAAATAAACCAATAACATTTAAACCTACATACATAACACCCCTCCCCACTAGGTTCAGTCCATACCAAACCCCAAACTATCTAATGTATTCTTTTAAATAGGTGGGGCTCTTGGCGTTGAGACCTCCGTGGTTCAGAAGTTTTACATTCTCACCCAGTGAGAGAGGAAATGTGTCTGCTGACATTTCCCCATTGGGACTCCCTGTGAAAGACGACCCTGTTTGACTGCTAGAATCTGGTCTCTCCTCCCAACCCATCTCCATTCCAATGTCAGCTCCCAAGTCAGGTAGTGATGTACAATCTTCCACTTCTAAGGATGGACTTTGGCATTGTGACAGGTTTTGGGATGGTTCCTGTCATAATGGCTCGTTACACATGGGGATGATTCTTGCTTGTTGATTTTCCTCCTGTTCCTCCCCTTCCCCCCTAGAAGTGACATCAGGTGAGGGAACTAGAGAGACACAAGGGTGATGTTCCTGAGAGAACCTGGATCTAAGTTGATCAATGTGCCTGCTCCAGAGGAGGCCATCCTCTGTTTGTACCCTGTAAGAACGAGGGCCTGTGATCTGAGTTATTTCAGCAGGAATCCACAAAGGTTCGCCTATGAGGTTCTTAGCATAAACAGAATCACCCACACTGAATGTACGAACTTTGGAAGTAGAATCCAGAGTGCATAAGTGCGATGAAGGTGGTCAAGGGAAGACCTAAGTTTCCTACCCATCAACAACTCTGCTGGGGATAAGTTATTAGATGGGCTAGGAGTGATGTGCTGAACACTAAGAAGTTTTTCAAGCTTCTCAGTGATGTCCCCAGGACCCAGTTGCTGAAGCTTCTCTTTGGTAAAACGTACCATGCGTTCAGCCCGGCCATTAGCCGAAGGGTGCCCAGGGGCAGTAAGGGCATGTCTGATACCCTGTTGTGCTAGATAGGATTCAAAGAGGTTAGATGTAAATTGAGGGCCATTGTCAGAGACAAGAACATCAGGTAACCCGTGGGTTACAAACAATTTTCTGAGCTGCTTGATTACAGCCTCAGTTGTGGTGGATGTCATGGGAAACACTTCTAGCCATTTGGAATATGCATCTACTATAATGACAAAGGTGTGCCCTCTAGTAGGACCTGCGAAATCAATGTGAATCCTAGACCAAGGGCCCTTAGGACATTCCCATTCCTGTGTGGGGGCATGAGATGGGGCAGGCCTGACCACCTGGCAATTGGGACAAGATGCAACCCAGTTTTCAACCATTTTGTCAATACCTGGCCACCATACATAACTCCTGGCCAATCCCTTCATCCTTACAATCCCAGGATGACCCTCATGTAACATTTCCAAAACCTCTCTTTGCAGTTTTGCAGGAATAACCACCCTGTTACCCCACAAAATACATCCTCTTAATACAGATAATTCAGTTTGCCTGGACTTAAAAGGTTGGGCAAGGTGAGGTAGATCTTGAAGAGGCCAACCTTTCTTAATCCAGCCTATAACAGGAGCCAACACAGTGTCTTTGGCAGTCTCTCTGGCAATTTCAGCAGCATGAACTGGAAGCTTAGCAACAGTTTCTAGGAAAAAGGTGTGTGTTTCAGGTTCAAAGTCCTCCTTGTGGCAAGGCAGTGGGCAACGACTCAGTGCATCAGCATGTCCAATGTCCTTGCCAGGCCTGTGAATCAGTTTGTATGAATAAGCTGCAAGAAATTCAGTCCACCTCAGCATTCTTGGTGACAGGATAGTAGGTGTAGGTTTGTCTCCTGCCACAATGCCTAATAAAGGTTTGTGGTCTGTAACAATGGTAAATGTCCTGCCATACAGATATTCATGAAATTTCTTAACAGCTGCAACAACTGCCAATGCCTCTTTGTCCAGTTGGCTATAATTCCTCTCTGCTTTGGTCAAAGTGCGAGAGTAAAATGCAATGGGGGCTTCCCTTCCACTGGGAAGCCTGTGGCTCAAAACCTCCCCTCACTCCAAAAGGGGATGCATCACAAGTCAGTACAACAGGCAAATTCTCAGAGAATTGTATCAATACAGCATCAGATGTGATTAGTCTCTTAATACTGTTAAATGCTGATTGTTCCTTCCTCCCCCAGATCCAAACAGACTTCTTATCAAGTAATCTGTGCAAAGGTTCAGCAATGGTTGCCTTTTGAGGTAGAAACATGTGATAAAAGTTAATAAGTCCAAGGAAAGCTTGCAAATCTGTTTTGCATTTAGGTTTAGGGGCTTCTTTGATTGCTTTAACCTTGGCATCAGTAGGGTGGATGCCATGCTTGTCAATCATGTAGCCCAGGAACTCAACCCTGTCTGTCTTAAGCGTGCATTTGTCTTCCTTGACTTTTAACCCTGCTTTCCTGAATCTGGTAAGGACTTCTCTGAGTCTTTCTTGAAGCTGAGTGTCATTTTCAGCAGAGATTAACACATCATCAAAGTAAGGCATTACCCCTGGCAGTCCTTGGAGCATTCTTTCCATAAGGCTTTGAAAAATGCCTGGTGCCACGCTGACTCCAAATTGTAACCTTTTACATTTGAAGGCACCTCTATGAGTCACAATGGTTTGGGCCTCTGCAGTGGCATCATCAACTGTTAGTTGTTGATATGCCTGGGCTAAATCCAATTTGGCAAAGACTGTACCCCTGCCAAGTGAATGTAACAGATGATGCACAACTGGCACTGGATATGCGCTCTGCTGCAGTGCATGGTTCAGTGTCCCCTTATAGTCTCCACAAATTCTTACTGAACCATCAGCCTTGACTGGTGTGACTATGGGTGTTTCCCATCTGGAGTGATCAGTGGGCTCTAAAACCCCTTGAGCAATTAATTTGTCTAATTGTGCATCAATTTTTCCTTTAAAGCAAATGGAACCCTCCTGGGCTTTAAACGAATTGGGGGCACCTTGGGATCTAGGTTGAAGGTGACAGGAGTCCCCATATACTTGCCCAGTCCTTCGCTGAAGACCTCTGGAAACTCAGACTTCAAGGCCTCCTCCCATTCAGAGTTGCTCACGTGATTGATTCCAGTCACCTCGATGCCTAGTGGCTTGAACCACTCAAGTCCCAGCAAGCTTGGGCGATCCTTGTCCACGATGGTCAGGGGCAAACGTTTGGTGTGGCCTTTAAACTGCACGTTGAAATCTCTTGCTCCAACTACTGGAATCTTGTTCCTTGGTAGTCTTTAAGAGTCAGTGCTTGCTTCTGGAAATGTTTCTTCTGAATGTTGGGAAGTAGCCTGTGAATAGTGTCCCATGACACCATAGATAAATAAGAGCCTGAGTCCACTTCCATTTGGCAAAGCCTTCCTTCAATGAACACCTTCACGTGTACTTTTCTGCTTCTCAAGGATGAAGAATGACCAATGGTGATTGTTTGATGAGTTTCATTCTTCCCATTTGCTTCTGAATTGCCCCCATCTTTTCAATGAAGTTGTTGGGCTTAAAATCCTTTTCAGGAAATTTCTTCCTACTAGGTGGAGTTCTGGATGATTTTCAGACTCTGGCTAGGTGACCCCTTTTCTCACAGCGTAGGCAGATGGTGTCTAAGAACTTGCATTCAGTGTGGGGTGCCCCCACAGCCTCTGCAATAAAATTCTTGCCTCTTTTTTCCAGGATCTTTCCTTTTCTTCTCCATTCTGAGTCTAAAAATTCCTTCCTCCACCTCACTGCAATCTGAATCAGAGTCTATTTGCTCGCAATGGGTTGTTGTGGATTTTTTCACATCAGAATGGCTTGAGGCCTGGCTTGAGGCCTTTTTAATCTTTTTCATGGCGCTTCTGCTGGTGGCTTCGCTGAAACAGCTTCTTCTATGGCCTCCTTAAGCGTGATCTTAGGTTTCATTAACAGTTTGCTTTGTAAGACCTTATCTTTGAGGCCTAGGACAAACCGATCACGCATGGCCTCTTCTAAGTTGGTAATGTCACAAGCTCCCCCAATGTCCCTTAAGCTTGCCACGAAGTCATTAACATTTTCGCTTTCCCCTTGATCCCGACGGTAAAACTTGTGTCTCTTAATGAGGCACGATACTTGTGGGGCGTAATGGGCTCTTAAAAGCTTTTCCAAATCAGGCCATTCCATTACCTTCAATTCTGCAGCTCCCGCCAACACCTTCACCATCTTGAAGACTGCCGGACCGCAGTGCGTGAGAAATACTGCCCTCTTCCGCTTCTCGGGAATATCGTTGAGGTCGTTTCCTTCCAAGTACATCTGGAAGCAATCCGCATACGATTCCCAGTCTTCCGCCGCCGGATCGAACGGGGCTGGGGGGGTGTTCAGCGCAGCCATCTCGCTCTTCTGCTTGCCTTCCGCATTGTCTCTTCTTCAGGGGAATCCCACCTTCGTCTCCAGTGTTCAGTTTGCATGAAGAGTCAGACGTGAAGAGCTTCAGTGAAGAGTTTATTAAGTGAGTACAGCTCGAATGGACCCGAGTTGGCTGGGCTATGGCTGCTTCTTATAGCCAGCAGCCGTAGTTGCCAGCCAATGGGAGTGCAGGGTTTTTCCCGCACTATTTAAACCAATCCCTTTTAACATTTTACAAGAACAGTTCAAATAAACCAATAACATTTAAACCTACATACATAACAGCAACAATATCATATCTGCCCTCATTTACTTGAATTTCTAATTCACCCTGTTTATTCCTCATACTCTGTACATTGATATATAGATATTTGAGTCCTTTTTGGCTGACTCTGGGATTACTTTCTACATGACCTGTTTTGTGCCTGAGTTCCCCTACTTCCTTACCACCTGCTAGATTAGTATACGTGGTATGCCACACACTATCAAAAGCTGATTGCGAACTGTACATAAAATTCATAGCCAGACTCAGAGAAAAAAAAATCAAAGATTTGTCAGATCTATCTCTTAGTTTCTGGGCATTTCTTGTTTTGTAAACTGCATCATGAAGGTTTTGTTTTGTATAATTTCAGGCTGGCTCCAGAGTAGCAATACTGGGCAAGTGTTAAGGCAAAGATATGTGCAGTGACTGCACATATTAAAGGATAGGAATAGAGAGAAAGATCTTGTATGAAGTATGTGGCTACCTAAAAGGAGGTACATGCCTATGTACCTAACCATAGGGTCAATATTGAGAGGAGGAGAAGAATCCATCTAAATAAATGTAAATATGAGACAACTTACGCAGATCAGGGATTAACCCAAAACTTGAATCTGAGCCTAAGAAACATATAAAGAAGAATCTAACAATAAAGACTGTCTACCAACACATGCTAGGATTGAATTTTAAAAATGTGAAGGTGGTTTTTTTTTTACTAAATAATTCTCCAAGGTTTTTTTTTACTAAAAAGAACTGGAGTCTTACAATAGAAAGCAGATGAAAAGGAAGATATATAATGGGAAGAATTTTTAAGTAATAATGGGAAAAATGGACCAGACTTTATATCATCTTAGCTAATAAATGTGCCAGCTGCAGACCAATCCCATCTCTCCCAATCCCCCATGATTTTGACATTTGTTCAAGATACTAGAAGTAGAGTTAGCAAATAATGTCATTCAGATCACCAGAGGCACTGATTTGATGGCAGGCTTATCAGTTAATGGATCCAATATTCTCCTTTGTCCTCTTCCCATCACAGAAATTTTTATGAGCCATGAAAGCTAATCTCTCTTTTTCATTTTTAGCGAATGGACATTCAGATAGACTGTGATGGAAGCTTTCCAGATATCCAGTTACAGAATGAAATGCAATGATGGGATGGAAATGCCCCAGGCATTTTACTACTCTTCTCTACCTGGGAATTCACTTTTGGCCAAAGACCATGCAGGTCCCTAGGTTGCATGAATAATTGCATATTGTTGGATGGGACAGCTGCCCAAACTGGCTTTGTGTCATGTGGGGTGATTTTTCCTAGTGTTTTTATAGTGTGCAGATACATTTTGCCAAAGATTTTGTGTCTGTATCTGTGTGGGTGTGGATACTATTGTTTGTATACATGCATGGTTCTATCTAGTGTTTTTCCTTTGTGAAAGTGCATGGTTATCTATATCTGCTTTCTTTAAAATGGGTATTTTTATTCTGCGTTAAAGAACAAATAAATTGGGCTTCATTTGCTCCCCACTCCTCCAAATCTTGCCTTTGGTTTCCTAGATGAGTTGCTTTTTATTGATTGACACTAGCTTCCCTTCTGGGAAATTAATTTTGGAACAGAAAAGTTTTGTAAAAAAAAAGACAACTTAATGCTATAGATATTAGATCCCATTTCTGCCTTTTTCTTAGATAAATCACTTCCTAATTACCATCACAAATTTGTCTTCTGGAAAATAGTTGTTTTGAAATTGTCACATTCACCATTGTGGCCATTTTGCAAATGGGAAACTCCTACCCTAGCAACATTCATAAATCTATCTTAACATTTCCAAAATCAATTTTTACTCTGATGAATCCTTCCTGAGACTGAGACATCAAATGTTCAACAGTGGTGAACTATGGGACTTAGCTGGACAACTCTGGGAAAGCCATTAAATCCACTTCCCAGCTTCACTTCTGTAGCACCTAGCTGAACAGGCATTTTGAACTCTGGAAACACCCTGTAATATCACTCTGCGGTGTCGTTTTTCAAAATGTGGTCAGCTGCTAAAAGAAGAGAGATACCAAATGGTCCTCATCTTGAATCATGGGAAGTCAATATTAAGGAATATCCATTTATTTTCTCAACTTAACCTTTTCTCACTAATTGCCCAACAGAAAGACCTTCGTGATACATTGACTAGATCAGCCTTTCTTCCCACCTACCTCCTCCTCACTGTCAGCCTTCTAATAGGTTTATCTCCATGGATCCTTTCACAGACCATGACACCATCTCAGGTGGCAGTAGCTATGGAAGATCAGTAAGAATGGGGTTCCCAGAAGCAGACACTGCTCAGCATGAGAGGCCTTGGGGTGCTGAGTGTTTCTCCTAGCTGAGCAGGGCGTTCTGATGCTGGTGGAAGATCCACTAGAGTGGCTGCTCCCCCTGCTGGACGGCTTCCATTGTCCAACTTGCATGTCCATGTACTTGCTCACTTAACTATGATGACCCAGAGTAGCTCAGCAATGGAATAAAGTTCAAAATATAACTCAGTCCTTTAATATCTTCACTGTATAATTAGTTCCGGGGCAGGGGGGAGTCAAAAGAATATTTCAAAAAACAAAAAACACAGTTCGTATTTTAAAACCAATTTTAAAACCTATTTTAGAGCCTTGGTAGCTCAGGCTGTTAAATGCCTGCTCTTAAGATCCAGCTGCCTACAATTATTGTAGGCTCGAATCCCACCAGGCTCAAGGTTGACTCAGCCTTCCATCCTCTCAGGGTAGGTAAATTGAGGACCCAAGATTGTTGGGGGCAATTAGCTGACCTTGTAAAAATGCTGCTTAGTAATAAGCAGGCATATACAATGGAATGAAGGCTATTGAGCACACTGGGTTGTATCCCAGAAACTGTAAGCCGCCCTGAGTCTTTGGAGAAGGGCGGCATATAAATGTAATTAAAAAAAAAAAAAACACTGACAACAAAAAAGAAACCAAAACCAAACCACCTCAATATAGTCCCTTGACAGTCCAGGGTAGATAAATGCCCGCTTCAAGAAAATAAACAGGAATCTATCTCCCCCTTCACTCTCCCCATAGTTCATTGGAAAGCTGAGAAGCTATAATACTTGCAACAGCAAAAGTGCCTTTAGAAGTTTGACACTGTCTTTGACTAGCAAAATGGAAGATCTCTGTCTAAATTGTAGAGGCATGATTCAGTTAGATTGAGAGGAAATTGAACCTTAAGGAGAACTTGATTCTTGGTATATTTGTTTGGCTTATAACACATTTTGCTTATAGTGTAACTGTTGAATAAAGAGAATTTTGTAATCCTATAAAATGTTAATTATTTTTCTGGGTCTTCTTTATAAATCTTTGCCTAGAAAGGCAACTTCTTGTACAAGGATCTTGTTGAACAAAATTTCCTTTCTTTATTCCATAAGTCTAAGAACCAATCTGGTGTAGTGGTTAAGGTACTAGCCTGGAAACTAGAAGACTGTGAGTTCTGGTCCCACCTTAAATTCAAAGCCAGCTGGGGGATATTGGACCATGTTCTCTCTCAGTCTTAGAAGTGGGAAATAGCAAATTATTTCTGAAATATTGCCAAGAAAACTTGTAATCAAAACTGGCTCAAAGGCACAGGAAAAAAAATAAAATCCCTAAGTCTGGTTAATTGGCAAATAGAGCTAGGAACGAATTCCTTCTGCAAGTGGAGAATAAACACCTGAAATTACCTGGAAAGTTGCAGGTGACCCACAAGCTACAAATTTGAGACCCCTACACTACATTGTTAGCATATTTATTCCTTACCAAGTACGTTTCTGAGGTGGGTGATAAAAACACCAGGCAATTGCATGAAAAAAGCACAACAAAGAATGTTCTTTCTACGCCAACTCAGAAAGCTCAAACTGCCCAAGGAGCTGCTGATCCAGTTCTACAGAGGAATTATTGAGTCTGTCATCTGCACCTCTATAACTGTCTGATTTGGCTCTGCAACCCAACAAGACAGACACAGACTTCAGAGAGTAATTAGGACTGCAGAAAAAAACAATTACTACCAACCTGCCTTCCACTGAGGACCTGTATACCACATGAGTCAAAAAGAGAGCTGTGAAAATATTTACAGACCCCTCACATCCCAGACATAAACTGTTTCAACTCCTTCCCTCAAAACGACGCTATAGAGCATTGCACACCAGAACAACTAGATGCAAGTACAGTTTTTCCCCCCGAAAGCCATCACTCTGCTAAACAAATAATTCCCTCAACCCTGTTCAACTATTACAGAGTCTGCACTACTATTACTGTTAATCTTGTCATCACTCCTTATCACCCATCCCCTCCCACTTGCGACTGTATGACTGTAACTTTGTTGTTTGTATACTTACGATTTATATTGACTGTTTCCTAATATGATTGATTGCTTATTGTACGCTATGACTATCATTAAGTGTTGTACCTTATGATTCTCAATTCCTGACAAATGTATCTTTTCTTTTATGTATACTGAGAGTATTTACACCAAGACAAATTCCTTGTGTGTCCAATCACACTTGGCCAATAATGTATTCTATTCTAAAAAACGAAGTATTCTATTCTAAATTAAGTTCTTTATTCTTCATCTAAGAGCCGATGACAGCAAACTGCTAAGTGATCGTATAGTAGATTTACTATAGATGTACTATATAATCAGCCCCTGCTAAGGATAACCCTGCCCCTTACCCAGTCACGTTATTCCATATAAAGAATTTTCTTCCTTTCCAGGGAGAAAATTCTCCGAATTTCCTGAGAATACTTATCTAAAGAAAAACTATTATTGGGATGTATACCTTTCCTTACTTTCCTGGGTGAACTACTTTCAGGTCTGTGTACAATGAAATATAAGAAGGCCTAGGAATCTTAAAGAAAATGAAAGGAGACATGGCGTTTGAGCTTTAATAAAAGTACAAATGCTCAGATAAAATATTCTAATACTGTATCCTATACAATAGTCCAACAACATCCTACCTTGTTCTCCCCAACTAACCACAAACTTGATATGTTGGCTGGTGTCTGTCATCACAAAGAAAAATATGAGATATTAGCATATTTCTCTCTTCCTTGTGTCTCCACAGTCTATATCACACTGAAAGATGATGGTGATAGTGAGAAATGTAGAATATCTTGCATGTGGTGGCATCTCAGTCAGGTTCCAGAGCTATTCTGGATAGCTGTCAGTCCAATAATTGATCAGGAACTGAACCCCCAGTATCTTAATAGAAAAATCTATTTTTAACCTTTCCTTCAGATTCCCTTATTCATTTTCACTGTCTAACATATAAATATTTTAGTTTTTAATTGTTGTTATATTTCATCAAATGGAGTCAGAGCTCTAAGCAATATGTTTCTATTACATATTTATATTGTATTTAAAACATAAGCTTTTGTTGATTGAATTTTTAAAGCACAAGCATATTCATTTAGATCTAGGTACTTGAATATATACTGCTTCCCAAAATTTCTGTTTTCCTAGAAATGTTTCTACTACAAATTAAACTGCTGAAAAATTACTTTATAAAAGAATTATCCAGCCACAAAACACAATGGCATTTAAGAAGTTCTATGAAATAAAAACATTTTATAACTAAAATATGATTGAAAGCACTTAATGAAAAGATGCAGACAAGTTGTTTTAGAAGTCTCTGTGGAGATACATTGCCTGCCGTTAGAAAACCCATTAAATGGCACTAAATTAATGTTGTAAATGATTCTGCATCATAAACCATGATAGTGACCAGAAGTATACCTATGTATAGGTGCATGCCTATTTATATATACTCATAGTCAAAGATAAGCCTGTTGCAAAATTGTGGCTCAAAGTGGATATTATGAGCCTGCTTGTATTAGACCAGACATATAGAATTGTCTTCCACCCTCTTTTTTTAAGTAATCTATGATGGAAAAACTCACCTAAAGAAACTCATCAACAACTAGAGAGGATCCTACAATCATTTTATTACTTCTAAAACTATTAGATTGCAGTCAGTCACTGGGCTTTTGCATCAAACAAACAGGAGCAGATGGCACAAGTTTACATAGATCTCATATAGAAAGTTGATCAAAGGCAATCTGAGCAAGTGAGCATGGACATGAGTAGCACAGATTCCAAAATGTAGGCAGAATTGCTTTGCATGAGAATTCAAAATAATGAGAGAGATGGGGGGTGGGGGGTAATCATTCAAAGTGTGAAAATAGTAAAGGGCATTCTTTGAAATATAACACAGCTTTGATATATGAGCCTCTAATTGTTATTCTAAGTTATTCTATTATTCTAAGAAGCTGACTCTGATCTTTTCTACTAGAGGAAAGAGATAAGGGAACAACATTGCATATCCTGGAATCTGCTGAAAACATTAATACTTATAGGCATTTAAAGTATTGATAACCCATTGCATATCCAGTAAACTCCACACTTAAATGTGCCTCTATAAAAATATATATATAACCGGTACATGGTAACCATTGATTTGATTGATGGACAGTCCTACTTCTGTGAAATAGCCAATCAAAATGCAAGGGTTTCTTAGAAGAAAGTAACGTGACACAGGAAAAATGCACTGAAGTGACCAAAAAGGGTGGGGGGTGGGAGCTGAGTAGGAATACAACTATATATACATTGATTTGGTTTATTAAGCCATCAGTCCCACATAGGCAGCTTATAATAATGCTTACAATGCATAACATAAAAAATAAAAATAAAATACATGCAATCAGACATCATCTAACCAGTTATCTACACAGCCAGGAGCTAGGGTAGATGATGTGCTAATGGGTGGGCACCACAGCAGGAAAGATTGTCCTTTTGAGACATGCCACAATGCCCTCCTGCCAGATAGGGTAGGATAGGTAGAGACAAGTGGCAGGAAACTGTTGTTAAGCTGTGCTGGAAACAGGACAACCTCACAGTGGCAGCTAAATCCTTAGACCCTTTGCTTTCCATTCTCTCATGATTGTTTACGAGATTACACCAAACCAATTACTTCAAAATTATTATCTAATTGAAGTATAAATTATATTGTTGCTGTTTAATCCTACTGTGAAACTCAGAGAGGCATCACCCTCTCCAATCTCCCAATGTGGTAGGTTAAAGAACAAGCTTTTTGTTTACTTGTTGTTATCAACAACCTGCTATTGTGTGGAAGTTTAAATTCGTGGGATTTTATTTATTTTTAATGGAAATTACTTCAGTTCATTTTGTATGTGTGTGTAATTATTTGACACAAAGATCTGATGTTTGATCTTTGTTGATATTTTTTGCTAGTAATTTTAGTTAGAGACAGTATCAAATTAATTTAAATGAAAGAAAAAAGCATCCTGGTTGTAGATTAAGTCTAGATATCCTTTCTCTGCTCAGGCTTGTAATTTGGAATGACAAAGATCTTATTTTAGAGCTTCTTTGTTTTAGTCTAGGGGAGACAAACATATTGTAATTAACTACACATAGTTTAAGTCCAAAGAGACTGTACCAACTCTGCCTTTCTGGATGGGAGAGCAAAATAACATCAGAAGAAGTTAAGAAATAATCATCAGGTTCGTAAGAGAAGGAATAGTCTTTGGGACAGGCTGACCTGAAGGGCCATCATCAGCCTCCTGAATGGAGCATGGAAACAAATTCACAGGGTAATTCACAGAGGTGGGGTGGGAAATATGCATATTTTGTGAAAGATGACTTCAAAAGAGCCCCGAGGCTGATTTTCCGACTAGCTGCACATTCTGGGTGTCTTAAATAACTGCCCTTTGTAGACTCTCTGATCATAGGGGCCTTATTGATTATCTGTTTTCTGAAAAGCATGGGTATGTCTGCTTATTCAACTTTGGCCTTGTTTTAGAAATCTATACCCGGCCAGTTCCTAATGATCATGTTACAGGTTGAAGTGGTACAGCTCTGTAACCCTGCTTTGTATTGGTGTTCTGACCTGGCTCCCAAACAGGATAAGCACTCTGTTTTTAACCAAATGTTCCCTTTATTAGGAGCGCCAGCAACCCTGGCAAAGAGTCTCTATCTCTCACAGCAGGCTATCAAAGTCTCTAAGTGCCTGTGGAAATTGAAGCTCACTCCCTTTTCCCTGAAATGGCTCCAACCCACCAGGAGTCTCTCTCTCTCTCCCTCCCTCCCTCCCTCTCTCTCTCTCTCTCTCTCACCACACTCGTAACAGAAGTCCTGCTCTTTTTCCAGCAGCAGACACACAGACACACACACACACACACCCCGAAGGCACACTCGCCTCTCAGCACCGCAGATTCAAAGAAAGAATTCCAATACAGTTCCAGACAGGATTCAGAAGTTCGGATTATAAGTGGCTTACCCACAGGGAGATGAATAACAGATAACAGATAATCAGAGTTGGAAGGGACCTTGTAGGTCATCTAGTCCAAACCCCTGCCCAAGCGAGAGACCCTACACCATTTCTGACAAATGGCAGTCCAATCTCTTCTTGAAAATCTCAAGTGATGGCGCTCCTGCAACTTCTGAGGGCAAGCTTATTTCCAGGTTAAATCTCTCCTTGTTCAGTTTCCATCCATTATTCCTTGTCTGGTCTATAGGCGCTTTAGAAAATAGCTTGACCCCTTCCTCTCTGTGGCAGCCCCTCAAATATTGGAAGACTGCTATCATGTCTCCCCTGCTCCTTCTCTTTACTAGACTAGCCAAGCCCAGTTCCTGTAACCATTCTTCATATGTTTTAGTCTCCAGTCCCTTAATCATCCTGGTTGCTCTTCTCTGTATTTTTTCTAGGGTCTCAATATCTTTTTTATAATGTGGTGAACAAAACTCGATGCAGTACTCTAGGTGTGGTCTTACTAAGGCTTTATAGAGTGGTATTAGTACCTCCCTTGATCTTGATTGTATCCCTCTGTTAATGCAATTTAGGATTGCATTAGCTTTTTTGGCTGCTGCTGCACACTGCTGGCTCATATTTAGCTGGTTGTCCACTAAGACTCCAAGATCCATCTCACAGTTACTGCTATTGAGCCTGGTTTCACCCAGTCTATACGTGTACTTTTGGTTTTTCTTGCCTACGTGTAGGACTTTACTTTTCTCTACATTGAATTTCATTTTGTTAGATACAGCCCAGTGTTCTAGTCTGTCAAGATCCATCTGGATCTTGAGCCTATCTTCTTGGGTGTTAGCTATTCCTGCCAGCCTAGTATCATCTGCAAATTTGGTAAGTTCCCCTTCTGTTCCCTCATCTAAGTCGTTAATGAAGATATTGAAGAGTACTGGGCCTAAGACAGAACCTTGTGGCACCCCACTGCTTACTTCCCTCCATGTAGACTTAGACCCATTAAGGACTACTCGTTGAGTACGGTTTGTCAGCCAGTTGCGAGTCCATCTAGTGGTGGTACTATCTATTCCATTTTTTCTAGCTTACTAAGAAGTAGGTTGTGGTCTACTTTGTCAAATGCCTTGTTGAAATCTAAATATATTATGTCCACAGTATTTTGCTGGTCTACTAATTTAGTCACTATGTTGAAGAATGAAATAAGATTGGTTTGGCATGATCTGTTCTTAACAAACCTGTGCTGACTGCTAGTTATCGCTTTACTTGTTTCTAGACGTTGGCATATCTGTTTTTTTATTATCTTTTCCAGTATCTTCCCGGGTATTGATGTTAGGCTGATTGGTCTATAGTTTCCTGGCTCTGTTTTTTTTCCTTTTTGAAGATGGGAACCACATCAGCTCTTTTCCAGTCCTCTGGTAGTTCTCCGGTGCTCCAGGATTTTTGAAAGATATGGTGCAGTGGTTCTGAGATGACCTCTGCCAGCTCCTTTAAAACTCTGGGATGTAATCCATCAGGCCCTGGTGATTTGTGTTCATCAAGATCAGACAGGTGTTCTCTTACTATATTTTTGCTTATTTTAACTTCTATTTCTGGTCTGTCTTTTACAGTTATGTTTTTGGTGGGTTGAGCTATAGTTTCTTTTTGCATGAAGACCAATGCAAAGAATGAGTTAAGCAGTTCTACTTTCTCTCTGTTGCCTGTTACTTCCTTGCCATCTTCTCTCTTTAGTGGACCGACTGTTTCCTTGATTTTTTTCTTGTTATTTATATGTTGGAAGAAACTTTTTTTTATTATCTTTGACTTTTGTTGCAAGTCTTTGTTTGTTCTGAGCCTTTGCTTTCCCGACTTCGTCTTTGCAGATTCTGGCTATCGGCTGATATTCTGCCTTAGTTGTATGTCCTTCTTTCCATTTTTTGTACTTGTCCTTTTTTTCTTTCAATTTGCCAGAGAGATCTTTATGCAGCCATGCTGGTCTCTTCTTGGATTTCTTGTTTTTCCTTCTCAGTGCTATTGTGTTGGTCTGGTTGTCTATGATCGTATTTTTCAGAGTTTTCCAAGATTCTTGAGTTGTTTTCCCCTTTAGGATTTTCATCCATGGAATCTCTCTGAGTTTATTAAAATCAGCTCTTTTAAAATCCAAGAATAGTTGTCTGCCACACCTATTCATCTCCCAGAGTCCTTTGGGAGTTGGGTGGCATATAAGTCTAAACAAATAGATAGATAGATAGATAGATAGATAGATAGATAGATAGATAGATAGATAGATATAAATAAATAAATCTCCACCCCCTGCCTTTTATCCCCAGATCTAGAGTGTGGCTTAGCTAGCAGCAGAGGCTCTTCCATCCCAAGGAATGGTCCATAGCTTCCTGCTGCTCTCCTTTCCTCTGCCTTCTGCACATCAGGTACTCTACCCAGCTGTTCCTCCTCTTCCTCATCAGCCACCTCCAGACCTGGGGGCTGTTGACTCTCCATTTAGGAGCTGATGGATGGCCCAGGCTCTGCCTCTGTCTCTCTCTTTGACAGAATCATTCCCTCTTCCCCCTCAGAGCTCTCATATTACCTTGATGCTGGCCCTGGCTCCTACTCCACCTCCTCATCTGATTCGGCTGTGGGAGGGGGCAGCGGCCGACAGGCCACAACAATTGGGCTCCTAGTTTCCTAGCTAAATATCTTTCCCTTTTCGTGTGGTGCCCATCTGTACCTATTCTGTTTTCCACCTTTTGAGATATCCGTTCCTTGTTCTCTACTTTATACTCCCTTAAAAAGAGCAAAGCCTCTGTTCTTTGTGATTTTTCTTTATGTCACTTTACTTAGTTCTTTTGTGGTGTCTTGATTTAGATTTAGGCATCTGTACAAGTTTTATTTTCCTTTGCTCCCATGGCTGACAGCCCACAGGCCTGATGGCTAAAGTACACAAGCCTTGTGATCTATGTCCTCATGTTCTTACAGTGAAGGCTTATATATCCTGAGCCCATCCTGGTCAGTGCTGGGGGAACCATCTGACAGATCATTCTTTCCAGTCCCATTCCCGCTTCTACTTGTTTGGAAGGTTTTGTGGTATTCTCTGTACTGTATTAAAATATGCACACATAGCTCTATTTTATCTTTATTTCAGTATATATTGTTATTTATTAATATTTTTCTACTAACTTGGAATCTTTAAAATATACCTATGTTTCTCCTTTCCTCTGAATGAGGTATGAATCCAATGGCATTGGTTTTTTAGCATCCCCAAACCTACTAATCTAGGGGACAGGGAGGAATAGATTGAGAGTTAAATATTTACTTTCTGCCTCCTTTTCAAGCCTGTAAGCCTGCTTTTTGTTTTATGAATTGCTAATTTCAATTTCTTCTTTCCAAATTCAGATATACAAAGCCTGTGATTGCTATCTATCTATCTATCTATCTATCTATCTATCTATCTATCTATCTATTTATTCATTTATTTAATTAATGTATATGGCCAACCTTTCACAAATTTTAAACACTGAATTAAAATAAGAAGCAAAATCCCAATTTAACAAAGAGCCCAGAACATAATACAGATAAGGCAAACTTAATCACATCCAGAAACATTACAGAATGGGTTCATCCAATACCTAGGCTCAATGCTCCATGTAAGATCAGGTTTTCAAGATCTTACAGAGGGCCAGTAGGGTCAGTGCCATTGTGATGTTGAAATGTATCTTGCGATGATAGAAAAGGCATGTTTCCTTCATGGGTCTCATCACATGGCATCATTTCACAGAGAGGCATGTTCACCTTGTGGGATGATGTGAGATAGGCAGATTTCCTTGTGTAGGGTGTGACATAGCTTTCCTTAACCTATAGCACTTGCTCTTCGCTGCCTAGGTCTCTGGACAATATGTACCACCATCCGAGGGTCATCCACATGGTCTGACAGGGACCACGAGGTTCCTCTGGAGGACAAGGATTTGGCCCTCTCCTTGTTCTCACTTTCTTCTGCTGGAGACAATGGATCCCCCCAGCCCCACCTGGGCTGTGACAGGCACCCCTGACATGAGTCATGTCAAGCTGGCCACACTCACCCCAGCCACACCCACCTGACAAAACCCTACAAACATGATGCAGCCCTCAATGAAATCAAGTTTGACACTCCTGGTCTAGAATTTAAATTTAAATTTATATGTCTGTGTGTGTGCGTGTGTGTGTGCGTGTGTGTTCTTAGTAAACTAATACTAAAGGGAAAAATAGCAAAACAAATGTTTTTGGGGGTACATTTAACTAGCCATTTTAATGACAAAAAAGATTCCCTATGTGTATTTCGCTCCTAAGGCTAATGCAGACACATGAAGCTGTTCTAGAAAAGCACAATGAAACATGGTATTTCTGTGACCAGTAATTATATTTCAACAATCTGCCACATTACTAGAAAAATACTAGCTTTTTGCTTCTTCTATCACACTAAAGAACAGGATGTCAGATTAGATAAATTCCAGATAAATGCTGGGCATTGACCTCAGGGCTTCATGGTGTCTGACACTAATACTTGCTGGGTGTCACTGATTTTTTTGAATGATCTTCTTGATGCTTGCCCAATCCTAATTTTATGCCAGTTTAGCTTGAGGGCTTATTGAAAGAAAACAAAAATTGCAGTACCACTTAGGAAAAGATGTTTGATAGTAATCATGCTTTCCTAATCTTATATCCTCAGAGAATTTATTTACGTATTATTGGTTGAACAAAACATTTACATTCAAAAAGTTTAAGATTCATTTATCTTCCAGATAAAGGTTTGCAGACAACACAACATGAAACACCCTCAATTTATTACACTAGGGACCTAATGCTAATTACAGTGGACAATAATCATTCTCCATACAGGCAGTTTCTTAGAATTGTTTATTATTCTTAAGTGACATATAATTCATTTTCCCCTTAATGAACACTATGGAGAATACTTCGGATTTATAACATCTATGCAGGTTGGGAACACAGAACCTGTTACTCTGCAGGTATTGTTGAACTAAAACTTTCAGCATCCCTTACAGTGATGGGATTCAAAATTTTTTACTACCGGTTCTGTGGACGTGGCTTGGTGGGCATGGTGTGGCTTGGTGGGCATGGCAGGGGAAGGATACTGTAAAATCTCCATTCCCTCCCCACTCCTGGGGGAAGGTTACTGCAAAATCTCATTCCCTCCCCACCCCACTAACCTGCTTTCCAGCTCTGTTCTCCTGTGCAGGTCAACAAAAGAAGACCCAGCTGATCAGCTGGGACTCAGGAGGCAGAGAATAGATGGGAGTGGGGCCAGTCAGAGGTGGTATTTGCTGGTTCTCTGAACTACTCAAAATTTCTGCTACCGGCTCTCCAGAACTGCTCAGAACCTGCTGAATACCACCTCTGATCCCTTACCAATGACCATATTTGAGCTCCTGGGAGTTGTAGTTCAACAAATAACTGGAATACTTAGACTCTCTGCTCCAGAACTAGATATGAAGCAAGAGACATCATTTGGTTAAGAATTGCATATTCTACATAATTTTCATTGTGGCAATGGAAGAAAACTCCTTTAAAGCCTGACATAGCTAACACTGGTATCCCAGAGTGCTATAATTAAATCATACTGTTTTCATTTCCCATACCAGCCAACTTTTTCTTCTTTAATGAGCAGACACATACTGTTTTATGTGGAATTGAATTGTCTAATTGATGTGCAAACATTATATAGTGAAAGTTGTGAAACTTCTCTTTATGCTGCCTGGGAAGAGGTGGACATCAGCTGTATTAGTGCTAATAAATTGTGCTGTCCTACCCAGTTGGCTTAATTGTCATTACGCTATTTGAAATTCCTGGAGGGAAGGCCATGCCCACATATAGATACACTGTAACGTAAAACTTCCAGAATGTTTTTTTTGGGGGGGGAGAAGAACATACCATGTTCTCTTTGCTATGTTCATTTCCACTTGCCATTGCAGAACATAATGGCTGCTTCTTTACAGCATGTCACATAAACATAGCATATTGTTTTATTAGTTAAAGTACACCAACCTATCACTTAAGTATTCTTGTAGTTACTTTGTCCAACAATTATTTGTACAAAGCAGAAACAGGATAGGATATTTGCAAGAAAAATTTGTAGTAGGTAATTTGCATGGAATAACCTATGTACATTTCATAGTACATAGGTTACCCCTTGTTTTCTTCTTATAAGAAACTACCTTATATACAGGTGAAACTCAAAAAATTAGAATATCGTGCAAGAGTTCATTTATTTCAGTAATGCAACTTAAAAGGTGAATTTAATATATGAGATAGACTCATTACATGCAAAGCAAGATAGTTCAACCCGTGATTTGCCATAATTGTGATGATTATGGCTTACAGCTCATGAAAACCCCAAATCCACAATCTCCAAAAATTAGAATATTACATGCAATCAATAAAACAAGGATTGTACATAGAACAATACTGGACCTCTGAAAAGTATAAGCATGCATATGTGCTCAGTACTTGGTTTGGGCCTCTTTTGCAGCAATTGCTGCCTCAATGCGGTGTGGCATGGAAGCTATCAACCTGTGGCACTGCTGAGGTGTAATGGAAGACCAGGATGCTTTCAATAGCGGCCTTCAGCTGTTCTGCATTGTTCGGTCTCATGTCTCTCATCTTTCTCTTGGCAATGCCCCATAGATTCTGTATGAGGTTCAGGTCAGGCAAGTTTGTTGGCCAATCAAGCACAATAATCCCACAGGCATTGAACCAGGTTTTGGTGCTTTTGGTAGTGTGGGCTGCTGGAAAATGAAGTCAGCATCCCCATAAACTCGTCTGTGGAAGGAAGCATGAAGTGCTCCAAAATCTCCTGGTAGACGGCTGCGTTGACCCTGGACTTAATGAAGCACAGTGGACCAACACCAGCAGATGACATGGCTCCCCTAATCAACACAGACTGTGGAAACTTCACACTGGACTTCAAGCATCTTGCAGTGTGTGCATCTCCATTCTTCCTCCAGACTCCAGGTCCTTGGTTTCCAAATGAGATGCAAAAGTTGCTCTCATCAGAAAAGAGGACCTTGGACCACTGAGCAACAGACCAGGTCTGTTTTTCTTTAGCCCAGGTAAGATGCTTCTGACGTTGTTTGTTGTTCAGGAGCAGCTTGACAAGAGGAATACGACATTTGAAGCCCATGTCCAGGATCCGTCTGTGTGTGGTGGCTCTTGATGCACTGACTCCAGCCTCAGTCCACTCCTTGTGAAAGTCCCCAACACTTTTGAATGGCCTTTTCCTGACAATTCTCTCAAGGCTGTGGTCATCCCTGCTGCTTGTGCACCTTTTTCTTCCACACTTTGTCCTTCCACATAACTTTCTATTAATGTGCTTTGATACAGCACTTTGGGAACATCCAACTTCTTTTGCAATTACCTTTTGAGGCTTTCCCTCCTTATGGAGGGTGTCAGTGATGGTTTTCTGCACAACTGTCAGGTCAGCAGTCTTTCCCATGATTGTGATTCCTACTGAACCAGACTGAGAGACCATTTAAAGGCTCAGGAACCCTTTGCAGGTGTTATGGCTTAATTAGCTGATTAGAGTGGGACACTTTGAGCCTAGAATATTGCACCTTTTCACAATATTCTAATTTTCTGAGATTGTGGATTTGGGGTTTTCATGAGCTGTCAGCCATAATCATCACAATTATGACAAATCATGGCTTGAACTATCTTGCTTTGCATGTAATGAGTCTATCTCATATATTAGTTTCACCTTTTAAGTTGCATTACTGAAATAAATGAACTTTTGCATGATGTTCTAATTTTTTGAGTTTCACCTGTAATGCAGGGTGTAAACATTCTTTTGCTAGACTTCCTCCATCCCAGAATAATAGTTGTCAAAAATCAAAATGGCTAAGGGGATGACACAACAAGACTGCACTATGCAATATCCATTTTTCCAAGGAATTCCAGGTAGAGGAAACAGTAGTTTGTATTAAACCTACTTTTAGAACTTACTGAAAAGGGTAAGTAAGTACTTACTTAAGTAAGTAGAGCTTACTTAAAGGGTTTCCTGCAGCAAAATAGCAAAATTGAAAAAGAATGTGACAAATGAATTTATATTCAACATAATATTCAATAACTGACTTCCAATATTTAGCAGGATGGTAAGTTTATTCATCCAACCACCGAGACAGAGGTTTGAGGGCTATGTGTAGCCCATGAGCTATCAATAGCTCTCCCCCATCCTTGCCATGATTTTGGAATTATAATTAAAATTAAAGAATTGGTCTGAAATCACATTGAATTTGACTGGTATCTCTTTAGTATTTTCACTCAAATTCCCTCAGATCCAAAACCAGTTAAGGTCCTGTTTCCAAAGCCATATTTTCTTCTCACTCCCCTCCCCCATTCTATTTTATGCAGAATGAAGAATGGAAAAGATTCCGTTCCAGCTCAATTTCCTTCCTACCTGAAAAAAATCATAAGAGTTTCATGGGCATTTTCTTAAGGAAAAAGTACCAAAAGTACCACACTGAGGCTCAGCAGCACCATGACTTATATTAACCATTCATTGATAAACTGCTTTATAGCTTCTAGAGATTCTTAGCTGTTGCTGCTCTGATTATGCTATGCTATGTGGATTGATTTATTGTTATTGTATCATCTGCTCTTGAGAGTTTCTGAAATGTTGGATTTCACTTAAACCTGTGGTTTATAAAGAATGGAAGCTATGGCAGTGTTACTTTAGCTATCCAGCTTGGTTTTTGTTACATCTTTCCTTCCTAGATTCTAAAAAATAATCACCAAGAGCTGTTGGAATTCCATAGGGATAAACCAAGTAATTAGATGGCAGCAGAGAGTGTTTTCTAAATGTCTTTGCTGCTCTCTAGTGGTCACCAGGATTTTTGTAGTTCAGAAATGATAGTCCCACATTTTGAGACCAGAGGGCCAAATTGAGAGTGAGCTTGATGCTAATTTCTTTTAAGGATGTATTGTAGATGAGATAAATTCATTCTGGGAGTTGAAATTGAAGGTTACTTTTGTGCTAATTTATACTATCTGGAGCACATATACATGCATTTATGTACAGAATATCTCAGATTAAAATAAGTTGATTAGCTAACTACAGTAACTAACTGAAGTATTTATGTACAAGATACAGGCAGAATTTAAGGCCTGAAACCCTTTTTCTAAAGTAAAAGAGATTAGACATTCTAATCTCTAAAGCAATTAGAGGACAAATAGCCTTATGCTTAATATATTTAGTTCTGACAATGCTACCTAGTTTAGGGAATGAAAGTCTGCAAGAAAACAAGCAAGCTCAGAGAGCACCAAGGATCCCTCATAAATATTTATAAATGAACATAATAACAATATCAAGAACTTCTTATGGATCAGGGCAACAAAGAATTGTAAAATAACTAGGGTTGTATGTACAACATCTAGGGAAACAATGGTGTTCCAGAAATGGCTGCATTCCCAGCAATATGCTTTAATAATTATTGAAAAGGGTTGTTATTCATTATATTTCAAAGATTATATATACATAGCCAGTTTGGTATAGTGCTTAAGGCATGTGACTAAGGTGGGTCTAGAAACCAGTTCCAGACCCACCTTAGTCACAAAGCCAGTTAAGTGACCTTGGACTAGTTGCACTCTTTATCTCAGCCCTGGGAAGCAAACAAGTACAAACCACTTCTAAAATGTTGCCAAGAAAATTGCAGGGACTCATCCAGGCAGTCACCAGAAGTTAAATATTTCCAACCTCTTTCCCAATCAGAAGTATGTCTCATTGAGCTTAATTAGTCTTGCTCTAAATGAAAATGGATGCACTATTGCAGCTCAGAAGAATGTGCAGGAACATACTTGGAAGTTGTATTTATCCATGAGATTAAATATGCATGAACCTGCATGCTTCAAATTGTTTCTTGGAGAAGGCTATAAGTTATTATTGTATATGAGGAACTTCACATAGCATTCTAGCTTAGTATTGGTGAAGCAACACTTCTAGGTAAATATATTTTTGATTTGTGTGTGATTTGTGTGCATATATTTGTGCCTTGCTGTTGAACAGGTAGATATAAAATTGGGCAGAAGGAAAGAGTGCTTCTTTAAATAAATTTGCCCAGGCAAACATAACCAGTAAATTCTTCAACTTTCTCCTTCCCCTTCTAACCACAGACATTCATATGAAATCTGTACCTATCTGTCTATGTCTACAGAAATTACATTTAAAAAAAAGACTCACAGAAGTTCTTGCCTCCTTAGTTCTACATATTTGTAGAAACGGTTTTCCATTCATGTCTTTGTTTCTTACATTTTATTCAGCAGCAAGAGCTGCAACACAACTAGGCCATTTTAAACTATGACACACTCAATATTTTGTTCCCTAACTTTTACTCCTCATAAAAATCAGAATTGAAAGCGTCTGTTGAAGCCCAGTGAGTCCACTTCTTGTAAAAATCCAAACCAAAGCATCTCAGACAGTTGATGGTTTGTCCTCACTTGAACACATCCATACACAGGGAGACCATCAGATCTCTAAATAATTAGATTAACTGTGAAACTAACATCCAAACAGTATTAATTTTCTTGCAATTCATTATTTTAGACTCTTGGCAAATCTGCTCTAGATAATGAGAGGACTCCCTGAAGGAGGTAAGAAAGAAATAATGGGGAGACGACAGTCTACATCTCTAATATCAGATTTTGATCTAAGTAATAGTTTTATTAGTAAGTATGATAAGTCCTATCTTATTGATTCACTGATCTATCTATTGCTCCATTGCATTCCCAAGAATGGACATAGACATAGACACACAGGAGAGTGTGTGTGTGTGTGTGTGTACTTTTTATTTTCATCACAATAAATGTTTGATGTATTCACTTTTGGCTATGGAACGATTTCAACAGATAGGGTTGAGATCAAAGAACTGCAAAACTAGAAGAGATGCTTCAAATATTCTCCCTTTGTCTAATCCAAATTGCCATGCGTTGCTCAAAACAGGAATGTGTGCATTAAATATCCTCTGTTCTTTTTCTTAAGAAAAGTGTAATTTTTTTTACTGAGCCTAGACAACACGTTCCCATTTTTTTTGCCTATGGAGGGAAGGCAGCACATATCTGAGTTGTATGTGTCTTTTGACCATTGGAGAGGGAACTTCAGTACTAGGATTATGTTCAGGTTTTCAGTTTCAGTGCCATGTTTTCAAAGCCTTTGTCCACAAACATCCTTTCCCTAATTTCTACTTCAGCTGACCATTAAAAAAAGGCTTTCTAAACACCAAAACATGTCAAAAGCAGCTGGTTGTATAATAATCACAATATTTGCCCTCTTTCTCGTGGCATCACGATGGAAGACTGAGGAATTTAGTTTTCCTTCTGCTTCTTGCTGATTGCATGTTCCCCTTTTTGAGCCACATTTCATCCACATTTTTTGCCCCAATGACAAATTAAGATAGGCCAAAGCTGTCAACTTTTAAGACCTTGAAGTATTGCTTAAGTTTTGTAAATAGGCTGGAATTAACTTTTAACTGATTGTTTTGATGATCTAAACACATTTCTGGGAGAGAGAAGGTGTCGATTTAGAATTAGTGGTACTGTATAAGGTTGTTCCAGGGCTCTTTGCAGTCTTTTTTGTTTTATTTTGTTTTAGATTTAAAAACCATTATAAGCGGCAAGGAAATTTGACTGCCACTATATGTCTTCACAGTGGAATTAGGAGGCAATATGTTGGGAAAAATAGTTATTGATAACTTAGTCATTACTGCATGTATTATAGCTATATCTATTACACACACACAAAATTAGAGAGAATGAGACACAATGATCACAATGTATTGCATAAAATCAATCACATTACAATTTTATTGAATTAAAATGATAGGATATTGCTACCTAATTCAACAGCAATTTTATTGCTTTTTACTTTATTATGGATGAATGCCTGCTGGATATCCAGCAGAAATTATTTCAATCAAAATTTCCCTTTGGAATTTCCCAGACATTACATGATTTAAAAATGATCTCTGTTAAAGAATAGCTGTTGAAAAGGAAGTTTGTTTTTTAAAAAACCTAGTAGTAAAGAATTTGTAAAATGTTGTCATACCTGTATACTGCCCAGAATCTCTTCAGGGGAGATGGACTTGTCTAAATCTGACAAATAAATAAATAAGATCAATAAGTAATTTTAATTTAAAAAGTTAAATATACATGAAATAAAATGTCAACTGCCTCTTGGAACATGAATCTCTGAATGCCATTCAAAGGTTGTGTGGCCTTTATACTAGAAAAAATTGCACCTCCTGTCATAGGAAATTGCTAGTTTTTATCCTGTTTCATGCTTTCATGAACAGATGATTTTGCCTGGCAGCTACCACAGCTTTAATATAAATGGTTGCCCATGAACAGATGTAATGCAAATCCAATATACAATGTAGATGTATTCACAGTGAATGACTCTGTCTATCTAACTGGGGTAAATCATGATTTTAGTTTTCTTTTGTGGGTTTTCATATGAGGTAGGTAGACACAAACAGAAAGGACAGAGATTACAAACATACTAGAGGGGGCAGCAGGCAATCTAATATTTTCATGTATATTCAGATACAATTTTGGCCTTTTTGATGCTGGGTATTATCATACAAAAATTAGACACCCAAATATAGATGTCAGACAATTAGAATTTCTTTTTTTCCTTCTGGTTTCACTTTTTGATGGTTCTGTAGAGCAAAACATTTTTTTCTCCTTCCCATCTTTCTTTTTTGTTTTGAAATTCCATACAGTGAAACACAGAATGCTAACATTCATTTACTCTTCCACTCATCAAACAGTGAGGAGTTCTAAAGCAACCATAGATTCTATCTGAGAATGAGTAGCAGGGTGTTTATAAGATCTGACTTGCTTGAAAGTATAGTACAGTATAGAAAAAGACATCTGGCAATCCTGTAAAAGAAATATTTAAATATATTCTAGAGATGCTGACATTCAGCCAATTTTTCTTTCTAGTCTTCTTGGATTCTTCCCAAGTCAAAGGGACCACTGATCCATAGTATTTATTTGCCACTCTGGTTAGCTGAATAGAATCCCTGTCAATATAGAAGCATCAAAAAAATTCAAGTTCATTATGAAAAATGTGAAAAACATTTTATATTCCAAACTATGCTGAATGGCCAGGAGTATCAAAATATACCATTAAAACAGTTAAAAATGACAATAAAACATAATGTGCAGTCTGGACTAAAAGCAACTATAATGGATGTAACACGTACACACACACACACATACACACAGAGATCATTATCTCCCCAAAAATGCAATCCATCATGAAAAACTAAAGTTATTATTTTACATTCCAAAAGACTTTGATGGTTAACATCAAACATAATTAAAAATGACAATAAAACATAATGTCTGGACCAAAATACTGCCATAACAATTTTAACACACAAATACAACATAGGTTCCCCAAACAGGCTTACTCTAGGCTTGGAAAAGAGGCAACTCTTGGGGTCTTTAACAACCTGAGGAGAGTGGGTGCCATCCATTATTCTGAGGGGAACCTATTCTAGAAAAGTCTTCGGCTATCAAGATCCAATTATCTCCAATAATTTTAATTGATTCAGAAATACCAGTGCATTGTTCTGAGTTACTACTAATTCTATTTAGTCCACAGTACAACAGCTCTACATTATGGGAATATATCACATTTAGGCTATATCCTGATACTTTAGTCAAATTAATCAATTTCAGAGATTATTTGGATCTCTGAGATTGGTACTTTGGAAAGATCAGTTTCATAGCATGTAATGCTTGCTGAGATATGTTCTGTGGTCTTCCTCATTCTCCTTTGGTAGAATTAGAGCAAATTTGTGGTTTGCGATCTCCTGAATATATATATTGAAAGGGCATTGGTACTTACCTGATACGCCCATTCTCCATGAGCTGCGAAGAGCATCCATAAGTGGGAGGTCCTCGGTCTCTCGTGATGCAGGCTGGGCTAAAATCTTGCTGGGACGCTCCTCCTCCTGGAACTCCACCCCAACGCCCCAGTTTTGGCGAAGTCGAAGTGGAAAACCTGCCTATACTTCACCTATCTACAAAAAAATGTTTGGCCGGAGCAAAGCCTCCCCCAGATGGAAAAAGGGTGGGGCTGGATGCTCTTCACAGCTCATGGAGAATGGGCGTATCAGGTAAGTACCAACGCCCTTTCTCCCCTGAGCTGCTCCGAACATCCATAAGTGGGACATACCAAAGCTGGAGTTGTCCTCAGGGAGGGATGCCGTCTGGTACTAAATCTACTCTCGGTCCCTATGTACCTGCTGTAAGACCCTTCTGCCAAATGAAGCCTCAGCAGAGGCAAACACATCCACCTTATAGTTATGTATGAAGGGCGAAGGAGAGGACCAGGTGGCCACCCTGCAAATTTCGTCTATCGAGGCCTGAGTGGCCCAAGCAGCCGATGTTGCCACCCTACGTGTTGAGTGGGCAGTAATACCCGATGGTACAGGGATAGATTGAACCTCATAAGATTTTGCTATTGAGGCCCTGAGCCAACGGCCAATCGTGGAAGAAGACACTTTGTGACCCTCAGACCTAGGGAGAAAAGAAACATGTCCCTGAGCCGTGTGGTAAAGATAATGAGCCCCCCCATCCGTACAGGCTGGCGTCTGTCGTGATGGTCTCTCTTGGAGGATCCCTGAAAGGACAACCCCTTTTGATTGTTGCAGCAGTCCACCAATGAAAGGATCTTAGTACGGTGGATGGAACGGTAACTCGGGCCCTGGAATTGTCCCTTCCCGACCGTTGGTATGGCAGCAGGAACCACTGCAGAGCCCTGGCATGCAAGCGGGCCCAAGGAACTATGGATATACAAGAAATCATCTTCCCCAGTAATTGCGATAGCGATACAAGGGGAACCCTTCTAAGGGTACTGATTTCCTGTACCAGTTTCCTAATACTTTCCTGCCTATCGGGTGAAAGAAAAACCATGCCCTGTGTGGTATCAAGAACCGCCCCTAGATGAATTAGTCTAGTTGTGGGGGTTAGGTGACTCTTGTCCCAATTTATAGAAAACCCATGACTCTGAAGAGTGGAAATGGCGATAAGGGAATCTGCCTTAGACTGCTGAATGGATGATGATAAAATCAAAATGTCATCCAAGTAACAATGTAGCCTAATGGGTCTGCTCCTGAGGAAAGCAGCCAGCGCTGCCAGGACCTTGGTAAAGGTCCTGGGAGCGGAGGCCAGTCCGAAAGGAAGGGCGACGTACTCATAGTGTATGTTATTATAACAAAACCTAAGAAATTTGTAATGGGAAGGCCAAATCGGTATATGCAAATATGCCTCTGTAAGATCAATAGATGTAAGTACGTCCCCCTCCCTGATGCCAAGTAAGATTGATTGTAATGTGGTCATCTTAAACTTACAATACAACAGAAATTGGTTGAGACGTTTCAGATCTAGAATCGCCCTCCAGCCCCCCGAACTCTTCGGGACCACAAAGAGATGGGAATAAAATCCCTGACCCTGTTGATTTAAGGGTACCGTTTGAATGGCCCGAATCTCCAATAAATGGGAAATGGCAGATTGCATGAGAGCTCTCTTTTTGGGGTCTCTAGAGGAAGGACATTTCATAAAGAAGTGCGGTGGGTTGGAGAGGAACTCAAGAGCCAAGCCGAACCTGACCCTGAACCTCACCCAGGCATCGGAGGTGGAGGAATCCCACTGGTCAGCAAAGAACCTTAAGCGGCCCCCTATGGGCACTAGGTCCCACTCATTATTTGGAACGACGGAAGTTCCTGCCACTAGCTCCCCTGAACTGTCTCCTGTTCTGCTCCCCTCGTCTGCTTCTGCCGGCAAAGTCGGAAGAGTCCGACTGTTGCCCCTGACTCTGTGTTGGAGCCCTATGGAACCTGGAATAGTAGTGTCCCGGGTAAGAGGGATGAGAGGGGCCTCTTCGAAATGGCTGCGAAGGTCGGGAATCCAACCTCCTAAACAGAAAGGGGAGAATCCTCTTCTTCGATTTTGTCTCAATAAGGAGAGGATCAAGGGCCTTGCCAAATAGTTTCTCCCTGGATATGGGTGCAGAGGCAAGCTTCCATTTGTGCCTCGTATCTGCCTGCCAATGACGGAGCCACAACAGACGTCTGGCACAGACTTGGGAAGCTATGGCGCGAGAGGAAAACTTCACTGCATTGAAAGTTGCGGCTGCCGAAAACTCGGCAGCCACAATTATCTTGGCGACATCCTGATGCGCCCGGGTATTGGAAGCTGGTATTACTTCTCTCAGATGGCAAAGCCATCTGAGGGAGGATCTCGTAAAGAAAGAGGCGGCTATGGCCGCCCTAATGGCCCACATGTCAGAAACGTGCACTCTGTGCAAGGCCATTTCAGCCCTCCTTTCCTCTGGTTTCAGAGCTTCCTCCGCCCCCCCTGGGATGACTGAAGAAGATACCAGGGCATGGGTTCATCTACCTCAGGAGTGTTTAATGAGCTAGAAAACTCGGGGGCAAGGTTATAGAACCTTTTGTCGAACCCAGTCAGGGGAGAATAAGAAGCAGATAGGGCCCATTGTTTGTCGACCAGGTCGGTGAACATATGGGGAACGGGAATAACTTCAGCTTCGGTGACAGGTTGATGGAAGATTAAATCATCTGGCTCTTCCTGTGACCCGGCTGATGGAATTGTGGGAGGGGGGTTGGCAAGGCGAGCGGTGTTCTTCGCCTTAAACAAAAGGGATCTGAATAAGGGTGGATTGAAGAGCCCCGTAAAAACTGGATGGTCAGGGGTAATTCCTTCATTGTCGGACATCCCCCTCTCCAGGAGGTCCACTTCAGAAAGGTCCTGGTCAAGATTGCGAAGTGACCTAGCTTCTTGATCCATGCAGTCACCTTAGTCCCCCATCTCCTGTATACCCTGTGGTGGTGGGATGCAAGGGGTAGAAAACTCCCTTTGGGGGAATACTTGGTGATACTGTTGTTCCACAATACTCATGGAGCGGCCTGATAGGGACAAGCAATCTGGTGCAATGGAAGGTTGGCTGGTACGAAGAGATTGCTGCACGCCGGAGGCAATGCCTTTTTGTATTGCCAGTGCCATCCACGATCTCATTTTGGCTGGTATTTCGTCCAGGAGTTCATCATCTGGACGTAAGCCCACTGCTGTGGGCGTGAATGTCGCCTCAGGGGGCCTACGAGGGGCCAGGTCGGACACTGGAGCCTCCTGATGGATGGACCTGGGCATGCTTTGTCTGGCTTGTAGAGATAGATCCAGAGCAACGAGAGGGGGGCTTGGGGAGCGGGTGGAGGTGGAAGGTCGGGGAGGGGGATCTTGCACAGACTCCCTGGTGCGTTTTCGCACCAGTTTCTCCAAGGCCTGGTGACGTCTGTGGGCGTCCTTCTCAGCTGCCCGGGAGGGCCTATTAGAGTGTGGTATAACTGGTCGAGATCCCTGACCACTAGCCATTTCGTATGGAAATGTTTGACAGATCAACTGTGGTTGGTTCCCTTAGGGGTCCTGCTGAAAGTACCGTGACCTAATTAGAATTTCCCCCCCTCCTGTGTAACCTTGATGATATACTATCTAATATACTTATTATTATTATTATTATTATTATTATGACTATAAATTATTATTATTATTGTTATTGTTATTGTTATAACTAGCCTGTGGATAAAATAGGCCCGTGAAGGTCTGCCAACCGCTGCCAAAATAGCCTTATTGAAGAATGTGGCCTGGCACAAGCCCCCAAAAAGGGAAGCCTAAACCAGTGAAGGCCTGCCAATCACTGCCAGAATAGCCTGTTAAACAATGTGGCCTGACCCAAGCCCCCAGAAAGGGAAACCAAAGGGTATGTAATGAGGGGATGTATACGTGCCTCAGCCCCCAGAAAGGGAAACCTCATGAGGCTGTAGGTTACAAACGGCCTACACCAAATTGCGCCAAACAGCCTTAAACAAAATGGCGGCGCCGCCTCGTGGCTGTCTGCAAAGACGCATGCACGGCCCCCAAAAAGGGAAACCGCCCAGGCACGCTGCAGAGTGGGGAAAAGCAGCCAAACACGCCAGACCATGCTCGGGGACCTAACGAGCGATAGAAAGGTGGCGGGGGAAGAGGTGAGCAAAGCGGCGTTCGGGAGATCGGGAAGATAAGGCGCGCAGCGAGAAGTCTTGCTGCAGCCGCCCCAAACAACAGTATCCTTACTGGTTGCTGCTTCTTCTGCTGATCCCGCTCTCCGTTTAGTGATCGGAGAGATAAGCCTCCGCGATCGCTCCCAGCCGCGAGCGATCGGGAAGATAAGGCTCCGAGGCAGCCGCCTCAGAGCGCTACCGCTGCTTCCCTGCCTAGCAATCCCCGACAGCCTGGTGTTATTGAAATCCATCGGGGACGAGGAGAACTAAAGGTTAAGGATCTAGGTTAGAAGCTCTGGCCAAACCCAGCTACTCGCTACGAGGCTGAGCAAAAACTGGGGCGTTGGGGTGGAGTTCCAGGAGGAGGAGCGTCCCAGCAAGATTTTAGCCCAGCCTGCATCACGAGAGACTGAGCACCTCCCACTTATGGATGCTCGGAGCAGCTCGGGGGAGAATACACACACACACACACACACACACACATTGTATTTTACAGCAAGTTCTGTTTTCTTCTATTGCAACCTATATTCAGCCAAGTATGTGTCTGTTTGCAATTTATGGTGTTACTGTTTTGTTCTGTCTCATTTTGTTACTTCGTGGTATCCCCACTTTTTTCAATCAAATGTATTATTTCCTTATATGCTATATATAAATTATATTATACATATCATACTTATGTATGATTGTGACTGGAGGCACTTTTACACATCACTCATCCTGCAGTTTAGATTCAACTCTGGACTTGTTCATCTTCTCAGTGTCTAAGCATTTGGGCCACCAACTTTTTTGGGGCAGCATGAAAGGAAGATGTAATCTTCTACTGACAGCCTATGTCGAATGTGTACTGATTAAGGAAGACAGAAACATCCAGGAACCATTACCTAGGCAAAAAGGGCTGAAGCATTTTTTTAAAGTCCAGAACAATGAGATAATATTCATAAATGACTCAGACAGAGGCCTCCCTAATTCTTTGGCTAACAAATGCAACCTCTGTGTTGAAAATAAGCATTTTTTTTCAACCTTTGCTGGGTCAAACAATACTGGCCAATTACCCTGCCATGTTTGCCTTCTTTTAGACAGAAGCTGTCATGCCAGGGGTTGCTATGTCTGCTAATCTCTGCTGCAGATTCTGATAGTAATGGTGCTCAGTAGTTCTGACCTTGGATTGACATGCAAACTTCATGGGCTCAAAACCAACCAAAAATGTGCTTTCTAATGCAGCAGCCCCCAACCTTTTGAGCACCAGGGATCAGTTTCATGGAGAGAGATTTTTCCGCAAACCGAAGGGGGCGTAGTTTTGTGTGCTGCCTGTATCCCATGGATAGGGCTTCATTTGTTTCTGGCATGCTGTGGACCAGTGCTTGTCCACCAGCTGGGGGTTTGGGACCCCTATTCTAATGGATTACTATTATTCTTTGCATGACCTACCTACCTACCTTTCTGCTACGCTGTCATTATTGTGGTAGTTCTTTAAATAATTCTGGCGGATTTTTATTTCATCATTTTTCTAGTCACCTGAAGTAATTCTTCTGCCTCAAGTAACTGGGAAAAATAATGACATTCTGGACTAGTGAAATGGTTATAGATTTCTGTGTGAGAGAAAGGTGGAGGGAGAGAGACAGAGAGACTCACTCTACCTATCTCTTATAACTGAATATGAGGCCCTGTTCATGAATCTTGGTTCATGAATCAAGAGCCTTGGTAGCTCAGGCTGTTAAATGCCTGCTCTTAAGATCCAGATGCCTACAATTATTGTAGGCTCGAATCCCACCAGGCTCAAGGTTGACTCAGCCTTCCATCCTCTCAGGGTAGGTAAATTGAGGACCCAAGATTGTTGGGGGCAATTAGCTGACCTTGTAAAAATGCCGCTTAGTAATAAGCAGGCATGTACAATGGAATGAAGGCTATTGCTGAGCACATTGGGTTGTGCTCCAAAAATTGTAAGCCGCCCTGAGTCTTCGGAGAAGGGCGGCATATAAATGTAATAAAAAAAAAAAAAAAATCTGGCCTCTAGGGACCAAATAGGATTGCTACTACTGGACAAACTTCCTAGCTGCATAGCTGCCTTCCTACCTGGGCTGCTGGATATCATGATGGAATTCCTCAGGGTTTTTTTGTGGGGGGACTTCAATCTCCTTACTTTGAGTGCAAAGTCAGAAGGAGGTCAGAAATTCATGGCCACCATGTCAACCATCCATCCTAACCTAGTTCTTTAAGGCCTCATCAGACACTTTTATCTCAACACAATAATAACAAGTTCAGATCACATTGATGTTTCCTGCTGATGCTCCCTGCCCCAGGGAGGAAGAACCTGTTCCCAAAGTGCTTGATGGACCTATTCAGGTTTCAGAATTTGGGATTATCCCTGAACCCTTGCATGGTTTGACTGAGACCTGAGCAACTCCTTGGAATTAGCTAGCAACAGGGGCCTGAATTTCAGAGGAGCTCTGGGAGATTTAATGGCAGAAAAAAGCACCTCTTCAGGAAGATGAAGAGTAAATCCTACTGAGCATAGATAAGTGTTAAGTTTGCATGAAGAGGCAGACACGGAGTGCTTCAGCTCTTAAGTTTATTAGTGACTTCAGCTCAGAACGGACCCGATTTGGCTTAGCCGAGGCAGCTATATATAGCCGGCTGCCTCGGCTGACAGCCAATCAGAGTGCAGGGTTGTCCCGCACTTTTTAACCAATCATTTCAAACACTTTACAAGAACAACCAATCAATTCAAACTCTGCATACATAACACCCCTCCCCACTAGGTTCAGTCCATACTCAAACCCCATCTATCTAATGTATTATTTTAAATAGGTGGGGCTCTTACGTGTACGTTGGGACCTACGTGGTTCAGATGTTTTAAGGTTCTCACCTTGTGAGGGAGGAAATGTGTCTGTTGACATTTCCTTACTTGGACTTCTATTAGTGTTTGGTTACTACAACGTGGTCTCTCCTCCCAATCCATCTCCAACCCAATGTCAGCACCTAAGTCAGGTAGTGGTGTGCAATCTTCCATCTGTAAAAATGGTTGTTGGCACTGTGACAGGTTTTGGGATGGTTCCTGTCGTGTTAGCTCATTACCCATGGGGTTGATTCTTGCTTGCTGATTATCCTCATAATCCTCCCCTTCCCCCCTAGAAGAGGCAGTACTTATGGGAACCAAAGAGGAGCTATGGCGATGCTCCTGAGGTAGTCTGGACCTCAACTGATCAATGTGCCTGCTCCAGAGGACACCATCCTCTGTTTGTACCCTGTAAGACCTGGGGCCCATGACTTGGGTTATCTCTGCAGGAATCCATAATGGTTCACCCATAAGGTTCTTAGCATAAACAGAATCACCCACAGTGAATGTGCGAATTTTGCTAGTGGAATCTAGTGGTGCGTTGGGTGCGTAAGTGGGATGAAGGTGGTCAAGGGGAGACCTGAGTTTCCTACCCATCAACAATTCAGCTGGGGACAAATTAGTTGAGGGGTTGGGAGTGATATGCTGAACACTGAGAAGTTTTTCAACTTTCTCAGTGATGTCCCCTGGACCCGATTGCTGAAGTTTTTCCTTGGTAATTGTACCATGCGTTCAGCCCGGCCGTTAGCCGAAGGATGCCCAGGGGCTGTCAGGGCATGTCTGATACCCTGCTGTGCTAGATATGATTCAAAAAGGTTGGATGTAAATTGAGGACCATTGTCAGAAACAAGCACATCAGGTAACCCATGAGTTACAAAAAGCTTTTTAAGCTGTTTGATGACAGCTTCAGTTGTGGTGGATGCCATAGGGATAACCTCTAGCCATTTGGAATATGCATCTACTATAATAAGGAAAGTGTGCCCTCTGGTAGGGCCAGCAAAATCAATGTGAATCCTGGATCATGGGCCCCTAGGACATTCCCATTCCTGTGTGTGGGCGAGAGGTGGTGCAGGCCTGACTACCTGACAGTTGGGACAAGATGCAACCCAGTTTTCAACCATTTTGTCAATACCTGGCCACCATACATAACTCCTGGCCAATCCCTTCATTCTGACAATTCCCGGATGACCCTCATGTAACATTTCCAAAACCTCTTTTTGTAGTTTTGCAGGAATAACCACCCTGTTACCCCACAAAATACATCCTCTTAATACAGATAATTCAGTTTGCCTGGATTTAAAAGGTTGGGCAAATTGAGGTAGATCTTGAAGTGGCCAACCTTTCTTAATCCAGCCTATAACAGGAGCCAATAAAGTGTCTTTGGCAGTCTCTCTGGCAATTTCAGCAGCATGTACTGGAAGCTTGGCAACAGTTTCTAGAAAAAAGGTGTGAGTCTCAGGAGCAGGGTCCTCAATGTGTGAAGGAAGTGGGCAGTGACTCAAAGCATCTGCGTGCCCAATGTCTTTTCCAGGTCTGTGGATCAGTCTGTATGAATAAGCAGCCAGAAACTCAGTCCATCTCAGCATTCTTGGTGACAGGATCATGGGCGTTGGTTTGTCCCCTGCCACAATGCCTAATAGAGGTTTGTGATCTGTGACAATGGTGAATCTTCTGCCATAAACGTATTCATGGAATTTCTTGACAGCTGCCACAATTGCCAAAGCTTCCTTGTCCAGTTGGCTGTAATTTCTCTCTGCTTTAGTCAAAGTGCGAGAGTAAAATGCACTGGGAAGCATGTGACTCAACACACTCACCCCACTCCAAAAGGGGATGCATCACAAGTCAGTACAACAGGCAAATTCTCAGAGAACTGTATTAGTACAGAGTCAGACGTGATTTGTCTCTTAATATTGTTAAATGCAGCTTGTTCCTTTCTGCCCCAGACCCATGCAGATTTTTTGTCCAGTAGTTTGTGTAGGGGTTCTGCAATGGTTGCCTTCTGAAGTAGAAACATATGATAGACGTTAATGAGTCCCAAGAATGCTTGCAAATCTGTTTTGCATTTTGGCCTGGGGGCTTCTTTGATTGCCTGAACTTTGGCCTCTGTGGGGTGGATGCCATGTTTATCAATCATGTAACCCAAGAATTCCACTTTATCTGTTCTAAGTGTACATTTTTCTTCTTTGACTTTTAACCCCACTTTTTTGAATCTGGTTAAGACTACTCTGAGTCTCTCATGTAACTGAGTGTCATTTTCAGCAGAAATTAAAACGTCATCAAAATAGGGCACCACCCCTGGCAACTCTTGTAACATTCTTTCCATAAGGCTTTGGAAGATGCCTGGTGCCATGCTTACTCCAAATTGCAACCTTTTGCATTTGAAGGCACCTCTATGGGTTACAATGGTTTGGGCTTCTGCAGTGGCATCATCAACTGTTAACTGTTGATATGCCTGGGCCAGGTCCAATTTGGCAAAAACTGTGCCCCCTCCAAGAGAATGTAATAAATGATGCACTACTGGAACTGGATATGCGCTCTGTTGTAATGCATGGTTCAATGTCCCCTTGTAGTCTCCACAGATTCTCACAGACCCATCAGCCTTGACTGGTGTGACTATGGGTGTCTCCCACCTGGAGTGGTCAGTGGGCTCTAAAACCCCTTGGGCTATTAGTTTATCTAATTGTGCATCAATTTTTCCTTTAAAGCAAATGGAACCCTTCTGGGTTTTAAACGGATTGGTTGTACCTTGGGATCTAGGTTAAAGGTGATAGGGGTCCCCAAGTACTTGCCTAATCCGTCTCTGAAGACCTCTGGAAATTCAGACTTCAAGGCCTCTTCCCACTCAGTGTTGCTCACGTGATTGATGCCAGTCACCTCGATGCCCAGCGGGTTGAACCATTCAAGTCCCAGCAGACTTGGGCGATCCTTGTCTACGATGGTCAGGGGTAGACGCTTGGTGTGGCCCTTAAACTTCATGTTGAATTCTATTGTTCCAACTACGGGAATCTTGTTCCCTTGGTAGTCTTTAAGAGTCAATGCTTGCTTCTTGAAGTGAGTCTTCTGCATATTTGGTAATAGTCTCTGAATAGTGTCCCATGACACCATAGATAGATATGAGCCTGAGTCCACTTCCATTTGGCAAGGCCTTCCTTCAATAAGTACCTTGACATGCACTTTTCTGCTTTTTAAAGGGGAAGAATGACCAATAGTTACTGTTTGATGAGTTTCATTCTTCCCATTTGCTTCTGTACTGCGCCCCATTTTCTCACTGAGGTTGTTTGGCTTGAATTCTTTGTCTTTGTTTGCAGCAAACTTTCTTCTGTTGGGTGGAGTTCTGGATGATTTGCAGACTCTTGCTAGGTGTCCTTTTTTTCACAACGGAGGCAAATCGTGTCTAGAAACTTGCATTCAGTGCGGGGGTGGCTTCCCCCACAACCTCTGCAGTAAAAATCTTGCCTCTTTCTTCCCAGATCTTTCTTTTTCTGCTCCATTCTGAGTCTGTAAATTCCTTACTCCACCTCACTGCAATCTGACTCAGAATCTAGTTCCTCACAATGATTTGTGGTGGACTTTTCCCCATCAGAATGGCTCGTGGCCTTGTTTATCTTCTTCATGGCTGCTGCTGAGGACTTGGTAGCTTCTGCTGAAGAGGCTTCTTCTATTGCTTCTTTCAGCGTGATCTTAGGTTTCATTAGTAACTTGCTCTGTAGCACCTTGTCTTTAAGGCCCAAAACGAAACGATCGTGCATGGCCTCCTCTAAACTGTTGAATTCGCATGCACCCCCAATGTCTCTTAAACTTGCCACGAAGTCGTTTATGCTTTCGTAATGGGCTCTTAACAGCCTTTCCAGATCAGGCCAAGCCATTACCTTCACGTCTGCAGCTCCCGCCAATGCCTTCGCCATCTTGAAAACTGCCGGACCGCAGTACGTAAGGAAGACCGTCCTCTTCCGCTGCTCGGAAATAGCGGCAAGATCGTTTCCCTCCAGATACATTTGGAAACTATCTGCATACGACTCCCAGTCTTCTGCCGTCGGATTGAACGGGGCTGGGGGGGTGTTCAGCGCAGCCAACTCGCTCTTCTGTTCCGCGTTGCCTTCTTCTTCAGGGGAATCCCATCCTCGTCGCCAGTGTTAAGTTTGCATGAAGAGGCAGACGCGGAGTGCTTCAGCTCTTAAGTTTATTAGTGACTTCAGCTCAGAACGGATCTGATTTGGCTTAGCTGAGGCAGCTATATATAGCCGGCTGCCTCGGCTGACAGCCAATCAGAGTGCAGGGTTTTCCCGCACTTTTTAACCAATCATTTCAAACACTTTACAAGAACAACCAATCAATTCAAACTCTGCATACATAACAATAAGAATCTTTGATAACAGTTACTCAATGGGAGCCAGTGTGGCAAAATACATCCCATCAGTCTGGAACCCACATCAAGTATCTGATATTAACGCAGTTGAGAAAGTCCAGAAATATTTCACAAGAAGAGTTCTACACTCCTCTACTCGTTGCAGAATACCTTATGTCACCAGACTTGAAATTCTAGACCTAGAAAACCTAGAACTACGCTGTCTTCGGTCCGATCTAAGTATAATATATAAAATCATACATTGCAATATCCTACCGGTCAATGAGTACTTCAGTTTCAACCATAACAATACAAGAGCACACAATAGATACAAACTCAAGGTTAACCGCACCAAACTTGATTGCAGGAAATACGACTTCAGCAACAGAGTGGTCAATGTCTGGAATAGTCTACCTGACTCTGTGGTTTCTTCCCCAAACCCCCAAAACTTTAACCTTAGACTGTCTACTATTGACCTCACTCCTTTCCTAAGAGGTCTGTAGGGGGTGTGCATAAGCGCACCAACGTGCCTATCATCCCTGTCCTATTGTTTCTTTTATTTTTCTTATATGTATTCATTTCATGTATTCATAACTATGTTTATCCTTGTACTTATTATCTTGTAAGCGATTGACAAATCAAATAAATATAAATAAATATAATATAAAATGTGCAGACTTCTCTACTGATAGCGCACCCCTAGGCAGCAGACTTATTTAAGACAATCCTATCTTTTCTGGATAGGTAAGGACCAGAGAAATAGCTACTAGCCACTGTGAAGACTATTGTAGATAACTCTCAATTACATTTACTTAAATATAATTTAACATTTTCTATAGTTCAATTCTAATCAAGGATAAAGTGTGTACTATCTACAATGTCTTGGTAGTTCTTTTGCCCACTTATAGATATTATATTTCTACATCAATTATTTCTTTTTTCCTTACCCAGATGGCTTCTGTGCTTAAAGAAGTTGAGTCTGGGTTTCCCCACTCCTAGTTTACCACCACCTTAACCACAATAACCATGCTGGCTGTGACTGAGATGCTGAGCGTCTGGTTTTATATTTAGTAATAACCCAGTTAGGTATAAAATGACATTGCCCCTTGGCTACCTGTTTCCAAATTTATGTGGATTGATCTGTATCAATGTACCTGCAGATTGTATTTCATTCACTATGACCCTTATGACAGCAGAGTAAAGTGAATCCCTGTTATGGCTTTATTTTACAGAGCCACCAAAAGTCTGCACAATAATTCTAAAAGAGATTGATGATATCATTGTTCTTCTTCCAAATTATCCTTGTACAGTTCACTTATTTATCTGAAAAGACTACTGTCCTGTTTTCATCAGGCATTTTAAAACCATATCAAGAACCTAAGCATCAACATCTCAGTGCCTATTATCTGAATTTTAAAGAAATATACCCTCCTTGTGGGTTTTTTATGTTTGCAAATGTCACCCAGTCCTCTTATAAACTATATATTTAAAAAGAGATTCCATACTTGGAGATTTTCAGGGACAGCCCAGAAGGAGCAAAACATATTACATTTTTGAATCCTGTTCTCAATTCAGCTCTGAGTCTACTCAAAAAAGCTTTCAATCCCTTTGTTTTGAACTTGAGCTGTTTGTCAAGATGCTGAATCTTAAGGGTGGTGTACAACCTTACTTTCGATTCCCTGAGGCCCTGTTGCTGAGAACAACGCTGCTTGAATCTAAAGTTTCATCTCCAAACAGCACCCATGTTCTTCACATTGGATTGGGAGAGAGATGTAATGAATCCTCACCGCTGAAGGCACCATGTTCGCATGAAATTAATCTTCAGATGAATAGAGCTGGTTAGCCAGAGCAGCAATGAAGCTAAGCAGTAAATATGTCAGGGCCTTGCAGGCTCCCCTGCCTGTGCCCTGTGGGTAAGTGTGTGTTTATTATTGCTGGGTCTGACCTTCTAATTACTTCTTTGGGTTTTGTTCTCTGCCTGCACCTTCAGTAGCCCAAGCGTGTTTAAACTCCTGCATCCGTTTACCCATTGCTGCCACCTACTTCTCTCTGCAGGAAAATAAACTCCTCCTGGCTTAATGAACAAGTAGCTTGTATTTTCAAAAGAGGGTTGGAAACTACTGTGGAAATCCTTTTATCTTTGAACTTTTTTTCCCCCTCAGCACCAAAATCAGTACTGGCTCTCCCACCCTGTTTTCTGGTTTTAAAGTTTCAGAGAAATCTAATTAGGATAAAGTCTGCATGACTTGACAGCCCACCTGCTCCTTTAGCATAATGGCTTAAAAGAATAGGAAGGGGGGGGGTGGAACCCTTCTCTTACATTTGGTAGATAAACAGGCTGTTTGTTTTATCTTCTCTTCAAATGCTAGCAGACTTTGTTCTTTAAAAGCTGCCTTGGCAACTGTGCAAGAAAGCACCCAATTACTCCATTAGCATAACCTTCCTTCTGTGACTGAACACTGACACCCAGCAATTAGTTAGAAGTCCCAAACTACGGTAACCTCCACCATGAAACTTCTCAGCTCCTTCTATCTTTTACTGCTATGTAGTGGTCTGTCCTTATAGAAAGTCAATTAAGTCGGTCCTGTAAGGTCCCCTTAGCAGCAACTGATATCACCACTTTGCACTTTGCCCCTCAGTAAGCCACCAAGACTATAATAAAGTAAACTATAGCCTGTTTTTATTGATAGTGACTTATACAAAGGTAGCTTCATTTGTTATGATTTACCAACCAGCTGGTGGTGCCCATTTATCAATGTATTCTTGTTACCAGACAGGAAGCCAGTCACTGCAGGGATTATCACCATCCTTCCATGGGTTTACATAATAACCCATGCTATAATTGCCATGATTATTACTCCTAGAAATTGTAAACAAATATAGAAGCAAATCCCTTTGCTACTAGAAGGTAGCACTCCAGTAAGCATGCTCCTCAGAGGTTCCCTGTGATCTGGTGTGGAAGCCTGAAATGAACCTCTTCCACTAATTTTGCACTTTCTTGGGTTTGCAAGAATATATATATATATATATATATATATATATATATATGTTTTCGTAGGTTTTCACGGGTAAAGGTATGTAGGTCTTGGTGTATTGGGTCTTGTCCGTGTATTGAAATACCTTGGCAGCGTTTGGAAATCTCATCCGTCATCTTCAGGCTGGTGTCTTCAGCTTCGTTCTCCTGGGAGAACGAAGCTGAAGACACCAGCCTGAAGATGACGGATGAGATTTAAACGCTGCCAAGGTATTCTCAACCTACACGGACAAGACCCGAATACACCAAGACCTATATATATATATATATATATAAAAGAAAAGATCTTTAACAATGAAAGCTATTATTTTCATTGGAGTTAGGGTCTACAGAGCATACCATATGTAGTTTAAATTTATGGACATGAGGAAACTTTGGAAAATATTTATATATATTCATCACTCACAATTTATCAAAAAGAAAATTTCTCATATTATCAATAAAACATTATGTATTTATCAATTATTACTTGTGTACAATTAAACTATTTATTTCATCATATATACGAGATATATTTTTAATCTAAAATTTATGTTATACTTTCATCCAATGGTTATATATATCAACATTATATTTTATATCAGCCTATTATATTTCTATTACAAAATTATATAGTCTATTGCATTACCAAGTCTTTTTATCCAACCATTGATAAAACAAATCCCATATCTTGTAAAATTGTTTATCTTCTTGTTCTCTAATTTCAAATGTCAATTTACTCATTTCAGCACAGTCCATAATTTTCCTAATCACTTCCTCTGCATAAGTATTTTATCATTCTTCCAATTTTTGGCAAATACAATTCTAGCTGCTGTTAAAACATTTACAATCAAATATTTCAACTCTTTATTGTAGATATCTGGTATAATTCCCAATAAAAATATTTCTGGTTTCAAGTCTATGTGTTGTTGTATCATTTTTTCCAACCATATGTGGATTTTAGTCCAATATCTTTTTGCATCCGAACAAGTCCACCACATATGGTAATATGATCCAGGTATCTGATGACATTTCCAACATTTATCCATTTATTCTTAAACATTCTTGCAATTCTCGGGGGTAAGTGCCACCTGTAAAACATCTTATACAAATTTTCTTTATAAGCAGTTGACATTGTCATTTTATAATTCTGGGACCATAATTTTCCCATTTCTCTAGATCAATCCCATATCCAAAATTTTCCCCAAGCAATCATTGTTTCTTTAACTTGTTCCTCTTCCATTTTAATTTCTAAAAATATCCATAAAGTTTTTAATCACCTTTTCATCAGTACCCATCAATATTTTGTCTAGCCCAATCTGCTTGTTATAAATACCTTCTACTTTAATATCCTTATCAAATCTAGATTGTACTTGCAAATATGAAAACCAATTCATTTTTATACCTTGTTCTTCCAACGCTTGCATAGATTTAAGTTCACCCCTTTCATTCAATATCTCACCATATCTAACTGTTTGTTCCTTTTATATATTACTGGATATGAAAAGGCTTCAATAGTAGATATCCATATTGGAATTTTCAAGTAATGTTGTTTTTAATCTTCTCCCAGTTTAAAAACAAAGCTTCTCGAATATAATGTCTTCTAAAATACCCTTGTGTTTTAGTTCCCTTATACCAAAGGAATGCATGCCACCCCAATAACAAGTCATGTCCTTCTAGAGTCAATAATCTAGTATTCCTTAGTGTTATCCAATCTTTTACCCACATCAAATTTGCCGCCTGATAGTATAGTTCCCAATTGGGCAAAGCAAACCCTCCTCTTAATCTTGCATCCTGCAATAACTTAAGTTTTATTCTTGCTTTTTGCCTTGCCATATATATTTCAACATCATTCGATTTAGGTCTTGAAAAACTCTTTCCCTAATCTGATTGGAATTGTCTGGAATAAGTATAGAATTCTAGGCAATACATTCATCTTGATTGTTGATATTCTCCCAATCAACGATAGTTGTAAGTTTTTCCATTTTTCCAAGTCTGTCGCTATCTGCTGTTTAAGTTTAATGTAATTATCCTCCTTCAGTGTACTACATCTTGCTGTAATATATATCCCTAGATACTTAACCTTACTTGTGACCTGTATTTCTAAAGCTTCTTCCAATTCTTTCTTCTGTCTCGCTAACATATTCTTTGTTAATATCTTTGTTTTGTCTTTATTAATTTTCAATCCTGCTACTTCTCCATACTCTTCTATTCTTTCAATTAGCTTAAGCTGATTCCAGTGGGTCCTCTAATATAAATACCAGGTCATCTGCAAAGGCTTGTAACTTATATTCTTCTCTTTTAATTTTCATTCCTTTTATTTGTTTATCTTCTCTAATACACCTGTTTAACACTTCTAAGGTTAACACAAACAGCAGGGGCGACAGTGGGCAGCCTTGTCTAGTCCCTTTTCTTATATTTATAGGCTCTGTCAATTCTCCATTTATCAAAACCCTTGCGGTTTGTTCAGAATATATAGTCTCAATAGCACGTATAAAATTTTTGCCAAAGCCCATTTGTGTCAATTGTAGTAACATGAAGCGCCAACTCACGTTATCAAAGGCTTTTTGAGCATCCAGAAACATCAAGGCCATTTGCTTTTCAGGATGTGCCTCATAGTACTCAGAGTGTCCAGGATTATTCTCATATTATGTTTGATTTGTCTTTTGGCAGAAACCCATTTTGGTCAACATGTATAAAGTTGTTTAAGTATCTTTTCAGTCTTTCTGCCAAAATTGAAGCAAAAATTTTATAGTCTGAATTTAATAGGGAAATAGGCCTATAATTTTTAACTTGTTGTAAGTCTGTGTCTTCCTTCGGTATAAGTGTGATATAAGCTTCTGACCAAGTCTTTGGTATTCTCTTCTCTTGCATGACTTCATTCATAACTTCTAATAATTGGAGGTTTAACACCTCCTGAAAAGTCTTATAAAATTCCACTGGTAAACCATCCGGGCCTGGTGCTTTCCCTGTATTTTGTTTCTTTAAGGCTTCTGTTAACTCCATCATTGTTATATTCTCTTCTAACATTATTTCGATATCTTTAGGTATCTGTGGTAACTTTGCCTTTTGTATATATTGTTTAATTTTTCTTCTTGAATACTCTCTTGATAGTACAATTTTCCATAATAGTCTTGTATAATTCTTTTTTCCTTCATTTCCATAACAAGGATGTCCTTCTTCATCTATTAAATGGCTAATTTTCCTTGATTCTCTTTCCTTTCTTAATTTATAGGCTAACCATCTTCCTGGTTTGTTTGCGTCCTCAAAATAATTCTGTTTAGCATTTTTAATCTTTTGGGCTAGCTCTTCTTTTCCATTAATTCCATTTTATGTTTGGTTATATCCATTTTGATTTTAACATCTTTTTTGTGGAAATTTCTGTAGTTCTTTTTCCAGTTTTTATATTCTTCTTCTAATGTTTTAAAAGTCTTTTTTGTTTGATATTTCTTTTCCTTGTATAATCAATTATCAAGCCTCTTGTATAGGCCTTCATCGTGTCCCAGAGATTCTGTAACGATGTATCCTCTTTCTTATTTTCTTTAAAAAAGAATACCAGTTCTCTCTCCATTTTCTGTTTAAAATCTTCTTCAATATCTTATTGTTTAATGTCCATCTAGATCTCATCTTTTGTCCTTTCCAAATAATAATCATTGGATTATGATCGGCCCAAATACTTGCTTCTATTTCAATTTTTTGTATATTAAAAATAGATCAGCTGATGTCCATATCATATCTATTTTTGACCATGATTCATGCCTGTTTGAGTAAAATGTATATTGTTTATTTCCTATATTTCTCTCTCTCCATGCATCTTTTAAATTTATTTCTTCTATCATTTGAAAAAAGGGTTTTGGTAGTTTCTTCCTGGCTTTCTTTGTGGCTTTTTGTGATTTATAATCCAGCTGCTCATTAATTATTCTATTAAAATCTCCCATCATTTTATGGAGTTTATTATAAAATTCCTCTTGGTGGTCATTTGGGGCATATATTGCTATTAAAAGTATTTTAGTATTATTGTCCATTATTTCTACCATTAAGATTCTTCCATCATCATCTGTATAAATTAATTCAGCCGAAATTGTTTCTTTAATATATAGAAGCACGCCTCTTTTTTTACATTGTGCCAATGAAGTAAACAATTTTCCTAGTTTTTTTTTGTTTCAGTACGTGTTCATGTTATTTTTTAATATGTACCTCTTGTAGGCAAATTATATCAAATTTTAATTTCTCCAATTTGTGAAATACTTTCCTTCTTTTAATGATTGAATTGAGTCCATTTATATTCATCGTAACCAGTTTTCTTTCCTCCATTTTAGATTTTGTAAGAGGGATTTATTGCTCTGGTGGATCTTATTTCTCTTCGTTCTCTGGGCGCCCCGCCTACTGCGCCTTCTTCTTTTTCCTTTTCTTTTTCAATTACTGCTATCAACTCCTTTTGAGGTTCAATCAGGGGCTCTTCTTTTCTTGTATCTTCCTCCTTTCCTCTAATATATTCATAATAAAATGATTCCACCTTTTCAACCGTATCAATTCTATGTCTTTGTTCCCGCCATGTAAACAGAAGGCCTTCTGGTATCAGCCATCTATAATTTATTCCTTTTCTAAGCAGTTCTTTGGTTAGAAAAAGGTACTCTCTCCTCGTCTCCCTTACTCTTCTTGGTACCTGTTTCAGCACCACAATTTCTTTGTCTTTATACTTTAATGTCTTTTCTCTTGTCATTTGCAAAATTTGTGTTTTAATAATTTTCTTAGTAAATCTAATGTGGACTTCTCTTGGTAGCTTATTCCTCATTGCATATCTTGTATGTATACGAAACACTTCATCCATTCCATCCATCATTTTCTCTTTCGTTATTTCTAGTGCTTCCGCCAATATTTCTATCATTTTTCCAACAAGGTTTTCGCCCTTTTCTTCCTCCACATTTTGAAATCTCAAGTAAAATTCTGATCTATCCATCTCTCCTCTCAATGATTCAATCCTGTCTTTTCAACTTCACTCAATCTGATATTGATATTTCCAATTTCCTTATCTCTTTGTTCGTCCTGCTCTTCAATTTTCTTAATCTTTTCATCATATTTGGTCATCATCTCTTGGATATTTTCCACTTTCTCATCTGTCTTTCCAATTTTCTGTTGAATATTTTCAACTTTTCATCCGTCTTATCTATTTTCTGCTGAATCTTCTCCACCTTTTGATTTGTCTGTTCAATTTTTGGGAGATATTCTCATTACTCTTTTCAACATTTTCTACTTTTCTCTGTAGAATTTGAATTCCTTGCAAAATCTTCTGTAATGTATCCTCCTTCTCTTTTTCCTTTTCCTGTTGCAACATTGCCTGTATTGATCGCTGACCTCCAGATGGTGAAGAAGCAGGAGTTGTTGATTGAGAGCTTGCAGCTATTGCTTTTCTACTCATTTTATAGTTATTTCCTAGTAGGGCCCCAAAAAGCAGAGGGCCCTCAAAATAATAAAAATAAGTAGACAAAAAGGAAAAAAAGTAAAAATTAAAATATTAAGGAATATAAAAAAAATTAAAGAAACAAAAACAATTCTTCAGGTTCTTGTACACCTTAATCCGGTTGGTTTCACTTGTATACAAAAATAGAAAAAAAAGTAAGAAGAAAAGGAAGGTCTCAAAAAACAACAGGTGGTTACCAGTTCAAAAAATAAAAAGGAAAAAAAGGAGAAGAGACTTCAGGTATTTATATACCCTAATCCAATGGCGAATCAACAAGATGAAAAAAGAAAAAAAAAAGGGCAAAAGGGGATAAAAATTCCAAACAATAAAAATTCAATCAATGGGGGGGGTGGAAAAGATAGAGCAGCCACAAATCCAGCCAAAGAGAAAAAAGAAAACTACTGCCACCAGATGTCCAAGGCTTTTTAGAATATCAAGTCAAATTTCCAGTAGACTATATTTTCAAGGTCACTTTAGTCTTCTTTCTTTCAGTTCCAACTCTGGGTTCCGCTATCAATAGTTCACAGATGGGCACCTGTATATACAATCCGTCGTGCTCACCCCACTATCTCTTTCAAGAAGGAACTCTATGTCCTTGAATGCAGCTCACATAGATAAACAAACGAAGAAGAAAGGAATACAGTATATCCAAGCCTCTAAGTGGCAGTGCTTTCAGTTTCACTCCTCCCCCTCAAGAGCAAGAAAAAAGGGGGAAAAAAGAGAAAAGGCACATTGGTATTGCTCTCTTTTCTAAAAAGTTCTTAAAATCATAAACAGCATTTAATCCAAAAAAATATTGGTGGAAAAAAAAGGAAAAAGACCATCAGAACAAAAGATTATTTTACATAGAGGAAAAGCTAGTCCCTTTTAAAATCAAATAGTTCCAGAAAAGATAAAAAGGAAGAAAAAAGCCGTCAAGAAAAGCTTAATCTCGCCGCTGATAAACTGTTCTCTTTACTTTTTAAGTCCACTTTCCAGTTATTGGGGTGTTCTCTTCAGAAATAAGTAAATAAAAAAGAACCTCTCACCAAAGTGACACACCTTCATCCGATCTTGCCTTTCTTTCGGAACTGTCCAAGCTTCAGCAGCTTGATGGCTGCCTCTTTTCCGCCGGCAAAAAGAGCTTCTCCTGGATCAACCAGGGACTTTGTGATGTCCCTGGGATTGACAGGCCATGCTCTTTCCCTTCACCGTCTCTTCGGGACGGTTTAGGTCCAAATGGACCGTCTAGCTGAGAAGATATCTACGGCGATCCAGGAGCTTCCCGATCGCACGTAGTATCACTGGGACACAAGCCCTGCCCTCCTCAGTGTAACCAACTGACACACTGTATGTATATATGGAAGATGTTTTTTATGTTTTGTATGTCCTGTTTGTATGTTTGTATCAAAAATAAAAAACTTTTTTATAAAAAAAGGAAAAAAGTTTGTATATTATATTTATATGACATTTCTATAAACCATGAGCTCTGGAAAATTTTTAGGAACTTCTTGCAGCAACTAGAGAGAGGATGCTGAAGAGTTAAATGTGTACATCAGCTAAAAGTCAAGAATAGAAAGTTCATAACCAGGTATTGCAAATCAGATTTTTGGATTCCAGATTTGAGATTATTTCAGTACAATGGTTGGATTTTGATACATGTACAAAAAAAGTATCCAGGGGATTATGTCAGTCAAATCTAAATCTACTGACTTCAGGGCAAAGTTACAGCTTGGAAAATGATTTTATGAATGTTCTCTTTTCCTCTGTCCTTTTTATCAAGCCATTTAATTTATATTGTACTTTAGATTACAAGATCTAAAAGACAAACACAACCCATTACTAAAAATAACCCACCATCATATTTTGGTATCCCAGAGACATCTTATCTTCTTAAAAATATAGCAACTCATTTTAAAATAACTACACAACTTGACAATTTAAACTTTATATATCAAAGAATTCCAAATTAAGCAAGAGGGCTGGTCCATCTAACATGTTCATGCTGAGAGTAGAGGATTTACAAAAACTCGCATGAGGGCATTTCTAGCATTGATTCCAGAGCTTGAGAGACAAGTGTTTCTTCATACACTTCATTCTTCCTAGTTGCTGCTAAACTAAAATAGCTGTCCAAAGGAAAATAGCAATAACACTTAGACTTATATACTGCTTTACAGTACTTTACAGCCCTCTCTAAGCGGTTTACAGAGTCAGCATATTGCCCCCAACAATTTGGGCCTTATTTTACCCACCTCGGAAGGATGGGAGACTCAGTCAACCTGCTGAGATTTGAACTGCCAAATAGCAGGCAGCTGGCAGTCAGCAGAAGTTACCTGCAGTACTGCACTCTAACCACTGCGCCACCATGGCTCTGAGTTGAGATGCTCCTTGCCTGGGGTTCCTCATCCAGATAAGGCAGAATATCAGGACGGTAGCAAAAGGCAGCAACCACAGGGTCAGGACTCTGCTGCTTTGCTTGGACAAAGATCTTGACTAAGTTCCCAGTACTGACCCTGTGCCTTTTCCAATCTATCCAGAAAACTCCTTTTTTTAATAATTCAAGGTGCCAAGGACAGAAACAGAATACCTTAGTCAATTACTGTGCTATGGATGCTCTAAGAATCCAGCTTCCATACAATCAAAATGTCACTCTCTTGAACGTGGATACTTGTAGATGAAAAGAGTCCTAAAGGCCAGAGAATGTCTATAAAAGGTTTCTATAAAAAGTATGAAGTGAAAATCAGCTAAATGAAAAATGAACATGTTTCATGATACAAAATGGTAATTTATATTTGGAGGGGGGAGAGAGTAGAGGGACAGGAAATTCAAAATCAGATTGAAAAGACGTACATGAAAGAAATATAAGTATAGCAAGGATAGCAAGAAGAGAGCATTGGTAGGTCATTTATTGATGTTCTGGTTTGGTTGCTACTAGCAGTTATAAAATGATGCTGAACAACACCATGAGTTTAAAGGCCATGGAGAAACCCTTCTCATCCACTTCAAAAACAAACATAACCCACGTCTGTCAGAACAGGAATAGAAAAAATGTTCTTTCTGCATTTTTGTTTGTAAGACCTTTTTTAAAAAATTACCACCAATTACCATATTATTGAGATTCGCAAAGAGTTTTGATTTGATGCTGTATTTTTTTTTGTTCCCTGATAAAACAATATAAAAAGTTATTTCAGGGATAAACTAATATCTTTCTTTCACCTTACATTTTTAGAGGTCATTCAGAAAATAATTTTTTATATCCTAAAAGTAGTGAATTGATTAAAAAAGCCTCAGGATACATTTCTTGCTGTATTAAAATATCCAGTGTCCTAAATATTTGGAAAAAAGAATATTTTCAATTCATTTTGAAAAATCACTCGGTTGCATTAGTGTGCCCTAAAAAGAACTACACCTGAATCCAAAAGATTTTTTTTAATTATTTTGTTAAATTATTTGGCAAAATAAAAAGATATCAAAATGCACACTAAAATAAAACATATACATTTAAAAAATGTTTTAAAGGCTTTTTAAAGAGGTGTTTGATGTAACCTAAAAATAAAAATTCCCTTTCAAGCTATCATTCAATCAGATTCTTTACTTAGATCAACGTGTTGAAATTCTTGCATGAAAAAACAAAGACTTTTCCCTTGTTAACCTTCCAATTCTTAGACATATATCATTTAAAACGGTTTCTACTCTGTCTTTTCTGCATTATTGGAGCCTTATCTTTTATTCCAGTCTATGCTCATAATATAATGTATTCAAAACTTCAGTTCTGCTTCACTTTCCATGTTAGAATGATAAAATAGGAGAGGTGAACAGAGCATTAAAAGGAAGGCAAAACTGTTTGAGTCATTTTGCATTATTTAAAGAGCTGAGGTTTATTAAACAGGAAAGAAATAGAATCTTCTGATGTGGCAGTCGATGTTATTTAGAATAGAAAATAGTGCTTATTCCTTTCTCTATGGTATTTTTCTTCCTTCATATGAAATTAGCTCAGGTGTTCATTGGAAAAGCTGAAGGGTTTGAACTGAAACTCATTCACTCTCAGCAGGGAATATATTAAGATGATAAATACATAGTTTAGATTTAATGAACTTAAATCTGAATTATATAGATTATTGGACTGTATAACCAATTTTTTCCTCTTTAAATCCAACCATTAACCTTATGTATGACTGCTTCTTCATTTATAAGAGAGCCTAGTCTGGTATAGAGGCTGAGGCACTATGTTAGAACCCAGGAGACTGTGAATTCTGATCCAACCTTTCAGAGTTTACAACCAGCTGGGTGACCTTGGGCCAGTCACTTTCTCCTGGCCCTAGGAAGAAGGTAAACCACTTCTAAAAAACCTTGCAGGGAGTCTCCAAGAAATGGACATGACTGAATGGAAGAAAAAACAAAAATTGATGCCTGTTGCACATTTCCATGGACTTTGGCTAAACTTCAAACATGGATTGTGCCTCTACAATAGCTGATCTTTATGACAAAAAGTAGACATTATGAGGAATGTCTATGTACAAAGTGGGAACTGTGACAAAGCTGGGATAAGTGAAATGCAGAAGCTGAAGGGATCCATTTCAAAAACTGACTGAGAGGGGCAGGTTGAAAAAGTCCTCCTGAGGAAAAGTGTGCTCACAACGTCTATTTGGAGCCATATAAAAATTAGCTTTGTGAAATTTCATTTATTGACTGCAGTTCTATGTAGTGTCAACTAAAAAGATACTCCTTTAGTCTTTTTAGCTGCCAGAAAAAGGGAGTGGAAGAAAACAAGGCATTCCTTAAATGCCTAGATAATCACCCTGGCAGCCCAAAGTTGTCAGAGTGTAAAAAGGTTATTGGAGAGCATGATGGATGACTCTTGGAGATGGATGTGTCTCATTGGAGAAGTCACATCCAGGGGGTGGGGGGAAGACCAGGGTCAAGGGGGAAATATAGGATGTAATTTAGTATCGGCTGCACCCAGCTAACGCCAGCATGGCCACTTCTAATAAATCAATTTTCTTTTCTCTGAGATGCAGCTAGAGATTTGTTGGAGCCCTGACATGTTGTTCAGAAAGCCCTTTAGCAAATTATATACAGTCTTCGTCCTTCACTAACAACTGAAAGCAGGCAAAAATATTTTTAATTCCCAACATAATGAACTATTGTATAAAGAATTAGAGCTGAAAGAGTACAGAAAAGAGCAACAAAGATGAATAGGGAACTGGAGGCTAAAACATATAAGAATGGTTGGTGGAATTGGGTATGTATAGTTTAATGAAAAGAAAGACTAGGGATGACATGATAGCGGTGTTCCAATATCTAAGAGGTTTCCACAAAGAAGAGGGGGTCAAATTCTCCAAAGCCACCTGAAGGCAGGACAAGTGGCAATGGATGGAAACTAATCAAGGAGAGAAACAACCTAGAACTAAAGAGAAGTTTTTGACAATTAGAACAATTAATTAGTGGAACGACTTGCCTCCAGAAGTTATGAATGCTCCAACACTTAACGGTTTTAAGAAGAGATTGGACAACCATTTGTCTGAAATGGTATAGGGTTTTCTGCCTGAGCAGGGAGTTGGACTAGAAGACCTCCAAGGTCCCTTCCAACTTTGTTATCTTGTTATTCTGAAATCCAGTTCAATAATTTTTAAGCAATACAGTTGCTAAATTAGTTAAACTATTGGTTAAATTAGCACAAGTGCTAAGTTATCTTATTACACTACAAGCTTATTTCCTTTAATGATACATACACAGTTCAGGTAGACTTCAACTTATGTCTATAAATGAGCCCAGAATTATGGTCATAGGTTGGGCTGGTCATTAAGTAGGTCACCACATGACCATGGTCAATTTTAGGACCATTTTGCAGTGTTTATTACGTGAATATGGTGGTTATAAAGTGAATGCCATGGTCATTAAATAAACATCACAGTCATTAAGAAATATATTGTTCACAAGAGGTATTTTTGGCTGGAAACCTAAAGTAAACTGGTTTTCAGCAAAAAAAAAGTTGTAAATCATAGTCATGAGATCCAGAATGGCACTGATGATGGCTGCCTTGGTGAAATGCTCTCTAATGTTTCTTTGTTCTTTATTATTCTCTGCAATTCACTATAGATTTCATAGTCATGAGACCATCTGCTAAGAATTGGGCAATGTTTCTTTAAGGAGCAGCTTTCTGATTCCTCACCCCCTCCTGTCTTTGCAAATGCAGAGGAAAGTCTAACTAATTCCTCGGTGCTATGGATTGCAACAAACAAAGGAAAGAAGTGGCAGTGCCGAAAAAGGAGACGAGGTAAAAGAGCAAGAATTTTAAATAGACTAGGAATAGGGAGGGGAAAAAACCCTCTACCTTCAATCTTTCTGACTAATTTATGCTCACTTGCTAACAAGATGGATGAAATACTCCTTTTAAATAGATGCAATTCTGATTTCTACAACTCAGCAGTTCTCTGTTTTACTGAAACCTGGCTTAATGCAGAAATTCATGATGACAACAGCATATACATCCCAGGATTTCAGATATTTAGATCAGACAGAATTGAAGAGACATCAAGTAAAACGAAGGGTGGAGGATTATGTTTATGTATCAACAACAGCTGGTCTCAGGATATAACTATAATATATAAATACTGTGATGAAAATTTAGAGTCTTTACATATCAACTGCAAGCCATTTTATTCTCCACGTGAGTTCTCCTCATTTCTCCTAATAGCTGTGTATGTTCCTCCACAAGCTTGTGTAAACAAGACACTACAAACTCTAGCTGATCAAATTATGGAGGCTGAAGCCAAACACCTAGATTCCCTTCCCATCATTTTAGGAGATTTCAATCAAGCAATCAATCTTTCCAATCAAGGAAAGAGCTCCCAAAATATTTCCAGCATGTAAATTGTCCCACCAGAGGCAAAAATACTTTAGACCAGTGGTCGCCAAGTGGGCTGCGAGAAAATTTTGGTGGTCCACAGAGAAATGTCACCCTCAGAGCATCCCCCCAAAGCAATTAATCCAGGCTGCATGGGAACACAAGGCTGCACTGCACACATGGCCCGCGGGAAACCTCCCCGCCCACTCACTCCTTACCTGGGAAACTTGCCTGCTAAGTTGCTATTTTTCCTTTTTTTTCCCCAACCATAAGCTGTTCTGCTGTGCTGGGAGATTTAGATTAACTAGAAAGTAGGAAACAGTTGGATTTCTTGCTTTCTAGCTAATCTTTAGATCTTCGGCTCTGCTTTTAAGCAGAGCTGAACCTTCCTTAGGACTGAAACTTCTATTATTCAGTGCAGGTAGCCGATGACAGAATCACATTTTTTTTATAAAAAATTCAATATTTACATACATGGTATGTTGTGAGTTAATTTTATGAGTTTGCTTGCAAGCAAATTTTATGTGACAGACTCAGCTAGCCGATGGCAGAAACACAGGTCTCTGAATGAATCTGTAATTCTGTGAGCAACTCAATCTGCCTGCCTGCTTTGCCTGATTTTGGGTAAAAGTTGCTCTTTTTTAATAAAAAAAATCAATATTTACATAAATATTTATATTTACATACAAGCCATGCCCAGCCAGTCACATGACCACCAAGCCACACCCACAAATTAGACCATGCCCACAGAACAGGTTGTTAAGACATTTGAATCCCACCCCTGCCTCTGTATGTGTGGGGGGGAGAGGGAGAGGGAGAGAGGTTAGATCAGATCTCTCTCTCTCTCTCTCCCACCAACATCAGCAAGCCACCATTAGTCAAAATTAGTGGTCCCTGGGATTTAAAATTATATGTTTGGTGGTCCCTGAGGTCCAAAAGGTTGGCAACCCCTGCTTTAGATCACTGCTACACAACAATAAATGATGCTTATAGGTCTTTACCATGAGCAGCTGTGGGACACTCTGATCACTGCATGATTCACCTTGTACCTGCCTACAGACAAAGACTTAAAACCATGAAACCAACAATTAAATCAGTGAGGACTTGGTCTGATGAGGCAAAGCTGAAGCTCCAGGCTTGCCTTGATTGCACGGATTAGAATGTTTTTGAAGATACCTCTGCAGACCTAGATGAGCTCACAGATACTGTAACATCGTATATCAGCTTCTGCGAAGTCTTATGTGTACCAACAAGGAACTTGAGAATATATAGTAACGATAAACCTTGGTTCATAGCTAAACATAAGCAGCTACGTTGTTCCAAAGAGGAAGCCTACAGAAAAGATGACAGAATGCTATACAATCAGGCCAGAAACATTAACAAGAGAGATCAGAGCAGCAAAAAGAAGCTACTCTGAAAAGTTAAGGAATCAGTTCTCAACAAATGAACCAGCAAACATGTGGAAAACTCTTAAAAACATCACTGGCTACAGCAAACCTCCTTCCCAGGCAGAAGGAAATCAACAACTAGCAGATGACCTGAATGTGTTTTACTGCAGGTTTGAAAGAAAACTACAGCCACCTATCTCCACAACCCCCATCTCAAACACACCAACAACAGCCAAGCCTCCTACAACTGACCCCAACCCATTGGGTTCACAGCCTCTGGTGGTCACAGAAAAAGAAGTGCAAGATCTATTTCACAGTCAAAAGCCAGGAAAAGCAGCAGGGCCAGACAAGATAACTCCTTCTTGCTTAAAAGTCTGTGCTGACCAATTGGCCCCCATCTTCACCTGAATCGTCAATAAATCACTAGAGATGTGCTATGTTCCTTCTTGCTTCAAACGCTCTACTATCAACCCAGTGCCAAAGAAGCCTTCCATCAGGGAACTGAATGACTACAGACCTGTTGCTCCACATCTGTAGTTATGAAAATCTTTGAAAGGCTAGTGCTGTCCCACCTGAAAACCATAATGGATCCGCTGTTAGATCCCATGCAGTTTTCATACCGAGTAAATAAATTGACAGATGATGCTGTTAATATGACTCTGCACTACATCCTACAACACCTTGAATCTCCAAATACCTACGCAAGGGTCCTCTTTGTAGACTTCAGTTCAGCATTCAATACTATCATTCCAGACATTCTTCTAACTAAACTAAACCAGCTAGCGGTACCTGAACACACTTGTAAGTGGATCATAAGCTTCCTAACAGACAGAAAGCAGCAGGTGAAGCTAGGCAGAATCACATTGGATACCTATACAATTAGCACAGGGAGCCTCCAAGGCTATGTGCTTTCTCCACTTCTCTCTATATATCAATAACTGCATCTCAAACAATCCATCTGTTAAAATGCTGAAGTTTGCAGATGATACAATAGTGATTGGTCTCATTCAAGAAAACGACGAATCAGCATACAGACAGGAGCTTGTACAACTTGCCTCGTGGTGTAACCAGAACAATCTGGAACTGAACACATTCAAAACTGTAGAAATGGTGGTAGACTTTAGAAGTAACCCTCCCATACTATCACCTCTTACAATACTAGACAACACAATAGTAGAGACCTTCAAATTTCTAGGTTCTATCATATCACAAGACCTAAAATGGACACCTAACATCAAAAACGTCATCAAAAAAGCACAACAAAGAATGTTCTTTCTGCGCCAACTCAGAAAGCTCAAACTGCCCAAGGAGCTGCTGATACAGTTCTACAGAGGAATGATTGAGTGTCATCTGCATCTCTATAACTGTCTGGTTTGGTTCTGCAACCCAACAGGACACAAACAGACTTCAGAGGATAATTAGGACTGCAGAAAAAAAACTATTACTACCAACCTGCCTTCAATCGAGGACCTGTATACTGCATGAGTCAAAAAGAGGGCTGTGAAAATATTTACAGACCCCTCACATCCTGGACATAAACTGTTTCAACTCCTACCCTCAAAACAACGCTACAGAGCACTACACACCAGAACAACTAGACACAAGGACAGTTTTTTCTCAAACACCATCTCTCTGCTAAACAAATAATTCCCTCAACACTGTCCAACTATTTATAAAGTCTACACTACTATTGCTATTAATCTTCTCATCACTCCTTATCACCCATCCCCTCCCACTTGTGACTGTATGTCTGTAACTTTGTCGCTTGTATCCTTGCGATTTATATTGATTGTTTCCTAGTATGATTTGATTGCTTATTGTACCCTATGACTATTATTAAGTGTTGTACCTTATGATTCTTGATGAATGTATCTTTTCTTTCATGTACATTGAGAGCATTTGCACCAAGACAAATTCCTTGTGTGTCCAATCACACTTGGCCAATAAAGAATTCTATTCTATTCTATTCTATTCTATTCTATGAGATCACAGGATGCTACAAACAGCTATAAATGTGGGCTGGTTGCTGAGTACCCAAAATGCAATTACATGACTGCAGTAAATTGGAATACAAATCCATTTTGGTATGATGGTGTAGGCTAAAATGGAAGGCAGTGAGTTCTAATCCTGTCTTAAGTACAAAGTCAGCTGGGTGACCATAGGCCAATCACTGCCTCAACCCTAGGAAGAATGCAGTGGCAAGCCATTTCCAAAAAAGCTTGCCAAGAACAGGGACTAGCTCAGGTAATGATTAGGAGCTAACACTGACTTAAGGCTCCCTTTCATCCCAAATTGGATTACAAATATTTGTTTAAAAGCAGATATTTTCCAGTTTGTCCCCCACTTCAGAATTCAGAACTAGGTTTAAACTGTATTATATAAAATAGACAAAAGAGGAAGTATTATTGTTGTAGCTATTGTATCATTTGGGGAAAAATACTTTTTATTTGCTTAAAAAAAAAATTCACAGCAGTTTACCACACTTGATAGAATTCTGACATTCATGTTCAGTCTTCAAATTTGCAAAAATGTAATTTTAGTTAGATTTTAATACCCTTTTTTTAGTTCTGCTATCATAAAGCCTCAGATCTACTTATTTATTTATTCAACTTGTATGCCGCCCTACTCCCTGAGGACTCAGGGCGGCGAACATTAAAACAGAGCAAATTTACAGTAAAAAACAATTAAATAAAACAAGCCGAATACATTAAAACATTTAAAAAATTAAAACCCTCGCCCCGGGTCATTCCAGGCCGGCCTATTGAAACAACCATGTCTTCAGGTCTCGGCGGAAGGAGCAGAGGTCAGGGGCCAAACGGAGATCCACAGGGAGCTGATTCCAGAGGGCAGGCGCTCCCACGGAGAAGGCCCTAGCCCTGGGAACCACCAGCCGACAATGCCTGACCGACGGTATCCCAAGGAGGCCCCTCCTATGAGAGCGAACTTATGATGAACAAAATATATATTTCTAAAATAATATAAGAAAGATGATATAGATCATATGAAAGTTGGGAAAATAAGACACAGATAGTGAAATACAAGTGGATAGAAAAATATAACAGCATATAAAAAATTTCCATTGTACCACTGGAAACTTTTAACATATTTAAAATTCATTTTGAAACAAGAAAACACAAATGTCTCTGTGGAGCTCTAACCTGAAAGTATTTCATTGGCATGGTACAAGTTGCTATAAAAAACTATCAATAATAAACAGATTAAATCAACATTTGAAGTTATACATCATTAAGATATTAACTCCAACATATGAAATTCCAAATTTTGTGTGGGACATGGTATACTACAAAATTGTAATCAAAAATTAGTTCCCATTTTAAACTAAATTTTATGCTATATTTGGTGATCAATTTGATACTGTTTGGATTGGAGAAAATTAGCTTTGCTCTAAATTTCAATTTTTAGTATTTTACAAGTTTAACTCATTCCAGAAATGTGTCTCTGGCTTGAAATTTGGCTTCCTTGATTATCCGCCAAGTAAAAAGGGTAGTGGAGTTTCCTTTAGCACAATAAAAGAAATACTTTCTTTTCTCACAGGGTATATATTGACTTTTTTACTTCGAAGATAGCTTACAATAATATCCTAAAAGTCATTCAAGAAATAAACCTATTATAGCCAGAAAGATAGCCGTCTTACATTTTCTGTATATCACCTTTTCAAATGGACACGGTTTTCTAATATTATCTAGCAGACTGCTACATCTCAGATTTCAGAGAGCAGCAAGCTCCAAAGAACAATCATTTCTGATCTACGTATTGGTCTGAGAAGTACAAACTAGGTCAACTCATTTTAAAAAGGCAGCATGGAAAATGGTTTCTTATCACTACCAGAAAAGTTGCTTAAGACTTACTAATACCTTCACTGCTAATGTGACAGCATGATCAGAGAAATACCCTATTTCCTAAACTGAAAGGTAGCTTCTCATTACAAAGTTTCTGACAACATGTATGTCTGTGTATTTGTGTGCGTGGGCAGAAAGCCTTTTGGATGAGGCCTGCAAAATAGAATTATTGAGTGAACAGTGAGCTATTCTAGGATATGGCATAATTAACCAAAGCTTTCTTGTATAGATTCCACCTGTCAATTACTTTGGTTGCCCTTTTACAGACAAAAGGGATTTTTTCTGTTCATTTTATACAGACCTGTTGACCTGTAAACCTGACATTTACTGTTACACACTTAGGAACATTTCAACTTCTATCTGCGATTCATGCTTCAACTTGGTGGATCAAAGGTCCAAGCAAATGGAAGTGGCACTTTCAAAAAACAAACCAAAGAGGAAATGCTATTATCAGTATTGTTGGTTATGCATTTAAATAATATGTGATGCTAAAGACACTTTTATGTCAGGAACAAAGACTATGAACTTTCATCCAAAACCTTTCATTTCATCACTGTTCAAAAGCATTAAAAATGTGTTTTTATCTCACAGCAAGAAAAGGATATTGCAAAGTTATGACTTCCGGTTTGGGCTTCTTTGGTGATGGACCGAAATCCGTGATCATGCACAGTTTCGATCTGGAGCACCCCGATCCTTTGGATACGGGGCTGAAGCAACCCCATAGAGGTGGTGAAGAAGGGGGAGACTGCCAGCTGAGTTAAGGGGAGCCGCATCTCTCCTCCTTGGCTGGTCATTACTCCCTTTCCCAAAGGCGGTTGCAGCAATGGTCAGAAACGGCCACCTCAAAGAAGAACCTGACCAGACAAGAATGAGCAGGAGGAAGACAAAGGGGAGAGCTTGACAGACCAGGCTAAGCAGAGATAACATCTATGCAAGGTACCCTGGAATTTAAATTATCAAGAGTGTTACTCCTAAAAGAAGATTTTTAAAGTGGCAGAGGAGAGAGGGAAAAGGAAAAAAGTTTTTTTTTCTCTCTAATACTGACAGCTGCAATTGGCTTTGAGTTCTAAAAAGAAGAGATTTAAGTAAGAAATTTGTGTTAATTTACTTTGACACTAGCAGGCAACTTTAAGCTGAAATTAAAGTGTCAAAGGGAAAATAAAGACTTTCTGGATATTCTAAAGCCTTCAAAAGGAGGAAAGTAGAGGAAAAAAGAAAGGGTGGGACTTGGAAACAGCAGAGAGTACCACCTAGAAATAAAAATAATTAACAGTGGAATTTTAATAAGACTTCCAAAGGATACATTGCAACTGAAACTTTGCTACAAGATAACAGAGCCCCCGGAAAGGGAAAGTGGAAAAAAGAAGCAAGAAGAAACAGCTCTGGATTATTTGGTGATTTTTGGAATTTTGGATGTTGGATTTCTAGTGGTTTGAACTAAAATTAATTGGGTGTTTAAAAGTGTTTAAAATGGCAGTACTCCTTGAGGAACTAAAAATGGAACTCAAAAAAATGAAAAAAGAGTTGCAAGAAGGAGGAGGATCCTTTGGCTTCGCACTTCAATTTTTAGAAATGGAGATTCTGAACTATGAAAAACAACAAGAAATGCTTGAAGAACAAGAAGGGCTGGACAAAGAAGAAGCCATCTTTAATGACCAAATAATTCCATGTGTGGTAAAATGGGAAAAGGAGGGAAAGGGAGTAAAAAACTCAAGATCTGAGGAAACAACTAAAAAAAAGAATAGTTTGAAAAGTAAATATAATATTAGGAAGAAGCAGAAGGGAGGATTACAAAAGGGAGAATTGGGGGTGGGACAAAAAGGGTGGTGAGAAAAAGAGGGGAAAGATAAAAAAGGAAAAGAAGTTATAAGGGACAGAAACAGGAAATAAAGGAATGGGAAACGTACAAGGATTAAAGGTATTAGCCTAACTAAAAGACATAGAGATAATGGTTAAAAATATAAATTAAAAGAGGGGATTCTGCAAGGGTACAAGAGATAGTGTTGTTATACTGGAAATAGTAATGAGCTAGAAAATATGAAACATAGGTGATTAAAGTGAAACACAAAACTGGTATTGTTATGGAATGGAATGTTTGTTAATAATTAAATGAAATAAAGAGAGAAAGGGAACAAAAGTAAAAGAGGGAATAAGAGGAATGAATGAAAAGAAATGTAAAAGATTTATAATGAAATCAGTTGTCAGGATGAATCTGAATAGAATAACCATTTTATTCATTACTGTTATATATTTTTTCTTTTCTTAGAACTGTGTATTTTTAAGAGGAAGTACCAAGCAGAATTCAGCTGATAAGAGTTGTATGATATAAAATAGATATTAGAAACTGAACGTTATAATTGTATAATGTATAAACTAAATGTTAAATGAGATTTGAATGGATAACAACTATAAGATATAAAGGTGACACTCTCTACTTGGTAATTACAGGGGGAAAACTTGCTTTTTAATGCCTGGAAGGGGGGAATTGCTTTTTTCTTTTACCTTTCGGGACGATGATGGAAAAAGAATGTATGAAATTATAAGCAGGACAGACAAAAGTACAAACATAATGACTAGAAAGATATAGAAATTTAGAAAAAGATATGTAATTGAATTAGAAAGGAATGAGATAATTATAAGTAAGGTTGAGGAAAGTAAGGGAAGGGAAAAATTATTGAGAAAATGATAAAATAGTGACAAGATATGAAATAGAATATAAAGATGAATATGTAATTGAGATTAGGTCTGTACAGAGATGTGATAACCTGGAATCATGCTACTCTCAAAAAAGATATTTTATTTGTATTATGTTTTGTGAAAACCCAAATAAAACTTTTATTTAAAAAGAAGGATATGCAAAGTTATGATTTGTTTATTTATATTTCCTAGTTCTGAAACAAAATAAATGCATTCCCTTTTTTTTCCAAATGTTGTTGCTGCCTTTTCTTTTTCCTACTGTTTGAACACCTGGAGAATTTGCAAATTGTGCCAATGGGAAGTCTTCCAAAATCATCTGAGAATATCTCATCATAATTTTGCAGTAGGTAATTGCTTCAAACTGCTAAGTCATACAAGTTGTAAGAACTAAGACAAAATTTGTTTCTTTCTTTGTTTCTTCCTTTCTTTCTAAAAAATAACCATTATACTTTTGAAGAATATAAAGTATCTGAGAACCAAGAGTAAGAAATTATAGAACAAGCTTCCATATATTTAGGAACAAAGAAACTTTAAAAAAAAGAAGGGTAATCTTTTAAAACTGATTTAATATATTACCAACTTCAAATTGCTGGACTACTAGGAACACTGACCCTAAGGCTCTTTCAGACTAGAAATAACTTCCCAAATGTCCAGCTAGCTAACTGAGATCCTTTAATATGGCAGCAACCATACCTGGAACTTGATTTCTGCTTATGAGTTCTTAATCTCTCCAGAGTGCTGCATTTGGGAGCTTTAATTTAATACTTTGATAACGTTCTACCTCAAAGGACCATTTGAAATGAGTTATAAAGTTTTCTGCTTCTCTGAAAGCAGAAATATATTAAAGATGATCCAAAGATGTGGTGCCACACAATGATCTATGGGAGACCTGATTGCCATATTGGGAGAAGACTTGGCATATGCTGTCTTGGCTTAGGAAGATGTAAATATAGACTTTCTTTAATTGGAAGGGAATGTGACCAACTTTCAGCAATTCCAATTAGGTATTATGAATGTCTGATAAGATATTATTGGGTACAATTAAAGAAGATTTGCGTAACTTGTGATGAAACAACTAACCACATGTCTCAATTACAGCCATCTTTTTCCTCATCTGATCACTATTTGTTAAGCAATAGCTTTCATTTGCTTTATCTTTTGTTGCTGATCAGTAATGCATACTTCCCAATTTAGGCTTGTTTCTTAGAAATATAAATATCTCATTCAAGGAAAATAAAAAGCAGAAGGATATGTCATGTTCTTACTGAAGAATTGCACTATTAAATGTTTCAGTGGTTCATGCCCTGTGACTAGCAATCAGCTTTCATTCTGTCATTTCCAAAAGTGAGGGACCAAATTGGAAACATATCTCCTGGACTTTAAAAAAATGTTTCCAGCATTCCTCATATAGCAGAATAAACTTTATATGAGCACAGGGTTAAACCATTCATGTTCACTCCAGAAAGCAGAAATTTAATTTGGTTTAGGCATCAAAAACTAAATATGGCTGGGTAGGAAACAGAGAGAGGTTTTCAAATAATACTTCTCAGTGATGTATGCAAGAGCAAAGTATGGAAAAGTTACATATTTAAATAGGGTTTAGCAAGAATATATTTTCCCTTTTTTATTCAAAAGTCATAGCATGATATTTGAAATATAGGTATGAGAACTTTAACTCTGAGCTTCCTTTAGAGACTCTAATTTGCTCTTATGCCTTCAATGTAGTTTGCCAAAAAAGGTACTTTTAAAAGCAGTGAAGCAGTTTGGAATAATATAAATTGGAGAAACAGTCCCATCATTCCCAAAGTAGAGGACAAAAATTGTCCCTTCTGAAAGGTAGGTTTCTTCCCTGATGTGAGTCTTAGTTCTGAAGGGGTAAGATGGATGGATTTGTTCCAACTTCTGAGAAGTCCTCTTGAATAAGTGTGTCCTTTAAATGGTTGTATATAGGTGACATGCATTCCTACCCATGTCACAACACTCTTTTAGAAAATGCTGAAAGCTGTGACAGACAGTAGCCTTTGACAATGGGAAGAAAGCATGCCTTCTTTGTCATGGCCCTTACCTCTGAAATAATATCTTCCTGAAATGTGGATGGTACTCTCTCTCCTGTTCTCCAAAAATTCTTCCAGACCTTTCAACAAAAACCTGGGGTTCATATGATGTGACTCTTTGTTAATATATTGATTGTGTTAGTCAATGCTACCTGCTGTCATCATTATCATAATCATTTTAGCCATTGTCTATCCACTGCAGTGGGAAGGCCTCTTCTGCATGTTTCCAGCCAATACGGTTCTGAGCTTTCTTTTGCCAATTGGGCCCCACAATTCTTGCTGATGGCATTGATCCATCTTCCTTTAGGTCTCTTTCGTGGATGCTTTTTATGAAGTGGAATCCATTCTATGACTGTCTTGGTCCACCTGCCATCAGTTCTACTTGCTATGTGGCCAGCCCATTCCCATTTCAATTCTTTTACTCTCTTGATAACATCATATACTTGTTCTCTAATCCATGTGCAGGCCTTTCTATCTTGTCTTGTAATGCCAAGCATGTATCTTACCATGGCTCTTGGCACCACTCGTAGCTTTTGTATCAATTGTGAGGTTAGTGTCTTTTTTTTAGTGTTTTTGTATGTATGTTTTTTAATTGGTTTGATTGTTTTGGGATTTGCTGGTATACCATGAATATACCAGAATGGGTGGCTAAAACAAATTTAAATAATAATAATCAGTATTTGAATACCACCATTGGTATTGACAAAATCACCATCAGTCAATTGCAAAAGGCAGGTTTACTTGGAACAGCTTATAGTCTGCAATACCTTTAACACCATCAAACAATATCTACCAATCCCAGGTCCTTGGGATTCAATAGGTGAGTTAAAAATGCCAAATCCAGTCTAAACCTCTGGCTGACTGTGTGACCAACCACAATATAGAATAAACTGGTTGCATTTGTGTATAAACCAATATCTATCTGTCTGGGATGGAAGCGCGGGAATTCAGATCAAAACCACGGTACACGGTAAAGAGTACCCATGGGTGTTTTCCTGATGAATAATTATTTTCCTTTTATTGATTATTTAATTCAAGACAGAATCTGGTATAGAGACATATTCCAGGTTTTTTTTCTAGGGTAATGAACTGAAGAAGCTTTCATTGGTAAAATAAGAAAACAGTGTGTTCAATTTAAAACATACAGAGCTGTACAAATCTATTCACACAGAGATTCCTCTTATTTCCATAACCTTATATGATCTTCATTTCCATGCACATGCACGGCTCTTTGGCAGGTGGAGTGTTTCATGGTGCAACATGGAATCATTTCATGCTTAGGGTCATAGCAGTGAACACAGAGAAATGCAAATTATCTGGGGAATGAAGGTGCCAACAATAACTTGCTTAAATATAATGCATCATATACCGAGATTAATTTGACACTATTATGCATATTTTAATTGTGTAGCTTGTTCTCAAAAGAAGCAATTGCATGATTAATCACTCATTTACAGAGTGAAATTATATTTTCCTCCTTGCAAAGTTGCTTCTTAGCTGTATCCTGGTGGCAAAACAAAGGAAAAACCTAACAAAACTTTAGAAAAAAACAGAGTCACCTGAAATAAACCCAGCTTTATGTTTTTTGTTTTAATATCTGTAAATTGTTCTGTCAGGAATTTTCTGTAATAATTAGCATGAGAAATATCCTTGATGACATTTAACCACATAAAAGAGATCTGCATTTCCTCCATCAAAGAGCATATTTATGAACTAAAATTCCAAAAGCTGAATATCAACTATTATTTTAGTGTTAATTTCTAGATACAATTTTTAGGATTTGAAATGTTTAATTTATAGGAACACTAATAGCAAAAGCTTTCCATTAGAATTCTGCCACTTTCCACACAAATAAATATAAGAAAGAAAATCTGATGAAAAACAAACATATGAGGAGAGGTGCTATTCAGATATGAAAGGAGATAATACTGTACACTGCAAAGAAATATGAATAAATTTATCTTTTGATCTTTACCTAACATTTCTATGAATGGTGAATAGAAAAATACCATTCTTGAATAAAAAGCCATTATATCAATTGCCTTTCTCATTTATTTAGTGACTATGATGATCCCTAGCAAACTACAGTGAGAATATATAATGCATTCCTTTCATTTCATCATGGGTCATAAGGCCATATAGATTTACTGAAGCAATTAATGTGTCTCTTTTCATGCCTTTAGAATTAATTTTTTCGCCCAAAGGTAAGGAAATGCAAAGTCCAAAAGGCGTTCATCTGCATGATTTTTGCATGAGTTATTTTTATTTTAGCAAGTGTCCTTTTCATAAGCTCTCCTCTGCAAATCATTGTCTTCATCACCATGTTTTAAATGTCCTGGGTTTCTCTTTAATAGTGTTATGATTAATCTCCCAGGCCATTCAAGGTTTAAAGCAAAGAAGCATCATCTTGGATTGACCTTGGGAAGAAACTGACATCTACTGGTGTTGTCTTGAGACTTTGTGCTGCTCTTCTTCATACCTAGTAGACCTGTTGATATGCTTTCAACTTGAAATTCTTCCATTAATTGAGCTAGTGTAAAGCAATCCTATTAGTTTATTTGTTCTAGTAGAACAGAATTCCATTTGTGCCTTTTTTAAATCACTTCAGAATTCAGAATTCATTTTTATCTATAGTTTACCTTAACAGATAAAAGCTGAGAGAAAAAGGGAAGGAAACATGATGGAAGAAAAGATAAAAAGAGAGCTGCTGGAGGAGAGGTAGGATAAACAAAATGGGCTACACAGAAGTCATTACAGCAGGGGTTTTTTTTGGGGGGGGGTGTGAGAGAGATAATTGGATGAGAAAATGTGGATAATGCCACTAAGAGTAGGAGAAAGGAACACGCTGGAATCACAACAGCAATAGCACTTGAACTTACAGTATATACTACTTCACAGTGCTTTACAGTCCTCTTTAAGCAGTTACAGAATCGGCATATTGCCCCCAACAATTTGGGTCCTCATTTTACCCATCTCAGAAGGATGGAAGGCTGAATGAACCTTGAGCCAGGTGAGATTTGAACTGCCAAAGTGCAGGCAGCTGGCAGGCAGTAGAAGTAGCCTGCAATACTGCACTCTAATCACTGCGCCACCACAGCTCATGTAAGATAGTGTGACCAAAGTCATTTTGTCCATAGTCACCCACATCTCTAGCCATTGAATGATGCTATTCTTCGTTATATCAATTTCTTCTCTTTGTAGCAAATTTATCCAAGTATTTATTTTTATGTAACAGTATCTTCTTGTGTGCAACATTCAGAAACATATATATATTTTTAGACAAATCTCTCAAAAATAATTGAGTTTTATTCACATGTTTTGACAAGAGAAAGATTAAAATATGAGTAGATTGGTCTCTGCTTATGGCAGATAACACACACTTTTAGGGATCTTGTATGCCATCCCATAGAAAGCCATTAATGACATCTTTCATACTTCTTATCAGTGTGTGATTATGGCTAAAATAGTCTCAGATGTAACACATTATAATAATCCATGTGGGATGGTTCATTTTATTTGCATTCAGGTAAGTGTTGTCTTCTGGTAACTGCCTGAACTAGTCCCTGCAGTTTTCAGGACAAGATTTTTCTAAAATAGTTTGCCCTTGTCTCTTTCCTGGGGCTGAGAGAAAGTGACTGATCCAAAGTCATCCAGCTGGCTTTGTGTCGAAAAGGGGATTAGACCTTGTGGTTTCCTTGTTTTGCATCTAATGCTTTTTAATCATTACACCAAACTGGCTATCTTTTGGAATAATACTGGAGTGCTAATCTGTTCAGTCCACCACACAGAATGAGGTGTTGCAGATATATTGCCTTATCTGAGAAAAGTCACTTTATTTGCACATCTCATGAGTCTTTAATATTATTGCCATCTTGTGATTCTGCTTTACAAGGAGCAGAGCTATTTTAATAACAGTCCATATTTGATCTCCTAATATTGGAGAGCCGTATATGAACCATGCAATCCAATAATAATTTCTATATGCTGCTCAGCATGTCTCTACCTTTAACTGGCTTTGATGAAAAGGCAAATTAAAGTTCATGGTTATGCCTTAGTTAAAACATAACTAACCTCTGATAAGTAATCATAAAGCATGCATTTTTGGATATAAAAATGCATTGCTGAATCTTAATCCACATACAAGTATAGCAACATTTGCAGAATAGGTTGTGTTCATGTCAGAAGAGTGATGATAACAATAATTAATTTTCTATAGCATATTTTTAAAAATTGACTCTTCCAGGCTGGAAGAAGTCCCATCTTGGCAAATATGTTCATACAGTATAAATGGCTAGTAGTTCCTAAGTGGTTCATCCCTGGATTCTCTTAACCCCTGTCTAGTTTATTCAAGTTCTGTGTGCAGTTCCAATAGAATAAGGCAAGTCCAATACACATTTCAGTGCCTGAAACAGGCATTTACATGCATGCCCATCCTTCATACCAAGCCCTTTGTGAGTGAAACAGATGTTTCTGGCAGAGATACTGGAGCAATATTGAATAAATTGGGGGACAATTTCCTGGTCCACATTCATCCAGTATTACATCATTCCATCCCATGCCTAATGTCCTTCCAACGACAGACTGTTTCAATATTCCTGATGGCTGAAAATACCAAGTGTGATCATAACAAATCTAGAGGTCACTGAGTTAGGTAGACTATACAGAATAGTCCACCACAAACAAATTACGATCTTCAATCAGGTCAGTTTTACTTCATATCAGGACTTTGACTCAGTGTTAAACAGATGACTCAAGTGAACAAATAGTCTCCTCCAATATTGGCAAGAATTGGAACTGTGCATCATCTATAGGCTTCTATTTGCTTCCCCAATATATAACTAGATACTGGATCCTGCAGTGCAAGAGATGTGTTTTAGAGACCTATTAAGAGTTTAATCATTAACAGAAGAGTACTAAAACTTGCAGCATTGAATTAATTAGCTTGGTAGCAGATTTCCCAGAATAGTTGACACACTGGAAAGACGTATTCCTTTCCTTTTGTTACACAATAAAAAGGCTGCCTTTTCTAAGACAGTACTTGCCATGACACATCCTTATGTTGTCTGAAAACAAGAAGTTAGATCTAGAATACTCTTCCCCATAGAAAAAGTCTTCTTCCATATATAGAAGCAGAGCAGCAAATGAGTCATGTAAGTTTTAATCATACACAAACTTATTGCATCCTTTGGCAGTGTTCAGATGACAGAGGTGTAAAGAGAAATCAGAAAAAAATACCTCTTCATTTCCTTGGAGAGAACATTCTGTGGGCAGAATTCTATAACACATTCAACAACACTCCCTCTCCCACCTCCCTCCTGACATTGTATAGCGGCTTTGCAATTAAAACACAGTTGATCTAAAGTGACAACAACTTTTATATTAATAATATGCTTTCATATTAAAAAGTTTAGGCTCAGAGCATGTATCACTATGCTTGAAGTTTCCCAACCAATAAAATCAGTTCCTTTCTCATGATTTTAAATTTATAGGGAATTTAGTACAGCTTTTGAAGAATTGTTCCAGAAAAAATGGGATGCATTATCAGTGACAGGGAATGAATAATTGAGTCTCCTTAGGAATACACTGTGAAAGACAATGGATTCCCCTTAAAGGAAAAAAAATTGTTCCTTACTAATTGCTACGCATCCATGGCACATCCATGGCTGGTATCACCCCTCTGCCAATCGGCCTGACCACTTGCCAGCCTGTGTCCTTCAGCTGAGCATGATGGGCTGAGAGCAGATCTTCCTTTCAGCCCGCAGGGCTTGCACCATTCTGCTCACCACAGCTGCCCGCGAAGGTAAAGCCAGGCGCAGGGGAAGGAGACCCACTTCAGGCCCGCTGTACTCAGCCAAAGGATGCAGGCTGGTGGGTGGGTGGGCCGGCGGATGGGTGGACCGGCTGGTGGAGGGGTGATGCAGGCAGCACAGCCTTGCAGTCCCTGGCCACCCCCACTTGTTGGCAGGTGAGGCGCCTCCTCCCCAGGCCCCCATCCATTTCCCTCCCACTGACAGCTGAACAAACCTAGACAAAAAGCCAGCAAAGCAAGGAGTGGCTCAAAGGAGAGGGGCAATGGGTGGGCAGGGCCAGCCAATGGTGGAATCAGCTGCGTCACTGAAGTGCAGAAAAAGTAGTGACTGGTTCGTATGAACTGGTGCGAATTGCTGAATCCCACCACTGATTACATGTATTTTGAAATGTCATTATAGCTTGAAACTGATGATTACACTGTTATAAATCCAAGTGATCCTACATGCAGGTGCTTTTTATTGGTTTCATTGGGGTTTCTGGTCTTTTCCAAACATTTAAAGAGTTATTAATTATATAGGGTGTTCCATTGTCATGGCAGAAATCTATCATGAACTTAAAAGATAAGGGACCTCTGGCAAGCTGGATATTTCTAAATTATAACTCTCAATTGATCACAGTGGCTGTGGCTACCAGGGATTGCAGCTAAGGAACATTTGGAGAGCCAGATTACCCATCTGGTTTAAAATATAACTCATACACCATTACATTGTTCATGTTATCACCCATGGCACTGGCACTTATAAATCTGACTATCAGAAATCTTACTTGAATCTCTGACTAAGAAATTATAGACTTTCTTCTAGCACAGGGCTGTCAAACTCCCGGCCCAGCCCACACCTATGCCCGGTTTAGCGAAGGGAAAAAAGTCCCGATATGTCACATGATGCCACTGTGATGCCATGAGTTTGACACCTCTTGCATTTTGATATGGCCGCAAGGGCTAATTATTAAATAAAGATTAAAGATACCCCTGTTCTTGTAGATCATGACCTTTTATTTTTTTACTGGCTGGGGATCAAAAGTAAGTAAATAAAAAATAAATGCATAATCATGCATTTAAGAATTAAGAATGAAAAGGGAGAAATTAAATAGAAATAAAAGAAACTACTAACTGAATATTGGAAAAGGAAGAAACATCTTTCAATTGTGGGTAACTATGTACTGATAGCATCCAACGTACAACATGAAATAAGCAATTCACTTGCTCTAGGTGACCACAGAGGTCAGACAGAAAAACAAAGAAAAGAAATCAAAGGAATTGCACTGAAACACACATAAGAACAGCAACAACTATTTTCATCAGGGAAAACAATAAGAGTCAGCAAAAACTAAAGAAAAGAAAACTTGGGACAAGAACCACAACCGCAAAGTAAGCATAATGAAGACAGCATAAAAGAATGCCATCTGCACAAAGTTGTCTAAACATATTCTTCAACAATAAATATTGCTAGCAATGTGAGTTTAATTACATGGTTCAGTTTCCTACTAGGGAAACATGTAACAGTAGAGAAAGGTATCAATTAACCAAGACTCAGAAATGTCAATCACAACAACTGCTAATTAGAAAACATTTTTAAATAGGAAATGCGGTTTTTGTGGGTATCATATGACCATCTAGAATTGGATGATCCTCTTGTCCCATTGCTTGTTCCATGAACATTATCAGTATCCTGTGAAAATCTTTTCTCTTAAATTTTGCATCAAAATATCATGATTTTGATCTATGAGTGATTAAAGTTTCCCATAATTCATTTCTTATTCATATATAGAGTTTGCGTTGCACTTTTCTTAACATTTGGATTTTGTTTTGTTTTTTGCTTTTCAAGTGTGACCCAAATACTAAATATTACAAACTATGATGCTGTAGAAAGCTTTAAAGATAAAGGGAGACCACTTGGGGTACAACCGACAACCACATAATTTATCTGTCCTCTGCTGCAGAAAATATATATTTGTTATATAATTTGCTCCAATTGGCAACCCATTTTGTCACAATAATACAGCTGGTAAGTGGGGTTGCCCCAGGGGTGGTATTCAGCAGGTTCTGACCAGTTCTGGAGAGCTGGTAGTGGAAATTTTGAGTAGTTCGGAGAACCGGCAAATACCACCTCTGACTGGAGATTTTGCAGTATCCTTCCCCTGCCATGCCCATCAAGCCACGCCCACAGAACTGGTAGTAAAAAAATTTGAATCCCACCACTTACAATTTTAATGCAGGTTAAGTTAAGGAAAGCAATTGGCAAATTCCTTCCTCTTACCTCCACCCCATTCAAGCATTGTCTTCTGAAAGGGGAAGAAAATACAAGTCACTGTCTCTAAAATTAGGTGGCATAAGGTGGTGATGGTGGGGTACATAAGAGCTTGGAATGATGCATTTGGCTACCTGTCATTCGCCATTAATGTGCAGAGATACAGAGTTGTTCCATGCTTTTGTATCTTTGAAAGGCCACACATATCCCCAAAATAACCTGCTAATATGTTACAGGCACCGGAGTGGGGCACAGGATGAAGGGGAGAAAGCAACTATTAACAAATGAGCTATGTCTTCAACAAATGTTATAAAAGAATGGCAGTCATAGCAGCAAATCCAGTTCTGTCTTGTGGCCAGCAATACCTGGTAGTTGCCTGTGGAATGATATGGAGCTGGAATGAAATATATATCCAAAACAATAAAAGTGGATTTTTTTTCCTTCTGTTTAATCATGTCTGTTTCTTAAGACTGCCTGGACAAGTCTCTGTAGTCTTCTTGGCAAGGCTTTTCAGAAGTTGTTGGCCCTTGCCTCCTTCCTTGGAGTGAGAGAGAGTAACTGGCCCAAGGTTACCCACCCGGCTTTGTGCCTAAAGTGGGCCCAGAACTCATCATCTCCCAGTTTCTAGACAAGATGCAGCTTTTGTTGTCTGAAACTGTAGAAATGATAGCAGAATCAAGAACATGCTGCAGAAGGAATCCAGATTCTTTTCCTAATTTAAATTAATTTTCTGTGCAGTAAAATAACAGGACTGTCTCAAAAGAAAGTTTGCCCTGTGTTTAAACACATATCTAGCACAATTTCTAAAGAATACTCAACCTATGTTTATCAGGGGCTTCCATAACATTTGAGAAACACTTGAAAACTGCAAGCCCAGAATTACATGGGCAGCTACTTGAGCAGATACCAGGACTCCAGTTTCTTGGGCAGCCTAATCTCAGCAGCCGGAGGGGAGAGGATATGCCTGGAGCAGCCTAATGTACCCAAGAGGAGCTGTGAAAATCCTATCCCTGGCTGTACCATCAACCACACTGTTGACAAGCATGCTAGATCAGGTTCAAGACAAATATGGTATTAGAAGGCAAATGCTACCTTAAAACTAGAACAGCTAACAACAATTATAAGCTGTCAGTTATGTCAATGAACAATAAGACAAAGATAACACCACCAGGAGACAGCATTTTAAAAACCCACCATGGTGTATTTGTGTCATCATGGTTAGAGGGACAAGCGGATGAACCCTTTCAGCAATAGCAATAGCACTTAGACTTATATACTGCTTCACAGCACTTTACAGCCCTCTCTAAGTGATTTTACAGAGTCAGCCTATTGCCCCCAACATTCTGGGTCCTCATTTTATCAACCTCGGAAAGATGGAAGGCTGAGTCAACCTTGAGCCTGGTGAGACCTGAACTGCCAAACTGCTGGCAGCCGGTGATCAGCAGAAGTAGCCTGCAGTACTGCATTCTAACCACTGTGCCATCACAGCTCTTTTTTTACCTACTGCATCTAATAGCTTTGGTTTATTACCTTCCTATTATTTAAATAATGGTGTAAGGACTGTAATCACAAAGACTAAAACAATTATTATATGAAGTGTGACAATTCTATTTTCTTATTAACACTCACTTTTAATACATTATTTATTTATGATTGGTCACACTGTCAGACAGACACTTAAGACTGGATTTGGCATTTTCAAAAAATATTGAGATTCTTTTCTTTTCTGGCCATTTAAGGTGAATTATGCAACAGTGAAATAGACTGGCTCTAGGATGGCAAACAAGTGAGACGAGGCTATGCTCTCTTTCTTTGTTTATTCAAATTGTATGCAGAACACGCATGCTGAGGGAAGCTGGATTGGGGGTGGGGGGAATAGAGATGAGTATGGTTTTAAATTTGAAGAAAGAAATATTGATAACCTCTGCTGTGCTGATGGTACTACTTTGATAGCTAGAAATGCAAATCATTAAAAAAAATCTCTACAGGCCAAACTAGCATTAAAAGCTTAGCCTTATCAAAGAACTGATCAAGGAAATAGGCCTACAGTTAGAAAACACCATAAAGTCCTTGTTTTGCTTGCGAATAACTGAGATGCTTATCTCATTAGAAATAAAAGATGGGCATTTATTTGAAAGGAAAAAAATAAAGCACATACAGACCGCTAGGAAAATAGGAAACAACAACCAAAGATAGTTTTTATACTAATTAAGTAGAAAGTCATCATGGGAAGGTCTTCTGGTCTTGTAACTGCAGTGAGCAAATCTAGAAGTAAAAGATATGAAGATTACAAATCTGATCCTGTGATAAATGTGATAAAATCGTTTTCGGTAAAAAGGAGTCTGTTTCATTTCCTGTTGGCAAAGAATTAGCATGATACAGTTTAGAATAATCTCTTGAAATGTTAAAGAAATGTATATGAATCTTTCTATTTTTATCTTGAATAGATGATATAAATTTACAGTATCTATCTGTCTGTCCATCTGTCTATCAAATCCATATAGCTACCCACGTAATTGAAACAACTCCATAGTATTTTAAAGTTTTACTTGCTCATGAATTACTAGGTTTTTCTCCATTTTCTCCATTTTATTGATTTCTACAAATAGATATATAGAGCTTTTCATGGTCATATTATCTGAGACCTGGTAATGATTCCTAAACTATTCTAGTCTTCAAGGTTATAACAGCATAACAGCAATTGTAAAGTGAAAGATTCACCAGACTCAAATCATATTCAAATCAACCACAAAGTAGTAAACTCCAACAACATCTAAAAAGCATACATTTTAAATCAAATAACTCTTCCCAGCTGAAGAAACTCAAGTTTAAAGTAGTATTATTGATTTAAAATAATTCTTAATTAATTCTGGATACCTTTGAGTTTTCCTCCAATATCAGCTCTATAGTGGCAGACCACTAAATGTCCACATATAAGACCCAACTCTCAAAAGTAAAATACAATGTGATCGAAAAACTGAACAATCTGCTCAGTATTCTGAAAAAAAATTGGCAGTGCTGATTGGGATTATAGTTGTTTAGAGCAGTGGTTCTTAACCTTTTTGAAAGAATCACCCCCTTGATCCATTGAGGAAGTTGTCATTGCCCCCCTCCCCCAACATAAACGCCCCCCTGCCACCTCTTAGCGTCCCCAAGAGGGCCAGCAGAGGGGCGCTAAGAGGCGGCAGGGGGGTGTTCGAGGCGCTAGCCCTGCAGTTTCACCCATTTTGGCACCAGCTCCAGAGCGGTGCTACAGTCAATGGGTGAGCCTGGAGGGCCGGTGCCTTGAACGCCCCCCTGCCGCCTTTTAGCGCCCCTCTGCCGGTCCCCTTGGGGATGCTAAGAGGTGGCAGGGGGGCGTTCGAGGCACCGGCCCTGCAGGCTCACCCCATTGACTGTTGTACCGCATCTGAACTGGCACCTCGAATGCGGCAGCATGTTGGGAAAAGCCACCGCCACCGCTTTCCCAAAGTGCTGCCGCTCTCACATTCTTTCTGTCTGTCCATCCATCCATACAAAAGGTCTGTCTGTTTGCCTGACTGCCTTCCTGCCTATCTACCTAACTGTCTGTCTTTTTGTCTACCTACCTACCTATCTATCTACCAATTTACATCTCTCTCTCTCTCTCTCTCTCTCTCTCTCTCCCAATATATCTCACTCCATCGGCCCCATATCGCCCCCCTTCCATTCCTTCGCCCCCACGTCGCCTCTTTTCGTTCCATCACCCCCCTAAAAAACAAAATCGCCCCTTGGGGGGCGATATCGCCCAGGTTAAGAACCACTGGTTTAGAGGGTCTAGGTTGGTGAATACTACAGGACATTAGTGGGACTGACCAGCAATATCTTAAATACCTTTAATATATACTAGGAGCCCTGGTGGTGCAGTGGTTAAAATATACTATACTTTACTGGAATTTGGTCCTGATGGGTTCAAGGTTGACTCAGCCTTCTATCCCTCTGAGGTTGGCAAAACGAGGAGCCAGATTGTTGGGGACAATGTGCAAATAATGCTGACATTGTAAACCACCCAGAAAGTGCTATAAAGCCCTATGGGGCAGTATATAATTCTAAATGCTATTGCTATTTGCAAATCCTGATCCATCCTTCTATCTTCCTTTGCTCAACAATGTTGCCAATTCTGTTTCTGTCTCAAAAGCACATTTATGGCAAATGACTTTCCATGTACTCCAAAATGGTTTTAGTATCAACATCCACCTGCTTTGTTGCCTCTTGCCAGTGTGGCCAGGTGCCCAGCAGTGGATGGTAATACTAGCCTCAGTTCCTGATAGCAGCACCTTGTGACACTGAAATTAGCCACTTATCTGCCAGGCCTGCCTATGACCTATTCAGGAATGCCTTACAATAATTGTCCAGCTATCCAATGCATCAACAGTTTTCCAAAAACAAGACGTCATGGTTATCCAATACGTTCTGCTTAATTATCTTGAAGAAAAATGGATACTAGTATGGTGCCAATTTATTCCTCACTAAATGATTTTTAAACCTTTTGCACCATTTGAAATGAAGACATTTAAAGGGGGGGGGAGGAATAAACATGCAGGAAAAAAGGAAGTAGTTTAAACTAGAGCCCTTTTCAGTACAGCATTCAAAAATAAATGGCAAGATAATTAGATGTTTGAACAGGATTTTAGCTAACTTGCATGCCTTGCTTAAATGACTTTAAAACCAGAAAATACACAGCACTTTATTATGCATATTTAATAGCTTCACGTAATCATTCAGTTGTCTTCAGTTGTTTGCCCACTAGATGTTGGCTGATCCAATGCACCTGGAGGACACAGTTGGAAAAGGCTAGTAGGTAAGCATATGGTGTATTATATTAGAATGATAGAATCACAGAATGAAAGAGCTGGAAGCTGCCTTATAGGACATTAGTCTAATCCCATGTTCAGTGCAGGAATTCACTAAGCCAGCATGTTTCAAAGGTGTGTGTTGCAACATTTGGAGAGGCAGGGGGAGGGGGGGGTCACAAGACGATCAATAGGGATTTGAAGAAAGTATCTTCCTAACAAAGCTTCTCAAGAGGGTTTGCCAGTTTGATGGGGAAACACAATGCAAAGCATTCAGAGCACTGAAGAAAGCCTAGGTGTTTCAGTTTGCCTTTCAAAAGAACATTGAGCCTGAAGAGCAGGAGGCTTCTGTGCAAAGCTCTAACTATAGATTCTGACCCTCAATCTGCAGAGGGAAGGATGACCCAGGGAAATGGGGGGAGGGGGGGAAATTTACAAGCATCAGTCTAGTAGAGAGAGGGAGAGAGAGAGAGAGAGATTTCAGTAGAGCTGCATTGACAGAAGGGCAGAAAGCAATTTAGAGCTTGTTTCCATCCTTCCTTCCATTATCTTTAAGGGACGCTCCCTCAAGAAAACAGAGGTTTGATGTTATTTTTATTCATTTAACTAACTGTCTGCCTTAGTTGCTGAAGCAGCTCTAGGAGGCATACAACCAGATTCCCATCTCACCAGGCCCCATATGCTACTGTTCACTTATCTTTTGAAGAGCTCAAAGCCTTCCATAGGGCTGGAACAGATCACTTTGTTGCTCAGCTGAATGGTGCAATTCTGGAAGCAGTTTTCATGCTACCAGTGGCTGAACTGTATTCTGAGAGCTGTATAAATCCCCACCACTTCCAGAGTCCTTAAGAGTTCTTCATCCCCTTTCTCCCCTAAATGGGTTTGCATCACTCACTTTCAAATGGTCACCAAGAAAATTATATGGAAAAGGTTCAGGAGGAGGAGGAGGAGGAGATATTTTCAATATTCTAACTTCCAGCACCTTTACACCTTTATTATGCTTCAGAAAAAACTGGCCCCTACGGTCCCACTTAGGATGATACAAAATCTACAGGTAGTCTTCAATGTATGACCACAATTGAGCCCCAAAATTTCATTGCTAAAGAAGGAAGTTATTACAAAGAGTTTTGCTACATTTTACAACCTTTCTTGTCACAGTTGTTAAATGAATGTCCAAATTTGGGACCTATTACTTCTGTAGGATTGAAATCTTGCAAAGTTGTGGCCACTTCTGAGATGCCACACTGCCACTATTAGCCACAATAATGCGATCATTATTTTCAGTGCATCCTACCAGTCTCCTACAAGGAAAGTCAATGGGGAAGTCAGCAGGAAGTTGGAAATTGCTTTTGCTCCCACAGCTTTTCTGTCCTTGATCATTCTATTTCTCTGTTTAACTATGGAAATATCTCCAAAAGATTGACCCAAAGGGTCACAGGTTGTCTAGTTTAATTAAAAACTCCACATTTGAATTTATAAGTTTCTCATGTACTGAAGAATAGTATGAGATCATGTTTCTGCAAGGTCCTTTGCCTTAGGTTTAATTTGTATTTGTGTTAATGCCTAGAAATGTTAGCCTGGACTATGCCTGAGAGCTTATGTCTGTATAACAGAAATAACAGAATTAGGAGGGACTTTGGAGGTCTTCTAGTCCAGCCCCCTGCTCAAGCAGGAGACCTTATACCATCCTTGACAAATGGCTGTCCAATCTCTTCTTGAAAAACTCCAGTGAGGAAGCACTGACGACTTCTGAAGGCAAATCACTCCACTGGCTTGCCTTCAGGTGCTCTGGAGAATAGGTTGACCCCTTCTTCTTTGTGGCAGCCTCTTAGACATTGGAAAACTGCTATCATGTCACCCCTTCTTTTCATTAAACTAGACATGCCCAATTCCTGCAAGTCTTCTTCATATGGTTTAGCCTCCAGTCCCCTAAACATCTTTATTGCTCTTCTCTGTGATTCTCTGAGATTCTTTCTAGAATCTCAACATCTCTTTTACATCATGGTGACTGTTCTGACCCAGGCTTCGTCAAACTGAATGAAACACAAACTTGTTTTAAAAGTAAAACCCATTTTAATGCAACACTGGGAATTACTTGCATTCCCAGCCAAAACTAATTATACACAATTCCTCCAGATAATAGCACGCTTTTCAGTGCTGCAGAAGGCTGCCAAAAAACAGAAGTCCAATTAATTATAACATAAACCAATCCAAAAACCCAGAAAAAACCAACCAGAGTACAGAGCTTCAAGAAGGACTTGGAAATTACTGAACTGCTTTACCTCCTGCAAAGCTTTTCGTCATTGAGGTCTGACTTTTATCCAGGGATGGGATTCAAATTTCTTAACAACCGGTTCTGTGGGCATGGCCTAATTTGTGGGTGTGGTTTACTGGTCATGTGACTGGCTGGGCATGGCTTGCTGGTCACATGACTGGCTGGGCATGGCTTCATGGTCACATGACTGGGTGGGTCAAAAGATAGAAATTCACTTTAACAATGCTCTTGGTGTGGGGTTGGACTAGATGACCTCTAAGGTCCCTTCCAGCCCTAGATTTCTGTGCTGTTTCAAAGCAACCTCTGAAGCTACTTCTAGTGCCAGAGTTTGTGGTCCTTCCTTCCTCTCCCTTTTCTTTACCTCCCTCCCTCTATCCATCCGTCCATCCATCCATATCTCATTCACATTCCTTTCCCCTCCCTCTTTCTCCCTTCCCACCCTTTCTTTCTTTCTCCCATCCCTCCCTCTTTCTTTTTCTTCCTTTTAAGAGAAAGAAAGAAAGAAAGAAAGAAAGAAAGAAAAAGAAAGAAAGAAAGAAAGAAAGAAAAGAAAAGAAAAGAAAGCATCTCTATGGTATTCATGGTATATTTTCAGCTGGAACCTCTTTCTACTTAAACCAGGGGTCCCCAAACTTGGCAACTTTAAGACTTGTGGACTTCAACTCCCAGAATTCTCCAGCCAGCTGGCTGGAGAATTCTGGGAGTTGAAGTCCAAAAGTCTTAAAGTTGCCAAGTTTGAAGACCTCTGACTTAAAACTTAGTACAACACCCAGACATTTAAAGCCATTAAACATCTAGGATTAATCTTGAAACTTTTTGCATACAGAAAGAATTCTATTTTAACACATATGGCTTCAATTCCAAAGCTACTTTTTATGAAAACCAAGTCAAGAAAAGGTGATTGGAAACAAAGCAAAGGTTAACCTTCTCATTCTTTCTAACCCTTTCTAAATGGCAAGTAGAAGTGAGCCTTTCTTGCCATTTTATTACGAAGAATTTACCACCATCTTCAAATTAAAGAGTTGCCTTCCAATAACAAAAAACACGTTTGCAAAGTGCACATAATTTTATATGTTAAACATCAAACCACGTAGTAGAAGAGGGAAAATATTTGTGAGAAATATTTACTATGTTTTTTGCTTGTCAAACTTAAAAGGCCATTGGATACTCCATAAAGGTTGTGACAGCAATAGAAGTAGTGAAGCAGCAGCTAGGCAAACTGCTGAATAGTCTGAATTATGCTTTGGAAATTGTGTAATGTATGCTCTGAAATTGAGCAAATGAATGAGACCTAAAGGTAAGCTGTTCTCTACAAAATCCACTCTGAACTTACACGCTAAGCCTGGCATTAAAAAGCAGAGCAACTTACTAGTTTTGAAGAGGAGGATATGGAAGAAAGAAGATTGGCTCCAAAAGTTTTAGGAAACTGCATAGTTTTGATTACCCAGAACATTCCCAAGTCAGGAATCAATACTATGTTAGCGCCAAATTATCTTTTTGCTAAACACTGAATCCAGGCATATTGGATGGCTGGATGCTCCCAGGAGGCTGCAGGAAGGCGTTCTAGGCCCAAAACAGGGCCTAGCAAGCCTCCCTGGAGCCTCTTGGGAGCAAAAATGGGGTGGGGGTGGTGTTTTGGGCCTAGCAAGCCTCCCTGGAGCCTCTTGGGAGCAAAAATGGGGTGGGGGGCGGTGCCGGACCCCCACACATACCCCGTTTTCAGCCTAGCAAGCCTCCTTGGAGCCTCTTGGGAGCAAAAACAGGGTGGGGGATGGCGTTTTTGGCCTAGCAAGCCTCCCTAGAGCCTCTTGGGAGAAAAAACAGGGTGGGGGCGGTGGCGCTGGACCCCCCCAACTCCCCGTTTTTGCTCCCAGAAGGCTACCCTATACTTACCTGGTAGCCAGACGAGCCTCGTGGGGACTTCTGGGAGGGGCTTGGCAGGGTTTCTAATGGGAGCCCCCCCCTCCCATTAGAAACAGCTGCCGGGCAAATAGAGAAAAGTAGGATTCAACCTATACAAGCCTTGGGGAAGGCAAGTGGTAGGGGAAAGTGACCACGGCAAGTGTGGCAGCAAAGGCAAGTGTGACTTCAGAGCTTCACTCACCCAGGAAGATCAGTAAAGGCAGGGCCATAGCAGAAGGCAGGCAGCAATGGCTGGTCTGGTGGGCAAAAGCAGGCTGCAGGCATGTCATGCATGCACACAATTTTGCACATGTGCAATAGGGACTGACTGGGCAGGGAGCAGAGAAGCGGGTGGAGAGGGGCGGGGCCAGCCAGGGAGCCATTTTACTGGTTCTCCAAACTACCAGGAGCCTTAACATCCGGTTCTATAGAACCGGACAGAACTGGTAGAATCCCACCCCTGCTTTTATCCCTTATGGGAGGGGCAATCACCTCCCAGCCTTATTCCTGAGTCACCCCCTCTGCTTCAGCTGCTCTGGCCTTCTAGCAGCTCTGCGCACATGTGCACTGGGAACAGGCTCCCCTGGGTCCTCTGCTTCGCTGCTGCCAGATTCTGAAGGCTCTGAAGGCAGCAGCCCAGTCTCAGATGGTCCTGGCCCCATCCCTGCATCAGATGCAGGACCCTCGTCTAAGTCCTCTCCAGACTCCCTGACTGGTTTCCTTTCAACCTCACTGTCTGATACCTCTGCTGTCTGCACCAGCTGCCAGTGAACCACAACAGTGACCAAAACTGGATTCAGTATTCCAAGTGTGATCTTATCAAGGCATTATAAAGTGATGTCTCAAAGTCTCTGAACTATACTTTTTAAAAACATAGACAGGCAGTCTGTGAACCCCTTGTACATTTAAAGAATGATGATCTTATTAAAGCATATAAGGCAGCTTTGCTTTTCCTCAACAGTGCCAACATATTTGGTGGCTAATATTTGGTGGGAAGCAGACTCCCCACTGCTTCTGCAAATTCAGGGCTCTGGATATACACTAATATCCATGAGTAAAAGAAATATGTAGCCAGGATCCTGACAATGAGAAGCTCAAGGGATGTGCATTGGAGTTGCATGAGGCCTCTTTTGTAATTTAAATACATGTATCCACCAAGTATCCGCAAAGGGATTGCAACCAAGCCTGCAATCTGTGATCCTTTTCAGGCATTCTTTCCAGGCATGTGGGAATTATCTGACAATTCCCCTAGCATGCAGTCAGGAGGGAGTTTCTTGGAAAGAGGCTAATGAGGTGGAAATCATTAGGCTGTACAACTTCAGAGCGCAGATAGGGAATTATCTTGTGTATTTGTTTATTATGCTTTCAGATCAAACTAATAACCCCAGATCATTCCCCTTGTCTTGTGTAGAAATACAGATTTCAGAGTAAAAGCTAAGTGTCATTTGGCTTTAATTTCTATTATCTTTATTTTGTTTCGTTAAGAAAATCCTCTATGCAACTTTGTAACAAATTCATTTACTGTAGGAATCATAAAAAATGAAGGGACTCACCTCCAAAATGGAGTGCTTTTCCTGTTTTATTATTTACAATATGCATAGGGCTGTTGTCATTGTTGTTCAGTCACTAAGTTGTGCCTGTCTCTTTGTAACCCCATGGACCAGGGGTGTCAAACTCAAGGCCCGGGGGCCGAATGCAGCCCATGGGGTGCTTTGATTTGGCCTGCAGGGCTGGCCTGGAAACAGCAAAGGACTGGCCCACAGTGCCTCTGCCAGTGAAAACGGAGCTCAGTAGGGCCACCCACAACCTGAACTCCATTTTCACTGGCAGAGGGTTTCAGGAAGCCATCTCAGCCAAAAACAGAGTTCACTAGGTCCTAAGCTCCATTTTCTTTGGCAGAGGGTTGCAGGAGGCCATCTCAGCTGAAAACAGGGCTCAGAAGGGCCATGGGTGGCCCTCCCAAGTTCTGTTTTCACTGACAGAGGGTTGCAGGAAGCCGTTACAGCTGAAAATGGAGCTTGAGAGTCCATTTTCCCTGGCAGAGCACTTGGATCACCACAGGTGCCCCCAATACCATTGACATTGAGCTGACCATTGTCATCTGCCCCCCGAGGTCAAACACAACCTGATGCGCCCCTTCAAAATCGAGTTTGACACCCCTGCCATGGACCATAGCTTGCCAGGCTCCCCTATTCTCCCCTATCTACTGGAGTTTGCCCAAATTCATGTTCATTGCATTGATGAGACTATCTAACCATCTCATTCTCTGCCATTCCCTTCTTTTGCCTTCAATCTTTCCCAACATCAGGATTTTTTCCAGTGAGTCCTTTCTTCTCATTAGTGACCAAAGTGTTTGAGCTTCAACTTCACTATCTGTCCTTCCAAAGATCAGTCAAAACTGACTGTTTTGATCTCCTTACAGTCCAACGGACTCGCAAAGTCATCTCCAGGCCCATAATTTGAAAGCATCAATTCTTCAGCATTCAGCCTTCCTTATGGTTCAACTGCCATACATTGCTTGCATAAGGCTGCCCATCTCAAATAGTGTGACTCTGGATGGTGTGTAGTATAAAATATATTTTATTTACAACACAAAATATGTTTATTTTTATTTATAATATATGTTACAACATATAAACATATAAAAATAATAAAATTCCCTCACCAAATCTTGAAGTCCAGCCCAAAAGAAACTGACCATGAAAGCCTATACTAATACATTGTTCTGTTTTGCTGGTTGCTTTTGTCTTATATTTTAAAGTTTATGCTTGTGTTTTGTTGGTTTGGGACTGCAAATGATTGCAATTCAAGATTTAAAGGCTGTACATGAACAAAAGCTGAACTAAAATAAAACAGCCAACTTGAAGTATGGCTGTCCATTTTCACCGATGTAATTCTGAGTGGCAAACAAAAAGATAAAAACACAATACATAAGCAATAACCAAGTAAAAAATAGCAATTGAGATCTTCTGGAAGAGGAAAAAAATTGAAGCTGCTAATCTGATTTTTCCTTCTTTATGATTTTGCATCCCCTGGGACTTTGCAGTAAGAAAGTAAAGGGCCACACCTGCACTTCAAAGAGATAAAAAGATAAACAAATAATTGAAAGTTTACATATGGGTGCTGATGGTAGAGAGAGAAGAAGTTGAGTTGAGACCCGAGAGAGAAACCAGTCATGAGTAAAGAAGGTGAAAGTGAACATCAGTAATTGGTTGAGTGAATAACAAGAATCTGAAAAGTCTCAACTGAGTAAGAAGTAGCAGAACTTTACAAACTCACAAGGCTTCCAAAGACTCAGAATATCTACAGCCAGCCAGAAACAAATAACCATTTTTTCACTCTTCTATAAACTGATAGAAAACTAAGAAGTAACCAGGCAACTTCAGCCTACAGTGTGACTGAAGTATGGGGGCAGGAGGGAGGAGGAAAATGTAGGGTCAAAAATAAACTAAAAGAACAGTAAGTTCTGGTTTTTAAAAAAAAAACCATAATATTTCCAGTCTTTAAAGAAAAGGGGATGGAGAAAAAAACTGTTATTATGTCTTTATTGCTTAGAAAGGTGAACAGTTAAGAACAGAGTAAAATTTGTAACCTTTTTAGGTTCTGACACCTGTCCATTATAGATTCAGTACTGTCACTTTATAGATATATCACTAAGCATTTATAAATAGATAAGCTGTATGTAGCAGCTTAACACGCTAGGAGTATATAGTTTGTGTAATAAAGTATCTCTTGTAAATTTTAGGGGATATATTTTATATCATATCTTACATTGGTCCCTATAAATTTTCTCTAAACAGAATCAAAACACCATGTATATGCAGGCTGGAATAATATTCTGCCCTAACACCTAGTGAAACAGCCAGGGCCTTTCAAATCTTAGGAAGGACACTGTTCCATAAGGCAGGTACCATGACAAAGAATAAATGTCTCCTTAGTCCTACAGGCGATACTGTTACATAGAAGACAGATGACCTCACCAACAGTTTCATATAGATGTTAAATAGAAGTGGAGAGAAAGCTGAGCCCTATGACACTGGGCAAAGTGGAGACTTAGGGTGGAAGCCCTCCAGTGGTGAGATTCAAACAATTTTACTACCGGTTCTGTGGGCATGGCTTGGTGGGCGTGGATTTGTGGGCGTGGCAGGGGAAGGTTATTGCAAAATCCCCATTCCTTCAAAAACGTTTACTACCGGTTCTGTGGGTGTGGCTTGGTAGGTGTAGCTTGGTTTGGTGGCCATGGTTTGGTGGGCATGACAGGGGAAGGATACTATAAAATCTCCATTCTCACCTCACTCCAGGGGAAGGATACTGCAAAATCCCCATTCCCTCCCCACCCCCTAACCTGCTTTCCAACTCCGTTCTCCTGTGCAGGGCAACAAAAGAAGACCCAGCCAAACAGCTGGGACTTGGGAGGCAGAGAATAGATGCGGGTGGGGCCAGTCAGAGGTGGTATTTGCTGGTTCTCAAAATTTCCGCTACCAGAACTGGTCTGAACCTGCAAAATACCACCTCTGAAGCCCTCCTCTCCTCCCAACAATGATTGACAGCAGTTACAAGAAGAACTACTGAAGAACCACATGCCCACTTCCAACCCCCTCAACAAGTTCAGAAGGATACCATATTCTATGGAATCAAAAGCTACTATCTACAATCAAGGAGGGGTAGGAGAGAGACATCACTCCCTTTCTGAGCCCAACACAGTCTGATCAAAGTTGTCTCAGTGCTGTGATCACTAGGTCTAGATTATATCTTTCCTCCTGAGGAACTTGGATTTGGAAGCCTACACCTTCTCCACAACCTTCTCCAAAAAAGGAAGTGTCAGGCTAAGCTGAGGAATGACATAGAAATAAATCAGTTAGAGTCCAGTTATTTATTTGCTTATACACAATAGACAAAATCTTGCCAGACAAATCCCAACTATTCTCATCGTAACAGATAAGGCTTGGGAAATTATAGACAGTAGCTATCCTTAATCTCTTCCAATATCTTCTATCCAGCTTTGGGCTGTGCTCCCTCTTGTCTTCCCCTCGTCCCCTGCCATATAACTTTTCTGGAATGTGCTCCTCCTTCCTCCTCCCTCAACACTGTCCAACTATTTACAAAGTCTGCTTTACTATTATTATTAAACTTCTCATCACTCCTTATCACCCATCCCCTCCCACTTGAGACTGTATGACTGTAACTTTGTCGCTTGTATCCTTATGATTCATATTGACTGTTTTATAATATGATTTGATTGCTTATTGTACCCTATGACTATTATTAAGTGTTGTATCTGATGATTCTTGACTCTTGACGAATGTAGCTTTTCTTTTATGTACACTGAATGCATTTGGCCAATAAAGAATTCTATTCTATTCTGGGAAACTTCTGCTTCACTATAGTCCATCATACCAGCTCCCTATCTCTAGGTGCCAACTCAGTTTCCTTTCTTCAGTTTCCTTTCAAAGATCTTTGAGATTTATTTACAAAGTGCATCTTAAAGATTCTGGCCAATAATCAAACCTAGTGAGGTGACATCAGCTCTCCATGTTGCATCTTTGGTTTGCATTTTCTCCAGACAGAAGAGGGTCACATCACTGATGGATGTTGGATATACAGGTGCCACACCCCCGGTGTTCCTCTTCACTCTGCTTTAAGTGGCTTAAAAAAAACAGCAGTAGCTGCTGCCTTATCTAGTCTCTGGAGATAGAAGGAACTCATGACAGCAATGTCTATGGAGCTTCTCAGTCATCCAGTTCATGATTGTCTGCAGGTTGTCTGCAGAAGAAGGCTCCATGCCCATTTTCATTACTCAGATGACCCTGAGCAGTGGTCGCCAACCAGTGGGCCGCAGCCCACTGGTAGTCCATGAGAAAATTTTGGTGGGCTGCAGAGAAATCTCACCCCCAGAGCACCCACCCAAAGCAATTAATCCAGGCTGCACAGAAACACAAGGCTGCGCCGCCCACATGGCCCATGGGAACCCTCCCCACCCACTCACTCCTTACCCGGCAAACTTGCCTGCTAAATTGCTATTTTTCCTTTTTCCGACCATCAGCTGTTCTGCTGTGCCAGGAGACTTAGATTAGCTAAAAAGCAGGAAATTGTTGGATTTCTTGCTTTCTAGCTAGTCTTTAGATCTTTGGCTCTGCTTTTAAGCACAGCCAACCTACCTTAGGACTGAAGGTTCTATTATTCAGTGCAGACTCACGGCAAGCAAATTTTATGTGACAGACTGAGCTAGCCAATGGCAAATAGAAAGATTACTGAATGATTCTGTGAGCAACTCAATCTGCCTGCCTGCTTTGCCTGATTTTGGGTTAAAGTTGCTCTTTTTTTAATAAAAAATTCAATATTTACATACATGGTGTGTTGTGAGTTAATTTTGTGAGTTTGCTTGCAAGCAAATTTTATGTGACAGACTGAGCTAGCTGATGGCAGATAGTTAGATCTCTGAATGAATCTGTGCTTCTGTGAGCAACTCAATCTGCCTGCCTGCTTTGCTTGATTTTGGGCAAAAGTTGCTCTTTTTTAAATAAAAAATTCAATATTTATATAAATATTTATAATATTTACATACAAGCCATGCCCAGCCAGTCACATGGCCACCAAGCCACACCCACAAATTAGGCCACACCCACAGAACCAGTTAGTGGTCCCTGGGATTTAAAATTATGAGTTTGGTGGTCCCTGAGGTCCAAAAGGTTGGCGACCCCTGACCCTGAGGACACAGATAAACTTCTAAGTGGCCTCAGTGACTCTCTAAAAGAATGCAAATGACCAGCTGTGTGCAAGAAGTGTAAATCCTTCTATTCCCCACCATCCAGTCAGAGCTGTTGAAGATTCTTGGATGAGAAGAGAAACGTTGTCAAAGAAAAAACAAGGAAATCCAGTTGTCTCCTGAAAAAGCACCCTTGGGTTGTGACAACAATGAAAACTAAATTTAGCCTTCTTAATTTTTCATTTCCAGATTGCAACACCTTTAAGGCAGGACCTGTTCTCACATTCCTTGTGCACTGTTATGTCCATAATTCCTTGTGCACTGTCATGTCTATGCATGATGACTAAAGCTAATATTAGTAACACCAGCAAGAAGAAAGTTGCAGGTCTCAGCAATGCTATAATTGATGAGTGCTTTTAGCTCTTAAAAGTATGCTGAAGCCTTTTTTAATGCAAACCTTGGAACTAAGGAGGAGAAAAATGGCTTTCATTCCATCTGCAGGATTTCCTTCTTGAAGAAACGGCACTAAAACATACGCTGTGAGTGGAGTTAGAATTTAAAAAGACAGATAATTTTAAGGTCATTAGTAAGAGTTGTAGCTTCTGTGCTGAGATAATAATAAGGGCAATCAACCCTCATGTTTTAGGACCCGTGAGTACTTTTCAGCGGGTTAGGAAGGCATTTTTTATCCTGCGGGTGGCATTAAGACATTAGCTGAGTCAGATTTTTAAAATTCTCCTTTGATGTAAAAGATATTGACTGCTTCAGGAAGTGAAGGAGACGATCTTTCCCTTAGAAGAGGCAGAAAAGGTGAGCTCGTTAACTTGTAGCAATAGAATTTTGTGATATATTTCACACAATAACTGCTGGAAGCCATTGCTGATTCATCAGTATCCAAACACTGGGATGTGATTAGAGATTATTGAACTGGAAGAGGGAATATGATGGAATAATTCATAACAATCTTAGCTCTGGAGTGCATAGTTCTGTTGTATTGAAGCCCCCTACAATAAAGTACTTTCCCAGAAGTTTTGCTGTTCTTGAGTACACTAAAGATGTTGTTGACTGGTCTCCAACTCTAGAGGCCTCTCGTAAGGAGACACAAGAGAAATATCAGGCCTAAATATTTTCAGGCTGGAACTGATACATCTCTTCCCAATGTTTCCTGTCAAATTCTTCCAAATGAAAGTCTAAAAGTCTTGGCTATTTGTTTAAAAGGCATGGAAATAAAATACATAATGAAAATCACATAAAAATCTGTCACAATTAAATTTTGTAGGCTTGAGTAACTTTATACATAAAAATCCATACTTATGTTTTTAGCACTAGCTACTGATCAATACTTTGGAGCATTCATTTAAGATAATGTATTGTCAGATCCGTGCATCTGTCATTTCTTCAATGGAAGAAAAAAAGTTGGGGGAGACTGAGAAAGAAATCCTTCTTGATGTAACCTGAATATATTTAATCTTATATTGAATTTGTATAACCTACACATGATACAATGGAGGGATGAAACCCAGATGGCTGGAACCTATCACCTTTGGGAGAGACAGCCAGGAGATGAAGAGACCATAAAAATTCCACAGTGAGATGTGTCCTGGGAAACTCTGGAAAAGATTGTTCTAAAAAGGGGGTGGGGGGAATTAACATGTTGGCTCTTTGTTTTACTAAATACACATCAAGATAAGGGGAGGGGTTTTAAACTCCCTTATCTATCTCTGCATGCCTGAGAGACCTTAGACGCGGCTTTTAACCCCCTACATGAATTGTCTCATCTCAATAAAGGATTCCTTTTGATACGTTTTGATATGTTTTCAGAAGTTCATTCTTGTTAATTGAATGGGAAAAGTTCTGTAGCCTCACATGTATATTCATTCTTGGGATTGGATTACTTTGGCTTTCCATGTAGGATTTTCCTCCCCAATGGGAAAAATGCCATGGATGAACAAATGAAAACTACCTTGACTAGAAGAACAAAGTATTTTTGAAATCCAGGAATGGTACTAGGGGACCCATTCCTATATACATAGTCCTCGACATGCAACAGTTCATTTAGTTATTGTTCAAAGTTACAACAGCATTGAAAAAAAGTGACTTATGGCCATTTTTCACACTTACAACTGTTGCAGCATCCCTATGGTCTCATTATCAAAATTTGGACACTTGGCAACTAGTTCATATTTATGATGGTTGCAGTGTCCCAGGGTCATGCCCCTTTTGTGACCTTCTGATCAGCAAAGTCAATGGGAAAGTCAGATTCTCTTAACAACCATGTTACTAAGTTAACAAACTGCAGTGATTCACTTAACTACTGTGGCAAGAAAGGTGATGAAATGGGACAAAGCTCACTTAACAAATGTCTCATTTAGCAACATAAATTTTGGGCTCAATTGTGGTCGTAAGTCAAAGACTACCTGTATGTGCTATACTGTAGATAGTTCACTACTATCCACGAAGACTTGTTTTTGAAAATTTAATGATCATGTCAAATGCCTTCTGCCCTCATGAGAACTTGGATTGTTCACCTGCATAATGGCTTTGTGTAAGATAAGCTGGAGAAAAAGATAATTTCTTTTCCTTTTCTCCCATTTTTTAAAGGAGTTATGGAAATAACAGTAAATATGGGGCAAAATTAATTCTGGAGTGCAATGTTTTGCTCTGGCTCCTGCTGAGCTTGCTAAACTGGCACACTGGTTTTAATTAGCATTTAGCTAACTGTTCATTTTAGTGTAGAAACTCTATGCATAGAATTGAATGAACCTAGAAGTGTAGTATATGGAATGAATGAAAGAGCAGTTGTAAACAAATTACCTTGAGGACCACAGCAGTAATTATCTTGCCAATAGAAATTGTTGTATACATTTCATTTACAAGCTAGCCCGCAAGCAAAAACATTCCGGAATCATTTCCAAGTATCTACAAACCAGTTGAAACTTTATCATTTTTCTTAAAAAAAAATTACAGTTGATAATAAGGGCATATTTACTGTTATTAGGATACAGGTAGACTGTCTTTGATATAAATCCACTTGTATCAATGCAAAGAGGTATTGTGATTCAGTTCTCTCCCCACATACACAACACATACACACACACCCTTTGTGGAGAAGAAAACATTACAATGGTAATGATGCTAATATAATCCACAGAACCCCTTTATATGCTGGCCAAATAGATTATGGATGCTGCCAAGTACAATGCTTGTTTTCTCTTAACTTGTCTGGTTACATGAACAATTCCAACATGATATTTCTAGGACTTGACTAACAAGAAGTGACATGTCTATGTTTTCAAGTTATTTAACTTGACAATAGCAGCAATTTATTATAAACATGCATTATATATTTTAAACATGAACTCCTTCATTTAATAACATTCAAGGGTTTCTTGTTTTGTTTTTGTTTTGTTTTGTTTTTTGCTCAAGAGCACTTCTTAGAGCATATGCACTTATGGATCAACCTGTGAATAGAGTCATTATGCACATGGGCAATCTGAGTTGTCATGAGGGCAAAAGGCATTTTTTCCTGATCATTGTATGCATATGATAATCAGCTTGTCTTGTGAACTAATATACCTTTGCCTATACAGATATCTTTTGACTAGGGGCCTATCCATACAGATACTTTTTTTTCTGGGAGAATACTCATATCAAGATTTGTTGGAAGGCTGGTTAATTGCTGTCTTTTGACTAGAGGCCTATCCATTCCTTTTTTAACTGTTCATCACTGACGGACATCTTATGAAACATTACCTTAGCAAGAAGGTCATTCTAAGTGGTTCATCGGCAGATCATACAGCTTGATAGTTTTTTTCTGTAGATCTCCAAGGCAAATGGCTAAGCCTTCTCTTTGTAAAATTAAGCAGCCCACAAGAAGATGTGAACTGCATTCCAGCAAGTAATGCTTGTTAGGTTCTAATAATCAATAGTAAAATAATAATTATAGGTAGAATCCAGTAATTTATTCTGAACTATTTGTGGGATCCTCAGCAGTGGTGGGATTCAAAAACGTTTACTACCGGTTCTGTGGGCGTGGCTTGGTAGGTGTAGCTTGGTTTGGTGGCCGTGGTTTGGTGGGCATGACAGGGGAAGGATACTATAAAATCTCCATTCTCACCTCACTCCAGGGGAAGGATACTGCAAAATCCCCATTCCCTCCCCACCCCCTAACCTGCTTTCCAGCTCCGTTCTCCTGTGCAGGGCAACAAAAGAAGACCCAGCCAATCAGCTGGGACTCAGGAGGCAGAGAATAGATGGGGCCGGGGCCAATCAGAGGTAGTATTCCAAACTACTCAAAATTTCCACTACCGGTTCTCCGAACTACTCAAAATTTCTGCTACTGGTTCTCCAGAACTGGTCAGAACCTGCTGAATACCACCTCTGATCCTCAGTGCCTGTACTTGAATTATATTCGGAACAAGAATGTTTCTTCCACTTGATAGAATGTGTCATTTTAACCACTTATTATTTATGGTTGGATCCACAAATATATTTTTTCCACAACCCAGTAATGCTTCTACTATCAACCATAATTGTGTTGCACTGATTGGAAATTTCTGAAGCAAAGAGGTTTACAATAAGGAGCTGCTATTTATTCTCTTTTAAAAATCTGTTTTTTGTTCTACTAACACATACCATTCAGGTAGCTGACAATAATTAAAGCCAATGCACGGAAGCATAGTGAAAAAGAAAGTCATATAATTAAATCAAGCAAATTGAGAAAGTAAAATAAAACTTCCTGAAAATTTCCCCAATAATTAATCTTAAACTGTCAAAAATAATACTTATCTTGCTTGTGAAGTACAGAGTGACAGTTTAGAAGTAGACATATAACACTGTGAATTAGCATTCTGCTACTGGACGTCTCCAGCATGGTAATGCAACATTGTGCACAGTTCTGATTTAAATATAGGTTTGATAGGTTTCACTACTCTTTGTCTATTTAATGGTTTATCAAATAGCAAGACATTCAGCTTTTTACAAACATTTTTTTAAAGTAAGTATAACCACTTTTAGTATTGTAATATAGATATATATGTAGCCGTGGTGGCACAGTGGTTAGAATGCAGTTTTGCAAGCTGACTCACTGCTCACTGCCAGGAGTCTGATTCTGGTCGGTTAAAGGTTGACTCAGCCTTCCATCCTTCTGAAGTTGGTGAAATGAGGACCCAGATTGTTGGGGGCAATACGCTGACATTGTAACATATAAATCTAATATAAGTCTGTATATAAGACTAAGTGCTATTGCTATACTGGTTCTCAGATATACAGTAATTCTTTTTAACCCATAAAAAGCTTAAGATAATTCCAGTTTAAAATAGCTGATAAATCCCTTGTATGAATAAACCAGATTTTATATTTTTTACTCTTAGCTTTGATGAAGCTGTTTTACAATTATGGTTTTAAATACCAAAGTTGATTTGCCATAACACTGCTTCATTGCATTTATTCAAATCAGGGACTTGTTATATTACAATATATATATTAGATTCTGATATTCCTAATTCTGTTCCACAGTGCTAATTAATTTTGAAAGAAATTAAAACTATTTTTGTAAAAAGTTGATGAACCTGATGAAATTAATTATTTATATGATCTTTGAAACAAGCTCAATTATTATCTATTGGTAAACAAGTGTAAGCTAGTGTTAAAAATTATGAAATAATTTTTAAGATGATTTTCATTTGTGTTTTCCTTTTGTATAAATTAAAACATCAGACAGTGTAAAGTTGGTCTGCAAGTACCTCCCTGTTGCAAATACAGTTCAGAGATCAGAATATTAAGTAGTCCAGAACATCTGGATTTACAATATTATTGTCACATATGAGACCAAAATCAACAGGATTGTTACAAGACCTTTAGGCTGATCATTGTAATGGTCTGGGGAAAAAAACCCTTGAGGAACAGGAGAAAGAGTCCCAGACAAGATAACAGTCAGAAATCTCAGGCCCAATCACGTCCAGATAGTCCTTGATTTATGACCACAGTTGCATCCAAAATTTATGTTGCTAAGCAAGACATTTGTTAAGTAAATGTTGCCCCATTTTACAATCTTTCTTGCCACTGTTGTTAAGTGAATCACTGCAGTTGCTACATCAGGAACATGGTTATTAAGACTTCCTATTATTAAGGAACATGGTTATTAAGACTTCCCCATTGAGTTTGCTTGTCAGAAGATTGCAAAAGGTGATCACATGACCCCAGGATAATACAACCATCATAAATATGAACCAGTTGCCAACCATCTGAATTTTGATCACATAACCATGGGGATGCTGCAATGGTCGTGAGTATGACAAAGGGTCATAGGTCACTTTTTTCAGTGCCATTGTAACTCTGAATGGTGACTAAACGAACTGTTGTAAGTTGAGGACTACCTGTATGTAATTTCAGAAAATGTCTCAGACTTGCCACTCCCTAATTCTCTTTAAGATAAAGGCACAGAGAGGAGACTGAGTTGCAAGATTCTGTTTCTGTAACCCTATAATAAAAGTAGTTTTAATATTCATAACTTTGGGGTTCAAGTCTGTTTCCATGAAAAATTGAAAAATATTTTGTGACAGGGATGCCTCTTGTTCTGTTTGGCTATATCCACAGTATTTGGTAAATACTACCAAAATATCAGGAATTTTGAACCAACATGGGGCCGACCAAAATAATAATTAATTATTATTAAAAAAATTATATGAGAAAAAAATTACACTTGAAGTGCTGCAGTAGATTTTTCTTGTTTTGTTTCAATGTCCAAAGGCTTAAGAAAGATCATGCTCAAGCAATATTTAAAATTTATATTATAATATCCATACCTATTTGCCTACCTTGTCTATCTACACAAGAATTTTAATAGCAATGTTTGTGTACGATTTCTTTAACAATGTGATACAGGAAATTGAAAATAATCTATATTCATTTGCTCACTAGTTTTGTATAGAAGTACAAAAAAGCTACGTAATAGTGGCTAAAAGTAAGTATGAATTTATTTTTAATTCATAGCATTTTTTTTCTGAGACGAGATACAGTATTCTGCAACTTTGAAAATTTTCAAAATTATTTAGCTTTATTGCATCTGAGCCACAAAAACACACATAAAACCTAAGCAGTTAGCTTTCATACTAGAAAGAGAGGTGGTATTCAGCCAGTTCAGACTGGTTCTGGTGGACCAGTAGCAGAAATTTTGACCAGTTGGGAGAACCAGCAAATACTACCTCTGGCTGGCCCTGCCCACTCACCCCTGTTCTTTCCCATTCTTTATTCCATTGATTTTTAGCTCAGCTGATTCACATGGCAGAGTGGATTGCCACACCTCAGCTGGGCTAAAAAACAGCTCAGGAGATCTTTGAGTGGTACACAAGGGCAATCTCTGAATGCTGCGCATGTGAACCGGTAGCATGCAGAACCAGTAGTGCACAATTTGGAATCCCACTGCTGCATACTATCTTTGCAGCCATCTAATGGATACCCAGATGTTTGCATCCCAGATATGATAACCCTAGTGCAATTTCTAAATGTGAAACCAATTTGAGGTAAGTATACATGTTGTTACATAAGTTACATATGCCTGAGAATCTCTGCCTGTTTCTAAGAATACCATGCAGAAACAGCAAAAGATGTCTTTTGCAGCTTACTTATTTTTTCCTTTAGAGGGCTGTTATATAGACACATACAAATACACATGTACACACACACACACAGAGAGAGAGAGAGAGAGAGAGAGAGAGAGAGAGAGAGAGAGAGAGAGAGAGAATCACGCTAAAATATCTCAGTTCCCTCAAAATCAGATGTGGTGAAAACAATATTACGAAATCAGCTTTTTTTGTTGCTGTTGTTTAAGATCTTGGACAAGTTACTTGGATTTGAACTTGGATTCAAAATATTATCTTTCTATGAAAAAAAGCACTAGAACTAAGAGCTACCATTTTGGGAAAGGGGATCTCACAAGGCAATTATTTTTTCACAGTGCCTATGATAGTTTCTTAACACTACAAAACATGGCAGCCAGTCTCCAAAAGTTAAAAATGTGCCTGGCTGTCTTTCTGTCTTCAATAAATTCCATTCTCTTTATTCAGTGTTCCTTCTAAGATAATTAATTCTTTATTTTGACAGATTTCCCCCCTAGTAGCTTTCTGGAGCAAGAGGGCCACTCCCAATTAAAGAGGATCTGTAAACAATGGTAGTGTCAACCTGCAAAATGACTTCAGCTGAAGCCATTCTTACTTCTGCTTTGTTTCTTGGTTGCCATTCAAGGGGGGAGCATGGGGGGGAGAACTCAGGAATGTGGTGCTTCAGCTGGCTAGCTGTAACATCTACCAGCTGGTGTGAGAACCAAGGTCATGTCAACGGACACCTGCTGAAGTTGAGCGGGAACCTACATCTGGTCTGATTGGTCCATGTGAGAGACAAAGCAGAGTGGGGAGGTTCTATTCTTTTAACTATCCCTAAGCGCGGAAATGATTTAGAGCTAGCTTCACTTTGTACAAGCCAATATGATATGCTGGTATTCAATAAAAGATCTTTTGAACCTGACTTCTCTGAGTTTATTACTCAGAACAATGACAGGTAGCTTGGGCTGCTGTGTAAACTATGGCATCATTATAGTTGTCCAATTAACTGTCCTAAGATCCAAAGCCTTGCTAACTGAGCTGGAGGGCCACCAATAGCTCCAGTACTATGGATTCGACCATTGTCCTTGGATTCTGAGTTTCAGATAAAGTCATTTTCTGGCAAGGTGGCTAAGATGTGCCAAAACTTTATGGGATTTTTCTACTGATTTCACTATGTGATCTTAACATTTGAAAACTATTTTCAAATGGCAGGCTGCATTAATTTATGGTCCTCTACTTTCTCAGGAAGGAAGGATAATGAGGATTTTCGAGGAAGTGACCTATTCTAGCCAATTGCATGTGCTGGCCACATTTTCAAACATTGTGAAATAAGAATTTATATCTTCAGTTTTCTCCATTTTAGCCAACTTTGTAAGGAGAGATGGAGAGGGGAAGGGTAAAGAATAACCAAGAATCTGCATATTTCCAGTTCCAGCATAGCCTCCATGTGCTCCAGGAGCTCTCAATTGCAGCCCTTTTCCCTATCCTTCTCCACGTGGTCATATAAAGGTCATTCCTTTCTCACATAATGTTCCCTCTCCAGTAGATCATAGTGATTTTTTACTTGCTAATATAATCCCTCACCACCCAACGTACATGTACTGCAAAAACTGCTGAGTGTGACTTGCAAAAAAGCAGTGATGGGTCCACAGTCCCGCTTTACTTATCTGCAGATAAAACCTGTTTTTTAACCTGGGGCTAGAGTTGGCTCTCTGAATGTTTCACACTGGCTTGATGTGGGGTGATAAATTCATGGTTGATTTTTATAGGCTTAGATGTCCCATGTTATGACCAGTCACTGTTTGTTGACCAATATAGAGAAGATTTTAGGCTAGTGATGAAGCTCTGCTCCACCCAACATTAAGAGCTGTAACTTCTTTGGCCATTTTTTCATGGGACAGCTGTAGCCTTCCATTGGGGGGTAGATCTATGCTTCAACCAATTTCTAACACTTCTTATGAATTGGCAGGAAGCAATGAGGCAATTGCAAAAGTAGGAAAGCAATACACATCTCTTACATTCTCAGATATAGGTGTAAAAAGAAATCTGCCTTTGAAACTTCAAACTATCAATTTCAGCTTAAGAGATAAGTTAACCTTGGCAATGTCTTTTTGGCCTTCCCTTCCTCAATAGGCTAATTTTGAATGCCAGCTTCAGCTACAGAAGTTTAGATGGACTTTTCATCTTCCAGCTGACATTCCTTTAAGGCAACAGAACAAAGCCAAGCCAGAAGAGGTGAGTTCTTTACCTCTTAACCCTTTCTGAAGGGTTGAGGGATTTTTATAGATTTGGATGGAAAATCTTACAGCAATGTTATTTAGCCTTTCATTCCTTCCTTCTATTGGCTTCCTTCTTTGTCCTTCAGTCCAGTATCATCCATGCATTCATAGAGGGTTGGGAAAGGGCAAATATCCCAAACAAAAGATGCAACTGTATAATCAAAGCACCACTCCTTTGTGTGTTGGCATTGCCATATGTGTGTTGGCATTGCCAAAAAACCCCGCCCACCTCAGACTTTTTTTGCTTCTAGATACTGAACCTGCAAACATTTAATCTCCCACAATTAGACTTACCCCTAGTAGAGGCTGGTATTTCCTCTCTTCTCACTTATAAATGCTCAATTGGTCAATTGACCCAAAACATCATCTACTATCTACATGTACATTCCTATGTTGTTCACTAGAGGCTTGCTTTTCCCAACTAATATATTATACGCATTGGGAAATGGTTTCTGGTTTATTATAAGCAGTGTTTTTATGCAATCTAAGCCTTCCTTCCTACATAATGAAAGCCATACTGGAAAACATGAGAGTGCAAATAAGTTCTTCTCCCATATTATAATAGTATGTGGGAATGGCCTTGGGACACAGGACAAGGGGAGTGGTTGGATAAAAGGCAATTTAACCCACAGCTGGAATGTAGACATGGCAAACATCTCAGAATGGACCATTTCTAGTTTCTTGGGTGATAAAGGCAAGGGGGAAGAAATATATTTTCAGACTTGTAATGTTTATTAGAAATTAGTTTTTCTATAATGAACTAGAATTAGTTCATCTGACTGTATCTCCTACCTGGACTATCTCACAAGGTTGACACCTGTTCTATGTGAAGAGTATTCTCCCAGTACTAGGGTTTCACAACACTTAAATTCTTCTGATCTGCTACAATGGGTAGAGAAGACTCTCAACTTTCAGGAGTCCATGATAATAGGTATGTAACAATGAACACTGTGTAAACAGAACTATTGCTGAGGAGTGGTTTAAAATGTAATCAATCAATATAGACATTTTATTCTGTCATTTGGCAGGTATAATTATAATAAAAGTGGCAATAGTCTGACTGGTTGGTTCTCTCCAAATGCCTTGCTTCTTCTGTGCCAGCTTGCCAAACTGTGCAAAACAATTTTATTGGGATGGGCAGAACAGGGTAGAGAAATCTCCATATATAGCAACAGCAATAGCACTTAGGCTTATGTACCGCTCCATAGTGCCTTACAGCACTCTTTGAGTTTCTGCAGTTTCTCTCTGGAAGGATGAAAGGTTGAGTCAACCTTGAGCCCATCAGGATCAACATTCTCACCACTGCACTTCTCTCTTTTAAACTATGAATCTCTTTCGATGCCTACTAACTCAGAAAACTTAATTCAACCTAGAAAAGGTGAGCAGATGTACTTTTTGCTGCCATTGCTTCTATACCTAGGTTAGAAGGTATACATATGTACATAAAGAGAGAACCAGTGTGTGGATAATGAATAAGAGGCTGAGATGTTGCACATTTTATCTTCCTTTTTGTTTCTCTCCAATTCTTACTCACTCATTCTGTTAAGTTTGCATGAAGAGTCAGACGCGAGGAGTTCCAGCAAAGAGTTTATTAAGTGACTACAGCTCGAATGGACCCGTCCTGGCTTGGCTACGGCTGCCTCTTATAGCCTGCAGCCGTAGTTGCCAGCCAATGGGAGTGCAGGGTTTCTTCCCGCACTATTTAAACCAAAACCATTTGACATTTTACAAGAACAGTTCAAATAAACCAATAACTTTCAAACCTACATACATAACACCCCTCCCACTAGGTTCAGTCCATACCAAACCCCAACCTATCTAATGTATTCCTTTAAATAGGTGGGGCTCTTACGTGTACGTTGAGACCTTCGTGGTTCAGAAGTTTTAACGTTCTCACCCAGTGAGAGGGGAAATGTGTCTGCTGACATTTCCCTGTTGGGACTTCCTGTGAAAGGAGACCCTGTTAGACTGTTAGAATCTGGTCTCTCCTCCCAACCCATCTCCATTCCAATGTCAGCACCCAAGTCAGGTAGTGATGTACAATCTTCCACTTCTAAGGATGGATCTTGGCATTGTGACAGGGTTCGGGATGGTTACTGTCACAATGGCTTGTTACACATGGGGTTGATTCTTGTTTGCTGATTTTCCTCCTGTTCCCCCCCTTCCCCTAGAAGAGACATCAGGTGAGGGACCCAGAGAGAGACAGGGGTGATGTTCCTGAGGGAACCTGGATCTAAGTTGGTCAATGTGCCTGCTCCAAAGGAGGCCATCCTCTGTTTGTACCCTGTAAGAACGAGGGCCAGTGATGTGAGTTATTTCAGCAGGAATCCACAAAGGTTCACCTATAAGGTTCCTAGCATATACAGAATCTCCCACACTAAAAGAACGAACTTTGGAAGTGGAATCCAGTGGTGCTGGGTGCGTAAGTGGGATGAAGGCGGTCAAGGGAAGACCTAAGTTTCCTACCCATCAACAACTCTGCTGAGGACAAGTTATTTGATGGGCTAGGAGTGATGTGCTGAACACTAAGAAGTTTTTCAAGCTTCTCAGTGATATCCCCAGGACCCAGCTGCTGAAGCTTCTCTTTGGTAAAGCGTACCATGCGTTCAGCCCCGCCATTGGCCGAAGGGTGCCCAGGGGCAGTGAGGGCATGTCTGATACCCTGTTGAGCTAGAAAGGATTCAAAAATGTTAGATGTGAATTGAGGGCCATTGTCAGACACAAGGACATCTGGTAACCCATGGGTTACAAACAATTTTCTGAGCTGCTTGATGACAGCCTCAGTTGTAGTGGATGTCATGGGAATTACCTCTAGCCATTTGGAATATGCATCTACTATAACTAGAAAAGTGTGCCCTCTTGTAGGGCCTGCGAAATCAATGTGGATTCTAGACCATGGGCCCCTAGGACATTCCCATTCCTGTGTGGGGGCGTGAGGTGGAGCAGGCCTGACTACCTGGCAATTGGGACAAGATGCTACCCAGTTTTCAACCATTTTGTCAATACCTGGCCACCATACATAACTCCTGGCCAAACCTTTCATCCTTACAATCCCAGGATGACCCTCATGTAACATTTCCAAAACCTCCCTTTGCAATTTTGCAGGAATAACCACCCTGTTACCCCACAAAATACATCCTCTTAATACAGATAATTCAGTTTGCCTGGACTTAAAAGGTTGGGCAAGGTGAGGTAGATCTTGAAGAGGCCAACCTTTCTTAATCCAGCCTATAACAGGAGCCAACACAGCGTCTTTGGCAGTCTCTCTGGCAATCTCAGCAGCATGGACTGGAAGCTTAGCAACAGTCTCTAGGAAAAAGGTGTGAGTTTCAAGTTCAAAGTCCTCCTTGTGGCAAGGTAGTGGGCAACGACTCAGTGCATCAGCATGTCCAATGTCCTTGCCAGGCCTGTGAATCAGTTTGTATGAATAGGCTGCAAGAAATTCAGTCCATCTCAGCATTCTTGGTGACAGGATATTAGGTGTAGGTTTGTCTCCTGCCACAATGCCTAATAAAGGTTTGTGATCTGTAACAATGGTGAATGACCTGCCATACAGATATTCATGAAATTTCTTAACAGCTGCAACAACTGCTAATGCCTCCTTGTCCAGTTGGCTATAATTCCTCTCTGCTTTGGACAAAGTGCGAGAGTAAAATGCAATTGGGGCTTCCCTTCCACTGGGAAGCCTGTGACTCAACCCCCCCCCACTCCAAAAGGGGATACATCACAAGTCAAAACAACAGGCAAATTCTCAGAGAACTGTATCAACACAGCATCAGACGTGATTAGTCTCTTAATACTGTTAAATGCTGACTGTTCCTTCCACCCCCAGATCCAAACAGCCTTCTTATCAAGCAGGCGATGTAAAGGCTCAGCAATAGATGCTTTGTGAGGTAGACACATGTGATAAAAGTTAATGAGTCCAAGGAAGGCTTGCAAATCTGTCTTGCATCTAGGTTTAGGGGCTTCCTTGATTGCTTTAACCTTGGCATTAGTAGGGTGGATGCCATGCTTGTCAATCATGTACCTCAGGAACTCAACTCTGTCTGTTTTGAGTGTACATTTGTCTTCCTTGACTTTTAAATCTGCTTTTCTGAATCTGGTAAGGACTTCTCTGAGTCTTTCTTGAAGCTGAGTGTCATTTTCAGCAGAGATTAACACATCATCAAAATAAGGCACTACCCCTGGCAGTCCTTGCAACATTCTTTCCATAAGGCTTTGAAAAATGCCAGGTGCCACGCTTACTCCAAATTGTAGTCTTTTACATTTGAAGGCACCTCTATGAGTCACAATTGTTTGTGCCTCTGCAGTGGCATCATCAACTGTTAATTGTTGATATGCCTGAGCCAAGTCCAGTTTGGCAAATACTGTACCCCTGCCAAGGGAATGGAGTAGATGATGCACAACTGGTACTGGGTATGCGCTCTGCTGCAGCGCATTGTTAAGTGTCCCCTTATAGTCACCACAGATTCTCACTGACCCATCAGCCTTGACTAGTGTGACTATGGGTGTTTCCCATCTGGAGTGGTCAGTAGGCTCTAAAACCCCTTGAGCAATGAGCTTATCTAATTGTGCATCAATTTTTCCTTTAAAGCAAATGGAACCCTCCTGGGCTTTAAACGAATTGGGGCACCTTGGGGTCTAGGCTGAAAGCAATAGGGGTCCCCATATACTTGCCCAGTCCTTCGCTGAAGACCTCTGGAAACTCAGACTTCAAGGACTCCTCCCATTCAGAGCTGTTCACGTGATTGATGCCAGTCACCTCGATGCCTAGTGGCTTGAACCACTCAAGTCCCAGCAAACTTGGGCGATCCTTGTCCACGATGGTCAGGGGCAAACGTTTGGTGTGGCCTTTAAACTGCACGTTGAAATCTCTTGCTCCAACTACTGGAATCTTGTTCCCTTGGTAGTCTTTAAGAGTCAGTGCTTGCTTCTGGAAATGCTTCTTCTGAATGTTGGGAAAGAGTCTGTGGATAGTGTCCCATGACACCATAGATAAATAAGAGCCTGAGTCCACTTCCATTTGGCAAGGCCTTCCTTCAATAAACACCTTCACGTGTACTTTTCTGCTTTTTAAGGGTGAAGACTGACCAATGGTGATTGTTTGGTGAGTTTCATTCTTGCCATTTGCTTCTAAATTTCGCCCCATCTTTTCAAGGAAATTGTTGGGCTTAAAGTCTTTATCAGGAAATTTTTTCCTACTTGGTGGAGTTCTGGATGATTTGCAGACTCTGGCTATGTGACCCCGTTTCTCACAACGTAGGCAGATGGAGTCAAAGAACTTGCATTCAGTGTGGGGGTGGCCCCCCCCACAGCCTCTGCAATAGAATCCTTGCCTGTTTTTCCCAGAGTCTTTTCTCTTCTTCTCCATTCTGAGTCTAAAAATCCCCTCCTCTGCCTCACTGCCATCTGAATCAGAGTCTATTTGTTCGCAATGGGCTGTTGTGGATTTTTCCCCATCAGAATGGCTTGAGGCCTGACTTGAGGCCTTGTTAATTTTTTTCATGGCCGCTGCTGAGGACTTGGTGGCTTCCGCTGAAACAGCTTCTTCAATGGCCTCCTTAAACGTGATCTTAGGTCTCATTAATAGTTTGCTTTGTAAGACCTTATCTTTAAGGCCTAAAACAAACCGATCACGCATGGCCTCTTCTAAGTTGGTAAAGTCACAAGCACCCCCAATGTCCCTCAAACTTGCCACGAAGTCATTAACATTCTCACTATCCCCTTGGTCCCGACGGTAAAATTCGTGTCTCTTAATGAGGCACGATACTTGTGGGGCATAATGGGCTCTTAAAAGTTTCTCTAAATCGGGCCATTCCATTACCTTCAGCTCTGCAGCTCCCGCTAACGCCGCCATTTTGAAGACTGCCGGACAAGAGTGCGTGAGAAAGACCGCCCTCTTCCGTCTCTCGGGGATGCCGGCGAGGTCGTTCCCTTCCAGATACATCTGGAAGCGATCCGCATCGATTCCCAGTCTTCCGCTGCTGGATCGAACGGGCTGGGGGTGTTCAGCGCAGCCATCTCGCTCCGTTGCTTGTTCTTCGCGTCATCTTCTCTTCAAGGAAATCCCACCTTGTCGCCAGTGTTAAGTTTGCATGAAGAGTCAGACGCAAGGAGTTCCAGCAAAGAGTTTATTAAGTGACTACAGCTCGAATGGACCCGTCCTGGCTTGGCTACGGCTGCCTCTTATAGCCTGCAGCCGTAGTTGCCAGCCAATGGGAGTGCAGGGTTTCTTCCCGCACTATTTAAACCAATACCATTTGACATTTTACAAGAACAGTTCAAATAAACCAATAACATTCAAACCTACATACATGACACATTCCATAGTCAAAATGTAACACGAAGATACAGAAATTATCCAATGTACTTCTGTCAGTTTTTAAAAAAATACATACACAAAAAAACCTACCTTAAAATTTGCATTGCTAAATGAAATAATTGGAAAAAGTTTAAAATGTTTTTAAATGACCTCAAATGAATATATCATAGTTTCTTGCAGTATCTCACTTCCCTATGAATGTCATATAAACCATTGTATATAAAGATTCCTTTCCTCCTCTACCTTCCAATAGATAACTCTCATCTGATAGATAATTTAAGTTAAGCTAAGTGCTCTTTATTCTTACTCTTCTTAAACAATTATATATACAATAGTATCATATCATATGCTATTATTATCATTTGTTCACAGCTCCCTGAATTCAGAATTGAATCGTAACCTTAATTTAATTCAATTTCAGTTTGAAAGACCAGCTAGTAAAAGGATAAAATTACATCCATATTTAAGGGGAAAGAATAGCACTGTCAACTTGGATAAATGCCCCTTAGGTGGTATAGAGTAATTATTCGCTTTAGGCATTTCAAACACACATTACGGAAGGTTTATTGTCATAATTTAATTATACATGCCTTAATTTCAGGAGAAGATCCTCATCCGGCATTCTGTTATTCATTATTATTTCTTTATCCTAGGGGGAGAAGGACTCTCTTAACACCAATATTTCTTGCCATTTGGATGGTCTTTGTACCGATCAAGTCAATTTTTCCTTAATTAGCAGAATTCCAGGCCCTCCTTCCTTCCTTCCTTTTCTCTCTTTTCTTTCTTTCTTTCCTTCCTTCTTTCTCTCCTGCCAGAAAGTGTGTTTGAAGCAGTAATATTTCAAACATTATAATGAAAGGACTTTTTGTAGAGTATTCTGTCCCAGAATGGTAGTGTCATACATCCAACAGATACTTGAAAGGAATGATTACTTCCACATGATTTTTAAAAAAATCTAAAACACAAATGTAAATTTTCCCCAACAATGATCTGATAATAGATCTCAGGTTGCATAAAATCTTGCAAGAGGGCTCAGTTATACTGGTGCAGGAGCAACACTACACTTAAGGTGTCACAAGTCCCCAAATTCCACTATTATATTATTTGGACATTCTAGTGTTCATAAAATTTAAGATAATCATCCCTGAATATTCTACATATGTCTTGGTGAATAGCTTCCATACTCTTCTGATTCTAGGACAAATACACTTCAAGACATAACAATTCTAATAACTCTTAAGGTAATTTTTTTCATGAAAGAAATCTATTTTGGGCAGAATTTCCTTTCTCATTTGTTTGTTTGTATGTTGCATTGTATGTTATTGAGATGCTAAAAAAGATCTGCCTATATACTGAGTTATTACCATAAAATTCCTATTTTAGAATGAATAAAATATTGGCATTAGTTGTAATTGGCAAGTTAAGTAAAAGTTTTAAATCTGCTTGTGACAGAAATTGCATCTTAAGAGGATATTCCTCTATTTAATATTTTGAATATTTCCCCATTCCTCCAACTCATCTCTCCTAGGCCCTGACTGTTTTCCCTGTTTGCTTTTTAGCTATAATAATTATAGAAACAAAAAAATTTTTTTTCAATCATCATCTTGCAAGGCTTTCAAATAGGAGCCTTGGTGGCTCAGGCTATTAAATGCCTGCTCTTAAGATCCAGCTGTCTACAACTACTGTAGGCTCGAATCCCACCAGGCTCAAGGTTGACTCAGCCTTCCATCCTCTCGGGGTAGGTAAATTGAAGACCCAAGGTTGTTGGGGGCAATTAGCCGACCTTGTAAAAATGCCGCTTAGTAATAAGCAGGCATATACAATGGAATGAAGGCTATTGCTGAGCACACTGGGTTGTATCCCAAAAAATTGTAAGCCACCCTGAGTCTTCGGAGAAGGGTGGCATATAAATGTAATTTAAAAAAAATAGCCATTATTATAATTGAAGTATTTTATTCCAAAGTCTCACTGAAGCAATGGGAGACTATTTTTGAGAGAAGTCATTGCTAAAAGATGAAGCTGCCATAGGCAAACTTCAGCTCAGTTGACACAGTGAACTTCATGGGAAGTACTAAAAATTATTGCCATTATCTATTTCATAAAACTATCTCCACTCTTTCCAATCCAGTTGATTGGGATAAAATCTATAACCTAAGAATTGGTGCTTGAACATTTTTCTTTATCCTCTTCTTTGAATAATTCCAGGATCCATTCTCTTCTCAGAATAATGAGAATCTGAAAGATCACCCACTTTATGACTGTCTGGAATATAAAACTGAACAAAAGCTTAAATCATTTTATTAGTTTGCTCTGTCTGTATGTTTAATGCAAGTACAAAGATGAAGGTGGTGGGGTTATTTTAAATTATGCAATTTTAAATGACCTGTGAAATGTTCCCTCTTTATAAAGCTTGGAACACTTAATCATTTAAAAAAAAAACCTGACCTTAACAAAAAGTAATATAGGAAAAACCATGTGTCAGGCAATACTATTGATGAAATTGATGCTCCATATCGATGCACTTGGAAGGACGTATGCATTGGCAAAAAGACAACTACATTAAGAGCAAATATAAATGAAAGGACTTAGAGTCCTGATCTAATGTTTGCTGAGTGGTCAGAAAAGTACAAAGTAGACTACAGTAGTTAATCTATACTCATTGGCACAGACAGATTGTAGTAAAACCTGAAGAGATGTCCATATGATACCATGTGGTTTGAACTTCATTCTTGCCATTGTCTCTTTTTAAGAACTAAAGTAAATCCACATCTGTTTAATCATACAACAGATCTGCAGAGATGAATGACCCCACAGAAAGCTCATGAGTTACTTGTCCTAACCAACTCCTGGTCAAGAATTGAAGCCGGTGATACTTGATTGATCTGGAAAAAGTCTGGCATGCAATGTAGCCCATACCTGGCTAGAGATCAGAGTCCATATAGTTCTTTCAAAGGCTGGGTTCTAAACATGGAATGACAAGATGGGTCATTGCAAATGCTCAGTAAGTTACACATCTCCTTTGAATTTGGTGATCAGAGAACTTAGTAACCCACTTTGAACTGAGTTCTGAACAGAGGAGGACAAGAAAATGTATAATAAAAGGTAACTTTATTTTTGAGCTAAGTGCTGGGGGAGGCAGACTTAGCACAAACACATAAACCAATTCAGTCTGTGATAGATGATAATATAGATGATAAATGAGAGAGAATAGAGGATAGAGGGCAGAGGACAGAGGTCAGATGGAGAGATAATTAGAGAGATAGAGAGACAGAGAGATAGAAAGCAGATAGAAAGATGGTAGATGGATGGTTGGATAGATGATAGATAGATAGATAGATAGATAGATAGATAGATAGATAGATAGATAGATAGATAGATAGATAGATGATAGATAGATAGATAGATAGATAGATAGATGATAGATAGATAGATAGATAGATAGATATAGCAGATCTATGGTTGCATTGCTGTGATTCATTAACATCATATTGCCTGGATGCTGTCCTAGATCCTGCTGATTCTACAGCACTTCTTTATTGTCTGCACTTTGTCCATGTAGGTTTAACAAGCAGTATACTTTAAGGTTTATGTTTAGTAGTTCCTTCAACTGAAATGCCAACTCTGCTCACCCTCAACCATTGCAAGAAAAGTCATCCTTAACTGGCAGATTCAAAATTCTGATAAGCTATGAGATTTTTTTTTTGTCCATTTCCATTGCAGAATCAGTGTGTTGGACTTTTCAAAATTCCTTACAACTACCACTTGTGGCCCTTGGCAACAGCAAAGAGTTCCATTTGTATATCTTGGCTGCCATCTAGTGGTTAGTGATCCAGATTTATGCAGTGATTTTATGCAGATTTATGCAGATGCAGCCACTGGATTTATGCCGATGCAGCCATTTTCACTGTCTTGAAAATAAATGGAGTTTAAGAAGGGGCTTAGCTATGTCTATTAATATGCGAGCTACAAAATAGTCCTCAGAATATTACCAGAGAAAAGGAAGTGAGGAACCAGAATTTCTTTGGAAGCAGTCGCCAATGAGAATTCCCACCACACAAACTATAGAAGCATAAAAGCATAAATAGACACACTAGTCTATTTCAGAACTTAGCCACTTCTATCAGTGATAGGCCAATACATTTTTTTAAAAATGCCAGTAGAAAATCTGTTTGTCTTTCTGGCCAAAGAGCTCTACAAAAGATGTCTTGAGCTGAGGGACTAGATGAAAGGTCCCATAATCAGCAAGCTGGGACCAAGCATACTGTTTCCCTCAACCCATTACCTCAAACCTCTCCATGTGCCATTAATTGTCCAGATATAAGGTTTTGAACCAATATGAAAGGAAAAGCATCACTTCTAGGACAGAGTACCTAAAGCCATTATTTATGTTGGCTAATGACAAGATAGAGATGCTATCTTGAAATAGGAAGGTGTCTTCACAACAGGGAAAGAGGGATATATGCAAAGTATTATTTTATCAATGACAGGATACACTGCAGCTTAGATAATGACTTTGTACAATACTCTACCTTAAAACACATGTTCTTCAATAATTGACTGTTTTCCAGGCTGAAAATGATCAGCTCTACTGTCATAGCCCTTATGAATTGCCTTAGCCACATAACGTCTTTGTGGCTCGGTCCTTATATCTGTGAAAGCTGAGAATGTTGTTACACTAGCAAGACTGACTCTCTCACACACACTGTGTATGATACTCTGACACTCAGTTTTAAATTTAGGCCCTGTAGTCTATTGTTTCGAATTTCATAATTATTATTGTATTTGATGGGATCATGAATCAAGAGTTAACCATTTTCCTTTCTTGTACTCTTTTACTTCTTACTGGATTATTCTTAAAACAATTCTCTATTTCAATGCACTTCATGGACTCTCTAGTATGAAAATTTCTTACATAGGCTGATGTAGAAGTAAATTATACTGAATGCAATGAAGCTTTGTTCTTCCAAATATGTGTATTTAGTATTGCAATCTAAATGGTCATTCTTAACAACAAAATGGAGCCCTGGTGCAGTCCTATGTTCACGTAGAAGCATCAATGATTTCATAAGAATTTTTTCAAGATAGATGCAAATGGATCTCAGTAGGTACCATTCAATAGGCGTGCCATAAAAATAATGTTAGCAATAAAAATAACCATATAAAACTCACTTTGAAATACCTTGCATCACAAAGGCTTCTTGTGAATTTATAGGATTTGATAAAAGATACAGTGCAAAAGAAGTTCTTTGGTGTTTTTTTTTATTATTTATTAAGAAAATACATCAAAGTGAGCGTGCTACTTTCAATTTCATCACATTTCTTTTCAAGAGTTAGCAAGGATTATTTACTGCTAGATGAGGCAAGGACATCTCAACTCCCCCTCCTTTTCCCTGCATACCACAGTTGAGATTAAAAGGCTTTGCAAGAGAACCTTTTGTTCTGTACTCAAGACTGCAGCCTACGTTTTCTCTAACTGCACTTGTTTTCAAGCTGTAATGTTTCTCTAGCTTGTATGTGCAGGTGGCTATTTCTAATTTTGCTCTATTTACCTTATTTTAAATGGAATGGGTGAGAATGGTTAATTGATCTCTTGTGGGAAGCGTTGATCATTTAACTGATGTTGGTTTTCCTCACATTCTCTTTTTGATGATGTGTTCTGTGTTTTTACTGTGTTTTTATTGTGGTATTTTGTACAGCGGTCAGTGTCGTCATAGATTAAGAAATGGGGGGAGGCCTATACATCTCATTAATGAAGAAACATAGGTCTTCTTGTCTCTCATACTGGCTCTCCTCTCTTGGCTCTGGTTGGTAAACATTTTAACTGCTATTGTTTTCAAACCAGAGGGATCATCTGCAATGGATAAACAAGATACTGGAGGGCATCCTTCTCTTCCAGTCTTCACTGAGTCTTGCAGATTTCACTCAACAATTCTTCTGCAATTTTCTAAAGATTTGTCCTTGAACCAAAAAGATTTCAAGAGTGTTTGGAGATTTTATCCATGATGCTAGCCCAATAGCCTCTTTCCCTTCTCTGGGGATACCTTTCAGTGAGAAACTAGACCAACTCCTAATCCCAGTTCTTTCCCCCCTAACTATCTAGCCGCAAGTGTTAATTTGGGGGCTTATGGGAATATATGAACAAGTAACCTGAAATGGTGGTTGTATATTGGGCTGTATATACCCTTCAGCTGATCTTAAGCATAGGTGTGTTTGGTTGCATGAATCAAAATAAGTTTTGCGGTCATTACTGAGGAAGAAGGGAAGGGAAGGGAGGAAGGAAAGGAAAGGAAAGGAAAGGAAAGGAAAGGAAAGGAAAGGAAAGGAAAGGAAAGGAAAGGAAAGGAAAGGAAAGGAAAGGAAAGGAGGAAGGAGGGATTTTTTTAAAGAAAAATCAGATTTGCGGTTGTCTTCTCAAATTCAAACTCCTCTGGTTCAAAACTGCCTTTCCATTTCACACAATTTGTTTAGCTTCATGTGCTTTGTTGGAAGAGATAGCATTTATTCTACTTCTTTGGTCACGCTCACCCCATTAAGATTGCATTTTCTATCATAAGCTATGGAAGCTCTTCACTGCACCACTAAGCAAGTCACTGTGGTGTTTTATGTTACAGACATGCTGCATCCCCCGTTTATCACTTTGCTGATATTTGGTTGATCAAACTTATCAGCTGCAGAGACTAATGCTAAAGCAGGTTTTTCAGATTTTAAAAAGACTGAAAGAAAACAAAATCTTCTGAGTTTACAGATAGCTTTGTTCAGAGAAATGTAAGCAAATCTTTAATCTAGCATGGAAATGCCAGCAGTTGAAGATGGATTTGAAGACTTAGGGGACAATATGTGCTTTGTATTCATTTTGTATTAAAGTAACACCATGGGGCTATCATAAAAGATAGAGATTTACTTGCTTAAATAAAAAATGATGTCCAATAGTAAACAAATGTGGAAATCACTAAAAAAGCAAAGATGACTTGTCCTTAATTCAAAATTTATCCTACAGAGTGTTACAGTCTTTCTTCTAGAAATATCATGTTACCTACTTTCCTGAGTTGCAAGAAGCAACAGCTTAATGCTATTTTAACACTTGTTAGAAAGAGAACTGTGTTGAATCTCTACTCTTATAGACTTAGGGTTAGGGTTAGGGTTAGGGTTAGAATAACTTTATTGTCATTTTAAATGTATACTAATTGGCATACATCAAAATGAAATTTCATTGCTTACAGCTCTCAAAGGGTCACCACCTCCAATATACACTACATAAACATGACAAAAAATAAATTAATAAAAATTATGCATGTACCCATATATTATATGACACAGAGAAACATCACAGTCTAGTTTGGATATATAAATGTACATGGCAACAAAAATGAAATCTTGTGAGTTTGCCAGACAGATGGCATAGAAAACAAAGCTGTTACAGAATCTGGTAGTCCTGCTAAAAAATACTTTGAAACCTTCTCCCAGAAGAGAGCAACAGAAACAGACCGTAAAGTGGGTGCATGGGATCTCTAATAATGCTTCCTATAATCTTCTTGGCTGTCCTTACCACTCTCTGTATGGACTTTCTATCTGAGGCACTGCTACCATCAAACCAACCTGTGATGCAGTTTGTTCAATTGTGCCTCTATAAAAAGTGACCAGCACAGGAGAAAAATATGCTTTCCTCATCCAATGCAGGAAATGCAGAGCTGGTTTGCATACTTCACTAAGGATGACATGTGGAGAGATCAATTCAGATTGTTAGCTATCTGCACCCCAAGATACTGGACTATTTGTCCCAGCCTCCCCTTAATAATAAAGAAAAAATTACTTGTCACTGAGTGTTATACTAAATTTATAAATCATGGTGACTTCAATATGCCTTTCTACAAAGATGTTTGTGCAGGGGTTCTTGATGCTCTCTGAGCTTGTTTTGTTGCAGATGTTTCATTACCCAAACTATGTAACATCATCAGTGCAAGTAAGAAAAGCCATTTGGCTGTCACTTTATATTCTAGTGGCTTGTCCTGTCAGTGTAGGTGGGGATGGTCTTAGAGATTCTTTGGTTGGGCTGTTTGTTGTTGGCTTCTTGGTAGTTTCTTGATTGGGGTATTGTTTACTTGATTGTTGGTCTGATGTTAATCTTGGAGTTAATCTATGCTGATCAGGGTGCTGATTGCTGGAAAAGTGGTACTTGGGTCTTTTTGGCTGGTTGATTGTCTCTTCTCTATAGATTATGTTAATGTCTATTGTTTATTGATGGATAATTTGTTAGAATGCCAGGATTCTAGAAATTCCCTGGCATTTTTGGACTTGGATTGGTCTAGGATGCACTAGGATGTTTATCCAATGAGTCAATAGTCTGTATTTCTTATGTATTCATGGGGCAGAAATCAATGATATGTGTGTGTTTATGTGTGAAAAATGTGGAAACCCATAAAAAGTAGAATCAAACATTTCAAAGACAAAGGAAAAAGTCATGCATCCGTGTCTACTTACATCACTTCTAGTCTCATACCAGCCTTTTTCAAACTGGTGCTCTCCAGATGAATAGAATAGAACAGAACAGAACAGAAGAATTGGAAGGGATCTCAGAGGTCTTCTAGTCCAACCCCCTGCTTAGGCACAAGCACAAAGCCGAAGACACCAGCCTGAAAATGGCGAGTGGGATCTCGTCGAAACGTCGCCAAGGTATTCTCAATCTTACACGGGACAAGACCCGAATACACCAAGACCTACATACCTTTACCCATGAAAATCTACGAAAATATATATATATATATATATATATATATATATATATATAGGTCTTGGTGTATTACCATACTGCAACGATGAAATATCCGTCATCTTCAGGCTGGTGTCTCAGCTTCTTCTCCTGGGAGAACGAGCTGGAGACACCAGCCTGAAGATGACGGATGAGATTCGTCAAACGCTGCCAAGGTATTCTCAATCTTACACGGACAAGACCGAATACACCAAGACCTACATACCTTTACCCGTGAAAATCTACGAAAATATATATATATATATATATATATATGTATATATATATATATATATAATCACAACTAAGCAATGTCAATGTCTTCTGTGTTCTGATCACTCTGCTACATTCACTTCATTTTTAGTTCCCTGAAATATAGAAATTCTGTGATTTAAGAGACAGAAATATGTATTTGTGTATCAGGATACAAAATTAAATCCTAATGAATGCAAAGACCTTGGAGTCTTCAGATTTCCAGCTAAGAATTTCTATGGAATGAAGAAAATAAAGGGGTTTCTGTATGTTCTTAAAGATTGCATTGATTAGAGATAAACCATTAGCAATAAGGTTCCTACTCACAATTTCTTGCAATTTCTCATTCCAAAAATATAAATCCAATAAACAATTTAGGAGAAAGAACTAGAGAGGGTAAATAATCACAATAGATATAGATCAGGATAGAAGAAGAATGCGATTTGGCAGGCTTGGTGTGTGTCCTGGATAGAATTTTAAACTTGAAATTGACTGACTGTTTAGACTACAAACTTTTTCAGACCATTGACTTCCCTCTTTCTTAATAGGGGAAATATAGGGGAAAGGTTTGCTGGTTTTATAATGCAGCACATGCAAGTTACTATCCTCAGAATAAACCCATTGTAAATGGCATCCCAATGTGTTCCTTTGGAAAACTCAGAAATGTAATTCTGATATAATCACAGACAGAGTCTACCGAAAACCAACAAATCAGAAATAAGTGGGTAGCATTTTTCTTCTCTTATCTTCAGCAGAGAATGGATACTAGGGATGGCATACACATATATTAAATACATTCATAAAAGCAGGCCAGAAGGAAACAATGATTTGTGGTAGTGGAAATAAAAAAGACCAGTTAATAAGTTTGCAGATGTTATGTATATGTACACAACGTAGTTGGGTTGACAATATATAAACCACAAATATATATGTCTGTAGCTTTAAGGAAAAATACTGTAATGTATTATACTGTGTTCTGGTTGGTTGGTTATGCTGCAAGTTGCCATAAGAGGGAGCTATAGATCATGGTTTAATTCTCTTTCTCACTGATGATCTCTCTTGATACTGATACTGACTGACTACGGACCGATACTGACTAAGCCTGTTATTCTGTTGATATCGAAGGTTATCTGTTGTATTATGGTTTGATATTTGTCTGCTGTAAAAGATGTGAAACCAGTAAGAAGACTTTATAACTGGATATTTCTGGACTGTTAAAAATGTGTATGACATGGACTGTTTATTGGACTGTGCTATTTCTTCAAGTAAACATTAACACAACTTGATTTAACTCTGTGTGGCTGTATATTTATTCATAACTGTTCTCATAAACGGTTCCATGTGCACATCCTTGTTATACAAGGGTTACTCTGCACATATCCTAACAGTAGTTACGTGTTTTTTTTCTCCATCAGCTGTTTCTCTTTCCAGATCAAGCCGGGTTAAGACTTCAGTGGATTCACACATTGTCTGGAGATAAATGTTACTGAACGCAGTTAAAGTCCAGAGAGAAACAACGCAACACTGTGTTGAAGTAGGTTGCACATTATGGTGGAAAAGAGAATCCTGCTACATTATATACCAGCTATCTTACTTTACACACAAATACCTTACAGTCCAGCTATCAACTGTGGAGATTGTGAGATGCAGTAGAAGCAGCAGACCTCTGTTAGTGCAAGATGTATTGGAAGTTCCTTATCATACTCCTTATCATTCCTCCTCAGTCAGCTGTCATATAATTCCAAGGCAAAGATGTCCTGGTTTAAAGGATTTTAATTCCTTTAATTTTAATTCTGTATATTTATTTTATTCATGTAGCACCTTTCATTCAAGAGCTCATGATGGGATTCACAGCTAACTCTGCTGACTGCTAGCAGTTCAATTCTCATCAACTAAAGGTTAACTCAGCCTTCCATCCTTCTGAAGTCAGTAAAATGGGGACCCACTTAGGGGGGACTGTAAAGCATTATGAAGCAGTATAAACTGTAAGTCAAAATGCTATTGCTACTGTTATTCCCTCTTTTTATTTTCACCACACAAATAATCTTTGACCTTATGTTTGGATGAGAGAAAGTGATGAACCTCAGAAATGTCCTTGGGCCTGAAGGTTGACTTAAACCTGGGTCTTCCCAATGTCAGTCCAGGACTAGTAATGGTACATGGGAATTACCTTGGGACGGTGGAAGAAAAGAGGCTGACTAGAGAACAATTAGATAAGGGAGGGCATAGCCTACAGTTGCCTAATGGGCAGAGAAAGAGATCCAGAAAGGAATCTCCCTAATTTCTCAGGTTGTAAAAGAGAAGGAGGGAAATTTCTACTATCAGACTTCCAAGAATGATATCAATCTTTCTAGGATCAGATAGGAAACACAACCATATGAGCTTATTGTAAAACTACATTAACAGTATCATTCAAGTTTTGAATGAAGAGTCAAGTTTGAAAGAACTGGTTGTCCAATATCAACTCTCCCTGGTAGATGCATTCCTGGTAGCTGGAGAGTTGAGGGTAATTAGGAGCCATATGAATATACAACAACAGGGAGGTTGTCAGGATGATTTTGTGCTAGAGTGAAATGTAAACAGAGAAAGTCTCCTGAAGGATGAAAATGTATTTGCTGAGTTCTCAGGGAAAGCCATCTATCAGTGGTCATCTACAGCTTCCATCTAATGCAGGGGTAGTCAACCTTTTTATACCTACTGCCCACTTTTATATCTCTGTTAGTAGTAAAATTTTCTAACCACCCACCGGTTCCACAATAATGGTGATTTATAAAGTAGGGGACAAAACCCCTACCACCCACCATGAAAGCTGGAACGCCCACTAGTGGGCGGTAAGGGACCAGGTTGACTACCACTGAGCTAATGGAATACATTCCAAAGTTATACAGATGGTGAAATGGAATAGTACTCTTTGGACTGAATATTAGGGATGCTATTGGGGTGAAAACAGTAACAGTGATCGATGGGACTGACATAATGTATGAGTAAAACTGAGGTTGGTGGCATATGCATTTAATGAATACAAATAAATAAGTAAAACCAAACTATGGTATAATATGAAAAACAACTTATTTCATTCTTTTGTTCCTCATATTATGAAATATAATCCTTTCCTTTAAATCTTCTTCTAACAGACCTCAATTTCAAAATATATATAATATAATTAATAGAATAAATAGAATATAATTAATGTAATATAATATAAATAAAAAATATATAACCATATTTCCAATGCTAACACCAATACTCATCACAGTTGGATCTTTTATGCCTTGCAGATCTGATCAGGGGCAGCTACAAAAAGGTAGCATGAGCCTGCTAGATACCGTTCCTTTTTATACAAAAGGATATTCAAGAAAATGGAACCATACATGATTTATAAACATGGAATTTAGTCTAGCACTAAAAGCCGTTTCTGTGAACCTGAATAAATGCTAAGGCACTAATGAAAACAAAAAGTCCATTTTCACACACAAAAATACTATTCAGATTTAATGAATTCATACGTTGTTACAATTAGCTGTTGAGAGAAATGAGCTACCTACCAGTGAAGTTATCATTTGAGAAATATCAAGAGAAAGATACGCAACGGTGTACAGTCCAGCATTTATGAAGCATCCAAGGGCAAGGAAAGCTATTATCATTCACAATGTGTATAGTTATGTGTAGCTGAGATAACCTAAATTGGTGTGATTATCATGGCTTTTCATAAATTACATTTGATAATAGCACTAGGACAAGAGTGTATCAGATATAGAGGGGAAAGAGTAGGATCAGTGGAAGGCAGAGGGAGACAACGTGATTAAAGTGTGGGGCAAAAAGAGAGAACTACTGGGCTAAAATGTACACTAAGGAAGCAACAAGGAAGAGTTGGACAGAGTACAAATTTTGATGAAGGTGAGGAGGAGGAGGAGGAGAATCTGAAGATAGCATACCATGAAGGTTTAACTGCACAGTGGAGAAATCCAACTAGCCTGTAAAAAGGCCAAGTGAAAAACAGAAAAAAGACATGGCAAGGCAAAATAGTACATGACCACTACATTAAAATATATATATAAAGCATACAAAGCAGATAACCACAAGACCTGGCAACTGCTAAGAGTGGGAAAGTTGAAGAAAGAGACAGAAGGGCTCATTCAGGTTGCACAAGTCCAAGCTTTAAAAATAATGCACAACTTGCCATAACTTTATATGTATAGCAACAGACCGTAAATGCCATCTCTGCAAAGAAGCTGCTGGAGGAAGATCTCACAAACTGGCCACACGCATCGGCATGACAAAGTAGCAATAATGGTGCATTGGAAGATCTTCAAGAACTGTCGGCAAAGGAATAGAAAATGAAGAAGCTAAAGTGCTCTGAGGCTTTAGAATTCAAACAAACAGGCATCTGCCACCATAATGCCCTCAGACTTAACAATTGTTGATAAGAAAGACAGAAAGGTATGGATAGTGTATGTGGCAGTACCTGGAGACAGCATAAGAGAAGTGAAAGAACTGGAGAAAATAAAAAAATACAAGGATCTACAAATAGAAAGATTATGAAAAAAAGAAAGCAAAGACAGTGCCAATAGCAATAAGTGACTTGGATGCAATCCCAAAATAACTGCAGCACCACTTGAACACCACAGGGATGCGGCAAGTTGTAAGTGTGAAAAACAGTCATAAAGTCAAAAAGTGACAAGTCACTTTTTTCAGTGCTAGTGTAACTTCAAATGTTCACTAAATGAATGGCTGTAAGTCTAGGACCTACTTGTAATAACTACAACCATCACAGACATTTATTAAAGAAGGTATATTTCTATTACTCAAAGCCATTCTAGAGTTCAGCAAATGTTACCACTGGCTACTCACCTTACCTTTGCCTTTTCTTCTTTTCTTCAGGTATGTCTCCTAACAAAGCAAACAGAAAGATGTGGGTGTCCCAATAAGAACAGCAAAAAGATGCATGCCTTTCTCCCCCAAACATCTCACCCATATATTTCTATCTGATTGATAGGTTTGTCCAAGTTGAAATGTTTTATTAATTCAAATTTGGAGGCCTCTATGTAGATCAGGATTGCATAGGGTTATATCTTTCTAAAGCTATAATTTGCACTGAGAGGAACCAATGGTGTCAACAAAGGAGGGTTGTAGGGAGATAGTGAGGGTGTGTGAGAGGAGAGGTGATAAATAGGACAAAGCTGTAGGCATATGTCTATGTGGATAGATTTGTTTGTATAAGGGTTAGAACAGGAGTGTCAAACTTTCAGCCCACGGGCCAGATGCGTCATGTGCTGGCCACACCCATGCCCAGTTTAGCGAAGCAGGAAAAACTCATGATACGTCACATGACAAGTTTGACATCCCTGGGTTAGAGAAAGAAAATGGGGTGCTCTTTTTCCATTTTAAGGTCATACCAACTTGTATTGATTGCATCCCTGCTTATTCCAGCATATAACTGTTAAGTTTGCATGAAGAGACAGACGCGGAGTGCTTCAAGCTCTTAGTTTATTAGTGACTACAGCTCAGAATGGACTCAAATGGGCTGCTACTTATAGCCAGCAGCCGAAGTTGCCAGCCAATCAGAGTGCAGGGTTTTCCCACTTTTAAACCAATCATTTCCAACATTTTACAAGAACAGTTCAAACTAAACCAATGACTTCAAACCTACATACATAACACCCCTCCCCACTAGGTTCAGTCCATACTCAAACCCCAACCTATCTAATGTATTCTTTTTAAATAGGTGGGGCTCTTACGCACGCTGAGATCTATGTGGTTCAGATGTTTTAAGGTTCTCACCTGTGAGAGAGGAAATGTGTCTGCTGACATTTCCTTACTTGGACTTGTAGTAATGGTAGAACCTGTTTGGTTACTACAACCTGGTCTCTCCTCCCAATCCATCTCCAACCCAATGTCAGCACCTAAATCAGGTAGTGATGTGCAATCTTCCATTTGTGAAAATGGTTGTTGATATTGTGACAGGTTTTGGGATGGTTCCTGTCGTGTTAGCTCGTTACACATGGGGTTGATTCTTACTTGCTGATTACTCTCATAATCTGCCCCTTCCCCCCCTAGAAGAGGCAGTAGGTATGGGAACCAGAGAGGAGCAAAAGCGATGCTCCTGAGGCAATCTGGATCTTAACTGATCAATGTGCCTGCTCCAGAGAACACCATCCTCTGTTTGTACCCTGTAAGACCTGGGGCCTGTGATTTGGGTTATCTCAGCAGGAATCCATAATGGTTCACCCATGAGGTTCTTAGCATAAACAGAATCACCCACAGTGAAAGTGCAATTTTACTAGTGGAATCTAGTGGTGCTTGGGTGTAAGTGGGATGGAGGCGGTCAAGGGAGACCTGAGTTTCCTACCCATCAACAATTCAGCTGGGGTTAAATTAATTGAGGGGTTGGGAGAGAACACTGAGAAGTTTTTCAACTCTCTCAGTGATATCCCCTGGACCCAAATGCTGGAGTTTTTCCTTGGTAAATCGTACCATATGTTCAACCCGCCGTTAGGAAGGATGCCCAGGGGCTGTCAGGGCATGTCTGATACCCTGTTGTGCTAGATATGATTCAAAAAGGTTAGATGTAAATTGAGGGCCATTGTCAGAAACAAGCACATCAGGTAACCCGTGAGTTACAAAAAGCTTTTTAAGCTGTTTGATGACAGCTTCAGTTGTGGTGGATGCCATAGGGATAACCTCCAGCCATTTGGAATATGCATCAACTATAATAAGGAAAGTGTGCCCTCTGGTAGGGCCAGCAAAATCAATGTGAATCCTGGACCATGGCCCCTAGGACTTTCCCATTCCTGTGGGGGCAGAGGTGGGGCATGCCTGACTACCTGACAGTTGGGACAAGATGCAACCCAGTTTTCAACCATTTTGTCAATACCTGGCCACCATACATAACTCCTGGCCAATCCCTTCATCCTGACAATACCAGGATGACCCATGTAACATTTCCAAAACCTCTTTTGTAGTTTTGCAGGAATAACCACCCTGTTACCCCACAAAATACATCCTCTTAATACAGATAATTCAGTTTGCCTGGATTTAAAAGGTTGGGCAAATTGAGGTAGATCTTGAAGTGGCCAACCTTTCTTAATCCAGCCTATGACAGGAGCCAATAAAGTGTCTTTGGCAGTCTCTCTGGCAATTTGAGCAGCATGGACTGGAAGTTTGGCAACAGTTTCTAGAAAAAAGGTGTAAGTCTCAGGAACAGGGTCCTCAATGTGTGAAGGAAGTGGGCAGCGACTCAAAGCATCTGCATGCCCAATGTCTACCAGGTCTGTGGATCAGTTTGCATGAATAAGCAGCAAGAAATTCAGTCCACCTCAGCATTCTTGGTGACAGGATCGTGGACGTTGGTTTGTCCCCTGCCACAATGCCTAACAGAGGTTTGTGATCTGTGACAATAGTAAATGTTCTCCTATATAAATACTCATGGAATTTCTTGACAGCTGCAACAATTGCCAAGGTTTCCTTGTCCAGTTGGCTGTACTCTCTGCTTTAGTCAAGTGCAGAGTAAAATGCAATAGGAGCTTCCTCCGCTGGGAAGCCTGTGGCTCAAACCCCCCACTCCAAAAAGGGGAGGCATCACAAGTCAAGAACAACAGGAAAGTTCTCAGAGAACTGTATCAGCACAGCATCAGACGTGATTAGTCTCTTGATATTGTTAAATGCAGCTTGTTCCTTCCTCCCCCAGACCCAAGCAGATTTTTGTCCACAACCTATGTAGGGGTTCTGCAGTGGTTGCTTTCTGAGGTAGAAACATATGATAGAAGTTAATGAGTCCCAAGAATGCTTGCAAATCTTGT